>JAWHQI010000244.1:2417500-3617500 GCA_033032865.1 Dactylorhiza incarnata | reverse complement strand
AGGTGTCCAGGCGAGTGGGAACTTGAGGGGGAGGCGAGTGGAATGTGTACATGTGCTTGGGCGAGTGGAGAAGTTGGGCTGCCAAGCTTTGTGCCTTGCCAAGTGGAGTGAAGTGGCAAGGTTGCAAAGTGATGTTCAAGTGCAAAGTGTTGGGGGCTGTGCATGTGAGGGAGAAGAGGTGTGGCTGTGCATGTGAGGGAGAAGAGCTGTGTGTGCGAGTGTTACGATATAATAAGCTCAACCGTTCAGATTTAATCCAAGCGCCAAAAGCCCAGCACGTGTCATCCAGATTCAACTTTTCAGAAGCATTAAAAGCAGCACAAGGCCAAGCGTATTACACACGTCAAACATCCAACCGATCAAAGCCCAGTCAAACATCATCAACAACGTACAGTTGTCACGCAATGAGCAAGATAGGACAAAAGATGGCTCAAATCCTGAACGTCCATTATTATTTCGCAAATGTAACCGTTAGACATTAGCTTTATAAATAATCCATTGTAATAGCTGAAGAGATTATTGTTTATGTTAATAAAATCCCTTTTCCCTGTTCACGTTCTTCTACCTCCCGATCTGACCTTCGTCCCCCTCCCTCTCCGGTATTCTCTTGTCGTTCGTCTGGATCCTGTTACCTATTCTACGCGGCTGCTAGCAAAGTAGCCGCTACATTGGTGCTCTCGTTACTTTCGTATTGTCTTCATTACATCGTTTTAATGATGGTTGACAATACGCGCTCCAAAGACTTGCTCAACCAAATTCTTGAGGCCCAAACAACAATGCAAGCAGAACAACAATCTCAGCGCCAGCAAATCAACGACCTACGAGAAGATTTCTTGGCCAAAGAAACTGTTCTTGCACAACAAATCATGGATACAAGGGACTCAGCTACCGACCAGATTGAACGCAGCCAAGCAGACATGCTGGCGCAATTGTCCAAGATTCAGCAAACGTTGGAACTCTTAACCCAACGTCCAGCGTACACCGAAGTCGGACAATCGTCTGCCTCCGCGGGAGTTTTAGGCAGATCGCCCTTACCCACATCCCAGGTCGTATCTCCACACCCTTACCCCAATGTTAAATTCGTTTGTACACGTTTTCAAGAAGGTGATCCCACAGATTGGTTGTACAATCTAAAGTTATATTTTCAATTTTACAACATACGCGAACGGGACTACCTAATGATCGTTGCATTACATTTAGATCGCCCCGCTTCACGTCGGTATCAAGCAACCTTACTTGATCATCCCAAATTAACTTTTACGCTATTCGTAGATGCCTTATTTAAACGTTTCGGACCCTCTTCCTACGAAGACCCGGCTGGAAATTTGACTAAATTACATCAAATTACGACAGTTCTTGCATACAAAGCTGATTTCGAATAATATATAACCAGAGTTCCTGGGCTTTCCCCACCCTTTATATCAAGCATGTTTGTATCTGGCTAAAGCCAAGTCTGCGCAATTCAGTCCTCATACACAGACCAACTGAATTGCACGACGCTTATGCACTAGCAAGAATGTTTGAGGATCAAGAAATAGCTAACACTTTAACGCACAATTACGCACCCAGACCTGAGTCTTCACAAACCAAACACTCCCAACATAATGAGGATTATAACACACGAAAAAACATACCACGTATTCAATGGAACCCCACCACATCAAAAACGCCGACCCAACTAGCAAAATTCCCTATGAAACGCTTATCAACAGAAGAACGCCAACGAAGACGGGAACAAGGACTTTGTTACAACTGTAACGACAAATACAGTTTCGGCCATCGTTGCAAAGGTTCTGGCGCATTACTTTATTTTCAAGGCACTGATGAGAGCGACGAAATTGAAGACAACCAAGAAGATACCATACCGGATACAACAGACATAAACGGCTCAATTTGCCTTTGTGCTTTAACAGGAGACTCCCCAGGAAATTGTATCCGACTAACCTCCTATTTACAAAACAAACCATTAGAAACTTTAATCGACAGCGGCAGTTCTCACAATTTTATTTCAGATAGAAAAGCTAAATTCCTCGATCTACCAATTCTGGCAATTAAACCTTTTTGTGTCTATATGGGAAACGGAATGTCAATTAAATGCACTGGCAAGTGTTTAGATTTGTCCCTGCTCATCCAAACCGTGCATTACAAACTGCACTTATATGTTCTCGATCTACAAGGGGCAGATATTGTGCTAGGAGTACAATGGCTACGGTTGTAACATCCCCAATCTTTCTACACCCATTGGAAATGTTAGGGCATAGGGGTGAGGTGAGTGGTCTCAAGGGCCTTAGGCTAGTGTAGGAATTGTTATGCACACCAAAGCTCAAAAACTAACCTAACTCTAAGCCCCTCAACTAAGTCAATTGACCCTCAATTGTCCAAGAAGACCTCACTCATAATGCCCTAACCACTAAGGGAGACCTATAGGATGAGAAGTGCACTTGGGTGGGACTCAATTGCATGAAATTGACCAAAGTCAACTATAGGTCAACATTAACCAAACCAAGTCAATTAGGGTTCAATTGACCCCCAAATGTTCAAATTGACCCTACCCCCACACTCTAAACACCTTAAGGAACCCAATGGACAAAAAAGACCCATCATGGTGGGACGAATTGACCCCAATTGACCAAAGTCAAACTTTACCCAATTATGGTCAAATCTACACCCTTTGATTAAATTGAACCAATTGGAGCCCCACCATGGACCAACCTATGTTGGGTGATGTTAAGGTACCCATGACCCCAAGTGGGGTCAACCCACCCACCATGGTTGACCAAAGTCAACCATGGTCAACATAGCCTTTAAAGGGAATTTCAAACCTAAATTGAATGTCACGCCTTAATTAACCATTATACATGGACTTAGCCTTGCCCATCAGCCTTAGACTGAGCCCTAACCTATGGTTTGATTAATCAAATGGAGGGCGGGGACCAAAAGTGAATCAAAAAGCTTAAAGCAAAAGCAAAAAGCAAAAGCAAGCAATCCCCCCTCTACACTCCATCTCCAATCAACCTAGGGCCTTCCCCTAATTGCTGGGGGTCTGAGCTTGACCCAGATGGAAGCAGGAGGCCGGCAGCTACAGGAGGGTGGCAGCAAGGGGGCACAACCGAGGAGCTCGATTTCAAAACCCCCTATAGAGGCCTCCCCCTCCCATTTCAGTCATCCCATTAGCTTCAGAGCACTGAGAGCAGACGGAAACGGTACCTGGAGCTAATCTTTTGATGGAGAATAGAGATCGGGAGCAGGATCGCCGAATTTGCACACTTCCATGGCAAACCGCTGCCGGAGCCGCCGCCACGCACCAGCAATGGTTCGTTTCTCCTCCCCTCCCCCCGTGCTAGCTTCTCATCTCAAAGGATTGAAGGATCGGGCTCAATTGAGCCCGAATCCACTCGTCATTTTCATGGAATTCGGCTCGAATCGAGCCACCCAGGCTCACCGGAAAACCCCCCCTCCGGCCGCCATGTCGCCGGGAAATCGTAGCCCCGACCACCACGAAGGTGGTGGCGGTGGTGGCCGGCCGTGGTGGCCACCAGGTGGCCGGGAAATGGGGGAAGAAATCGGCCCAGCGCGGTTGAATCCTGGCCGTCGGCTCAAGGAGGAAGATGAGCCACCGCCGTCTGATTGCGCCAAGATCCGTGCTGATCTCCCTTTTTCCTGCATTTATTAATTCATTATGCTTGTTATTCTGCCTTAAAAACTCAGTGATCTTCAAATAACAATTAGGGCCACTTAATGGGCGACTTAGAAAAAGTGCCCAACATGAAAGTTGTAGGCCTAGGTCTTAACTTTCATTTGGCTTTGAGTTTAGGTCATTTGGTGACCTACATCTCCCTAGGGAGCTGTTTTACTAGGACTAGTCCTACATTAGGTCAGTCCATTAGAAAAATTGCCTAGGTCAAACCCCTCCATCTTTGGAGCTGTGCTTCTAACCATGGGTTGGTATACCTTAGGGGCACCCCCTGCCAAAGGGACAACCCTTGGTGGACAATTTTACCTAGGGTTTTTGTGGTAGCTAGAATATTTGAATTAAGTTGATTTTTGGAGCATATGATGTCCAAATGACACCAAACTTTGGTGGATGGCTCTTTTGTATATGTATAGTGCCCACCTAAAATTTCACTCCATTTGGAGTTGATTTGATATAAAAAATTGGAAACCCTAATGAGGGCCTTTAAGGGTCAAATTAGGGTTTAAGTCATTTTGAGGAGTGGAGTGTGTTAGCCTCCCCCCATCTTGTTGGATATGTGGGTATAGATATACAATTGCTTGTGTCACACCCTAATGGTCCATTTGGAGCCATTAGGGTGGTGTGACCTAAAACCCTAAAGGTAAACCCTTAAGGGTGCAAGTTGGGCTTTGTGAAGAACATAGGATCAAATGTTCTTGCCATGGCTTGGGACTGTGTAGATATGTTTGTAGGAGCATAAATTGACTTAGTAAATTAAATGAGAATTTTTAGGGGTATTTAGGTGTATTTCTTCCTAATAAATGAAAGTACCCCCCTTTCCTTAATAAAATAAGATGCAAGGTCATATGACCTTGTATGACCTTGTTATACTATCAGTGGATGTATTAGGGTGAAATAAGGTTATGGTAATTTTGTTATGATTTGTTGAAGCATTATTCTTTGAAAGAGAAGCTTTAAGTGCTTGCTAGCTTAAGAGTATTTAATCCTTTTAAAATATCAAATCATAGGGCAATGCTATGATACTTTGGAATATGTCATCTTATGTCAATATGAGCCCATGATAAATGTTTGGAAGCTTGTTGAATTCTTTTTCTTGTACTTCATGTGGAAAGTGAAATTTACATCACTAGAGTAATTAATCTTTTTAAAATATCAAATCATAGGGAAATGTTATGATACTTATGAATCTGTCATTTTATGTTAATATGTGCCCATGATAATAGATTGGAATCTTGTAGATTTGTATTCCTTGTACCTCATGTAGAAATTGATAATTGCCACATTTGGATGTTTAATCATTTTAAAATATCAAATCACATGTTAATTGCACAATAATTTGGCAGAGGCCTCTAGGTACCCATATGAACACTTGATAATTTTTGTGGAATTTTCAAAAGTGAATTACTATTTTTCCTAATTATAGTGGCATTTTGGTAATTATACAATTATGATGATATGGTAGGCCAAATGGCATTCTAGGGTCATGATACTCAGTGAACCACCATGATATGGAATATTACCTTACTAATAATTCTCATGTAGCATGATGAATCTTTTTTAGGGTAGTTCATGTGTAATTTGGCTTAAGGCCTTAACTAAATTAAATTATAATAAATACCAAATTAATATGGAAAATTATGTAAATTGGAACATATCTTATTGAGGTCAGTGGGAGACTAGGATAATTATTCCAGACTCTGGTGATGAGTTTTTAGATGGGTTCACTTGTGGGATTGATGGATAGTTCAATTTGGTGGTCTGTGTTTAGTAAAAACAGAATTTTGAGTTTTTGATAATTCAGATCCCTAAGTAGTGTTTAGAAGTTATATCCAATCAGTAAATGAGTTATATCACACCATGATTCAAGGAGGGTCAATCCTAGGGTTGGTTGTGAGGTTGTATTAGGGTTAATGTAGAAGGAAAAGAGGTACGTCCAACCCAATAGGGTCAGACGGGTCTGGAGCTAAATCACACTAAGCATATGAAATGATGAGGGTGAACCAAATGTTAACCACCAACTAAAGTAATTGTCTTGAAGAGGACGATGGGGTTGAGCCCATCGATCTGTAGTACCGTTAGGGGCCCCTTACGGAGTACACCGCGGGAAGTCCAAGATTCACCCTAAATATAACACGAATTAAATTGTAGGCAAGAGTAGCCTAAGTGGGTATGCAGACTGGTATGGATCTCCTCCGGGAAGGAGATGGGTTGGATCAGCTTGTGTGTTAGTCCCTGAGCCGGAAGCTCGTGTGGACATGTTAACACCTGTTACTTATTCAAATAGTGGCGAGTCTTCGGTACTAGGCTAGTAGTGTCACCGACGGTAGTACGTTGACTTAGGTGAGGGTGAGGTTTAGAGGGCCGGTAAGTTTGAGTACCGCGGTCTGGAGGACGATCCCTAATAACCCACCCCGACCTTAAAGTCTGGTGGATTCCAGCAAGAGTATGCAGGAGCTCCGTTGTTGTGTTCTTAACGTTGACGCGTACATGAGGTCTAGGCTTGGTAGTGACTATACCCGCCTAGGATGTGGAGTGCTCGATCCACTACCACCGTGAGCCACGACGGTCGGTACCCGAAAGGTTGGCTTCCTTTCAAACAAACTAGGAACTATAAAGGTCTGTGCGCATAGAGTCGTGTGGGTGAGTCACATCGCATAATTCATTAAAACATCATAACCATAGCATAACATAACATACACATAGCATAGCCCCATCATATAAATTAGTATGGGCTCTTTTATATGATGGGTTACCTGGACATCTTAACTTATATGTCGTATTGGCGTTCATATAAGTTAAGGTACGAATCTGTGATGGTAGTTTAGATTTACTTACTGCACTGCATTTCCTTTCTACTTACTGCTTACTTCATTGCTCTACTTTACTGCCTTTTACCAGCACTATACTGCTAGCTAGATTTTATTGCTTTACTTATACCTGGTAGAATAATGTCATGTCACCACCATCTTGTTTACCCCTTGTTTGTCCTCCGCTTCTTCCTCCCGCTCGGTGCCTAGGAGTCGTGGAGGGAGGCGAGGACAAAACGGCTTAATCTTTATGACTAATGGTCGGTGTGACCGCAGGAGTCCGAGGAGACAGAGTTGTCCCGCGCGCAGCAGGACGTGTGGCAGGACCTGAGCAGCAGATGCAACGCACTACTACGACGCCACAGGTTGATGATTAGATAGCTAGTCTTCCGCATTTTGAGAGTTGTGATGTAGTCTTCCGCATGTTGTAGTGAGAGAGAGATGGTACTCTATTTTGGATATGTATCGGGCATAAGCCCCCTTTTTGCTTGTACTTCTCTTTTGGACTTTTTGTTCTCATTATATATTTATATATAATGCTGTGATTGTGGACATGCCTTTCTTTATGTACTTACTTTTTGGCATAATTTACTTATGATCGTAAAGCCGGCAGGGTTGGTGCTGAGCGGTGTTACTCGACCCGAGTGTTGGTGACACCGCAAGGCAGCGATTCTGGGCGAAGATCCACCTCAACCGTGCGATGCGGGAGAGGTTCGAGTTTTCAAGTACCCGAACGGGTTTTGGAAAAAGAGATCTTACAAATGGTATCACTGAACGAACGATCATAAGAGAACAGTCCACAACCTACTAGGTCACCCCGCTCGAGCTTAGTTTGCGGACAAACTAGGCAGCGGAAGCTTTGGTGTGCCCATGTATGGAATCACATAAAACAGTCCAATAACCAATAAGTAAGGCCAAATTTTTGACCAAATCTCTATCTTTTGTAGGCCCCAGTGAGCACGGAGCCTCATGTCAGCATTCCTCCCCCTCCGACTACCACTACTTTTCAGCAGTCAGAGTTGGGACAGACGTTAGGAGTCATCCTAGAGACCTTCAGGACCCAGTCCGTCCCGGCACCACTGCCAAACCCGGGAGCAAATTGGTTGAGCACCTTTAGAGGTCTTTCCCCACCGACCTACCGAGGGACAGAGGATGCAGTGAAGACTGAGGAGTGGTTGGACACCATTCAGTAGATGCTGGCCGGCATCGGTTGCCCGATCGGCAAGGCAGTATTTTTGGCAGTGTCAGCTCTTGAGGCACATGCCAAGAGGTGGTGGAAGTCACTATTGGATACCACCTTCAGAGATAGGGAGTACTCAGATATCTCTTGGGACGAGTTTAGTACCACATTCCTGGAGCACTTCATATCCAGCACGGACAGGGACGAGCTGGAAGAGAGGTTTCTATGCCTCACTCAGGGGACACACTTGGTGATTGAGTACCAGAGGGAGTTCTCCCATTTAGCCAGGTTTGCGAGGTCTCGTGCTCCAGATGATCGTGCCCTTGCGAAGAGATTCTACAAGGGACTTCGAGACCCGTTGAGGCAGGCACTCTTGTTTGTTTCTGAGGGCAGCCTGACTCAGATCATAGAGACGGCGAAGAAGCTAGAGGCAGATCAGATCGGTGTGCAGGGTAGAGTGAAGAGGCCAGTTGAGGCCATGTACCGGGGGGAGAGCAGCAGAGGCTCACAACGGGGCAGAGTTATGAGACACTGGAGGGGTGGGGGACGTCCTCGTCCTCAGATTGCACCAGTACAGCAGCAGCCCCAGCCCTTACTAGCCCCACAACCCCTACGTACCTGGGGACCCCAGAGATTTGATGACCGGGGACGTGCTCCAGTGGTGTGCTATGAGTGCAACCAGCCAGGTCACATCAAGGCCCATTGCCCTCGACGATTCCCTCCACCTCCTCCTCCACCACCAGCAGCACCTCCGGCAGCCCCTCCAGCACAGCGGGGCCGAGGCCGAGGACGGGGTAGAGGCAGGGGAAATCACGGCAGAGGAAGGCATCAAGAGCAGGCTTACGCCTTGGATCTTGCACAACCAAGGAACCCGGAGGAGGTTATTGCAGGTAATTTAATGCTTTCAGTATTTTGATTTATTACTGCTTAAATACTCCTGCATTTTTTTTTAATCTTCTAGTTTAGAAAATTAAACAAACAACCCAATTTCCCAGGCATTATAGTGGTGTGTGGCAAGCCCGCCCACACCCTATTCGATACTGGTGCCTCGCATAACTTTGTCTCCGAAGACTTTGTTAAGGGCTTGGAGCAGATCCATTATTACACGAGACATCAGGAGGGTGCGCCTCCCCAATGGATCAGAGATCGAGACGGCGGCCAAGTGCACCTTGAAGGTGACCATCGGCGGCCTAACGCTCGATGCTCCAGCTTCGGTGCTAAAGCTCGCGGGCTTCGACCTTATTTTGGGCATGACGTGGCTCCCGGGGAACCACGCCCAGATAGACTGTCAAGCTAAGAGAGTGGTGGTGCGGCACGATACCACCTCTGCGACGTTCGAAGGTATTGAGCCGATCTCCCGCTCTTCTTTATCTTCTGTCCAGGTAGTCAAGGCCCACGAGCAGGGTGACGAGGTATATCTTGTGTGCTTCGAGATGGCGGAGGTGGAGGCCTCCTTATCAGACATTCCTATAGTACGAGACTTCTCCGACGTATTCCCAGAGAAGTTGCCCGGACTGCCACCGCATCGAGAGATAGACTTTCCGATTCAGCTGGTGCCGGGAGCGAGGCCCGTGTCTCGGGAACCATACCGCATGGCACCCAGGGAGCTGGCAGAGTTTAGGGTGCAGTTGAGAGAGCTGGTAGATGCGGGTTTCGTCAGGCCGAGCTCTTCACCTTGGGGAGCGCCGGTGTTATTTGTGAAGAAGAAGGATGGGACGCTCAGATTGTGTATAGATTATCGGGAGCTCAACAGACTGACGGTGCGGAACACCTATCCGTTGCCGAGGATTGACGAGCTCTTCGATCAGTTGCAGGGAGCTCACTGGTTCTCCAAGCTTGACTTGAGATCAGGGTACTATCAGCTACGGATCCGAGAGGAGGACATACCGAAGACAGCCTTCAGTTCCCGGTATGGATTGTACGAGTTCACGGTGATGCCCTTCGGGCTCACTAATGCCCCCTCAGCTTTCATGAGCATGATGAACAGGGTGTTCGAGGCCTTTCTCGACATCTTTGTTATCGTGTTTATCGACGACATTCTAGTATATTCCAGGACGGAGGAGTAGCATGATGGGCATCTGGCCCTAGTATTGAGGAAGCTGAGAGAACACCATATGTATGCGAAGTTCTCCAAGTGTCAGTTTTGGCTACGGGAGGTGGCTTTTCTAGGACACATCATCAGTGGAGCAGGTCTGGCAGTGGATCCGGCCAAAGTGCGGGCCGTTCAGGAGTGGCCTCGACTACAGTCAGCTTCAGATGTTCGGAGCTTTCTAGGATTGGCAGGCTACAACTAGAAGTTTGTGGAAGGGTTCTCCAGGATTGCCCTTCCGCTCACTTCTTTGACCAAGAAGGATGCCCCATTCGTCTGGACTCCGCAGTGTGAGGCGGCCTACTTGGAGCTGAAGGGCCGACTCACCTCTTCCCCCATCCTTGCACTTCCATCTGGGAAGGAAGGATTTCAGGTTTACACAGACGCATCATACCAGGGGTTGGGAGCGGTGTTGATGCAGCACGGTCACGTGATCGCGTACACTTCCCGTCAGTTGAAGGTTCACGAGAGGAACTACCCAGTGCATGACCTCGAGCTCGGAGCGGTCATCTTTGCCTTGAAGACCTGGAGGCACTATCTTTATGGGGTTCATTGTGAGATCTTCTCAGACCACAAGAACCTCAAGTATATTGATACGCAGAAGGACTTGAACCTACGTCAGCCGTGGTGGTTAGAGTTCTTGTGCGACTACACGTACACACTGCATTACCATCCAGGCAAGGCCAACACCGTAGCGGATGCTTTGAGCAGGAGAGGAGGTACATCAGGAGCAGAGAGCCGCGTGACGGCTATGGAGTTGATTCAGGCCTTGGAGGGCATGCACATCACAGTTGTATCCAGGGCTGACCCCGAGACGTACATGGAGTATCTAGCGTCCTTGAATATTGTCTGCGATATTCGGGACCGCATTCGGGAGGCACAGTTGCAGGACCCTGCCCTGGAGCCAGTATTCAGATCGTTGGTGGACGGCGTGGCAGGGGACTATTCGTTGAGAGATGATCTTATTCACCATCGAGATCGAGTCTACATTCCAGCTGGAGGAGGTATTAGAGATGAGGTGCTTAGGGAGGCTCATTGCTCCCAGTACTCAGTACATCCAGGGATCACGAAGATGGCAGCAGACCTTGGGAAGGTTATGTTTTGGCCAGGGATGAAGAGAGATATTATACAGTATGTGATGCACTGCGAGGACTGCCAGCGAGTGAAGGCAGAGTGCAGGAGCCCGGGAGGTTTGTTGCGGCCTTTACCAGTACCTGAGTGGAAGTTTGAGGATATATCGATGGATTTTGTGCATGGCCTACCTCGCTCCCGCTCTGGGAATGACTCGATATGGGTGATAGTGGACAGGCTGACGAAGGTAGCTCGGTTTATTCCGGTACAGAAGGGGGCCCAGTCGGTGACCTAGTCAGGGTGTTTGTGGAACAAGTGGTTAGATATCACGGGGTGCCCAAGACGATTGTTTCAGATAGAGACGGACGCTTCACTTCGAGGGAGTGGAAGGCGGTCCAGGCTTACTTGGGATCCCGGTTGACATTTAGCACGGCTTTCCATCCACAGACTGATGGTCAGACTGAGCGCACCAACCAGACTATGGAGGACCTACTGCGTTTGTGCATCTTAGACAGCGGCAAGCCCTGGGAGAGACTGTTGCCTTTGATAGAGTTTTCCTATAACAACAGTCACCAGGCTAGCATTGGGATGGCACCTTATGCCGCACTGTACGGGAGGAAGTGCCGCACACCACTTTCCTGGATTCAGGACGAGGACCCGAGGTCGTTGGGTTCAGATTACATTGAGGAGTCGGATGCGCAGGTAAGACTGATCAGGGAGCGGATGCTGGAGGCCCAGAGCAGACAGGCGAAGTACTATGATGCGCGGCATCGTATGGTGGAGTTCCAGGTAGGAGAGCGTGTGTTCTTGAAGATTCGTCCTATGCACAGGGTTTCTCGAGTGCGGGGGCACAAGAAGCTCAGTCCTCGGTACGTGGGGCCTTATTTGATCATGGAGCGGATCGGTCCTTTGGCGTACAGGCTGGAGCTACCGCCAGAGTTGGACAAGCTGCATGATGTCTTCCACGTCTCTTCGCTTCGGAGAGCCCTGCTTCGCCCTGAGCAGCATGTTACATCTACTTCAGGCCCGGTGGCGCCCGATCGGTCAGTCCTACTGGAGCCCATCCGGATCGACGATACGGAGGTCCGAGTCCTGCGGCGGAAGAGTGTACCGTTGGTGAAGGTGATGTGGTCCAACCACGGGCGAGAGGAGCACACTTGGGAGCCCATGGACCTCATGCAACAACGATACCCGGAACTCTTCACTTCAAGTACAACCTAAACATCCTTGCAGATTTCTTTTACCTTACATTGCGTAGAACCCGTAGACCCGATCTTAAATTTTGGGGACGAAGTATTTTTTTTGTTTATTAGGATTTGTAACATCCCCAATCCTTCTAGACCCATTGGAAATGTTAGGGCATAGGGGTGAGGTGAGTGGTCTCAAGGGCCTTAGGCTAGTGTAGGAATTGCTAAGTGCACACCAAAGCTCAAAAACTAACCTAACCCTAAGCCCCTCAACTAAGTCAATTGACCCTCAATTGTCCAAGAGGACCTCACTCATAATGCCCTAACCACTAAGGGAGACCTATAGGATGAGAAGTGCACTTGAGTGGGACTCAATTGCATGAAATTGACCAAAGTCAACTATAGGTCAACATTAACCAAACCAAGTCAATTAGGGTTCAATTGACCCCCAAATGTTCAAATTGACCCTACCCCCACACTCTAAACACCTTAAGGAACCCAATGGACCAAAAAGCACCATCATGGTGGGACCAATTGACCCCAATTGACCAAAGTCAAACTTTACCCAATTTTGGTCAAATCTACACTCTTTGATTAAATTGAACCAATTGGAGCCCCACCATAGACCAACCTATGTTGGGTGATGTTAAGGGACCCATGACCCCAAGTGGGGTCAACCCACCCACCATGGTTGACCAAAGTCAACCATGGTCAACATAGCCTTTAAAGGGAATTTCAAACCTAAATTGAATGTCACCCCTTAATTAACCATTATACATGGACTTAGCCTTGCCCATCAGCCTTAGACTGAGCCCTAACCTATGGTTTGATTAATCAAATGGAGGGTGGGGGGACCAAAAGTGAATCAAAAAGCTTAAAGCAAAAGCAAAAGGCAGAAGCAAGCAATCCCCCCCCCCCTCTACACTCCATCTCCAATCAACCTAGGGCCTTCCCCTGATTGTTGGGGGTCTGAGCTTGACCCAGATGGAAGCAGGAGGCAGGCAGCTACAGGAGGGTGGCAGCAAGGGGGCACAACCGAGGAGCTCGATTTCAAAACCCCCTATAGAGGCCTCCCCCTCCCATCTCAGCCATCCCATTAGCTTCAGAGCACTGAGAGCAGACAGAAACGGTACCTGGAGCTAAGCTTTTGCTGGATAATAGAGATCGGGAGCAGGATCGCCGGAGCTACACACTTCTATGGCAAACCGCCGCCGGAGCCGCCGCCACGCACCAGCAATGGTTCGTTTCTCCTCTCATCCCCCCATGCTAGCTTCTCATATCAAAGGATTGAAGGATCGGGCTCAATTGAGCCCGAATCCACTCATCGTTTTCATGGAATTCGGCTCGAATCGAGCCACCCAGGCTCGCCGGAAACCCCCCCCCCCCCCCTCCGGCCGCCATGTCGCCGGGAAATCGTAGCCCCGACCACCACGAAGGTGGTGGCGGTGGTGGCCGGCCGTGGTGGCCACCATGTGGCCGGGAAATGGGGGAATAAATCGGCCCAGCGCGGTTGAATCCTGGCCGTCGGCTCAAGGAGGAAGATGAGCCGCCGCCGTCTGATTGCGCCAAGATCCGTGTTGATCTCCTTTTTTCCTGCATTTATTAATTCATTATGCTTGTTATTCTGCCTTAAAAACTCAGTGATCTTCAAATAAAAATTAGGGCCACTTAATGGCCGATTTAGAAAAAGTGCCCAACATGAAAGTTGTAGGCCTAGGTCTTAACTTTCATTTGGCTTTAAGTTTAGGTCATTTGGTGACCTACATCTCCCTAGGGAGCTGTTTTACTAGGACTGGTCCTACACTAGGTCAGTCCATTAGAAAAATTGCCTAGGTCAAACCCCTCCATCTTTGGAGCTGTGCTTTTAACCATGGGTTGGTATACCCTAGGGGCACCCCTGCCAAAGGGACAGCTCTTGGTGGACACTTTTACCTAGGGTTTTTGTGGTAGCTAGAATATTTGAATTAAGTTGATTTTTGGAGCATATGATGTTCAAATGATACCAAACTTTGGTGGATGGCTCTTTTGTATATGTATAGTGCCCACCTAAAATTTCACTCCATTTGGAGTTGATTTAATATGAAAAATTGGAAACCCTAATGAGGGCCTTTAAGGGTCAAATTAGGGTTTAGGTCATTTTGAGGAGTGGAGTGTGTTAGCCTCCCCCCATCATGTTGGATATGTGGGTATAGATATACAATTGCTTGTGTCACACCCTAATGGTCCATTTGGAGCCATTAGGGTGGTGTGACCTAAAACCCTAAAGATAAGCCCTTAAGGGTGCAAGTTGGGCTTTGTGAAGAACATAGGATCAAATGTTCTTGCCATGGCTTGGGACTGTGTAGATATGTTTGTAGGAGCATAAATTGACTTAGTAAATTAAATGAGAATTTTTATGGGTATTTAGGTGTATTTCTTCCTGATAAATGAAAGTGCCCCCTTTCCTTAATAAAATAAGATGCAAGGTCATATGACCTTGTATGACCTTGTTATACTATCAGTGGATGTATTAGGGTGAAATAAGGTTATGGTAATTTTTTTATGATTTGTTGAAGCATTATTCTTTGAAAGAGAAGCTTTAAGCGCTTGCTAGCTTAAGAGTATTTAATCCTTTTAAAATATCAAATCATAGGGCAATGCTATGATACTTTGGAATCTGTCATTTTATGTCAATATAAGCCCATGATAAATATTTGGAAGCTTGTTGAATTCTTTTTCTTGTACTTCATGTGGAAAGTGAAATTTACATCACTAGAGTAATTAATCCTTTTAAAATATCAAATCATAGGGAAATGTTATGATACTTGGGAATCAGTCATTTTATGTTAATATGTGCCCATGATAACAGATTGGAAGCTTGTAGATTTATATTCCTTGTACCTCATGTAGAAATTGATAATTGCCACCTTTGGATGTTTAATCATTTTAAAATAACAAATCACATGTTAATGGCACAATAATTTGGCAGAGGCCTCTAGATACCTATATGAACACTTGGTAATTTTTGTGGAATTTTCAAAAGTGAATTACTATTTTTCCTAATTATAGTGGCATTTTGGTAATTATACAATTATGATGATATGGTAGGCCAAATGGCATTCTATGGTCACTATACTCAGTGAACAACCATGATATGGAATATTACCTTACTAATAATTCTCATGTAGCATGATGAATCTTTTTGAGGGTAGTTCATGTGTAAGTTGGCTTAAGGCCTTAACTACATTAAATTATAAAAAATACCAAATTAATATGGAAAATTATGGAAATTGGAACATAGCTTATTTAGGTCAGTGGGAGCCTAGGATAATTATTCCATACTGTGGCGATGAGTTTTTAGAAGGGTTCACTTGTGGGATTGATGGATAGTTCAATTTGGTGGTCTGCGTTTAGTAAAAACAGAATTTTGAGTTTTTGATAATTCAGATCCCTAAGTAGTGTTTAGAAGTTATATCCAATCAGTAAATGAGTTATATCACACCATGATTCAAGGAGGGTCAATCCTAGGGTTGGTTGTGAGGTTGTATTAGGGTTAATGTAGAAGGAAAAGAGGTACGTCCAACCCAATAGGGTCAGACGGGTCTGGAGCTAAATCACACTAAGCATATGAAATGATGAGGGTGAACCAAATGTTAACCACCAACTAAAGTAATTGTCTTGAAGAGGACGATGGGGTTGAGCCCATCGATCTGTAGTACCGTTAGGGCCCCTTACGGAGTACACCGCGGGAAGTCCAAGATTCACCCTAAATATAACACGAATTAAATTGTAGGCAAGAGTAGCCTAAGTGGGTATGCAGACTGGTATGGATCTCCTCCGGGAAGGAGATGGGTTGGATCAGCTTGTGTGTTAGTCCCTGAGCCGGAAGCTCGGGTGGACATGTTAACACCTGTTACTTATTCAAATAGTGGCGAGTCTTCGGTACTAGGCTAGTCGTGTCACCGACGGTAGTACGTTGACTCAGGTGAGGGTGAGGTTTAGAGGGCCGGTAAGTTTGAGTACCGCGGTCTGGAGGACGATCCCTAATAACCCACCCCGACCTTAAAGTCTGGTGGATTCCAGCAAGAGTACGCAGGAGCTCCTTTGTTGTGTTCTTAGCGTTGAGGCGTACATGAGGTCTAGGCTTGGTAGTGACTATACCCGCCTAGGATGTGGAGTGCCCGATCCACTACCACCGTGAGCCACGACGGTCGGTACCCGAAAGGTTGGCTTCCTTTCAAACAAACTGGGAACTATAAAGGTCTGTGCGCATAGAGTCGTGTGGGTGAGTCACATCGCATAATTCATTAAAACATCATAACCATAGCATAACATAACATACACATAGCATAGCCCCATCATATAAATTAGTATGAGCTCTTTTATATGATGGGTTACCTGGACATCTTAACTTATATGTCGTATGGGCGTTCATATAAGTTAAGGTACGAATCTGTGATGGTAGTTTAGATTTACTTACTGCAGTGCATTTCCTTTCTACTTACTGCTTACTTCATTGCTCTACTTTACTGCCTTTTACCTGCACTATACTGTTAGCTAGATTTTATTGCTTTATTTATACCTGCTAGAATAGTGTCATGTCACCACCATCTTGTTTACCCCTTGTTTGTCCTCCGCTTCTTCCTCCCGCTCGGTGCCTAGGAGTCGTGGAGGGAGGCGAGGACAAAACGGCTTAGTCTTTATGACTAACGGTCGGTGTGACCGCAGGAGTCCGAGGAGACGGAGTTGTCCCGCGCGCAGCAGGACGTGATGGCAGGACCTGAGCAGCAGATGCAGCGCACTACTACGACGCCACAGGTTGATGATTAGATAGCTAGTCTTCCGCATTTTGAGAGTTTTGATGTAGTTTTCCGCATGTTGTAGTGAGAGAGAGATAGTACTCTATTTTGGATATGTATCGGGCATAAGCCCCCTTTTTGCTTGTACTTCTCTTTTGGACTTTTTGTTCTCATTATATATTTATATATGATGCTGTGATTGTGGACATGCCTTTCTTTATGTACTTACTTTTTGGCATAATTTACTTATGATCGTAAAGCCGGCAGGGTTGGTGCTGAGCGGTGTTAGTCGACCCGAGTGTCGGTGACACCGCAAGGCAGCGATTCTGGGCGAAGATCCACCTCAACCGTGCGATGCGGGAGAGGTTTGAGTTTTCAAGTACCCGAACGGGTTTTGGAAAAAGAGATCTTACAACGGTCACTAGGCCCGGTAACCACTGACTACTCGACTCTCACAATATCCTATAACACTGATCATGGACCGGTCACATTACAGGGGCATCATGCCAACCCTGACACACTGGTTTCATCATCGCAGGCTGCCAGATTAATGTCACTACAAGCCTCCACACTGTGTGTTTTTACATCAACAAACCTAGGGACACAACCTCACAAAGGAGATAAACTAACATTTGACCAAACATTACCAAAACCTTTATTAGACCTCTTACACAAAAATCATAAATTGTTTACCAACCAACCCACGTATCCACCTGAAAGATCAATAGACCACTCTATTCCACTCCTTCCAAATACCCAACCAGCCAACATTAAACCTTACAGATATCCACATTTTCAGAAAAACGAAATTGAACGACTGGTTATAGAAATGTTAGACGCAGGACATATACGACCAAGCACGTCTAGTTTTAGCTCACCAGTAATTTTGGTTAAAAAAAAGACGGAACTTGGAGATTTTGCGTAGACTACCGGGTTTTAAACAACGCAAAAATAAAAGACAGATTCCCGATTACTACCATAGATGAACTACTCGACGAATTATTTCATGCACGTTTCTTTACTAAAATGGACCTTAGAGCGGGATATCATCAAATTCGGATGGCGGAATCAGACGTCCATAAAACAGCGTTTCGAACACATCACGGTCACTACGAGTTTACAGTTATGCCTTTCGGCCTAACAAACGCTCCATCCACCTTTCAATCGCTTATGAATACCATTTTTCGACCGCATCTCAGAAAATTCATAGTTGTTTTTTTTTATGATATATTAATTTTTAGCAACACAGAGGCGGACCACCTAAAACATTTACAAATAGTTTTTCAAATATTAACAGAAAACCAATTGTTTATCAAATATTCCAAATGTTTCTTTTATAAAAAGAAAATTGAATTTTTGGGGCATTGCATTACTAATGGCACAGTCTTTCCAAACCATACGAATATTTCAGCCATTGAACAATACTCCACCCCAACGACACAAAAAACTTACGCTCCTTTTTGGGATTGTCCGGTTTTTACCGTAAATTTATCAAAAATTATTCAATGTTCATGGCCGATCCGAATCTTTTTGGGTTGTTTCTCTTTATTTCCGATGCGCCTACATACGATGTATGATTATAGAAAAACCCAACAGTGCATGCATGGGTGGTAAGTGAACCCCCCCCCCCCCCCCTCTTACCCCCCCTACCCTCATTATGTGTTTCCTATAAATACCCCCCCCCCCATGTGTGCGAGCTAATGCGAAGAGAGAGAGAACTTGAAGAGAGAGAAACTTCAAGTGAGTGAGAGTGGGAGTGTGCCTACACCCCAAGAGGTTCAACCCCAACCTGCACCTCAGCGAGAGGTGGAGAGTGCACTGTGAGGTGGAGAGTGCAGGGTTGAGTGTGTTGTGAAGTGGAGAGTGGAGAAGCGGACCTTGTCCGCGACAAGTTTTTTTTATATATTCTCAGCTGACGTGATTCAAGGTGTATGCACCTTGTAGCCAGCTTCTCTTTGTAATTGTTTGCCTAGTTATAATACAGCTCTCTTTGTTCATCGTTGGTTCCTTGATTAGAAGCACACAAAAATTTAACATTAATATCTTTGAGCGGAGCGTGTGGAAGGGCATCACGTCTCTTTCCTCCTCTCCGGTCAGTAGCCTAGCTCTCACATTCAAAAGCATATGATTTGCATAGAAAAGTATGTACGTTGTTTATAGATACAGTACTATCAGCCCTGCACAAGGTCTCTCGGGAGCAATGTGCAATAACAATAGTACTTAGATGTCGCTCGAGCGACGTCATGCTAATATTTCATTATGCTCTAGTCGCAGTTCAAATTCCGCCGGCCTCACTTCTCCGTCCTCCTCTCCAGTAGCCTCTCGCAACCATTTTTGAATTCCACTCTCATCACTTCTACTTTTTGCAGCTTCCGTCCACTCTACCACTTACTTTTTGCGCTGCTGATTTGTTCTTTCCGATCTCCTCTGAATAGGGATGAGAACACAACCCAAACAACTTTATTTGGGAAGTTGTTCAAAGAGGACAAATCATGGGCTTAATGAAGTGAAAATAAACTCTGGTGTGTTGAAATCATATTATTGTTGAGCTGTATTAGTTAGTTATTTGGTTCAGTATTTTCTTTTTGCTTTTACCTTTTTGCCCTTAGTCTTTTTCCTTCTATAAATAAGGTTCAGCCTCTACTAAACGAATACAGTGTGTGTAATTTCTTTTTCAATATGAGATCTGAGAAACTTTCTGGTGCTTTCCTCTGTTCTTGATTCTGATTCTGTGATATCGATCTTCTGCGATATTGATCTTCATCATGGTATCAGAGGACATGGTTCGTTATTTTTTTTTTAGTTGCGTTCTTTTCGATTGTTTCGCCTTTCCATGGCGAAATCGAAGGCAGATTCATTGCTGCAAATTCAAGAGGAAGAGCGACGAAATCCCTGGGTTGTTAATCAACGACAGATACCATCTCATCTTCAGCTTCAACCTTCTGATTCGCCCGGAATGGTTCTTGTGAACCAAGTCTTACTCGGCACTGTTAATTTCATCCCGTGGAAGAGATCCATGGAAATAGCTCTGTCCTGCAAGAACAAATTAGGTTTTGTGGATGGTTCCATACCAAAACCAGATGTTCTTGATCCCAACAGTGCTCTCTGGGAACAGATCAAACATGATTATATCCTGGCTCCTTAATGCCGTTTCAAAGGATATTGGACAGTCGATCATTCATGCCAACACCGCTGCTGCCATGTGGTCAAATTTATCCCGTCGATTTGCTAACAACACGAGTTCACGAATTTATGGGCTTCGTAAGGCGATCTCTTCCTGTTTTCAAGAAAACTTGAGCATAGAATCTTATTACACCAAATTGAAACAACTATGGGACGAATTAGAGGCAATTACTACCATTCCCACCTGTAATGCTGATCCAAACTGTCTCGTCACTCGCGCTTGGGAAACCCAATTAGAAGAACAGCGTGCTATGCAATTTCTAATGGGTTTAACTGATGTTTTCAAACCCGTGCGAGGACAGATATTGCTGATGAAAAGTCTCCCTTCCATTGAAGATATCTACTCCATGTTACAACAAGAAGAAAGACAAATGTACATCTCTTCCCTCCCAGGTATTGAAGATATGACTACAGCATTATATACAGATAATAAACAGAATTCCTGGTCTTCCGGAAACGCTGCTCCTCAGCAAAACTATAACCCTATGGGGAAGAAAAGTTTATGGTGTGAATATTGTCAAATGACTGGTCACACTAAGGCTAAGTGCTTCAAACTTCATGGATATCCAGCCAATTATAAAGGCAAAGGGAAGAAAAACAATGGTGGGGGCAATCCAAAATACCAAGGAAATTATGTGGACATCAATCAAGGACAGGATTCTCTGCTTGGTTTGAAAATTGGAAACAATGTTCAGACTACCAATCCTGCTTGGAATATCAATCCTGCTATTAATCAATCCCAATTCACACAAGATCAAGTTAATCAACTACTTGGACTTTTGAATCAACAACGGATCAATCCTGCAGATTCTGATCATCATCTAGCAGGCATCACCTATTATTTTTCTCTTCATAATACCACTCCTGATTGGATTATTGATAGTGGGGCAACTGACCATATCACTCATTCATTCCACCTCTTACATCAACCAACACGATTGCCAATGACCTCTCATGTATACTTACCAGATGGGTCAACTGTTTCAATTACCCATATTGGCACAATCCCATTAACTGCAGATATCGTTTTGAAGGATGTTTTGTTTGTTCCTGCATTCAAGCACAATCTTATCTCAGTTAAGAAGCTTAGTTCAGATTGCAATGTGTCTCTCACCGTTAGTCCAAATTCGTGTACAATACAGGACCATTTAAAGAAGAATGAGATTTGCTTTGGCAGAGAAATTGGGGGCCTATACTACTTCAATCATAGTGATACGGCCAGACAACAAAATCTCCAAGTCAACAGTGCAGCTCATGACAAATACATGCTATGGCATCGAAGATTGGGGCACATTCCCACTAGCAAACTGAAACAACTATCTGCTTTTATTTCTGATTTGAATACTGTTAAACATTTTGATTGTCATATATGTCCTCTGGCTAAACAATCTCGTTTACCTTTCAATAAGCGTGATAATTTTTCTGATAAACCATTTGATCTTATCCATTGTGATACATGGGGACCATACAAAGTCCCCACACATTCTGGTTTTCAATTTTTCTTAACTATTGTTGATGACTATACAAGAACTACCTGGACATATCTCATGGCTTCGAAAGCACAAGTATTTTCTATTATAAAATCTTTTTTGCAGTCTGTTAAAACACAGTTTAATGGCATTGTGAAAATATGTCGAACTGATAACGGGACTGAGTTCTTTAATCATGTTATGAAAACTATTTTCTTGGAGAATGGAATTCAGCATCAGAGCAGTTGTGTTTACACACCACAACAAAACGGTATTGTTGCGGATCACTCAAGGCTCCGGTAGACCGGACTAAATTGGACCGCCTTAGCCTGGGAGCGTTCGAGCACGCAAACAGTCACGGAAAAAGGGAAGGCTGATAAGGCAACTTTTTTAACGTGGAAAACCCGTCAACTGGGTGAAAAACCACGCGGCCGGGTCTGTGCCGGCCGAAACCTCCACTATTTGTTGGTTGTTGTACAAAGCTACTTTAAAGAACTCGAGGGCAACAGGCCGCCTCTCGTTACAATTGTTGAGAGAGAGATACTCGGAGGGTGACAAGCCACCGCTCCTGGAGCTAAGACTCTTGCCTGATGCAGAGGGGGAATGACGCGCTCTGAGCGCTCTGGAGTCTTCGACTGCTGCTTGAAGGTTGGATCGGTGTGTTCTGCACGCCTTTCTCTCTGCGGCTTGTCTCCTGCTGCGTGAGAGGAGTCTGGAGTGATGGTCTTGTTGGTGGCTGGAACGCTTGTTCTTGAGTGCGCAGAATGCTTGTTACTGAGTACGCCGGGGCGCACTTGGAGCGGGGCGCACGGAGGCGCGCTTGGAGTGGTGCGCACGGCGGCGCGCTTGGAGCGGAGCGCACGGAGGCACGCTTGGAGCGGAGCGCACGGAGGCGCGCTTGGAGCGGAGCGCACGGAGGCGCGCTTGGAGCGCAGCGCACTGGGGCGCACTTGAAGCGGAGCGCGCGGGGGCGCGCTTGGAGCGCAGCGCACGGGGACGCACTTGGAGCGCAGCGCGCGGGGGCGCACTTGGAGAGGAGCGCACGGAGGCGCGCTTGTTAGCGCGCAAGGAGGAGGCGCGCTTGTGAGCGCGCAAGGAGGAGGCGCGCTTGTGAGCGCGCAAGGAGGAGGCGCGCTTGTGAGCGCGCAAGGAGGAGGCGCGCTTGTGAGCGCGCAAGGAGGAGGCGCGCTTGTGAGCGCGCAAGGAGGACGCGCGCTTGTGAGCGCGCAAGGAGGACGCGCGCTTGTGAGCGCGCAAGGAGGACGCGCGCTTGTGAGCGCGCAAGGAGGACGCGCGCCTGTGAGCGCGCAAGGAGGACGCGCGTGTGAGCGTGCAAGGAGGAGGCGCGCCTGTGAGCGCGCAAGGAGGACGCGCGCCTGTGAGCGCGCAAGGAGGACGCGCGCCTGTGAGCGCGCAAGGAGGACGCGCGCTTGTGAGCGCGCAAGGAGGACGCGCGCTTGTGAGCGAGCAAGGAGGACGCGCGCTTGTGAGCGCGCAAGGAGGAGGCGCGCCTGTGAGCGCGCAAGGAGGAGGCGCGCCTGTGAGCGCGCAAGGAAGGAGGAGAGAGAAAATCCGTAGGAGGATTTTCCCGGTCGGAGAAAGAGAAAGTCTCCAAAGGGGGGGGGGGAGATGGAGGAGGAGAAGATCCAAAAAATAGAAGCCTTGTGGTTCTATTTATAGTTTTTGAGGGTGGCACTTTCGTAATTAAATGGGTGGTTAAGGTAGTTATGGTGGTTATGCGGCTACCCGCACACCATAACTAATTTATGTGTTATACGCACACTTATCATGAATATAGCTACGCGCACACCAGTTTGTATAGTTTTGCGGTGATATGTATTCATATGACGGATATGGTTATGCGCACACCATAACCATATTATTTGCTATACGCAGACCGTATTGAAGTTTTAATATTTGCACCCCCATATTGGAGGATTTTACTATTTGCACCCCGTAATGGGGGATTTTACTATTTGCACCCCCCATGTTGGAGGATTTTACTATTTGCACCCCGTAATGGGGGATTTTACTATTTGCACCCCATGATCTGAACACTCTGTTCTGGGAGAGATCAGAGTCCGTTGTCGGACGATCCGAACACTCTGTTCTGGGAGAGGTCAGAGTCCGTTGTCGGACGATCTGAACACTCTGTTCTGGGAGAGGTCAGAGTCCGTTGCGGACGATCTGAACACTATGTTCTGGGAGAGGTCAGAGTCCGTTGTCGGACGATCTGAACACTCTGTTCTGGGAGAGGTCAGAGTCCGTTGTCGGACGATCTGAACACTCTGTTCTGGGAGAGATCAGAGTCCGTTGTCGGACGATCCGAACACTCTGTTCTGGGAGAGGTCAGAGTCCGTTGTCGGACGATCTGAACACTCTGTTCTGGGAGAGGTCAGAGTCCTTTGTCGGATGATCTGAACACTCTGTTCTGGGAGAGGTCAGAGTCCATTGTCGGATGATCTGAACACTCTGTTCTGGGAGAGGTCAGAGTCCATTGTCGTACGATCTGAACACTCTGTTCTGGGAGAGGTCAGAGTCCGTTGTCGGACGATCTGAACACTCTGTTCTGGGAGAGGTCAGAGTCCGTTGTCGGACGATCTGAACACTCTGTTCTGCGAGAGGTCAGAGTCCTTTGTCGGATGATCTGAACACTCTGTTCTGGGAGAGGTCAGAGTCCGTTGTCGGACGATCTGAACACTCTGTTCTGGGAGAGGTCAGAGTCCGTTGTCGGACGATCTGAACACTCTGTTCTGGGAGAGGTCAGAGTCCTTTGTCGGATGATCTGAACACTCTGTTCTGGGAGAGGTCAGATTCCGTTGTCGGATGATCTGAACACTCTGTTCTGGGAGAGGTCAGAGTCCGTTGTCGGACGATCTGAACACTCTGTTCTGGGAGAGGTCAGAGTCCGTTGTCGGACGATCTGAACACTCTGTTCTGGGAGAGGTCAGAGTCCGTTGTCGGACGATCTGAACCCTCTGTTCTGGGAGAGGTTAGAGTCCCTTGTCGAACGATCTGAACACTCTGTTCTAGCTTTGAGCACCGGCTTGTGATAGTAGAGCTTTTGTGGTGTTGGAACCGGCGTTTTGCGCGGTTAACTATGTGTTGCTTCTTTGACGGTTGGAGGACGAGACCCAGGTGGTGCTGGAACCTACTACGTGGGCGAATGACGGGCGATTCGAGCCGGGTAGTGGGAGGTTCGCGTTACCGACCTGGGGGATGTCGTTGATAGTAGAGGACGAGACCCAGATGGTGTTGGAACCTACTACGTAGACGAATGGAGAGCGATTCGAGCCGAGTAGTGGGAGGTTCGCGTTACCGTCCTGGGGGATGTCGTTGATAGTAGTGGTGAAGGGCAAACGCTTCGAACCGTGAGCGTGACGGGGGCTGGCCCTGCCAACGCGGCAACCTACTGCGGGGAGAAGGGCAGACCTTCGATCAGCGGCAATGAGAGGTTGACGTGAGCGCGCTGCCCGGAGGCAGTTGCTGTTAAGATAGATAGACGTCCTCTCATTTGGGAGCTGTGAATACGTAGCTTTGGTAGCGCGGACAATGATTATCTTATACAAGCCTTTCTCCAGGGATATCCGTATTGAGGGTTGCCCACCAGTCCTTCATGGCAGGCTGCTAGCTGATCTCCTACTGGCCGAATTGGTGCCCTTCAAAAATTATGAACTTCTTCATGCGTGATCCTTCCATCTGCAGGCTCATGACTTGCCGCTTCAGGGCAGTTGCGGTGATACTGTGCTTCAGGTCCTCCGTTAGGACGGGCCCCGCGATCTTGGACATTTGTACTGGAGAGCTCTCCTTCGGGTTTGCTGATAAGCGAATGGAGGGGAGCTAGATCAGCATGCCCCCCGTGGATTGATTCTTCACTTGTGCAGATGGCTTTTCCTGCCATGATCTCTAGTCACGAGTACCATTGTGCAGTGGGTACTGTCTTCAGATTCTTCTTCAAGCTTTGGGGGAACTCCGTTTCCCACAGACGGCGCCAAACTGTTGCGGATCACTCAAGGATCCGGTAGACCGGACTAAATTGGACCGCCTTAGCCCGGGAGCGTTCGAGCACGCAAACAGTCACAGAAAAAGGGAAGGCTGACAAGGCAACTTTTTTAACGTGGAAAACCCGTCAACTGGGTGAAAAACCACGCGGCCGGGTCTGTGCCGGCCGAAACCTCCACTATTTGTTGGTTGTTGTACAAAGCTACTTTAAAGAACTCGAGTGCGACAGGCCGCCTCTCGTTACAATTGTTGAGAGAGAGATACTCGGAGGGTGACAAGCCACCGCTCCTGGAGCTAAGATTCTTGCCTGATGCAGAGGGGGAATGACGCGCTCTGAGCGCTCTGGAGTCTTCGACTGCTGCTTGAAGGTTGGATCAGTGTGTTCTACACGCCTTTCTCTCTGCGGCTTGTCTCCTGCTGTGTGAGAGGAGTCTGGAGTGATGGTCTTGTTGGTGGCTGGAACGCTTGTTCTTGAGTGCGCAGAATGCTTGTTACTGAGTACGCCGGGGCACACTTGGAGCGGGGCGCACGGAGGCGCGCTTGGAGTGGTGCGCACGGCGGCGCGCTTGGAGCGGAGCGCACGGAGGCGTGCTTGGAGCGGAGCGCACGGAGGCGCGCTTGGAGCGGAGCGCACGGAGGCGCGCTTGGAGCGGAGCGCACGGAGGCGCGCTTGGAGCGCAGCGCACTGGGGCGCACTTGAAGCGGAGCGCGCGGGGGCGCGCTTGGAGCGGAGCGCGCGGGGGCGCACTTGGAGAGGAGCGCAAGGAGGCGCGCTTGTTAGCGCGCAAGGAGGAGGCGCGCTTGTGAGCGCGCAAGGAGGAGGCGCGCTTGTGAGCGCGCAAGGAGGAGGCGCGCTTGTGAGCGCGCAAGGAGGAGGCGCGCTTGTGAGCGCGCAAGGAGGACGCGCGCGTGTGAGCGCGCAAGGAGGACGCGCGTGTGAGCGCGCAAGGAGGAGGCGCGCCTGTGAGCGCGCAAGGAGGAGGCGCGCCTGTGAGCGCGCAAGGAGGACGCACGCTTGTGAGCGCGCAAGGAGGACGCTCGCTTGTGAGCGCGCAAGGAGGAGGCGCGCTTGTGAGCGAGCAAGGAGGACGCGCGCTTGTGAGCGCGCAAGGAGGAGGCGCGCCTGTGAGCGCGCAAGGAGGAGGCACGCCTGTGAGCGCGCAAGGAAGGAGGAGAGAGAAAATCCGTAGGAGGATTTTCCCGGTCAGAGAGAGAGAAAGTCTCCAAAGGGGGGAGAGATGGAGGAGGAGAAGATCCCAAAAATAGAAGTCTTGGGGTTCTATTTATAGTTTTTGAGGGTGGCACTTTCGTAATTAAATGGGTGGTTAAGGTAGTTATGGTGGTTATGCGGCTACCCGCACACCATAACTAATTTATGTGTTATACGCACACTTATCATGAATATAGCTACGCGCACACCAGTTTGTATAGTTTTGCAGTGATATGTATTCATATGACGGATATGGTTATGCGCACACCATAACCATATTATTTGTTATACGCAGACCGTATTGAAGTTTTAATATTTGCACCCCCATGTTGGAGGATTTTACTATTTGCACCCCGTAATGGGGGATTTTACTATTTGCACCCCCACGTTGGAGGATTTTACTATTTGCACCCCGTAATGGGGGATTTTACTATTTGCACCCCATGATGTGAGATTTTACTATTTGCACCCCCATGTTGGAGGATTTTACTATTTGCACCCCATAATGGGGGATTTTACTATTTGCACCCCATGATGTGAGATTTTTACTATTTGCACCCCATGATGGGGGATTTTTGCTATTTGCACCCCATGATGGGGGATTTTTACTATTTGCACCTCATGATGGGGAATTTTACTATTTGCACCCCATGATGGGGGATTTTTACTATTTGCACCCCATGATGGGGGATTTTACTATTTGCACCCCATGATGGTGGATTTTCGAGGATAGTGGGGTTCATCTTGGTCAACCCTATTTCCTCCACCAAATGAGGCGAGTGATGTTCATTAGTGCATTGCCTGAACGTTTTGTGAGACCATATCACATATCATCTTTACGGGTGCACATCAGGTATACAAGAGAGAAAACATAGGCATGTTCTTGAGGTAGCTAGAGCCTTGCGTTTTCAAGCAAAATTACCTATTCAATTTTGAGGGGAATGTATTCTTACAGCTACCTACCTCATAAACAAGATTCCATCTACAGTTCTAAATAACAAATCCCATTATGAAGTTCTGTTCAACAAAATTCCAAACTATGACAATTTAAGAACCTTTGGATGTCTATGTTTTGCTTCAACTATCACCCATGGTCGAGATAAGTTTGAACCAAGAGCTACAGCTTGTGTTTTCATTGGTTATCCACATGGCCAAAAGGGGTACAAGTTATATGATATAAATTCTCACAAAATTCTTGTGAGCCGGGATGTTAAATTTCATGAGCATGTTTTTCCTTTCTCTACCAATTCAAATGGATCTCCTAATTACATGTCTCATTTTCCTTCTGATACAAGTGAATTTGAGCAACTTGATTCCACAGAGAATGTTACTCTATTTCCCAATAACACTGAAGAGCTCTACAGAAATACATCCACTGATAATGAGGTTGCTAACCTCATTCCTATTTCTCAGAATACTGGAACTAATTCCTTAATACCTCCAAATGATTCTATGCCAAGGAGATCTACCAGAACTATACAAAAGCCTGATTGGCAAAAGGATTATGTTTGTTCCTTAATGATGCCTAAACAGCATAATAACAACAACAAATGTTTGTATCCCCTTGCCATACAAACACATACGACGGCTTCAACCTCTCAAAATGCTCTCAACAACATGCCTGAAGAACCTCAGCATTATAGTCAGGCCTATCAAGATCCCAGATGGAGGGAAGCTATGTCATTAGAAATAAAGGCATTAGAAGAAAATAAAACTTGGTACATCACAGAGTTATCACCTGATAAGAAAGCAATAAGCTGCAAATGGATCTATAAAATCAAATATAACTCTGATGGTTCCATAGAAAGGTATAAAGCGCGTTTGGTAGCAAAGGGCTTCACACAAATTGAGGGAATAGACTACCAAGATACCTTTGCACCTGTAGTCAAAATGACTACGATTAGGTGTTTAATTGTCGTAGCAGCTTCACGAGGATGGCCTTTATTGCAATTAGATGTCAACAATGCTTTCTTACACGGGGATCTTCTCGAAGAGGTTTATATGAACATACCACCAAGATTCATTTTAAAACAGGGATACAAGACTCCTGTTTGTCGTCTAACAAAATCATTATACGGTTTAAAACAGGCATCTCGACAATGGTTCGCAAAATTCTCTACCACCATAGAAGAAGCTGGTTTCATTCAATCAAAATAAGATCATTCCCTTTTTACCAGGACCATTAATGATGATTTCATTGCCTTACTCGTGTATGTTGATGACATAGTTGTGCCAGGAACAAGTTTACATGAACTTACAAAATTCAAGATCTTTCTTAATGAGAAATTTAAAATAAAGGATCTTGGAGATCTGTGGTTCTTCTTAGGAATTGAAGTAACCAGGAATCAAGATGGGATATTCTTGAATCAACAAAACTATGCCTACAATCTGTTAAAGGATGCTGGCTTAACCGGATGCAAACCAAGCAATATTCCAATGGATCAAAATCATAGATTAAACGATTATGATGGTGATGAAGTTCAGGATGCTGCTTTTTACAGGAAAATAATTGGCAAATTGATATATTTCACGGTCACCAGACCTGAACTAACCTATCCAGTTCACATTCTCAGCCAGTTTATGTCAAAGCCACGAATACCTCATCTCAACATGGCATACAAAGTCTTGAGATATGTTAAAGGAAGTATTGGACAAGGATTGATGTTTTCAAACAGTCAAAATCTCAGCTTGGAGGCATTTTGCGATGCAGATTAGGCAGCTTGCCCAATGACACGAAGATCTATAACAGGCTTTTGTATAAAGCTGGGAACTTCCTTGATTTCTTGGAAAACTAAGAAGCAAAATACCGTCTCTAAATAATCAGCAGAATCGGAGTATCGTTCAATGGCAGCAGTCTGTTATGAACTATCCTGGCTCGTCAACTTATTAAAAGATCTTCAAGTTAGTAATCTAACGCCCATCACTTTACATTGCGACAACCAGGCAGCTTTACATATTGCATCAAATCCGGTTTATCATGAGAGAACCGAGCATATAGAATTGGATTGCCACTTGGTTCGTGAAAAGTTGCAAGCAGGGTTGATCGCTCCATGCTACATACCCACTAAACAACAACTGGCGGATTTGTTTACAAAGGCCATTGGGAAGGATCAATTACAAAGTCTTCTCGGCAAGTTAGGAATCTGCAATCTCTTGCAAATACCAACTTGAAGGGGGGTGTTGAAATCATATTATTGTTGAGCTGTATTAGTTAGTTATTCGGTTCAGTATTTTCTTTTTGCTTTTACCTTTTTGCCCTTAGTCTTTTTCCTTCTATAAATTAGGTTCAGCCTCTACTGAACGAATACAGTGTGTGTAATTTCTTTTTCAATATGAGATCTGAGAAACCTTCTGGTGCTTTCCTCTGTTCTTGATTCTGATTCTGTGATATCGATCTTCTGCGATATTGATCTTCATCATGGTGCTGCAGTAGGCGGGTTCAAAACCGACACTTTAACTGGCGTTTGGGTAAATTAACTTCTTTTTCAATTCTCGAGTCCAAAACCGAGAACCGCCTTTTTGAACCCGGGCCAAGTCCTCCAATAATGTCGGGGCTTTCTGAAACGGCTCAATCCCTCTTCAATTCCTCTCCGCCGAGCTTGATCTCTCCCTTTTAACGACTTTTGTCTACAGCAAAACAGTAAGTAATTTTATCAAACAACTCAATTATTTTTCAAAGCAGTTTTCAAAACGTGTCTGCAAACAACATTTATCCAAACAGTTTTCTGAATTTTGAGAATGAAATGTCAACACAATTCTCGATGGTGCTTTACAATTCCTTAACACTTTGTTTTCTAGCCCTTGCTCTTTTCTCCAGCTGTATACTATTATGACAAGTAAAAAATTTCAGCAATTAATTTGTTTGAGACATTTTACAAGACATTTTCTGCATGTTTGTTCATAATTGCATGAGCTGCAGTACTATATGTTTGCAAAAGATGTCTCATTTATATAAGGTTGCACATTATTTTTAATATTGTCCCAAAAAATGTTCGCCAAAAGAGGCTCCCGACAAAAAGAATTCATCGAACGTGATAGCAACGACATTTACCATCGCTATGCCGGGCGAAAAAACACGTTATAGCAATGACATGCTGGTTGCTCTGCTCGATTCCTCTCTAATTGACGCCTTTTGATCATGCATATATAAGGTTTGAGATCGATCACGGTCCTGAAATAGGACCATCAAATGAATCCGAGCCTTTCGATTTTATCCGGAAGAAAATCCATGTTGAAATCCAGGAGAATAGCTCTATGGATATATTTCTCTTTGCTGAGGCAAATATGTCTTAGAAAATTCTTTTGCACCTCGCAGTCCAAAAATGCCACACACAAATGATGAGAATTCTGCATTCCGATATAAAGTTGAGCGATGAGATAACCGAGCTGAAGAAGAACTTCTCAAGGTGCAACCAAACCAGAGCCGCCAACTCGATCTCAACCATGAGGTGGTCGGTCCCTTCTATGGATGGGGCCGAAATGCGGCACCGACACTTGGTGGAGACCAACAACTGAAAACCAGCCTCGGCGTAATTGGAGTCAAGGGGGAGGATGTTTCCTAAAGCTTTTCAACAAATAATACAGAATTTTGGAGGCAAAAAACCAATCCAAATCCATCGAAAACTCGAAGGATTCTTGCATGGAATAAATGATGTTCTCATTGAACTTTTTTAATAGTGAACATGCCGGCCTCATCCAACGACCAATTCGCGCGGTCCAGCACGTCCGGAACGAAAAAAAAACAGTGCAGCAAACAAATTCCAAAACCGCAGCATTGCAAAGTGAGCTCCCTGGCGTTAATATGCCTAACCAAATAAGCGATGGAGGGCGCGGGGAACATTATCATCATAATCTTTCATGTAATATGCCTAATCCAAAATTTAATGAGACCGCATCCGGGTTTCCATCGTATGCAGGGTTTGCATAACTTCGTATAAGATAGCCGATGAAAACCGCGTCTATCTATCATTCTTGCCGGTCCAAAAGATCGAATCGGGCGATGCTCTCATCAATAGACTTTAGAATGTGAGAAGCGATATGAGAGCTGCACGCAGTATACATCGCGAAACAGTCGAGTACCGATTTGATAAGCGTAAGCCGACCGGCTTGATACGCGAATCTTGAACTCGATTGCGAATCTTGACAACCAGATGATCAAAGTAACGGATGCGAGCCCTTCCTATATAACCCGAGTACTGAAAGAGTACTGAAGGAATATTGGTGGGGCCATCTTGGGTCTATTCAAGACCAACCAAAATAGAGCATTAAAGATTACGTGTCATGAGCTGGTTTATGGCAGCCTGGCTCATTGGATGCTCGTGAGCAAAGGCCCTGCTCTGTTGGAATTTTTTTCATTGGGTATTTCGTATTGGTTATCCGACGGCTGGATTTTCAAAAACAGAAACGTCCGATCGAATGATTTTGAAAGAAATCATATTTTTGTTAGTCAAATAAGATCTTAAATTTGTTTATAAAAATGTGTTAATTAAGAGTCTGTATTTTTTTAGCGTGAAACACAACAATAGATAAGTAAAAAAATCAGTTTTTTTTAAAACCACGCGTATATGACTGACATGCGTTTGACGTACGGAAAAATTGCTCATTTTGTCGGCGTTTTAATTAGGCTCGGTTTGGTGCCGTGTTTTTGCTCCGTGATTTTGGCATGAGAGCGGTAATAAAAAAACTATTTTTGAACATAAAAGTGCATGAAGTTCAGTCGGGCGTTCACGAACAACGGTTCATAACTACCGTGTTCACGACCGCTGCCGCCGTGCCAAAAGGACCCTTATGCTCTGTTTGTTTAGACGTTTTTTTCCCATATATAGGCGGTGGGGGAAAACGCCAACTCTACAAAAACATGTTTGGTAAATCTGCCCGCTCCCTCAATTCCCACCGCTCCAAAACACCACCGCCGAAACAAACGGAGCATCAATTTCATTTCGGTGGGATATAAAACTTGGTCGATCAGCAGAGAAATTAGTGTGTTTGGTGAACCGCCATTTGACCGGGCGGTGCGGTGGAAATGGCCAAAACATCATTTTGAGCTCTATTTCTCACCACCGAAGAAGCTCTCTCATTGAAAACCGAGGGTACTGATAACAGGAGAGACAGAGAGAGAGAGAGAGAGAGAGAGAGAGAGAGAGAGAGAGAGAGATGTTACAGTAGTACAGTTTGGTTTTAAAATGTATATAGAGTAGTACTATACAGTAATGTATAGTCAGCTTGGTGTGGGTGATGAAGAAGCTTGGTGATGGCATTAATGTCGGATGCAGTACAAGCTGGGCTGAAGGAGCGCGGTGTTGATAGAACAAAAGAGAGAACAAAAGGTCTAGGTTGTGTAAAGCTGAATCCTATTTCTCTGAGAGAGACTTGTCATGGAATCTCATTTAATTTTGGAGAGCAAACTTGCGGGAGACAAATTGGACTCACATTTTTTAGCTCTTTTATGGCCGTGGGTCACCCACCCCCCACCCCCCACCCCCATCAATTTCATTCTATCTTTTATTGAATTTCTTTTGTAAGTTTGTAAATCAATTTCATTCTATCTTCTATTGAATTTCTTTTGTAAGTTTGTAAATCAATTTCATTCTATCTGAATTTCTTTTGTAAGTTTGTAAATCAATTTCATTCTATCTGAATTTCTTTTGTAAGTTTGTATAATTACTGCATAGAATTATATTTACATTGCATAGCATGTATCCACAAAAATATCCCCCGGGAGGACAGCGTTTGTGCGTGCTTGTTACGAAATGTAAACGTAAATGGGGGGATTTTTTATAGTTTCAAATAATAGCTAGATGGGTGAGGTGACGTGTAATTATGCTAACTCCTAGGGGAGGTGTGGGTAATTAATATTTATATCATTTAATGGGGTTTGTCTGGTAGGTTTGTAAAATTATAGATTGCATCCCTCTATTTTTTGAAATTAGATAGATCTTGCCTGATATTTGTATGTATATTCATGATATGAAATGTACACTATGAAAGGAAGTTTGTGTAATTTATAGCAATGGAGAGGTACGACGTGTGATTATGCAAATGGCCGTGATATAATGAGTCTGTTTGTTTCGGTGATGAAAGTTGGAGCGATGAGTATAGGAGCGTTGGTAATGTGAATTGGAAGGTTGCAAAGCATGCAATTTTCCTAATGAAAATATATATATACATAATTAATTGGAGTTTTGATTCAAGTTTGAGTGGTTTATGGGCTCCTCGTCCCGCAATTGGGTGTGGTCAAGCTCGGTGCCCTCCGTGACCACCGCATCTGCAAGCCATGTCTCCTGCTTTGGTGGCGCCCACGCTGCAGCGCCAGCGGTTCCATTGCCTGCATGCACGACGGCAACATCTATATACATCCGTTAGCTAGTTTTTTGGAGCTGCTGTGTACTGAGTTTTTACCGTACCGCCGACGCTTTCATGTTCTTTTGATGTAGCCGAGATCAGAGAGAGAGAGTTGGACGATGAATGGAGGAATCTATATACATCCGCTAGACGATTGGTCGGGAGCGCTGCTCCGGTGAGTTTAAACAAAAACACCACCATTATAGAGCATGTACGTGTTTGGTATGACAACATTTATGATCGCCACCGCCATGCCCAACGGACTTTAAATATAATGCGCATCTTTAAGACATACATGTCGCTTCACAAGTCTTTCCCCATGCGTTGCTTCACAATTCGACTTTTAATTCCCGAAAGGCCGATCTCATTGCCTGGGTTGACTTGGCGTTCTTGAATTCACGAAAGGACCATTCATTTTAATTCCCCAAAGGTCAATCTCATTGCCTCGGTTGACTTGGAATTGGAATTGAAGACCTAATTCAATTTCCGTTGTTTGTTTGTGCGTTTGAAGGGCGTAATTGGAATTCGAAATAAATCTTTCAAAATTAATTTTGAACTAAAGTCAATTCTTTCCAATCTATATATAGTAAGTGAGTATTTCTGTTCATAGTCTGCATGCGTGAATATAGTAAGACGTTTGTCAACGCCTCGCCAAAAAAATGAATATCGTCAAATCATCCTAAATTTTTTAGAGAAGCTTCATCTCATCGCTTAAAAATTGTTTGGGATGACATTTTATCGATCCAATCCCCAAATCTCAAGGAAACACTGTCGAATTGTAGTTTTGAAAAAATGAAAGTTGCTCGAGAGCTCTATTCGATCAGCAAAGTTAGAGGGGTGTTGTCAGTAATTTAGCAAAGTTAGATGGGTGCTGTCAGTATATATAGGGTTTGGAATATATAAGCTCAAATTTTTTAAGCCTAAAAAAACTTGAGTTGATTCTCCCACAATACATGTCGGAATTAGGCAAGTAATATATGCATTTTGTATCCAAAAACGAGAACTATAACTTTCATGTTGAACATTTTCCCAAAATATGCATAGTTTGGCCGTAATCTGGCCCGATAGATTGCTGGCTCAAATTTTGAAATTTATTATTATTATATTCATTCGAGCCAGCAATCTTTCGGGCCAGATTTCAATCAAATCATGCAAATTTTGAAAAAATGTTCAACATGAAAATTATAGATCCCATTCTTGAATACAAAATACATATATTATTTGTCTAATTCCAACATATATTATTGTATATAAGCTCTAAGCTTTTTTAGACTTAAAAAAACTTAAGTTCATATATATAATTCTGATATATATGTATATATATATGCATCAATGACATTTAAAGCCAAACCTATTGGCTCCCACAGGGAATAAAATGCGTTGAGAAAATAATGTGCCAACTACCGTTTTGTACACTGTTGATGAATAGTTGATACAGTACCAAGTGCAATGACTATTAATTTGAGTTTATAGAAATGACATAAAATTTCAAATAAATGCTGATAATTATGTTGCGCATATGTGACGCACGGGGGTCATAATCACATCATCCGATTTCGTGCGATCATAATTAAGGATCGCACATCCGATCTCACGCGATCATCCCGCGGCGCGCGCCCAAAAAAAAGCTTCAACACGAGCACCCGGGATCAGGAAGATTAAAGTAATAATACAGCAATTAAAAACGTCGTAATCATTTGAAAATTCATAGAAAATGAAATAATAGACAAGACACGAGCCAGCATTCAGCATCTGCTGCTGTCATCTAATTGTGGCTAATGAAGCCCCCAAATTCCTCTACTGTTACATATATATATATATATATATATATATATATATATATATATATATATATGCGATGTCTTTATTCGCAGTCCAAAAATTTGTAAATAAAAAACAGTTTTAAAAATCTTTACCAATAAAATGAAATATATATATATATTTTCAATTTACCATGCATATATCAGCACCAGCATCAGTACATATATCAGATGATCAACTGCAAGATCTGTCCTTGGCTTCTCTTGAAAGAAGTGCATGACAATTAAAAGAAGTGCAATCAACTGCAAGATGATCCTGAAAAAGTGCATGACCCATGAAACCACCTGTGCAGAACCATAATGCCCAGTAAATTAAGAAGTCATTTTATCTTGAAAAGGCATACAGGTTTTGGAAAATTTGGAGCATGAGTACGTTCAGCATCGTCATCAGCAAATGTGCTCTTGAAAACATACAAAAGTGAAATACTCGAATCTCCATATATGTCTGCGTAATGAGTTGGATTGGGTACTCACGGAGGCTAATGACCATTATAATCATAGTTATTATACATTTGAAATGGACTGACATTTAAATACTTAGCATTTTGATGACTTTGAAAGGTAATTGATTTACCTAGATCTAAATCCTCTTTTGCTGATATCAACAAAAAAAAAAAATTTCTTGTAGGATTTCAAATTATGGATAGCAAGCTCATCCATGGGATCAACTAAAAATAGGACCTACAACAAAGAACCGATTCATGATAACATGGACAGGTGTCAATCTATACAAGTTATTGTAATGAACCTTACCCAAGCAAGTGACAAGATATCTTCCAAAATAGTACATGACAAAGACCTCATAGCAAATATGACAATATAATCAATCTGAACCTGTAGACAACTAAATGAGTATGCTAATACACTGAAGCAGATACCAAAGGATGGGAAGTCCACAAAATTTGCATAATCAATCAGGACCTGTATGAGCAAAAACATACCTGTACAAGCAAAAACATACAAAATTCTGAAAGCTTTTCGTATTAAAAAATGATGTCATCTCTCAATTGTAGTGTAGGCAATATCCAAAATAACACAAAACCAATATTTGAATCTGTATTCATAAGAATGTCATGCAAAACATAACTAGTGAACATGTACTATCAGAAGACATCAAAAAAGGGTACTCTGCATTAACACAAAACAATATTAGCTTTAAATTAGTATGAGCACACACAATAATATTTATAAAATACATAATGAACTTGCGCATACCTTTACTTCATGAGTCTCTAATAAAATCATGACATCTATGGTATGTCTCATCCTTCTGACAAGGAGTCATGATATCTTTGCCACATATGAAATATCGGTGGGAGTGGGCTAAGTTGTACAGTTGTAGGATGTGCAAAGAATAAACTCTTCAAGTTATTAGTGAGTCAATTCACGGTGTTGTGACTAACATAATCGGATTCACCAAATCATCTGTAAAGAAACTGGATTGGGGTTGCACCCGCCAACTCCTTATGAAGTTTAACTTTCTCATTATAAATTGTCTGCATCACAGTAGAGCTGGACGAATTTCTTTTTTTCAGAGCGGCCAGTATTTTTCTGGGTTTAACCCCTGCAGCGTACATCTCCACAACAATCTTTTCCTCATCTTGATCTAGTCTGCATGCATAATGATGCAGACCAGGCGTCACACCCAGCCCGCTCCCCTGGCGCCTGGCGCACCAGGCGGGGAGTCACACCCGCTCCAGGGGTCCACCCGGGCGTCGCACCCGTATGGATTTAATCAAGTCCGCGGACCGTACACCCCAACCCGTCTCCGGGGCCCACCACAGGCGCCAGCGGGTTGTTGAGGCCGAGATTCGATCCCTGCACCTCCTTGATAAGAAGTCCTCAGGCGGACTCTCATCACCAACCGGCTCAGTTGGTGATGAGAGTCCTCCTGAGGACTTCTTATCAAGAAGGTGCATGGATCGAATCCCGGCCTCAACAACCCGCTGGCGCCTGTGGTGGGCCCCGGAGACGGGTTGGGGTGTACGGTCCGCGGACTTGATTAAAGCCATACGGGTGCGACGCCCGGGTGGACCCCTGGAGCGGGTGTGACTCCCCGCCTGGTGCGCCAGGCGCCAAGGGAGCGGGCTGGGTGTGACGCCTGGTCTGCATCATAAAAGTGCACGGCTCAGTTGGTGATGAGAGTCCGCCTGAGGACTTCTTATCAAGGAGGTGCAGGGATCGAATCCCGGCCTCAACAACCCGTTGGCGCCTGTGGTGGGCCCCGGAGACGGGTTGGGGTGTACGGTCCGCGGACTTGATTAAAGTCATACGGGTGCGACGCCCGGGTGGACCCTGGAGCGGGTGTGACTCCCCGCCTGGTGCGCCAGGCGCCAGGGGAGCGGGCTGGGTGTGACGCCTGGTCTGCATCACATAAGAGTGCGCCTCTAGATAAACAAATTCATGGTTATGAAGTCCACATTTAACTTCTAATGTCCACTCATCTAGCTCTGCGACTTTCTGTCCATGTAAAGTAAATGGGCAACCAATACGCTTGGAGCTAGTCTTCCTTAAAAAAATTTTGACCCAACCTTTCTTACTTTGGCTATCACGAGTACAACCACCTCCATCACAACCAAGTTTAACCCGAGGCTTTGGCCTATCTTTAAGTGGATCAGCTCTCTGAATGATAATTACGGAGCCAAGGCGTATAGCAACATTGCGAGCCCATTGAACTAAATCTTCTTTACTAGGAAATACTGTGCTTGTTACAAAATGTTTTCCAACATGTAATATTTCAAATTCAAGCTTGCATTAACACAATACTAATACCTTGTTCCATAACAAAAAAAAACAATCAACACAAATTATTTCAATGAAAGAATCATAATGGTGGAGAGAAATTATACTGACAGAATCAACTGTAATGGAATGCAATACTACTCGATGGTTACCCGCAAACCACAATTTATGTGGTAAACAATCATGAAGGTACAAAAAATCATACACAAAATTACTACTACAAAAAATTTACGAGAAAATGATAACGTAGTAAATAATCATAAGCAAGGTTACTACTTGAGTGAGTGGACATATACTAAACAAAATTACCGCTGCATTAAAACAATATGAACAAAATTAACATAATCATGGAATCAACAATGAACTTTCAATAGTAACATCAACCTTAGAAAGTATCTGCATCTGTAATAACCTTAATCTTAGCTTTACAATAGTAACCTTAACCTTAATTTTAGCCTGATTTCCCATCACAGCAATAATTCTCAATTCCTTCATATTGCCTAATTTCACTTGAATTAACGTTAGTGTGCAATATCACCTCTGAGGAGCATGATGTGCTCTACTCTAAACTAAACCCCACAAATAACATAGTTGACATTAAGGTGCATGGAGTATCGAACAAATCAAGAGACATGCTTGCATTAAACGGAAAAACGGATACAATCCGGATCGAAATCCGGCCAAGATCAAGGAGGCTGGGTCCTCCAATGATCCCTCTCTCAAATGAGAGCCCAAAACCCTAATGATCAAAAGATAAAAGAAACACTCCCATACCACCTCTTTATATAGGGAGGGGGGGCTCACATAACCATATCATAAAATAAGATTTAATTAATATTAATTAATTAATTAATACCAATTAATTACACAAAGTAATTAGGGTGGTTTCCGTATGCGCCACTGTGACTCCTGCAAGGTGTGCTCAGGCGGATGCAACGTCATATTATGCAACGTCGTAACAATATGCCGCCCTTGAAAATTGACCTTGGCCCCAAGGTCAATATTACAAAATTTATCGGGGTCTTTAACAATGGGAGGGACGTATAATTTGTAGTTGCTCGGTGTAAAGGATATGATGAGAGTGGGTGAGAGAAGATGAGGTTTATTTTTTGTGGGGGCAACGGTGGGTGCACCCTGGGTGAAGAAAAAAGGACGAATTGAAGTGAAAAGTGGGATGTGATGGGGCAAAGGGGAAAAGAGAAGGAAGAGACAACAATTAAATTGGGAGGGGGCTGCATAATGCGGGGCCCGAGAGGAGGGGGGATGGCGTGGGAAAGAGGGGGAGAAAGGCTGTCAGCAGGTGCGTGGCTCGATGGCTGGGAGAAGAAGGATGTGCGTGGCTCAAGAGGGAAAGTAGCGGCTGATGCGAACGAAAGGTCGATGCAGGCAACGGAAGAGGACTCGACGCGCAAGGAGGAAGAAGGTGATCGCGGAAGGGAACTGTTGCGGTCGAGCGTTGCCGCTATAGTTGAAAGCGCGGGCTGGATCTGGAGGCTGACGGCGCCGGAGGCGTGGGCTGCTGCGGTTGCGGTCGGGACCGGTGCAAGAGCGGTGTTGGGGGGAAGAGCTTCTGCTGCGGGTGTCGGCATCGGCGCTTGATGATCGTTGCAGGCGGTCAGCGGACGATGGAGCCCGATGGAGGTGGGGGCTGCCGACGTAGGGACCAGCACAGGTGAGGGTTCGCTCCTCCAGGCCGCAGCAGCAGCGGCCGGAAGCGGCGTGGACTGGAGCGGACAGGCGGCTGCTGGTGCCTCGAGAAAGGGAACCACATGAAGGTGGCGATTGCCCTGGAGGTTGCGAAGGTGGGCGAGGACGTCGTTCAGCAGGTCGGTATTCCGGTCGAGCCGAGCGAGGAGGCTGTTGTAGGGGCTGCTGGTACTCGGCGGCTGAAAGGGCAGCGGGCGGAGGGCGGCAGGTCGGACCATTGATGGAGTATCAAACAAATCAAGAGACATGCTTGCATTAAACGGGAAAACGGATACAATCCGGATCGAAATCTGGCCAAGATCAAGGAGGCTGGGTCCTCCAATGATCCCTCTCTCAAATGAGAGCCCAAAACCCTAATGATCAAAAGATAAAAGAAACACTCACATACTACCTCCTTATATAGGGAGGGGGGCTCACACAACCATAACATAAAATAAGATTTAATTAATTAATAATAATTAATTAATTGATTAATACCAATTAATTACACAAAGTAATTAGGGCGGTTTCCGTATGCGCCACTGTGACTCCTGCAAGAAGGTGTGCTCAGGCGGATGCAACGTCGTATTATGCAACGTCGTAACAGTGCAACTCGCAAGATATGATTCCACAACTAGCATAGATGTTACCACTTCTAAGTGCAACCTCAGCAACACATTTTCTGCACTTTGCAGGGTAAATACATGAAATCAAAATCATAGATATATTACATTCAAAAAACTGGACGAGCACAGTTAGGGCTGAGTTGAGTGTGATACCCACTGGAACGAGAAGAGGAGAAGTCCACTGGAAAGGATGCCAGAATCGCCTGGGGAAAGGACACCAGAATCGCCTGTGGAAAAGACGTCATACATTACATTCAGAAAACTGACTATGAAACCTACATGAAGGAGAGGGGAAGTCGACAAGAAAGGACACCAAAATCACCTGGAGAAAGTACTCCAGAATCGTCTGGGGGAACGACGCCGGAATCGCCAACTGGGAACGTCTCGCGAGCGGGAGCAGGGGGTTTCACGCGCGGGGTTAGGGCTCGGTTGTGGGGCAAGCGAATAACGTCGAGGCGCGATTAAACAAAATAAATCACATAATTTTCAAGTGTTATTACGGACTGCGATTAGTCATTATAGGACTGCGTATAACATTACCATAATAAAATTATAGCTAAATACTCCATCTCTATGATCCATAAACTACTTGACAACCTCAGTGGCGCCCAAATTCTTCACAAAGTTGGATAAGCGATCCAACTACGACCGGATCCGCCTACACCCTAGCTCATAAACATACCGAAAAGGCAAAAACAGCTTTTAGCGCGCGTAATCATCGATATGAAATTTTGTGGTGATGACATTTGGCATCTTCCCGTCCCATCTCCATAAGTTTGTCCTCGTATTTTTTGAGGATATTTTGATTCATAGCAACTTTAGGCAAAATCACATCTTTCACCTCAAGACAGTTTAGGACCAACAATACCATCTTCATAAAAATCGAAAGGGGCTTCATGGCATCATCTAATGGAATACTTGGGGGCATGTTATATCGGTTGATGGAGTCGCTATGGATTCATCCAAGGTCGCAGTAGTTTTGCAGTGGATGGTTCTCACGGGGTATTATCCCCGATTCGTCAAAAACTACGGAGCACTCCCAAACCCGCCTACTGACCTGAAAACGAATGTTGTACCCTTCCATTAGACCACCAAAGCCGTCAAGACGTCCCTTCAACAAGCTCTTGTCACTGCACCGGTATCCGTGATCAGCTTAGGATAATGAGCTCGAGATTGGACATTAAATAAAAGAGATTTCAACAGTCATAACTAAGAACCAATTTACTTTGCTCAAATAAATAATCAATATTTACAAAATGGTGTTAAAAAGAACTTTAGCCAACTGACCTGAAATTGGGCATGATACTTTAAGCAGAACTTTGTTCATCTGGATGAGCATCCAATTAAAAAGCTTCAAAATCAGACATTTAAAGAACATTTAAATCTATAAAATTAGAACATGGTGAAGTAATCATTAGGAAACTCAAAATATATTTGGTATCCCTATCAAGGACTTGAAGGATAACTTAGAAAGAAGGCTTCCTGGAACCCTGTGGGGAACTTCAAAGAGGTTGAAATTACTGTGGGGGATGATTTTCAACATCAACTCATAGCCGGAAATAACATTAAAAGCATGGTTATCAGGATCGATATCATATCTTGCCGCTTTACGATCCAGATTTTGTAAATCGATCCGGACTTTACCCATGACCTAAATCGGCACCTCTACGTCTGGGATCACGATCCGGATCTTAGGGTCATTAGGATCGCGATCCCGACACAATTATACCGGTCCATCCAAAGGGAACTAGATACTATCCTAGCCCCATTCAACCGGTCCAACACCCATACCCCATCGCTTAACTAATCCCAATCCTGACACCCATACCCCATCGCAGAATCATATTTTACCGCTTTACACTACCTCAAGTGTCGACTGCCGACTGCAAACGGAGGCCAAGGGCGACATCTTCGATCGCTTCTAGTCAATACACCATCTTCCTTTTCCTTCTTTACCTAGTTCCATTTAAGGTGATGTCGGTGTCTTCTCTTCCATTCCAGCGTATGAGCAATCCAGCGAATCGAAATCTAGCATACGAGCAATCCAGGATTCCTGCTTCCAGCTTACGAGCAATCCAGATCGAACTTCCTACTTCCAGGCTTCCAACAATTCATCGGTCCGGATTCATTTTAGTATTAGTAACCATTGGGCATCCCACCTGAAACTAAAAGTGAAATTAGAACGATATAATCTTTTTGATTTAGTTAGTCAATTATTTTTGATATATTTATTCACATACTGCTCAATTTAATGATTTTTTTGTTAATTAAGCGTGTAATTGAATGATAAAAAGTTCAATTTTATATTTTTAGTCTTAATTTATGAATGTAGTAGGATCTTGCGATCCTCGATCCGATCCTACGAGCCGATCCGATCCAACCTCGAAACGATTTCACCTAGGATCTCGATCCCGACAACCTTGATTAAAAGGCATATTATACAACAAAATCGGAGTAGATATGTCTTTTGAAACTGACGTAGGGGCGGGTCCTAAGGCAACTATATGCGCTAGACACTATGGTGGCGAGCTAAACTTGCAATAATAAAATGATATAAATAATATTACAAGACAAGCCACAATAAAGCCAAACTTCAGAACAAGGAAACGTGTTGTAATATCATGTGAGAGTATGGGAAAACAAATACACAAGCAAAGAAGTCCTAACAACTCAAAAGGGACTTGCGAGCAACGATTACAAATTAATAATCTCAAAACATGGAATAAACAAACAATTTGACACTAAGATTCAATGCAACAAAACTATATCTCACAATATACTTACGGGTAAAAGGCTCAGGAGAATGCCCATGAAGGTGCCGGAGGACGGAGAGGCGAAAGGAAGGGGTGCACAGGGGAAGTTGGAGGAAGACTCGGGGCTGTGTGAAGCTGCTGGGCTGCTGGAATCTCTGATTCCAGCAGCTGTGAAGGGGTAACAGCTTTGGAAGAAGGCCCAGCTGCAGGAATCAGGCTCTGGGATACTGAACAGTGCGCCTGGATTGGGGATAAGGGTTGCAGCCGGCTGAAGCAGGAACCTGCAATTGTCATGGGAAGCAAGAGGCATCCGACTGGAGGAGGGCTGGGCAACTGAACAGTAGCAGGAAACTCGCAGCCTTGCTGCCGGCTGAAGCAGATTGTGTCATGAGGGAATAACCAGCGACGGCGGGGTCTAGAGATGCTAGGGAATGCTCGGCCAGAGGCTGTGAGGCCGGGCTGCAGGAAATTGAAAAAGTTGGCTCTGTTTTCCTCTCAAGGAAGGACTGTCACGTGAGACTGAGAGGGAGGGAACGGTTGTGGTGGCAGTTATGAGATTAATTAGTGGAGATTAAGTGGTTTAGGGTAATTACAGGAGGAATTGTGTGGTCAGAAGGAGGGGACGCTGGAGTTGGACTGTGATTGGGAAGCGGTTGGCTGTCGATTTGGTGAGGGAGTTATGGTGAGTGGAGGAGGGAATTAAGGGGTAGTGGGAGATGGGGGTTATGAGAGATTTTAAGAATGGGCTTATTTTTTAGGAAATGATTGGAATGGGGTAGTGGAGTAGTGGCCTAGTATTGGAATGGAAGTGGGGAGGGGGTAACCGGCCAAGGGAGGTTGGGGGTGATCTCCGGAGGAGGTGGTGGTGTCTGGTGGTCGCCGGAAAACTGAAATGAAGCGGAATTGAGGTAGAAGTGGAGGAGGGTCGGTGGGGATGGTGGGTTGGCCGGCTAGTGGAGGTAAGGAGGGGTGGCCAGCTAGGGGTGATAGGGGAGATGGATGGGTGGCCGGTTAGTGGAGGTGGAGGGAAAGGGAGGGTGGCGGGCTAGATGGAGAGGAGAGGGGAGGGGTAACTTCCAAGCTTCGCACTTGGATTCCATCTTCAGCACCGGGTGATCAAAAGAAGAAATTCCACTCAACTTTCAATGCCTTCTAAATGAGTCTTCGATGAAATTCCACTCAACTTTCAATGCCTTCTAAATGAGTCTTCGAAACCTATTTATAGACTAAGGTTTCACCATGGACGGTTATGATTCTCCGATCATGACGACCCTCAAAATATATTAAAACCAAAAAATACAAAAAATAACTAAAAATCATGCATCGCCGATCTACACAAAATGGATGACTCCGATCGTTGTGTAGGCTTATGTGGGTCGTGACCACCCTCCCAATCAATTTCCCCCACGTTGAAAGCATTCATCTCCGTGAATGACAATGAGCATGCTCTAGTTTGAAGGCAAGGTGAATCTCTCTAGCTCTGATGGTGTCCTAATCTCGTGGGCTAGGATCCCTGTAAGATCAGCAAACGGGCTCGATGGTATGAAACGATGTTGACGATGGCAACGAGGATGGTGTTGTTGAAGCTGGCGAAGGTGCTAAAGATGTCAGAGTAGAGGAAGTCAGTGTTGAAGACGGTACTGATGATGGTACTGCTGCTGTTGTGGATGTCGAGAATGGTGTTGGTGTTGATGCTGGAAAGAACACTATTGTAGATGGAATTGAGCATGATGATGACAATGGTACTGCTGTCGAAGAAGGTATTGTGAGTGGTGTTGGTAGTACTATCATTGAATAGGTGGTAAAAGGAGACTGAGGGTGGAGATGGTATAGTATGTTGAGCTGAGGCTTTGACGTGATGGGAGGTGATGAGCTCATGTAATTACGTGGCTTATCAAATGAGGTCAAATCTTCAATGTTAAATACACATGAAATTCTCATATTCTGAAAAATATTAAATTCGTAAGCATTTGTCTTAATTCTCCCAATGATTGTATAAGGTATCATTCTCCTTGCATTTAATTTTCTCGCAGTTCCTCGTGGGAGCCTCTCAGCATGTATATAAATCATAATATATTCACCTTCTTTGAAACTCAGTGTCATCATGTGATTATAAGTATAAGATTTATAAATTTCATTATTGCAAGTGATCATATGCTTAAAAGACTCATGCATGTCATGCAATAATGATAAATGATGGTCGACAGGCTCAATGAATCTCATATGCAGAAGTTCTACAACCCATGTGGTATCTTTCTGAAAGGGTATATGGTTAGGGGGTTCAATGGGTGGGGGAGATTGTATGTGGTTAAAATGAGCCATCATAAGTTTTGAAAAGTCAGTTGTCAACATCTCAATGTCAGTGACATTTTCATGATGATGACCTATATGGGGCTCCTGATAAATATCAGGACGTGTTGGAGAATTAACTCGAACCCTACTAATTGTGGGTCGAGGATGATGATCATCATCACAAGGATACGACGACATCTGAAGTGAAGCTTCATGAGGTTGAACATAATGAGACTCCAGATCCTTAAATAAAGAAGATGAATAATATGGATGTCTCTAGTAATAATGTGTATGCCTTTCTTGATTAGATACTCGGGGTCGTACTCGGGGTCGTACTCAGGGTCGAGCATAAATGGGGGGTTGAGGACGATAATAACCATCATAATAATACAAAATCTCTCCAGAAGAACTCTGTGGGCTCAAACATAGGCAAACTCTGGTTCCTCAAATAGAAGAGAAGAGTAGCAACAACTACTATGATATGGCATGGATGATATATAAACTCTAGTCCCGCATATCATAAACTAAGTGATGGGGATCAGCCGCATGATCGACATTAGACTTTGGGCCACCACTCGATGGGGCCCGCATTTGTATACCCGCGCAGGAGATGTTAATCGGATCGCCGATCCGACACCACGAGTGCGTCCGTTTCTACATTTTTTATTTTTTATTTTTTATTTTGGACATTTTGTGTTATTTGGGCATCGGGCGTAGCGGCCAATCCTAGTCGTTCACGTCGGGTGCCCTAGCCCCCCTTCGATATAAATAAGGGGAAGACTACCAGTTTGAGGCATTGTTAGCCATGTGAGAGATTTCAGAGCCAGCAATCAAATCGTGGTGCGACGTCCCGGTACATTTTGGTTTTCCACTTCATTTTCATAGCCTCCCCCCCCCCCCCCCGACCCCCCTCCACAACTCATAACCGCCTCTTTCCTGTTCCCTACCATGATCTGGAAGGCGGAAATCAGCAACCCGACGGAAGATCGATACCCCCCTCCCGTTGCTGATCCCGCTCCAAGACACAGCCTCCCTCTAGATTCAAGAAGTCGACAACCCATCCTCTCGATCCAACAGCAGGCCGACCACTACCTGGTTTTCGCACGCCAAAACAAACGACCCTCAGCACTGCTAGCCGAGGTCGCCGGCCAACCCCTGCCTTGTTCTCCTCTTTTCCTACATCCAGGCACCAAAACGACAAGTCCCAACCGTTCCTACAGTCGAGCCTTGCTTCCTTAACAGTCGAGCCTTGCTTTCTCAACAGTCGAGCCTTGCTTTCTCAACAGCCTCTCACTCCACCAGCAAAACTGACCACCCCTCCCTTACCAGTCGCAGGGTGGAGTCTTCTTAGTCCACGCACAAGCCCGTCGGCTTCTATTGCTGCTCTGTATTCCGTACAACAACTCATCTACACTCGCCGCTACTGAACCCCTTCGCTTGTGAGTATTTTTGTGCTTTGTTTTTCTACTCTATTGAATATTGGCTGATCATCACATACATGTATAAGATGTTGGCTTATTAGTGAGATTGTTTTACTTTTCTTAATTTTCCTATAAAATTTCTCCATCCCTAACTATAGACTAAGGTTCCACCATGGATGGTCATGATTCTTCGATCATGATGGCCCTCAAAATACATTAATATAAAATCAGAAAAATCCAAAAAATAACTAAATATCATGGATCATCAAACAACACAAATGGACGGCTCCGATCATTGTGTAGACCTATGTTTGCCGTGATCCTCATCAAAAACTACAGAAGAAAATTCCACCAAATATATATTTGTCTAAAGTCAGTTCTGAAGCCCCCGCGTCGGCAATCTTCTGTTGGAACGACATTGAGGCTGGAACGACTTTTACCATTCCTGTTGTTACATATATTGCAGCACCCGTGAATGCATCGCCGCCGACATCAACCATCAGAACTTAATTATTTTTAACATTAATTTTACCCAATGATATATTTAGCAAAAATGGAAGCTAAAAAGAGAAATTTATCGCATTTCAAACTCTTCCCGACATAATAAATGTGGTACATGTTATCCTTATCATTTGCTAATAACAAACTATGCCCAAAACATAGAGCCAAGTTATCCTTAATGAAGAAATCGAGCCAAGTTGTCCTAATGAAGACACTGAGAATAGCTGAATAGCTATGTATAATATGTTTTCACATCTTATAATAGGTTCAACATAAAGCCATAAACCAATCCATCCATATTGAGTTATCCTATAAGCAAATGCATGCAGTATATGAAGAAGACGAGCAAACCTATAAGTTTCTTAATTAAGTTTACAACCATAATTGTACATAATAATTGCTTAACCAAACTACATGTTCCCTTTAATGGCAAAAGACATGGCAGAAGTTGATCTAAGTGCATAAAGCAAGCCCACATCTAATTGAACCAATGTCAGCTATGTAAAGTTGTGAAAGAAGTATGAGCATTTTAGCTAAATTACACAACTGGCATTCGAAAGGTGGCCAATTGTCATAAAAATCTTCACAGATGGGCAAGCAATCTCTATTAAGCATATTGCAAGTCTTCATGAAGATTTGCTTGAGAACTAAAGCTCTTTCTAATACAAGAAACAGTGGAGGCTGATAACCCCAAGAGTGCTAGTAGGAAGAGATCCTATAAGGAGAACCAAGAAGAGATGAGTGCTCATAGGAAGAGAAACTGTAAGGAGAACCGAGAAAATCTTTTCGAAGATGAGCAACATCCACATGATGTCACTAAATTCAATCATCATAAACCCAATAGTGAGAAGAACTTCAAATAAAAAAAGTTGGGACTCGCTCCACAATTCTATCTCGGAACAAAATGAGATGAATTGCAAATAGTCGAGCGGTGCACCATAAAATTTGTTATCACCAACCAATACATAAATGAACTCAACCAATACATGGATGAATTCACTTACAAGGAAGTTCATCTAAAGACCAATCTATTGTTTAAGACAATAGTAACTGTTGGAAGAGAAAATCATTCGTAGTTTTAGAATAAGGGGCCTCTCCTTTATATATAGGAGAGGGCCAAATACAACTTGACCTAAATATAAACCAAAATAATAAACCAACTTCTAACACTCCCCCTCAAGTTGTGCTTGTGATATCTGTCAAGCCCAACTTGGACATAACGTTCCAAAACACCCTATGAGACAAAGCCTTGTCAGCACATCTGCCAGTTGTTGATCGGAGGGAACAAAAGGAGTGCTAACAACTCCCCTTACAATGTTTTCCTTGATGAAATGTTTGTCGACTTCAACATGTTTAGTGCGATCATGCTGGATGGGATTGTGCGCGATGCTAATGGCCGCCTTGTTATCACAGTATAGGCGGATGGGTCCTTTGCCGTGAATCCCAAGTTCAAGAAGAAGGGATCGGATCCACATTCCTTCACATATACCTTGGGCCATAGCCCTAAACTCCGCTTCGGTACTGGATCTAGCCACGACATGTTTTTTGCTTCTCCACGTAATTAGATTGCCTCCAACTAAAGTGCAATATCCAGAAGTGGATCTTCGGTCATCGACAGATCCCGCCCAATCTGCATCTGTGAAGACTTCAATGGTTAGATCTTTGTTTGGAGAGAATAGGATTCCACGTCCAGGGGAGGTCTTGAGGTATCTGAGAACCCGATTGGCAGCATCCAAGAGATGAGTTTTAGGAGAGTGCATGAACTGGCTAATGACCCCGACAGCGTACGAGATATCTGGGCGAGTATGAGATAGGTATATAAGTCTCCCCACTAGCCGCTGAAAGGCATTGATATCAGCCGCCGGTTCTCCTTCGTCTCTTCCCAATCTATGGTTTATTTCTATGGGTGTGTCAGCAGGGCGACACCCACTCATCCCCGTATTTTCCAGGAGGTCAAGAATGTACTTTCTCTGGGAGATGAAGATACCATGCCTGGATCTGGCAACTTCAATGCCAAGGAAGTACTTGAGGTTCCCCAGATCCTTAACCTCAAATTCACTAGCCAGTCTAACCTTCAAGTGTTTTATTTCCTCAATGTCATCACCAGTTATTACAATATCATCCACATACACAATCAATGTCGTCACTTTCCATGTCTGTGCTTTACAAATAGAGTATGATCCGCGTTACTCTGTTTGAATCCAAAGGTCACCATTGCCCGTTGAAATCTTCCAAACCAATCCCTCAGGGATTGCTTAAGGCCATATAGGGCCTTCTTCAGCCTACAGACTTTCCCCTCAGATCCCTCAACAGTAAGGCCAGGGGGACAAGACATGTATACTTCCTCTTCCAGGTCTCCATGGAGGAAGGCATTTTTCACATCAAGCTGACTCAGAGTCCAATTTTTACAGGCGGCACACGAGAGCAGAATACAGATAGAATTCATCTTTGCAACAGGAGCAAAGGTCTCCTGATAATCAATCCCTGTTGTTTGGGTTTATCCCCTGGCCACCAGTCTGGCCTTGTAGCGGTCCACCAACCCTTGGGAGTTTTGTTTAACATAACAGATCCACTTGCATCCAACCACTATCTTGCCTTGAGGAAGGGAGATAAGGTCCCAAGTGCAATTCTTCTCAAGGGCACCCATCTCTTCCACCATAGTCGTTCTCCACTCCTGATGCCTCAGAGCTTCCTGCCACGAGGAAGGGATGGAAATGGAAGACAGAGAGGTGACAAAGGCTCTATGTCGAGAAGACAAGGAGTCATAAGTCACATACAGAGATAAGGGGTGGTGAGTAGAAGCACGGTTACCTTGAGGACCAGTTAACGGGTCAGGCGTGGATTCTGGTATATTGTGCAGAAGCTGACCATTTGTGCCCCCTCGTCGACGACGAGTATATACCTGTAAGGGAGGAGTAATAGACGGCGGAACAACAGGGATGGATGGCTGATGAGGAGTGGATGGCTGATAAGGTGGAGAGATTGGTAAAGGGGTAGCAGGGAAGCCCTCTTCCACGGTTGCATTCTCCCCCTGAAGAGGGCTCCCGTAATAGGGTTCGAACTCATGGAAGGTAACATCTATGGAGATGAAGGTCTTGCGAGTCTGCGGATGAAAACACTTATACCCTTTTTGAGTGCTTGAGTAGCCAATAAAGACACCGAAGTGCACGGGGATCAAGTTTGGGTGTGTGGTGCACATGGACAAAACACACACAACCAAAGATACGAGGAGGAAGCTCAGTAGGAGTAATACTGAGAGCTGCAAGCGGGGTTTTTATGGTGAAGGATACGAGTGGGGAGACGGTTAATAAGATACGTAGCTGTGAGGACAGCCTCACCCCAATAGTATTTGGGAAGATGCATTTTAAGTAACAGGCAACGAGCAACCTCAAGGAGGTGTCGATTTTTCCGCTCTGCAATCCCATTTTGGGCAGGGGTGTAGGCACAGGAAGTTTGGTGGAGGATACCCAAGTCACACAGGTACCGTTGAAATTGAGAGTCAACGTACTCCTGACCATTGTCACTTCGCAAAATTTTTACAGTAGCGTTGAATTGAGTGGTAATCATTTTATGAAAACGTTGAAATAGGGGAAAAACTCAGATTTACTCTTCATAAGGTAGACCCAGGTACAGCGAGAAGAACAGTCTATAAAAGTAACGAACCATTTGAACCCAGAAATAGAAGAAATAGGGCTAGGGCCCCAAACATCAGAGTGAATCATCTCAAAAGGAGTAGCACACAAGGGGGACATTTGTGGAAGAGAAGCCCGTTTGTGCTTACCCAGTTCACATACATCACAGGTAAAAGTTTTAAGAGTAGAAATAGACATATTAGGTAACAATAATTTCATAACAGGGATAGAGGGATGTCCAAGCCGACAGTGCCAGGAATCCAGGGTGGATAGAGAAGCGACATGAAGAGCACGCGGTGGAGGAGATGCCGAACTGGAGGGGTCAAATAGGTACAAGCCATCACGCAATCTACCAGCTCCAATCACCTTCCCTGTCGTCAGATCCTGAAAAACACAAGAAGAAGGGAAAAAGTCACGGAGCACTGCATGGAGACGAGCAGGGTATGGTTCCTTTGCCAGCAATGGAGGAAAAAGAACCATCAGCAATACTCACCTTGTCACGTCCAGACAGAGGGGAGTAGGAGACAAAACCTGAAGCAGTGCCGGTCATATGATCGGTGGCGCCGCTGTCGATGATCCACTGGGTGGAGGAATGACTGGTAGCTGAGTGAGCTCCTGGAGGCCCCTGAAGGGCATATGAGGAGGAGGAAGTAGGCACCTCTGAGGACTGTCCATGCATCAGACGACGAAACGCAAGAATCTCGTCGGAGGAGAGAGCTGAAGGGGCTGCAAGAGAGGACTGATCATCAGTAGCATCAGAGAGATGGGCTGAAGGTCCATGAGAAGCACGCCCTTGAGAACGGCCATGGCCGCGACCACCACGGGTAGCTGGTCCACCCCTAGGTGGAGGGAAACCGTGAAGCTTGAAGCAGGTGTCCTTGGTGTGGCGAGCCTTTCCGCAATAGTCACAAATCAGATGATCCTTGTCACCAGACTTAGCGGGTAGTCCCGAGGAGGTCGCCCACTGGGACGAAAGTGAGCAGCAAGAGCGGAGCCATCGGAAGAAGGCTCAGGATGAAGAGACTGACGACGATCAAATTCGTGTTGGACAAGACTATAAACCTCTGGCAAGGACGGGAGAGGTGATCTCCCAAGAATTTGGACACTGATCTGGTCAAAGTCGCGATGCAACCCATGGAGAAACTCAAAGATTCGATTGTGATCGTCACGAGCCCGAACCTGAGCAGCATCTTCAGGCGAGACAAAGGTGATCGCATCGAAGTGATCATATTCTTGATATAACTGGGTGAACTCCGAATAATAGGAGGAAGGGGAGCGATCGCCTTGGCGCAGCATAAAGATCCTACGACGAAGCTGAAAGATCTGGGCAGCATTGTTACAGCTGGAATAGGTGGCAGCAGCACGTTTCCAGATGTCGGCGGCAGTGTCAAGGAAGAGATAATTCCGGGCAATGGACTCCTGCATGGAGTTGAGCATCCATGACATCACGAGAGAGTTTTCAGATTCCCACTGAGGCAACTCGGGAGAGGTCGACACTGGAGCAACAGTAGTCCTGGTGACATAGTCATACATACGCCGACTCTTGAGGGCAAGAGTGATGGAACAAGCCCACGGCAAGTAATTGAGGCCGTCAAGTTTCATGGTCGTGATCTGAGGAGTCCCATGATCATGAACATGGTGGTTGGAGCCCATGTTGGAAGCTGAAGAGGAACCGGAGGACAGCGGGGTGGAGTCAACACTTCCCGGCATTAGAACCCGAGGATAGAAACCACGGGAGGAAGAAACAACACCTCACAAAGAGAATCTTCTAGCCCCGCTCATAGAAAGAAACAAGGACGCGCCATCCCGACGAGGCGCCGAGCCAAGAAAATCATCAGAAGAAGGGCTGGACGCCGGAAACAAGCTCACCGGGACATACAGCCGGCGTCCAGGTCACGGACGAGAAAACGGCCCGAGGCTGCCGCTGGAAACGCTGCTAGATAGGCTGCTGGAAACGTTGTTGGCCGCTGTTGTTGAGGAACGACGAACGACGGGCTGCTGTTGAGGAACGACGAACGCGGCTGAAGGCTGCCGCTGGAAACGCTGCTAGAAGAGGAAACGACGAACGCTGCTAGAAGAGAAACGACGCTGCCTCGGCCGCTGGACGCAGAAGACGTTGCCGGCCGCTGGACGCCGAAGACGAACGAAAGAAAAAAACGACGGAACGAACCGAGCGCGCTAGGTTACGCCCGCTGGCTCTGATACCATGTTGGAAGAGAAAATCATTCGTAGTTTTAGAATAAGGGGTCTCTCCTTTATATATAGGAGAGGGTCAAATACAACTTGACCTAAATATAAACCAAAATAATAAACCAACTTCTAACAGTAACAATCATCAAGGATGGGAAAAGGTTCATAGCTGAAATGTTGTTAGTATTGCTCAAATATTGAACTTTGAATTTGCAAGGAAGTCAAAAGGATGATGAATTAGAGATACAAACTCACACCATGCAGCCTCTAACTAGAAGAAAAGTTTCTCTCCTTTGAACTTCATATCACAATGAAAAAAATAGGCAATGCCATATATTCAGCTGCCTTCAAGGAGATGAAATTTTTGCCTTCAAGAAGGATAATTAAACTTCAGCATGTCAAAGAGATGCCTCCAAAGCAGCGGTGCAAACAAGCCAAGCTTGAGCCGAGCTTGGCAAAATTCACAAGCTCGACCTAACTATTTCGAGCTCGACGAGCTCATTTTGCATGGCTCGAGCTGAAGTTCACGAGCTCACGAGCTCGAGCCAAGTTCGAGCTGTTTTTCTTCTCATGAGCCGTATTTTCTTTATATTCATTTTTTTAAATGCTCAAAGAAAAACTCAAAAGCCGGCTCGCGAGCTGATGAACAAGAACATGTGAACTCGAGCTCAAATCGTAATCGAGCTCCAAATACTTGAGCTCGAGTCGAGTTTGTTTTAAGCCGGCTTAACTCAACTTGCACCACTACTCCAAAGTGCCAAACTGCAAGAAATCAAGATCAAAATTAAATTCAAAAGCTTCTAGAACAAAAAGGAAACCAAGCTAGTTGCTCGCCATGCTTTTCTCAGATGGTTCAGACTCCTATAGAAAGCCACTCAGGAAAAGGGTGTACCCAGTGCATGGAAATTCCATTAAGGTCAGGAGTTGAACCTTGATAATATAGTAAAGACAACTTTAACCCCTGCTCCAACCCCACCCATTAGAGAAAAGCAGTAAAAGGGTATTAAATCCTTGTCAAGAAGACAAAGCTTTATCTGAAGAATACAAAGACCAATACAATTGGGTACATATGCAGAGAGGCAACTGGGCGATTAAAAGGCAAAGCAAGGCCAAAAATGGGAGATGAAAATTCAATCTCACCAAGGAGACAGCTTGGCTTGGAAGAGCACCTCCTTGTGAGAACACGGTAATCTAAAAACCTGTGAAAGGATAAAGAGATGAGTCAATAGTTATAATCTTATTTTGTTTTTCTCATGCGGTGAATCTTGGTTATATATGAAAATTTCAAATATAAAAGTGTAATCATGAAGAAACTCTTCCCTGTTGTAATATTACTCTTTTTCTTGCTCTAAAAGAAACTCTTCCCTGTTGTATGCCTGAGTACGTGCTCCATTCTTCTTCCCTTGCCAAGTCATTCATCTTTCTCATTAAAAATCTATCAGTAATATCAGAGCATGTGCCATCAGAATATTATTCTCACCATATGGAAACATCAAGTAGACAACCAACGTTTATATGTTCTAAATCATCTGTTCCTATTTTTTGAAGGAGATGGTTATGAGTATTAGAGTATACAGATGCAGACATTATTCATCTCCCAAGATCTTTGGACACTGGTGCAACATGGATATCCTAGTCCTGCAATAGGCCATGATCTAGAAGGATGGGAACCGGCTGCAATCAGACAATACTCAGAAAATCTTAAGTGTGATGCCAAAGCATTAATTTATATTCAACAGGGAGTAGGAAAAGCCTAGTTTTCAAGAATAGTGGGAGCCTTAGCTTCCAAAGAAGCCTGGGATATACTCAGAACAAAGTTTAAAGGATCCAAAAGATAATATCAATTAAGCTTCAAATCCTCTAGTTTAAAGGATCCAAAATATAGTTCAAAGGACACCAAACAGAATCTTGATAGGTACCTCCTAGGGAAAACTCTACTAAGCATTGATAGGTAACAGGTATAGTCATAGCGTTGGTGACCCAAGACAAACTATAAGAGTATAAGGCTTTCCTAGAGGTTGTGTTGTTAGTTTTAATTTTTCTACCATTCGTTGAGACACAAAATTCTCAATGCAACAGTTATCTATAATGATGAAGCATAATTGCCCATGAATGCGCGCAGTAGTACGGAAAATGTTATACCTCAACCACTCGTCCTCGGTGGAAATCTTGGGGGTGAGCAGACTGTGTTGAAGGACACAAACGAAATGCTCAGTTTGCTCTCCTTCAGCTTCTAATTCGTCCTCGACTATGGGTTCAGGTTGAGAAGCAGGGAGATGAACTCCATATTCAGGCTCTTGGTCGTCCTCAATTTCGATGACCACAACAAACTGTCTACGGGGACACTATGAGGATTTATCCCTGACTCCATACACTTAAAACATTAAAAGACCCCAGAGTTAGGTCGGGTGCCAGCAATTTCTTTGTTTTTAAATGAGGCAGGTGGGGTCCATGGGGATGTAGAGGCACTAGTTGACCCTAAGGGGCGGTTCAACAAGGGGGGTTTAGGTGTAGTAGCCTGAGAATTTACATTAGGCGGCCTATCAGTAGTCCTAGAGCCAGAAGCTTTCTTTTGAAGTGATGATTCTACACGTCAAGCCCTACTGGATATCTCAGCTAAGTCTCTAAAACCATGAAGCTATAACTGCTCTCGAATATCATATCAGAGTCTGTTTAGGTAGCGAGACACAATCATATCATTATCCTCTCGTATGTCTAACCTAGACATAGTCATATCATCCTCCTCCCTAAACCCTAAAACCCTAAAGGTACATATCGTTTTTGGAGCTGGGTTTTAAATTCTACGGACCCATGTGGTGATAGGGGCTGGACCTAGACTGAAACAAGTGTGCACTACTTGGACTCATCAGATTAGTGTTGGTCCCTTAAGAGTGTGGCATATTCTACCGACAATTCACTGGCATTTATATGCTCGCACCAATCTAGGCATCCCGCAGGTTATACTCATCCCTCAAAATCTCCTACATCTAACTAACACCATCATCCTGTCGTGGTTGATTCGGGGCTCAGGATGTTGGGGAACGGGTACCTCTTTCCTAGGTTTTGGGCGGTTGTCACTTGTCAGGTGGAGGGGCTTGATTCCCTCCCAAATGGATAGTGGCCTCAAGATTGTTAACGATGATCTTAAATCGATTCATGACTTGTCGAACATCCCTCATGTTGGTGGTGAGTGTCTCAACCAATTGCATGAGGTTCCCCAAGCATTGGACTCTAGTTTCTAGTCATTCTACTTGAATATCCATTTTTAAATAGAAACTTTTGTTTTAAAATACCAAAGTTTTTTTAAATAGTTGAAGATTTTAATGAGAGAAAAACTAAATTTAAAATATTTTTTTAATATAATAGTGATTTTTTAAGATAAAAAAACAAATGAAAGTAAAAATTTATCATTTGGGGGGTTTTTAAAGAAAAACAAACTGATCGCCTGATTAACAATAGGAGTGAATCAAACCTAGTTCTGATACCAAACTGATGTAACCTGATTATTAAAAAGGAAAAAAATGAGAAAAAATTTGGTTCTAATGATGACTAATTCCCGGACGAGTATTCAACATTGACCAAAAAAAGACAAATCATAGCGTTCGTTAATTTAATTAGAGACTTAGCAAGTAAACTAATAAGCAATATTCTTTGACTTCCACCAGCGTCTTTGCACATAGCAGTTTACAAACGAAATAAGGAGAATAACAAGTAGCAAAATAATGTTAATGGGAACGGGAATATTAGCGAGCAAGCTTTAATTTTGATCACTTAAAAGTTTTGCAAAATGATAACAGAAATTGAGCGAGACTACCTCGGTTGATATTTCCTTGGCACCTGCGACACAAAGTTAAGCCCTAATTAGATGTAAGCGGCGGATGTACGTGTGGTCAATGGAGGGGGTTCGGGTTGGATGAGATAGGAATGTAGTAGGACTTGGAAAAGGCTCTGCGGGGGTGGTTTGGGTTCAAGTAGAAGAACTACAGGACTTGGGAAGTGGCAGGTGTGATTTTGGGTAAGGGATCCGGGAAGGTTTCGGGAAGGTCTCGGGAATGGTCCGCAAATGTGGAAGGAAATGGAGGGGCGAGGTTGGTTGAAGGGTTGAGGTGTGGTAGGTTACCGACTGGAGACGAAGACCAGGCGTCGGATAGGAAAATCAGTTGCGCAATGAAGAAGATGAACATGAGCGCTCAGAATTTGGATGAGCGACGATTAGACGACTTGAACTCGCCAGCAGAGGACCGGGAATGGTTCGCCATATGCCAACCGATCCTCAGGAGGGTTCTCTGGCGCCGATCGGGTCGCTAGCCGAAGGATTGCAAGGAGTTGTCGCGGGTTTGGCACCTCCTGCCGAAAACAGAGAAGAATCTTGTTCCGATAGGATGTCCGGCTTCCGTTAACAAATGTCATGAAACTTGGTTAAATAAGATTAAATTCATTAAAGTCAAATGGGGTTTCAAGGTTAAATTCATTAAAATCAAATGGGGGTTTCAAGGAGTCATTTTACTCCACTTATGGCACTCATTGAAACTTACAAAATCTCATTAAGCCACTTAATTTTGTAACTCCGGAGTGAAATAAACTTCAGGATAAATGAGCATTAAATTTTATAATGTATATGTTTTTATTTGCTTGCTCATGTGTCACCCATACCTGCATTAACGAACAGATTTATTTAAGGGCATATTGGTTGGTCAGACCAATAAGTTGAAAACAAACTACGACATGTGCGAAAACGCCACACAACTAGACACGTACAGAGATACAATAGGAAATAAAATGCAACATGTGTGAAAACACCGCACAACAAAATTACAATAGGAAATAATAATTTGTGAACAAAGAATGCGTGACCAGAAAATAAATTGAAGTTGATGCCCCGCAGGGTGCATCAGGATCCCAGTTACACAACTAATGTTTTCATTTTTTACAACATCCTTACAGAATTCAGTATAGTACCATCCATCAATTCATTCACAATAGGTTATCATAGTGGGAAAATAGAAAACAAGCAGAAAAAATGCATATAAATTTATTAGGGTTCGAGATTCGATTCATGGAAACAACCTCTAATTTGCAAATGCAGAGATAAGGATAGTAAAATCCCTCTTCCATAGAAGCAAGCTCCATTTACCAAGTATGCACTTCCCTAGATAAGTGTGCCCATAAGAATATAATTCACCAAACCGGAGTGAATGAAGGTGTCGAGCATGGTGGAATAGCAAACTTCTACAAGAGAAACAACTCTACCATAGTGACCATGAACTCAGTTTGTAAAAGATGAAACCTATAGTTTAATTGCAATAGTAACACTTCCAGCAAAAAATAAACACTTTTATTTCATATTCAAGAAGTTCATAGAGGTAAATAGATTTAACTACTACAACCTAAATATAATATTGCAGACTGTACAAATCACTACAAAATGGTGGCATTCGACATTCCAAATCGAATTTAATAACAGCAATCATCGTTAGATCTTACTGTGATCTTCCAACTCCAGGCTGAGTTCTAACCCACTCCCCCTCTACTTGACTGCAGGACGGTTCGGACATTTCCCCTGGCCTCATCACATCGAACTCCAGCTCCTTATGCCTCACTTGGAGTGTCATCCTCTCATTCTCCAGTCTTAATCTTTCATTCTCCATCCTCAAACTCTCAAACTCCATATCCTTCTTGCAACAAAATCTCTTCCACTTCATTTGCTTTTTTTCCAGCTCAAATGCATCAGCCTGTATGCCCACCATCTCCTGTTGAAGAAGCAAAAGCTGTTTCCTGATCCAAACCCTCCTTTCACATTGGGTTTTTGTCGAATCACGAAACGTAGCATCAATCTCTGCATGAAGCTTATCATGATTCATCTTCCAGAAATCATCGCTTCTGAAACCATCATCCTCATCCTCATCATCCTCTTCCTTGTCCTCCTCATCTTCGTCGTCATCATCAGCAACCTCATGAGCATCAGCACACTTCAGAAACCCCGCCTTCGGGTCTGGAATCTTCTGCCCATTATGGTAAGCACACATCTCCCGGTAGAACAGATGCTTAGAGCTCAAGATCCTCCTCACATCATCCTTTGCCTTCTGAGGTATATGAGGCATGGAATCCAAGAGGGTCGGGTTCTCCACAACCTGGCAGCTGGTTCCCCGACCTAGGATCTCATTCAGCCTCTTGTACCGCTTATTGAGATCATTGAACTTGTCCTCGCACTGCTGGGGAGAAACATAGCACCCCTTCTGCATCATCAACATGGACACCATCTTCCATTTTCCCTTCTTCTGCAGCGCTAGGCTTTGCTTTCGCCCGGAAGCATCCATCGCGCCAGCGTCGTCCCCAATTGAAGCGACGAGAGAGATCAGAAGGCGGACCGCATCATCAGTCCACTTCATGCGTTGCCAGGGTGAGCCCTTTCTTCCGCGGTTGAGGGAGTCGTGGTTGGGACTTTCCTCCCCGCCGCCACAGCCGTCTTCATCGTCGCTGAATAGAGACATCGGCTGGGTGGGCGGAGGAGGAAGGCGGTGGCGAGCGGAGGGATCGAGGTCCACGATTCCAGCGGAGGAGCCGGGGAAGAGGCTGCCGGCGCCAATTATTGGATGTTCCATGGTAGCATAGACGCCGGTATCAGCGCATTTTGCAGCGGGCGGACAGCCCCGGATGAAACCCTAGGGCAGCTGGAATCGGCTGTTCCAGGACGAGAAACGGGGAGATCGGGTAGAAGGTGTTCAGCTCGGTGACGGAAAATGTCGTCAGTGACTCGGAGATAATTTTGATATTTTGTATCACTCCAAAATTTTAATATTGATATTTTGTAGTGATTGAATACATATGATGCAAAATATTAATTGTTGTTGGTCGCACATGGCTCTTCCGCGGTCCGGTCTAAATCGATCGCCTTAGCTCGGGAGTCGAGCCGGTGCGCGCAAACAGTCAATATAGACGGCAATGGACAAGGAGACTTTTTGCCGTGGAAAACCTCAAGGCGGAGTGAAAAACCACGTTGTCGGGACGGTGCCGACCGAACTTCACTATCTTCCCGGGAGGTTACAGCTTTCGGAGAAGGAGAGGGCGACAGGCCGCGCCTCTTTACAATTTTGAGTGAGAGAGATGCTCGGAGGGTGACAGGCCTCCTCTCACGATGTTGAGTGACTCGGGAAAATATTCTAAGTGTTTGACCCTTCGGTTGTAGAATTGTGCTTTTGGATGATGACCGCTTCGCTGACGCTCCGAGCTTTGCCTTGTTCAGGGGTATCGCTGCACGTTGGGAGAGCGTGTATGTTGGAGTCAAGTGCGTTTGTCGGAGGCGAACGGACAATGCTCGCTTTAGCGAAACGGACGGCGCTCACTGTTGAGGTATGTCCGCACATAACAATGACACGATAAAGACCTGCAGGTAGCGTGTGCACCTAGGGCGTTGCCCTACTGCTGGGAGCACTATTTATATCCCATTCCACATATGATGGGTGATAGTAGAATGCTTTGAGCTCTCATTCCTAACATTCTCAAAGCAGCGTTAGGGTTAGAGCAAGGCATTCCCGATCCTTTTTTTTCTCTTGTAGCGGCTGCTGTGCTTCGTCGCCTGGTGATCCCGCTCGCCTCCTTCGACGCCCAGATCCCGCCTGGAGAAGCTCGTCGCCTGAGCCGCTCAAGGACATCGCCGCTGCTTCGTCGCTTGGTGATCCCGTTCGTCACCCAGTTCCCGTCGTGGAGAGCTCGTCGCCTGCGCCGCTCTTCCTCTGCTTCGTGCGGCTGGAGAGCTCGTCGTCTTCGTCCAGAAGCTCGTCGGAGTAGTCGCCCTCGTCGCGCGGCTGCTGTGTGCGGTTGATCTGCGTCTCGTTCGTCGCCTGGATCCCGCCTTTGGAGCTCGTCGTCGCTCTAGTTTTTGGAGCTCGCCGCTTACTCCCTGCACCTAGGGCATCGCCAGATCCGGCTGCCAACAGGAGTTCTGTGGGGCCGCAGGATTTCGGTTTCTTCGACTGCTGCCAACAGGAGTTCTCCTCCTAGATCTGAGCTCGCCGATCAGGAGTTCTCTTCCAGATCTCGCCGATCATTTGCTTTCTCCGCCAGATCTAGTAGCCGGAGCCCGTGCCTCTCTCAGATCTGAGCTCGACATCGCCGGTTCCCGTCGATCTAGCTTGGTCAGTCTACTTGGATTGGATTGGATCCGAAGACTTGGTGGTGTTCCTTCTCCGATCAGGTGACCTCGTTCCGCAATTTTACTACTTTTTCAGAAATGTCGAAGTATCAGTCTACCGACATCCGAAAGCTCCAGTCTTTCGACGTCACCGAGTTTCTCGGGTGGAAGATGCACGTGCAATTCGGCATGAAGGAGCGTGGAATCTTCTACACAGTGCTCAGTGATTACGAGACGACCGAAGAGGACGTGTCGGAGGCTCAGTGGGTGAAAGAAGAGGACTTCTGCAGGGATTATCTCCTGAATTCCCTGAATACCCGTCTAGCTATTGCGTATAGCAGCATCAAGACCGCGAAGGGCATATGGGATCAGCTTCAAGCGCATTTCACCAAGGAGGAAGAGGTGTCGAAGTCGCTCCTCGCGGAGTCTTTCTTCAATTTCAAAATTGATCCGACTTCGCCCATCACTTCTCAGTTGGTGGATCTTGAGAATCTGCGCATCAAGCTGGCGAATGCTGAGTCTCATATCTCGGACAAGCTGTTCATTGGGTTTATACTGAGTAAGCTTCCACCTGAATGGATTCTCTTCAAGACTGAGCTGCATAGGCGGAAGGAAGGGATCTCCATTGATGAGTTCAAGCGCTTCATACATATTGAGGATCAAAACTTTGCTCAGAGACGTGCAGAACAGGTTAGTCATCCCTCCAAGGTGGCTCATTTAGCTTTGCACTCTGGTAAATTTAAAAAGAAAATTCAGCCCCAAAAGGGTGCGTCCTCTTCCCAGTTGCCGACCAACAAGCCTTCTTCCCGCAAGAAGAAGGGCAAGTGCCACAATTGTGGGAAGTGGGGTCACTGGGCAGCTGAATGTAGATCCCAGAAGAAGCCTCAGGAAGTCTTACCTCAGAATCGGACTAACATGCTGGTGAATAGCTCTGGTCCTCAGTCATTTGTAGGGATGATGAGGCACCGTGCTGGCAGTTCTTCGTCTGACTGGTGGCTAGACAGTGGAGCGACATGTCATGCTACTAATGACAAAGCTCAGCTCACTGAAGTCACAACTGTTAAAGACTCAGTTGAAAATTGCAATGGTGGGACTACTGTTGTTACGCATGCTGGCACCGCTTCTTTGGAGTTATCTTCAGGTAAAACACTCACTCTTTTACATGTTAGAGTAGTTCCTTTTCTAACCAAAAATTTGATCTCAATGAGTTTGCTTGATAAGTCCGGTATGTCTTTTACGACTCAAAACGGTAGAATGACGTTATCCGTCAATTCACATTACTTTGGGTGCGCGTATCTAATAGATGGCTTGTATCGACTTAGCCTTAACAATGATCACATCAACCAAATCAGCACTAATTTGATTGATCCAAAGTTACTACACAACAGACTTGGACACGTAAACTATAGGAAGATGTGCGATCTAGCTAAGAGTCATAACATCCCTCTTGATACCTCCATTCGATTTGATAGGTGCGAGGTGTGTGCACAAACCAAGATCACTAGAAAACCCTTTAAGTCGGTTTCTAGGAGCACTCAACTTCTTGAGCTCATACATTCTGACCTCTGCGACTTTCGGAGTCAACCTTCCAGAGGGGGAAAGAAGTATTTGCTTACGTTCATAGATGACTCTTCCAGGTTTTGTCATGTGTACCTACTGAGATCGAAGGATGAGACTTTCGAGACCTTCAAGGTTTTCAAAACTCGTGTAGAGAATCAGCTTGGTTTGAAGATAAAGCGATTTAGAAGTGATAGAGGTGGCGAATACACTGTAACTGGTTTTAAGGAATTTTGTGCCGCTGAGGGCATAATACTTGAGACCACCGCCCCCTATTCACCCCAATCGAATGGTGTGGCCGAGCGTAAAAATAGAACTTTGACTGAAATGTTGAATTCTATGCTTTTAACCGCTGGCCTGCCTTCCTCCTTCTGGGGCGAAGCAGCTCTGACTGCTAATCACCTTCTGAATAGGTTGTCGCACTCTAAGCTGTCGTCGACACCTTATGAGCTTTGGCATCAGCGTCCTTGTAGATACGACACTCTGAAGACTTGTGGCTGTATCGCTTATGTAAGGGTACAAGACCTTAAGAGATCCAAAGTGGGACCAAAAACCACAACCTGTGTTTACCTAGGGTGTGCTGAAGACAGTGCAGCTGATAGGTTTTTTGATCTATCCTCTCACTCGATGATAGAATCTCGTGATGCTACGTTCTTTGAAAATAAATTTGTCAAGGATCTAGGCACTAACCTATCTGGGTCTACAGATATAATTTCAGAATCTCCTGTGGAATCCGAAGCAGGCCCCTCACACAACGCTCCCCAACCGTTGGAGGATGTTCCCCATCCGCTCAGAACGTCTACAAGAGAGCGCCTAAGGATTTTGGTGAAAATTTTGTCACCTATCACTTAGAGGATGATCCATTCTCCTACCAGGAGGCAATGCGATCTAGAGATTCGTTTATGTGGGCAGAAGCCATTGACGATGAAATGGACTCGTTGCTACAGAACAATACCTGGCGTCTAGTTGACTTGCCCAAAGGCGCAAAAGTCATTGGATGTAAGTGGATACTTAAGAAGAAATTAAATAGTGATGGGTCAGTAGCTCGCTATAAGGCACGTTTGGTTGCTAAAGGCTTTAAGCAACAGGGGGGAGTGGACTACTTCGACGTCTATTCACATGTGTGCCACCTATCGACTATTAGGATTCTTCTAGCTTTAGCCTCTATCGAGAACTTCATAGTTCATCAGATGGACGTAAAGACAGCCTTCTTAAATGGAGAGCTGAACGAAGAAATCTACATGTCTCAACCTGAGGGTTATGTTGTTGAAGATTCTCAACATAAGGTGTGCAGATTAAATAAATCAATCTATGGGCTTAAACAAGCACCTAAGATGTGGCACCTCAAATTTGATCAAGTGGTAAAGAGCCATGGATTCCAGTCCAGTCTCTCTGACAAATGCCTTTATCATCGATCAATGTTGAATAAAACAGTCATCATCTGTCTCTACGTTGATGATATGTTAATATTAGGGTCAGATCTCTCGGCAGCGAGTGATGTCAAATCCACTCTTGCGGAAGCATTCGACATGAAGAACCTCAGTCCAGTTGATACTCTTCTAGGTCTTAAAGTCTGTATCGACGAGCGTGGAGTCACACTCAGTCAGGCTCACTATGTGGAGCAGTTACTGACGACCTGGGGATATGCTGATTGCAGATCAGTTGAGACACCAGTTGACCACACTATCAAGTTGAGTCCGAATGAAGGGACCACCGTTGGTCAGGTAAATTATGCTAAGATCATTGGTAGCCTCATGTATGCATCGTGCTGCACAAGGCCATACATTGCTTACACCGTAAGTATGCTGAGTCGTTTCACGAGTAATCCAGGAAAGGAGCACTGGGATGCCCTAGATAGGCTGATGAGATACCTTAAAGGTTCAAAGGATCTTGCTTTGTGCTACACTGGATATCCGCCTACCGTTGAAGGTTATTCAGATGCCTCGTGGTGTTTTGAAATTGGCAATAGTAAGTCTACGAGTGGATTCATATTCACACTGGGTGGAGCTGCTATAACTTGGAAATCAAAAAGGCAGACTTGTATAGCCTTGTCGTCTATGGAGTCTGAACTATTTGCCTTGGCTTCAGCTGGTGAAGAGGCAGATTGGATTCGGAATTTGATTCTTGATATTCCACTATCTAAGTTACGAGTCAATTCGTTGAGCTTGTATTGCGATAATCAAGCTGCTGTTCAGATCGTTCAAAATGCTCTCTATAATTCGAAACGGAGACATATACGACTGAGACATGCTCTGCTGAATGATCTTAAGGAGCAAGGCGTTATCACCTTGGTCGATGTGCGATCGAAGGATAACTTAGCCGATCCTCTGACAAAAGGAATGCCCAAAGTCAGGTTTATCAAAACAGTGGGGGAAATGGGACTAAAGGCGATTTAGATCAGCCTTAGATTTTCGTTTTGATCAAATCTGATTTCCTTTGTCCAAAGTAAGCTTTGTTGTGTTTCATTGATGTTCTACGTCGCTGATTGTGGATCTGGTAAGTTTGCGTTCATTCCAAATTGATGAATGCGATCTCGCTAGATTCCTTCTTCCTGTGTTGAGATGGTATCATTCCAAACTTGATGGTATTCATTTTGACATAAGGGGACAGTGACAATGACATTCCAAATTGGTACACAGATTTAGCTACGAGAGCCTATTATAAGAAGTTCATATGTCGTTTCGTTTCTTGAAACCGACAATGATTTCTCGATTAGAACACACTGTTCTCGATAGTTGGAGCACTCCACACACTCAGAACTCTGGTCTTTCTACGTTCTTTGTCGAACTAGATATACGTAAATTCAATTGTATGGATTCATTCTAATATGAAATTCATTTTCTGGATTTACAGGCACCGAAGGAGTAGGAGGAGTACCTGCTGATTGGGACATGGATGAGGATGACCTATTGGACGTCTAAAGCCGACGCCTTTCTTCTGCGTCCATCTTATCTTTTGTTTATGACATTGCTAGTAGTTCTTTTTGGCTGGTGACTTGTTTGCACCATTTTCTCATTTCCTATTTTGCATATGTTTGTTTATGTTTTGGACACTATGTTTTGGTAGATTGCTAGACTAGAGCTCGTACGAGACTCTGTGTTGGATCCTACTTGTTTTATTAGCTTCTGTGATGGTGATTTCATTTTGTTGATTTACCTTGCATAGAACTATTGTGTAGCCTGTCCTTTACTGTTTTATTCATATGCTTTGACACGTTTTGTGGATGATTCCTGTTGCTTGGACATTGCACTGTTTACCTCTTTATTGTATTCGTGTTGGTGACGGACATAGGAGGAGATTGTTGAGGTATGTTCGCACATAACAATGACACGATAAAGACCTGCAGGTAGCGTGTGCACCTAGGGCGTTGCCCTACGGCTGGGAGCACTATTTATATCTCATTCCACATATGATGGGTGATAGTAGAATGCTTTGAGCTCTCATTCCTAACACTCACTTCCGCGGAACGGTCGGAGTCCATTGGAGGATTTTCCGGAGGCAGAGTTCCTTCAGAGAGAGAGAAATCCGATCCCCAAATGAAGACCCCTGGGGTCCTATTTATAGGATTCGGAGGTGGTTATGGTAGTTATGGTGTGCGGTTAGCATTTTTAAATAAATACGTAATTAAATAAATAGAAAAAGAGGATGATCGGACGGCCCATACGCGATCCTTCCATGATCGGGCGGTTTGGTAACCGCCGGGCGGCGATCTCGCCGGAGCGGCGACGCCGGCCACCGCCGGAATCCCAAAAATGGGCGGCGGTGGCGGCGGCCTTCTTCCTCGCGGGGAAGAAGGGTCGGCCGCCGCCCTCCCTCAAGGAGGGAGGGGCGGCCGGACTCCTCCCTCGAAGAGGGAGGGGCGGCCGGCCCTTCCCAAGGAAGGGGCGGCCGGCCCCTTCCAAGGAAAGGGGCGGCCGGCCCCCTCCAAGGAAAGGGGGCGACCGGAGCCGGCCCCCTCAAGGAGGGAGCGGCCGGCCCCCCTCAAGGGAGGGGGCGGCCAAGGCCGGCCCCCTCAAGTTGAGGGCGGCCGGCGAGCCGACCCCCTCCAAGGAGGGGGCGGCCATGGCCGACCCCCTCCATGGAGGGGGCGGCTGGTCCCCTCGAGGGAGGGGGCGGCCGGCCCCCTCCAAGGGGACGGCCGAGGCCGGCCCCCTCAAAGAGGGGGCGGCCGGCCCCCTCGAAGGAGGGGCGACCATGGCCGACCCCCTCCAAGGAGGGGTTGGCCAAGGCCGACCGGTCCCCTTGAGAGAGGGGCGGCGCCCGGTGGCCGGCGGCCGGCCTCCCTCTCGAGAGAGAGGGGGCGGCGGTTAGCCCGGATTGGGCTTGGCGGTTTGTCCGTCGTGGGCGGTTACGCCGAGTGGCGGTTATGCGGAGTGGGCGGTTACGCCGAGTGGCGGTTACGACGAGTGGCGGTTACGACGAGTGGCGGTTACGCCGAGTGGGCAGTTACGCCGAGTGGGCGGTTACGCCGAGTGGCGGTTATGCGGAGTGGGCGGTTACGCCGAGTGGCGGTTACGCCGAGTGGCGGTTACGCCGAGTGGCGGTTACGCCGAGTGGCGGTTACGCCGAGTGGCGGTTACGCCGAGTGGCGGTTACGTCGTTTGCCTGCCACGTAGGAAAGAGAAGTTTGTCCGGTCAAAGATTTGACCGGTCATGGAGGGAGTGGGGTTAGTAGAATTTTGAGAAACCGTCCACTAACTGCCGGTCCGATCCAAAATATGCGGACGTATCATTAATTTTAAAAATTTTAGATATAAAATATCAAAATTAAATATTTAAGATTTAATGTGTAAAAATCTCAAAAAAAAAATAGAAAATATAATTAAAATTGGACATTGTTATAAGCAAACCGACATTCGCTATTAGCAAACCAAAAAAAACCGGGTTCAAGCTTTTTTAGTCTTTTTTTCATTCTAAAAAACATCTATTAGCAAACCAATTTAAAAGTTTTCGTAACTCCCCAACAGCTGCTCCGCCTTCCTCATTCCCGAAAACAGCATTCCACTCCCCTCTATCGTGCGAGGGTTTAGGGTTTCCTCGCCCTCTTACGCCGCCTCTTCCTCGTGTCCGACGACCTCCTTCAACGACGACGCTGCTGCGACACCGCTCCCGTCGACGACACCCTAAACCCTTCGTCATCGTATCTGACGCTGCTCCCGTCGACGGACGACGCTGCCTCCTGCATTTAGTTCACAGGTAAACCATTTTTATCCCTTCTTCTTCGTGTTTTGCCACCTACAGATCTGTATTGTCGCCTCTTCCTCGTGCTTGATTTTTAACTCTTCCTCGTGCTTGTAGTCTCAGAAATGTCTTCGTGTCTGGAATGATTTTTAACTCTTGTATTCTCAGAAATGTCTTCCTCTTGATTTTTAAGATATTAAATGCTTGTAGTCTGAGAAATGTATTCTCAGAAATTGTTTCCTGTGCATTTGTTACCCTTCTTCAAATGCTTGTATCAAATGCATTTGTTTCCTGTGCACTCTGGAGATGGTTTGATTGATGCTGGGTATTCATACTTGTTGTTTCCTGTTTCAGTGTGATTTGTTGATCAAGCTAGCATCATGAAGGATGAGGCAGAATGCGCAAATTCTACCGTTTTAAGGTATAATTGTTTTTTATTTTTAGAAATTGTTTTTGCTTAGATGGTCTCTAAGTAGGTATTGCACGTGATAATAGTTTACAGGTAAATTTCGGAGTTCACTTTCAAACTGAAACTATTTTTTCATCCCGTGATGAGTTAGTTGATTGGGTGCGGAATGTGGCCAAACTACTTAGTTTTGCAATTACCATAAAAGGTTCTGATAAATTGTGCGGTGCTAGAGCTAGACCACGTGTAATGCTGAGTTGTGACAGAGCCGGATTTTATCGTGCTAATCAATGTAAAAAAGGTTGGGTAAAAAAGAATATAAGGAAGACCACCTAGAAACGATGTGGTTGCCCATTCCTACTAATTGGTCAAAAAGAAACCTTCAGTGATGGATGGAAACTTGCACTAAATTGTGGAGCACACAATCATGACATGGTACACTTAGAAGCACATGCATTTACCGGAAGATTAGATAGTGAAGAACAAAAAATAGTCCAAGATATGTATGCTTCTAATGTAAAACCACGGAAAATATTGTCTACTCTTAAAAAGAGAAATGTTGGAAACAAAACGGTCATGAGAACAAAATACGCGAAATTATGGATCCGGGCTCAAGTCTCACATTAGAGCCATACATGCCGAGCAAGTCAAAGGGAAGACCAAAAGGAAGTACAAAGAAGTTTAAAGAAGATTTAAAGAGTACAAAACGTGAGCCTTCACATTTTGAGCATGTTTTGTTGGATGCTCCATATATGTTGAAGAATTTGAAGAAGTCATCTAGGTGTCAAACAACACAAACAAATAAATTCTATGACCGGGTACGACGTCAACTACCACCACAAATAGCAACTGATGTAGTAGATGTTTTCAATGCGGCCTCCGATGGACATTGCGGATATCATGTTATTGCGGAAGCTTTGAACATTTCGGAAGGATGGATTAAAGTAAGAAGAGACCTTTCTAATGAGATTATTACAAAAGAACCTCTTTATGGTCAGATTTTGGGCAACTCAAGGTGCAAAGAATTACTTTATTCCCTAGATTGTGTTACCGTACCCGTACCGTTAGAAAAGTGGATGTCCATGTCGGACATGGGTTTGATTATATCATCATGCTACAATGTTGGAGTTGTTCTAGTATCAAAGGCTCAAAGTATAAATTTTTTCCCATTAGATTCACCGGCACCTCCAACACATAAGGTAATTTTCATCGGATTTATTAATAACAATCACTTTGTGGGGTTAAGCATGAAAGATGGATGTCTACTACCGCAAATCTATCATCCTTGGAGTAGGTATCATCCAATTTCAAGTTCATGGGAAGCATCTATGCTTCACGCTTCCAATGCTAAAGCACAAAGGTGAGTCAAATGCTTATATTTGATTATTTTTCAATTTTCTACTTCATTTTGATAATGTTTGGAATGATTTTTATGCAGGATATCCAAAAAAAATTTTGAATGGAGAAGGGTTTTGATGTTTAGATTATGGAGTGTATTTTTTGGACAATGAAAAGCAAGAAAGTATAACTATTTTTGACATTTTTTTTTGGAATGGAGAAGGGTTTTGATGTTTGCATTATGGAGAATGTATTTTTTGGACAATGAAAAACAAGAAATGTTGGCTATTTTGACACTTTTTTTGGAATGGACAAGGGTTTTGATGTTGGCTATTTTTTTTTTTAATTTTTTGATGGTTTGCTAATAACAATAATGTTTGCTAATAGCCATTTTCAAAATATATGGTTCGCTAATAACCATGGTTTGCTAATAGCGTAACAAGGTTTGCTAATAACAATGTCCTTAAAATTAGAAGGATAAGTGACTATCATAATAAAGTTTTTTTCAAAACAACGCAACAATTTGGCTGCGTTTGGTTGGGTTGTTGCTGATGAAAAGCTGCTGATCAGAAATGGAGTTTTGAAAAAGAGCTGTTTCTGAGAAATGGAGTTTTGTTAGAAAACTGTTTGGGTGAAATGGAGTTTTCAGAGCTTATTGAAATGGAGTTTTATAAATTTTGTTTGGGTCAAATGGAGTTTTTGAAGAAAAAAAATTCGATACACATCAAATACACAATCTTGATAATAGTTACTATAATAGATAAAAATACCAACAATTCTTCTCACAATCTAAGATCTAGAAGTGTACAACTGTTGCGCTATATTTTCACGCAACGTGATCATCTCATCTACCCCGCCTGCTGTATCAGGACAAACTACTTGATGCCCTTGTGTGCTCCCCCCCCCCCTCATCACCACCTTCCTGTTCGACGTCATTGAAATCATTATCCCTCCGCGACGGGTGTCGCCGAATAAAATTATGCAGTGCCATAGTCGCCATCACAATATCGGTTTGTTTGGCGAAGCTATAGCTCGGCATATCACGCAATATGGCCCGCTTTTTCTTCCAAATGCGGAACGATCTTTCAATGACACTTCTAAGGGATGAGTGCTCGTGATTGAATATCTCTCGGCGTCCTTCCGGTGCACGACCGCCACGAGCAAAATCCGGGAGATGATAACGTGTCTCTGGATATGGTTTCAAGTATCCCCTTTGTAGCGGATACCCAGAGTCTACCAAGTAATATTTTCCTGAAAACCAGGAGCAAAGTTGTTATGCTTCAAAGGTGAGAAGTATAAAAACGGAATAGAAATCTTATTACCTGGTGGTGGATGCGGAAATTTGTAACGGGGATCCCGAAGCGCATAATTGAAAATGCGGCTATCATGCGCAGAGCCTTCCCAACCTGGCATAACAAACGTGAAACACATGTTGAAATCACAAGCAGCCATCACATTTTGTGTTGGCATGTCATGTCTCCCAATGTATGATACTTGATCACGAACAGGTACGCATGCATGAACACGTGTTCCATCAATTGCACTGACACAATCTGTAAAGAATGGCATGTAACGTGTGTCGTACAGAATCTCTGGCGGTGTGCTACTGAAAGATCTATCTAATGGCTGAATCACTTCATCCGACAGTAGTATCAACACGCGAATGCCTTCTCCAAAAAACCTGCTAGCAGTCTCCATCGAGTGCTGAAAACGTTCACATGTCTTTCTCATGACCTCATTATGAGACAGTATGTCCAAGGTCAGTGACACATATATAAATATATACACACACACACAAACATATAAACATATATACACATACACACACATATAAACATATAAACATATATATACACATATAAACATATATACACACACACAAACATACATAAACATATAAACATATATATATATATACACACACACACACATAAACATATACAATCACACATATATAATCACACAAACATATACACATACAAACATACATACACACATACAAACATACATACACACATATAAACATATACACACACAAACATACATAAACATATACACACACACAAACATATAAACATATATACATATAAATATATAAACATATATACACACACACACACAAACATACATAAACATATATGCACACACACACATAAACATATACAATCACACATATATAATCACACAAACATATAAACACACACACACACATATACACACACACAAACACATATATAATCACACATATTTATAAACACACACACATATAAATACGCATACACATACATAAACACATACACATACACACCAAAATTGAAAAATACACACACACATACACATATAAACACACATATAAACACAAACACACACACACACATACAAACACAAACATACACACACACACACATACACACACAAACACATATATAATCACACATACAAACACAAACATACATACACACATATACACACACATACATAAATACACACACATACAAACACCTCATCTCCACACACACATAAACACACACACACACACATGTATACACACACACACACATGTACACACACACATGTATACACACACACATATATACATACACACACACACACATACAAACACCTCCATCTCCACACACACACACACACACACACATACACATATATACACAGCCACACACATACACATATATACAGCCACACACACATATGTACACAGCCAAACACATACACATATATACAGCCACACACACATACACATATATACAACCACACACAAACACAACCACAGATAAACACACACACACACACATATACACAGCCACACATACAAAAATAAACACACAAACATAGATCTACTTTGTCAAAAACAGGAAATCGATTTTTGAAAAGACAAACACATATAATTATCATCAAATAAAATGAGAAATCAAGTAGGAGCAGTGGACAACAGCCCAAAAAAAAGGCGGAGGAGTTGATGATTACCTTCACCACAAAGATCGGAAGGGGCTTTGAAGAATGTGGAGGAGCAGTAGACGTCAGCGGAGGAAGAACAAGTAGCCCGGAGGTTGACGTCTTTCTCATGACCTCATTATGAGACAGTATATCCAAGGTCAGTGACACATATATACATATATACACACGCACAAACATATAAACATATATACACATACACACACATATAAACATATAAACATATATATACACATATAAACATATATACACACACAAACATACATAAACATATATATACACACACACACACATAAACATATGCAATCACACATATATAATCACACAAACATATACACATACAAACATACATACACACATATCACTACTAGAAAATAGACTTTTAGCCAGGGCAAATTACCTTGGCTAAAAGTCCAAAATCGTGGCAAAAGACTTTTATCCACGGACTGCCATGACAAATGGGCGTGGGCAATACGAGCGTGACAAAAAAGTATTTGTCATATAAACATAAATACACACACAAACATACATAAACATATATACACACACACAAACATATATATACATATAAATATATAAACATATACACACACACAAACATACATAAACATATATACACATACACACATAAACATATACAATCACACATATATAATCACACAAACATATAAACACACACACACACATATACACACACACAAACACATATGTAATCACACATATTTATAAACACACAAACACACACACATAAATACACATACACATACACATACACACCAAAATTGAAAATTACACACACACATACACATATAAACACACATAAACACAAACACACACACACATACACACACAAACATACACACACACATATACACACACAAACACATATATAATCACACATACAAACACAAACATACACACACACATATACACACACATACATAAATACACACACATACAAACACCTCCATCTCCACACACACATAAACACACACACACACACACACACACACACACACACACATGTATACACACACACACATGTATACACACACACATATACACACACATGTATACACACACACATATATACATACACACACACACATACATAAATACACACACATACAAACACCTCCAACTCCACACACACATAAACACACACACACACATACACATATATACACAGCCACACACATACACATATATACAGCCACACACACATATGTACACAGCCAAACACACATACACATATATACAGCCACACACACATACACATATATACAGCCACACACACATACACATATATACAGCCACACACAAACACATACGCAGCCACAGATAAAAACACACACACACACATATACACAACCACACATACAAAAACAAACACACACACACATAGATCTACTTTGTCAAAACCAGGAAATCGATTTTTGAAAAGACAAACACATATAATTATCATCAAATAAAATGAGAAATCAAGTAGGAGCAGTGGACAACAACCCCAAAAAAATGCGGAGGAGTTGATGATTACCTTCACCACAGAGATCGGAAGGGGCTTTGAAGAATGTGGAGGAGCAGTAGACGTCAGAGGAGGAAGAACAAGTAGCCCGGAGGTTGACGTCGCCGGCGCGCGTAGAGAAGGACCGGTCGGCGGCGGAAGGGGATGGCGAGAAATCGAATGGGCACGAAGAGAAGAATCGGGGAGCGCTCCGTCGAGGAAGAAGACCTAGGGCTGCCGCGTTTGGAGCGTCTAGACTGGAGGAAAGAACCGCGATTCACCTGATAAAAGAAACGGGGTTTATTAAAACCGCCGTTTCATTGATCCGCCGAACCAAACGCCGCGTTTTATAGAAGATCTGTTTCTTTCCAAACGCAATGGAGCCGATCCGCCGAACCAAACGCACCCAAAGCCTAAACCCTGCTGATTGGAGAAGCTCGTGAATGGTAGTTGTGGCAGACAACAACAATTTTTGGAAGATGTCGGTTGAAGCCGCAGTAGAAGCGTGGAGGAGACAAAGGCTTCATTTGGGAGAGCGGTTGCGGTTGTAAAAGGAGTTGTTGTAAAATACAGGTTTGTAAATGGAGCTGTTGGAAACTGGTTACTGGAAATGGAGATCTGTTTGGATAGTTTTTGTTTGCAGAGCAGTTCAGAACGGAGAACCGTTTGACAAAGCAGTGGTGACGTTTTATAAATATTTTTTATTATATAAATTTTTTATTATTTTTTTCTAATAAATTAGTTATTGTTGAATTGATCTCTTTTGGCTATGCTATTCCTCTTGATTGTTAGGATTTTGATTGTATCCAAAGAATTGAATTTTGTATCCAAGCAGAAATAGATATTTGTATCTAGGAAAGATATAAATTTGTATCTATAGTCATCAGTAAATGAAGAGAAATGAATCCAGATTTTTACCTCGCAGAAATCTATAGTCATCAGTAAATGAAGAGAAACGGCAGAGAAATCTGTTTGATTCAAGATCCAGATGGCATACGGGCGGAAGGAAAGCAATCAGAGCAAATGCAGATCAGGGAACCAAAAATATTTTTGATGGAGAACAGGGAATCAGGTCGTCTCTGTACAACTAGGAAGAAAAGGAATCAGCTTTTTGATGGAGAACGGGGAAGAAGATGCAGAACAGGGAACCAAAAATATTTTTATCGCTAACCTTCGACCTGCGGGAGAGAAGACAAATCAAGTTGTTTCGTCACTATAAACCTTCTACCGGCGGAGCGAGTGGATCTGATGTCGCCTGCGGCATACGGGACAAGAAGCGAGCGAACTGGAGATACATGGCTCCAAAAGTTTGGGTGGACTTATTTTCGCCGGTCAAAAGGTCACCATCGCATGAATCGGACCTTGATTAAGGTCCGATTCATGCGTTCGTGACCGCTTGACCGGCGAAAATAAGTCCCCCCAAACAGAGCTCATGGTTTCATGGCTCGAATCGAAAAAGTTTTTAGGAGGAATCGAAACGCCGGGGCTCGCTCGAAATTATTTGCATGCCTAAACCTTTTGAATTAAACTGGATGTATGACCAACACTTTTTTTCTTAATCGTGACCTCTTGAAATTATTTGCATGTCTAAACCTTTTGAATTTAAGCGGCAGGGGAATGTCGACGCATTATGATGTACTTTGAACAAGTCTATCTACAACTTCAAGCAATAGTCATGAGAATAGTCCGACAAATTCAACATTATATTACAACAAATTGGCTTTACCATAAGTTTCTCTGGCACGTCTCTCGTCAACCATCACAGAACTCAAAACACGATCATTTTACTAGTTTACGCAAATGACATCATTATCACAAGGGGCGAAATAGTTGAAATATCCAAACCAAGTGATATATGGCTTCACACTCCCATGCACATTTTCACGATTTCTTAGGTATTTAGGTACTGAGAAATTCTACACTACTTCTATCTCAAAGGAAGTATATCATTGATCTCCTCACTGAAATAGATCATCTTGGGTGCAAACCTATTGATACACCCATGGACTAAAATGTCAAATTATCCCAACTTGAGTCGTCTTATGATCCACCGCCTTTTTTTGTCATGGATGGTGCTTAAGATTAGTCGGAAACTTTATTTACCTTATAGTTATGAGACCAAATATAGCCTTCACATTAAGCATTGTTGCATTGCTAGCTAGTGCATGTATAATCCTTTGACAACTTACTTATGTGTATATTGCCAACATAATTCTACGCTATTTAATTAAAAGGAACTTCTGAATAAGAACTGATGAGTAGTAAAATATACGTATTTTTAGTATAGTTTTAATTAAAATTGTAAATTTTCTATGTAAATTAATAAATAAATTGTTTGTTTTTATTAGTTCCTTACTAACTTAGTTTTTTTTTTCTGTTTTACAACATTTTGGTATTTTTTGGTAGGTCACGCACGTGACCAAGGGCGTGTAAATTTAAAATGTCAATTTCCAGCTCTCGGCCAATTTCAGAACAAATCTCGACGAATTGATCAAGTCATGCCCTCGGTCACGCCCGTGACCGAGGCCGTGTAACGGGTCATGCCCGTGTACTCCTGGTCAAGACGACAAGTCGCGCCTTCAAGCCGATCAACCTGATGTCTCGACGAATCACAAAGTCACGCCCGTGTCAAAATTGGTCACGCCCATGTTCTTCCAATCTTCCACCAGGACACGCCTCTGTCACGCCCCGGATGCTGTTGATGTCTGCCGCCCAAGGTCACGCCCATGACATGTTGGTCACGACCGTGTGCAGCCATCACTCCCGTCAATTAAGTCTTCCAGAATGCAAGCTGTCCAGATTTCTCCAACACGCCTCAGGTCACGACCATGACATATTGATCACGCACGTGTGCAGCCATTTTTCCAATCAACCCTTCCAGATCCATCCAGAAGATCAACTGTCCCGATCCATCCAACAACTGCAGGTCACGCCCTCGGTCGCGTCTTTGACCGATATCGTGTAATTATAAATTTTGCCTATAAATAGAGAGGCTCGATTGAAGCTTAGCATATAGTTTTTGTGAGTAGTTTTGAGTGCTTGTGAGTTAGTTTGTGCATTTCCTTTTTCTTCTCCTATGTTTTTTTTTCTCTCTCCTAGTCTAGTTGTAATTTTTATTTTGGAAATAAAATAGTTTGTTTTCTTATTTTGTTCTTCTTTTCCTTATGTTAGAGTGTGTGTGTGTGAGTTTAATTTTTCTTTCTTTTTTCTTTTAATTTAGTTCTCTTTATGTTGGTGTGTGTGTGTGCGTATACGAGTTTCGTTTTTATTTTCTTGTAACTTAGTTTCTCTTTATGTTAGTGTGTGTGAGTGTATGAGTGTTAGATTTTATTTGCTTTATAATTTAGTTTTAATTCAAAGTAGAGTGCGTGCGCGTATGAGATAGTATTTTTCTTTTTTGTAATTTAGCTTTTAATTCAAAGTAGAGTGTGTGCATGTATGAGATAATATTTTCATTTTTTGTAACTTGGCTTTTAATTCAAAGTAAAGTGTGTGTGTATGAGATAGTGCTTACACTTTTTTTGTAACTTAATTTTCCTTAAAGTAGAGTGTGTGTATGTGTGTGTATGAGATAGTTTTTGCTATTTTTTGTAACTTAGTTTTAATTCAAGGTAGAGTGTGTGGGTTTTCAATTTAGTGTGTAGAGTGTGTGAGTTTTCAATTTAGTGTGTAGAGTGTGTGAGTTTTTAATTTAGTGCAGTTTTATTGTCTTTCCTTAAATTTTTGCTAAACGCACTCGTTTCCATTTAAAATATTATCATGTACTTTTTAATCACTAAAGTCGTCCACATTCCGATGAGTGGCTAATCTCCTTTAGCACACGATGTCGAAGAGCATTGGGAAAAATAACTGGTTTTCTAAAAAAATAATCTCTTTTTTTTCTAAATCAATTAACGAGCTTAAGGTTTACCCGAGAAAAACTTTGAGTGGAACCAAATAATCGATGTGTGATTTTCATTTCCGTTTTCGTACACTAGTTAGCCGAGAGGCTCGTGCGTACGGATTGATCGCTCGCGGGTAAAGAGACTTACGCTCTACCCTCGAGAGAGGATTGTTGGAGTTTCTGAGGTGATCTCAAAGCAATCAACAATTAGTCTTACTGCCAACGCAATATGATCATATATGGTCACACATAAAAGCGTTTGGAGAAGTTGGAGAAAAGATTGTGTTGGCCTTACTCATATTGGATATGAGTGGAGGACCAATCCTGTGACTGCTTGGAATTAACTTGAGAATGTCTCAACGGAAAATCGTTTAAAGGGTTTAGACGAATGGATTTATGCTAGACAAGTTCGGCTAAAGGGTTTAACCGAACTGTGTCAAATTCGGCTAAAGTGTTTAATCGAATTATGTTGATTCGACTAATCAAATTCGGCGATATTGATTCGGCTAAAGTGTTTAGCCGAACTATAACAAATTCGACTAAAGGGTTTAGCCGAAATGTGTTAGTTCGACGAAATGGTTTCGACGAAATCATATAACCGAATTCATATAGTCGAATCGGCTATAGCATATAGTCGAATTCGGTTATTATATATAGTCGAATTCGGTTATACTGTTTAGTCGAATTGTCGAATTCGGCGAATGTATAAATCATGACAGAACAGTTCTGTTTTTCCTGGGTCTGCGGATAGCATGTTTTATGTTGTTTGGTATAAAAGGGCATACAGTTTTAGGTTTAATAAGACCGAACCTTTCTTCACGATTTTAGACGAGAACAGTCGTCCGGAAAAGTTATGCAAGAGGGCTTCTCGTTCTTCCCGTCCGCCGAGTTCCGCCGCCGACGGTCGTCGCCTCCCCTGTCTCGGACCTAGCAGTCCGTGGGGACTCTGAGAGCTACCTACTCCGACCCATTCCTTGTTCGACAAGGCTTTGGGGTTCTCCATCGTTCGTGTGGATCGCTGTAGAGGAGCCGATATATTTCGGTTCTTGGAATTCAGATTTAGTCTACCGGATTCCTTCTTGGAGCACCTTGGTTGAGTATTGACTCAATCCCGCGAAGGTATATTGCCTTTTGCTTTCCTAATCTTTTGATTCATGAGATCCGCAAGATCCTTACTCTTTGGGTTGTTCTAGTTTTCTTCCGCTGCGCACATTTGATGTGTTCATATCATTTTGAATGGTATTTAGAAAAACCCAACAAAGATGAGGTAAGACTCCCAGATTGGAATAAAAACTCAATAGTGGGGTTCACAACATAAAGCGGGTATTAAGAAGATTTGATTAAAGAATGAGAGTTCGGTCAAATATTCTTAATCCCAGGTGGGCGTACCCCCGAGAGAGGTGTGTTCATACTTATGGAACCTCCACGGCCAAGTTGTTTTAATTAAATGAACAATCAGATCTTTTACTTCTAAAAAAATTTATTTTTATCTTAAGGTAATTCGACATCGGGCGATATCCTTATCATCGTTTCTAAAACCTTATTATACTTTTATTATTGCTCTCTAAAAATTAAAAACCAACTCAAAATCTTATTTCGATAAAATAATAGTTTGTTCCTTATAAGTAAAAATAATCAACACGATTCGTGGAAAAATACGACCTGATCTTTTTTAAAAATATCATATACTATACGCGATAAGGTATATTTGCCTTCATCAGATATTAGTTCGGATAAATTTCTAAAAGCTCTAAAAAGCAAAACCCCAGTTTAAATCATCAAGAACTTATCTATCAAAGTTGCAGGCTAAATTGATGATCGAAGATCTGCAAGTAGCTAGTTATATGATATTCTTAGGAGAAATTTTTGTTACCCAACAAAGCAAGAAAAAAAGTTGTAGCTCAGTCAAAAGTTGTAGCTCAGTCATCTGCAGAAGTTAAATACAAAGCAACAACACAAACAATTCTCTATTTATATGACTTATTTCTCTCCTTGTAGAACCTCGGGTCACCAAAAATGTTAAGGCTGCAATTCACATTAATGAAAAATCCATCATTTCATGCATGAAAAAATTAAAGGTGATGAAATTGACTGAATTTATCATGAACAAAATAAAAGAAAAAAATAGTCATCTAATATGTTTTAAATAAGATCTTAGACATTCTCACAAAGCCTCTCCCTCTCGCACTCTTGGCATACTTTATATTTAAGCTAGGCATGATCTGTATTTATCCTTCGTGTTGAAACCGATTTCTCGGTCTTTTGTGGAGCTCGGGGCCCTCAACGAGTTGAGGGGCAGCTAGCCCTTACCGGTCCCTCGGAAGGGGTGGGCAGATGACTAGGACAAAGAACAAAGACCCTAGTCCTAGCGGGGAGGTCCCTCCACTAACCCGGAAGATCGTTGAGCGCTTCCCCTCCCAAGCCAAAGCTAAAACTTGGGCACCTTGGAGAGCTAGAGAGCCCAAACCAAAGCGACCTAAGGAGAGAAGAAGGCTCAAAGATTCAAAACTGGTCTCTTCCAAGGTGCCTTTTAAGGTCTATTTATAGATTTTAGTTTTGTGGTCTGTCAATAGCCAAATCCCGTTGTCCATTCTTACTATTCGCACACCGGATTGATCTGCTAACAGCCAAATCCCGCTGTTTGGAGAGGATAACCGCAGACCACCGGGGGCCTCCTGGTAAAAATCCCTTCACGGACCTTTACTGGTCGGGCCAGCCCGCTTCGAGACCTCCCTTGCGAGTGGAGCTCGCGAGCCTCTGGGTTGCCGAGCCCATAATTGCTATTGGCACATTACCTGGCTCGCTCGCCTGCACTACCTTGACCGAGCCCAGAATTGTTATTGGCACATTACCTGGCTCGCTCGCCTGTACTACCTTGGCCGAGCCCAGAATTGCTATTGGCACATTACCTGGCTCGCTCGCCAGTACTACCTTGGCCGAGCCCAGAATTGCTATTGGCACATTACCTGGCTCGCTCGCCCCTACTACCTTGGCCGAGCCCAGAATTGCTATTGGCACATTACCTGGCTCGCTCGCCCGCACTACCTTGGCCGAGCCCAGAATTGCTATTGGCACATTACCTGGCTCGCTCGCCTGTACTACCTTGGCCGAGCCCAGAATTGCTATTGGCACATTACCTGGCTCGCTCGCCTATATGGCTCTGGGGCGAGCCAGGGGCTTGGGCCCCCTCCCGTCTCGCCCCCTAAGGGCTCTGGGGCAAGCCAGGGGCTTGGCCCCCTCCCGGCTCGCCCCCTAAGGGCTCTGGGGCGAGCCAGGGGGCTGGGCCCCCTCCCGGCTCGCCCCCTAAGGGCTCTGGGGCGAGCCAGGGGGCTGGGCCCCCTCCCGGCTCGCCCCCTAAGGGCTCTGGGGCGAGCCAGGGGCTTGGCTCCCACCCTGCTCACCCCCTCTGCCCCTACTCTTCCTGTCGGGGCCTATGTTACCACACAACGTTCTAAAGGACTCCTGGGTCTCGGAAAAACACTCGGCGAATTCAGGGTTGTACACAATCCCCGCTCTTTTCGAGCGAGGTACGCGCTCGGAAAGAAACATCCAACCCTGCATATTCGACGAGCGTCGCTGGGAATCCGGCTAACGGAGCTACTTTGAGAGAAAACATAAAGCCTCCTCGAGAGGTCCTCCATCCCTGCTGGCTAGTGAGAGCCCGGCTAGCGGGACCACCTTGGGGGAAAAATACATAGCCTCCCCGAGAGGTCTTCCAACCCTGCCGGCTAGTGAGAGCCCGGCTAGCGAGACCACCTCGGGAAAAATACCTAGCCTCCCTGAGAGGTCTTCCAACCCTGCCGGCTAGTGAGAGTCCGGCTAGCGAGATCACCTCGGGAAAAATACACAGCCTCCCCGAGAGGTCTTCCAACTTTGCCGACTAGTGAGAGCCCGGCTAGCGAGACCACCTCGGGAAAAATACCTAGCCTCCCCGAGAGGTCTTCCAACCCTGCCGGCTAGTGAGAGCCCGGCTAGCTAGACCACCTCGGGAAAAATACATAGCCTCCCTGAGAGGTATTCCACTCTGCCGGCTAGTGAGAGCCCGGCTAGCGAGACCACTTCGGGGGAAAATACATAGCCTCCCCGAGAGGTCTTCCAGCTCTGCCGGCTAGTGAGAGCCCGACTAGCGAGACCACCTCGGGGGAAAAATACATAGTCTCCCCGAGAGGTCTTCCAACCCTGCCGACTAGTGAGAGCCCGGCTAGCGAGACCACCTCGGGAAAAATACCTAGCCTCCCCGAGAGGTCTTCCAACCCTGCCGGCTAGTGAGAGCCCGGCTAGCGAGACCACCTCGGGAAAAATACACAGCCTCCCCGAGAGGTCTTCCAACTCTGCCGACTAGTGAGAGCCCGGCTAGCGAGACCACCTCGGGAAAAATACCTAGCCTCCCCGAGAGGTCTTCCAACCCTGCCGGCTAGTGAGAGCCCGGCTAGCGAGACCACCTTGAGAAAAATACATAGCCTCCCCAAGAGGTCTTCCAACTCTGCCGGCTAGTGAGAGCCCGGCTAGCGAGACCACTTCGTTGGAAAATACATAGCCTCCCCGAGAGGTCTTCCAGCTCTGCCGGCTAGTGAGAGCCCGGCTAGCGAGACCACCTCGGGGGAAAAATACATAGCCTCCCCGAGAGGTCTTCCAACCCTGCCGACTAGTGAGAGCCCGGCTAGCGAGACCACCTCGGGAAAAATACCTAGCCTCCCAGTGAGGTCTTCCAACCCTGCCGGCTAGTGAGAGCCCGACTAGCGAGACCACCTCGGGAAAATACATAGCCTCCCCGAGAGGTCTTCCAACTCTACCGGCTAGTGAGAGCCCGGCTAGCGAGACCACTTCGGGGGAAAATACATAGCCTCCCCGAGAGGTCTTCCAGCTCTACCGGCTAGTGAGAGCCCGGCTAGCGAGACCACCTCGGGGGAAAAATACATGGCCTCCCCGAGAGGTCTTCCAACCCTGCCGGCTAGTGAGAGCCCGGGTAGCGAGACCACCTCGGGAAAAATACCTAGCCTCCCCGAGAGAACTTCCAACCCTGCCGGCTAGTGAGATCCCGGCTAGCGAGACCACCTCGGGGAAAAATACCTAGCCTCCCCGAGAGGTCTTCCAACCCTGCCGGCTAGTGAGAGCCCGACTAGCGAGACCACCTCGGGGAAAAATACAGCCACCCTGAGTGGTCTTCCAACCCTGCCGGCTAGCGAGAGCCCGGATAGCGAGACCACCTCGGGAGAGAAACATACAGCCACCCTGAGTGGTCTTCCAACCCCGCCGTCTAGCGAGAGCTCGGCTAGCGAGACCACCTCGGGAGAAAAACATACAGCCACCCCGAGTGGTCTTCCAACCCTGCCGGCTAGCGAGAGCCCGGCTAGCGAGACCACCTCGGGAGAAAAGAACATAGCCTCCCTGGGAGGTCAACCTGCACCTGCCGGCTAGTGAGAGCCCGGTCAGCGGAACCATCCGAGGGGAAAATAACATTGCCTCCCTGGGAGGTCAACCTGCACCTGCCGGCAAGTGAGAGCCCGGTCAGCGGAACCATCTGAGGGGTGAAGAACATAGCCTCCCTGGGAGGTCAACCTGAACCTGCCGGCTAGTGAGAGCCCGGTCAGCAGAACCATCAGAGGGGAACTGCAGCACCAAAGACTTATCACCTTGCCAGCCTCTCCAGAGATCAACCTGAACCCCCATCTAGTGAGATCCCGGGAGCGGAATCGATCTGGGGCATTCCAGCACCAAACATATACCACCTTGCCAGCCTCTCCAGAGATCAACCTGAACCCCCCGTCCAGTGAGAGCCCGGGAGCGGAATTGATCTGGGGCATTCCAGCACCAAACATATACCACCTTGCCAGCCTCTCCAGAGATCAACCTGAACCCCCCGTCTAGTGAGAGCCCGGGAGCGGAATCGATCTGGGGCATTCCAGCACCAAACATATACCACCTTGCCAGCCTCTCCAGAGATCAACCTGAACCCCCCGTCTAGTGAGAGCCCGGGAGCGGAATCGATCTGGGGCATTCCAGCACCAAACAAATACCACCTTGCCAGCTTCTCCAGAGATCAACCTGAACCCCCCCCCCCCTCTAGTGAGAGCCCGGGAGCGGAATCGATCTGGGGCATTCCAGCACCAAACATATACCACCTTGCCAGCCTCTCCAGAGATCAACCTGAACCCCCCGTCTAGTGAGAGCCCGGGAGCGGAATCGATCTGGGGCATTCCAGCACCAAGCATATACCACCTTGCCAGCCTCTCCAGAGATCAACCTGAACCCCCCGTCTAGTGAGAGCCCGGGAGCGAAATCGATCTGGGGCATTCCAGCACCAAACATATACCACCTTGCCAGCCTCTCCAGAGATCAACCTGAACCCCCCGTCTAGTGAGAGCCCGGGAGCGGAATCGATCTGGGGCATTCCAGCACCAAACTTATACCACCTTGCCAGCCTCTCCAGAGATCAACCTGACCCCCCCCCCCCCCCCCCCGTCTAGTGAGAGCCCGGGAGCGGAATCGATCTGGGGCATTCCAGCACCAAACATATACCACCTTGCCAGCCTCTCCAGAGATCAACCTGAACCCCCCGTCTAGTGAGAGCCCGGGAGCGGAATCGATCTGGGGCATTCCAACACCAAACATATACCACCTTGCTAGTCATAATATTGTATGCAAGAAAAAGGAACTAAGTATGAAAACAAACCATCGCACTACGTGGATTTACTGGCACAAGCATTTTTTGGTCGCCACCACTTAGCTCGGGATATCCTTTCTTCGTCTCCAACATCCTAGGTCCTGTCCTCCTCGATCCCCTTCGGCTAGTGTCGTTGTTGCATCGGACCCATTGCCTCCCTTATTTTCAAAAACTCGGAGCAGGTGGATATCGCGTGACCTTCTTCCTGGTGGAAGTCACAGTAGGATAACTCCACCCTACCCCCTCCTCTTCCTCTTCTTTCTGCTTTCCCTGCTCTCCTCCTTCTTCCCCCGTCAATCGCCATAGTTTGCGGAGGCGGTGGAGGGGGTGCCCTTGGTCCCTGCCTCCACCTTGGGTAGTTTAATCTTTTGCTTTTGAAGTTCCCCCTTCCTTGCTCTCGCGGAGTCGACTTGCTGGCCTCTGCGCTCGCCGGGCTATTGGATAGCCTCCACCCGGGGTGGTCTCGACCATCAACATTCACTCGACTCCTTTTGGGGTGGAGCGAGTGGGGGCCGGATGCCTCCCCGCTCGCCCCTTTTGGGACTGGGCTAAAAGGGGCGGGGCGAGCTGGGAGGGCGCCCCCCTCTTGCTACAAAACAATACCTGACATCTAGTGGACCTACCGAAAGGAGCTAAAGTCCTGGGATGCAAGTGGGTACTGAAGAAGAAACTACATAGCGATGGGTCTATAGCCAGATACAAAGCACGTCTAGTAGCTAAGGGTTATAAACAACAAGGGGGAATCGACTATTTTGATGTCTATTCACCTGTGTGTCACCTATCCACCGTTAGAATTCTTCTAGCCTTAGCCTCTATCGAGAATTTCATCGTCCATCAGATGGACGTGAAAACAGCCTTTTTGAATGGAGAGCTAAATGAAGAGATCTACATGACACAACTTGAAGGTTATGTCCATACAGATCTAAAGGATAAAGTGTGTAAACTTGATAAATCTATCCATGGGCTTAAACAAGCACCTAAGATGTGGCACATAAAGTTTGATCAAGTGGTAAAGAGCTTTGGATTTCAGTCCAGTCTCCCAGACAAGTGTCTCTATTACCGCTCGATGTCAAACCAAACAGTCATCATATGCCTATATGTGGATGACATGTTGATCCTGGGGTCAGACCTAGCTGTCGTGAGGGATATTAAGTTCGCTCTCGCCAAAGCGTTTGATATGAAGGACCTTGGTCCCGTCGATACCATACTAGGTATGAAAGTAAGAGTAGACAAGGGATGTGTCACTCTGAGTCAAGCTCACTACATAGAGCAGATTCTTAATACCTGGGGTTATAAAGATTGTAGGCCTGTTGAAACACCCACTGATCCGAACGTCAAGCTGAGTCCGAATGAAGGAACAAGCGTTGATCAAGTCAAGTACTCAAAGATCATTAGAAGTCTCATGTACGCCACAAGCTGCACTAGACCTGACATTGCTTTCTCCGTAAGCATGCTAAGTCGCTTTACCAGTAGTCCAGGCAAAGAGCATTGAGATGCCTTAGATAGGCTGATGAAGTATCTCAAAGGTACTAAAGACCACGCTCTGTGCTACATTGGTCACCCTCCTACTTTGGAAGGGTACTCTGATGCCTCCTGGTGTTCAGAAGTTTCAAACAGCAAGTCCACAAGTGGATTTATATTCACATTGGGTGGCGCTGCAGTTACTTGGAAGTCCAAGAGACAGACTTGCATAGCTTTGTCGTCTATGGAAGCCGAGTTATTTGCCTTAGCTTCAGCTGGTGAAGAGGCAGACTGGATCAGAAATTTGATCTTAGACATTCCTTTGTCTAGAGTTCAAATCAATTCTTTAAGCCTGTACTGTGATAATCAGGCTGCAGTCCAAGTTGTTAAGAATGTCCTCTTTAACACTAAGAGACGACATGTACGACTGAGACACGCCCTATTGAATTATCTTAAAGAATAAGGCGTTATTACTTTGGTCGACGTGCGATCGAAGGATAATCTAGCTGATCCACTGACAAAAGGAATGCCCCGTGACCGTTCAATCAAAACAGTGGGAGAAATGTGACTCAAAGCGGTTTGAAACCAGCCTAAGTCCGAATGTTTTGATTCCTTTCCTTTGTCAAATCTAGCATATTGTGCTCCGTTGGTGTTTTGGTTGCTGAGTACGAATTTCTGGTTGGTTGTTTCATTCCACATTTGACGATAACAACCTCATCCAGATTCGTCTTCCTTAACTTGGAGGAGAGTGTTATTCCACATTTGATAACACGATTTAACTTGTTTTGGACCTTCTCCTATTGATTGGTTCCATTCCACATTTGATGAGTTCCAATTAACCCTAGAAGAACAGTAACCAGGATATCACACATAGGAACACAGATATAGCTGCGTTTGTCCAGAAGTCTGATATCGTTTCGTTTGGAAACAGTTAATGGATTCTGTAGTTAAAACTGAAATACTCCACAAAATATCCTCTTAAGCATAATTAAGTACTACGTTCTTATAAATAGAAATAGATACATGTACATTTTCCATATCTGAATTCATTCTGAATGAAGTTCTTTGTTGGAAATTACAGGAGCTGCTGCTGCAGGAGGAGCACATGCAGACTGGGATCCTGAGAAGGATGACCTGCTGGATGATGACTACTAGAGTATATGTTTGGTTTACTTTCTTTGGCCTAGAGCACTGTTTAGCTCTTTTCCTTTACCTGTTTTGTTTGGACTATTTTTATGCTCTTTTGTTAGTCACGAGACACTAGGTCTTCTGGCACCTATTTCTCTGATTGTACTCTTGACTTTTATGTGATGCTGCTTGGTTTATGCTTTATACTTATGCGTGCATACATACTACTGTCTTCTTTCAGTCCAATATATTTTAACAGGTACTTACGGACACGGTTGTGTAATGAGTCGAACTGGTTGAACACTATACACACCAACCCTTTTTTCCAACGTCGGTATACCGCGGACATAGGAGGAGATTGTTAGGTTAATTTAATAATATGTCCGCGGGTGTCAGGACCGACTCGGAATGACCCAACGGGTTACGTGTCACTAGGGTTAGGCTCTACGCTGGAGATACTATAAATACCCATTCCACATGTTGATGAGGTATTGCGGACTATCTTGAGCGGAGAGCTAACAAAAAATACATTAAAATTTGTTTCTGGGATTAATCAGGAGTGACGTCGAGCAATACATTTTGCGCCTGAGGCCAGTAGGGGGGGATCGTGGTTTGAGAGCACGCACAACCTATATGCGAGCACACACGACCTATATGCGAGCATATCTGACGCAAAAATTTGCGTCCGGATATCGGCTCCAAAAATTCCCCCAAAAGAAGGCACCGATGACCGGGAAAATTTTGGAACTGCCGATACCCGAACACAAATTTTTGCGTTCTGGATACTCATGTATCAGTCACACGTGCTCGCAAACCTCGATGCCCCCTCTTACCGGCTCCAAGCGCAAAATGTATCGTTCGACCCCCTCCTAATTGATCCCGGACCCAAATTTAGCGACGGAGCTCGGTTGAAAGATCTCGCCTTCTTTTTGCATTAATTTTTGGGTCTGAGACAACTCAGATACTCTTTTCAACTAAGATGGAACATCTCCGAGACATCTCGAATGTGACATCTCGAGAACAACAGTAAGCCAGCCTAGATGCCCGTGATATGTTAGACCCGAGATGTCTCGACTTAATTGAAAAGAGTATCTGAGATATCATCGGGCCAAAAGAATCTGGGATGGGTACCCGACCCAAAAAGATTTGGGACGGGTACCCGGACCCAAAAATCTCACCTTCTTTTGTCGGTAACTATTCTTGATTCTTGAGCTTCTCTTCTCTAAAAGAGAAATTTTTCTGTGGGTGAAACCTACAGAACTTCTGTGCGTCTTTAAATAGGGGGTGGGGCCCATTTTTTTCATTCCCGATTTTCAAACAATTTTCCCTTCTCTTCCACGCCCGGTGCCGCTGCTCCTTCTCGCCATTTTCGCGATTGCCGGAGAAAGGAAAGAAAACACCGCCGTTCTTTCTCGCCATTGCCCAGCTCCACCAAATACGAACGCTTTTCTCCTCAATATCTCTCCTTTGCAGCTGGTTTTCACTGGTTTTCTAGTTCTATGTGCTCGGTTTTGTAGGTTCTGGCCTTCTTCTTCCCCGACCTCAGAAACCCTAGCCATTCTCAGTGGCTGCCCAGCTCCAACGAACTGCGAATGCTATTCTCCAGCTTCCTCGCCATTGCAGCGGTTTTGGAGTCACTTGTGCTTCGCCTCTGAGGTTCGTGATAATGTATCTCCATTATTTCTTCATTAGCTTTTCAAACGTAACCATGGCTTGGATTTGGGAAATGCAGATACTGTGTGAAGTCTTCACCCATACATGGCCACTTCAAACCTGCAAGACACTGCAAATGAAACAGTAAGTTTTTAGATGTATGAATTTAGGGTTGGATTTTTAAGCTAAATTTTGGACTGGATTTTTTCGTACACTTGTTTAACTGTATGAATTAACTTATTTTTGGACTGGAATTTTCAGTGATATTTCTCTAGGTGTATAAATTAACTGGATTTACGACTGTATTGTTGGTCTTTACAGCACCTTTATTTTTTGTCTTTGTTGATCTCATATTGTCCATATCTTTTTGCAGGTGAAGAAAGAACCTATCGTGTTCCCCATTGTCCACTCTGATGAGGAAGCGTACAAATTGTACTGTGACTATGCTCACAAAATAGGATTTAGTGTTCGTAAGCAACACTTGACGCACTGGACGCATACGCGCATAGTTAAACTACGGGAGTATTGCTGCTCAAAAGCAGGTATGAAGAATACGAAGAAATCCCCTCTGAAGTACCGCAAATCGGATATACGCACCGGGTGTCTTGCCTGCATTGTATTCCAAGCAGATAAAGAAGGCAAAAATTGGACAGTGTCTAAATTTGTAGAGGAGCATAACCATCCGTTAGCCACCGAGAAAGATTGTCACTTACTAAGATCTAGACGCAATGTTTCTGAAATGCAGGGGAGCATTTTGAAAAATATGACGGCCGCTGGAATTAGAGCTGTTGATTCATATAACTTCATATCAAATGAAATTGGCGGGGTTGAAAATGTTGGTTTCTCGAAGACCGACGCGTTCAACTACGTACAGTGAGAAAGAAGAGCCCTGATAGAGAGTGGAGACGCTTCAAGCTTGCTTCGTTTACTGAAGAAAAGACATTTGGCCGACAATATGTTCTCATATGAGGTCCGTACAGATGAGCTTAACAGATTGACAGGCTTCCTATGGATGGATGGGCACAGCAAGATAGACTATGATTGTTTTGGAGATGTTGTTATATTTGACACCACTTATAGACTAAATAAGTACAATCTAGCTTGCGCACCGTTCATTGCCGTGAATCATCACTGGCAGAATGTTTTCCTTGGTGGCGCATTTATCGCTGAAGAAACAATCGAATCATTTTGTTGGGTTTTCGATTCATTTCTTTCATGTGTAGGTGGTAAGCAACCTATTACTATCTTCACGGACCAGGATCAAGCAATGTTAGTTGCTATTGAGCGGGTATTGACCTCAACTCGTCATCGATTGTGCCAGTGGCACATATGCAAGAAGGCTCCATCGAAAGTCCCAACCTTCAACAATGACCGAAATGTTCGCAATTGTTTTTATAATTGTATGAGCAAGTGTGATAGCGAAGAAGAGTTCAATAGGTATTGGAATGAAATGATAACGACAGGAGGCCTACATGACAACAGATGGCTGGGGGATCTCTATGTTATTAGAAGTAGGTGGTCTACAACATTCAATAAAGATGTTTTGGATCTCGGTATTTTGTCAACCCAAAGAAGTGAGTCAGCCAACAATTGTCTTCATGGATGTTCAAAGACTACTTTAATCTGTCATTTAATTTTTCTAGCGTTCCTGATGTATTCAAGCCCTCTTGACTGCAACAAGACAATGTTAGAACATCTTGACAATGATATTATTGTCAGGCATTTGATGATTGAAAAAGTGCACAACATCAAGCATTTTTTCTACTATGTTTAATTAAAATGGAGAAAGTGCACAAGGTCATGAATCAAAAATAGTGAAACGGATAAGCAGTGAAAGAAGAAAACCACCCATAAAAACTACATCCAAAATCCAGCATTGTAAAAAATTACATCCAAAATCCAGCATTGTCTCATAATAACGAAAACCACCATTAAAAACTAATTGTTTTCGGCGGGAATGTTAGCTAACACCAAATTATGGAAGACACGTAAAATATCCGCTGTGATCTCAGCTCGAAAACGAGGCATCTCATCTTGCCAATTCTTTTTGGTTACCCATGATATCTCCCTTCTCAAGACAGCTGCCTCCATGTACTTTAGCATGAACACACCGCAGTCAAAACCGTTACCTTGCTTAGGTATTTCTTCAACTGGCACGATCTTCCACTCTAATATGCTTGGCGGCAAGGCATGGCTAGCATCCTCATGGAATGCACGAACCTATTTGAAACATAAAAAAGGATATCAATAAAATATATAAGGAAGAATTACATAATAGTTTAACAGAACCATACCAAAGCGGGAAGGGATCCTTGATGCCGACCACGGGGCATAGAATCATAAAAATCCCATCTGCAATGCTTTAGGTCACACACTAGAAGACACCAATGACTAGGTGCGTGTACTGGCATGAGTAACAAGTCCGCTGTACTGACATTGTCCGGGGTGATATGACTAATAAGTGCTCCGGAGTTAGTCACCTTGCTCATTTTGTAGTACTGCGCAAACATTATAATTTGAGATTATTTAAAAGTACAAAGAATGAAAAATTTGCAAAAACACTTACCGCATGATCGGGTGATATGTATAAAAAACTTTTAAATTTATCGGGTGATATCTTTCTTCGGGCACTTAGTGCAAGTGCATAGGCATTTAAGTGGACGTCCGACAACCAACCGACACCTAGCAAGTCGTCCAATAATGCTCTAGTCATATGTACATTCCCGCTGTGAAAGATGGTTTGGTGTCTGTGATAAGGAAAATAAATTAATCATCTTAAAAGACGTTAACTATTTTTATTTATAATTGTCGTTGCATACCTTTCTGTAAATCTCGTAAGGACAAATTCAATAATTTCACGCTGGCGAGAAGTTATTAAAGGTTTGCCGGGATACGATTCCTCGTACTTCACCTTCTTCTTTTTCTCTTTTTTCGGTGTGGGATGAACAAGCGTCACCTCAAGAGTAGAAAGAGGGGTGGTATCGATGGTAGGAAATACTGCAGAAGGCTCGGGAGATGGTACGGGGGATGAAGGGGGTCTAGCACTAGCACTTGCGTGCTTGAACCACGACTCACATAAATTCCTTAGGGATTGGACATCCCTTCTAACCTCGTCTATCGCAGACCGGAGTCGATCCTCCATACCCCTCAATCCCTCGGCCACCCTCAATATTTCATTCTTCTCCCTCCTAACCCTTCTTAAGAACATCCTCTCTTTCTTTCTTTTTTCCTTCTTCTCCACTCTCTCCTCCTCTAGTTTTTCTCCTTCATTGATCATGAATTTCACAACTTCCTTCTTCCGCACCCTATCTTTTTTTTTAATGGGCTCAAAGTCCGAATCCTCATCCTCCTCCCCGAGAAGCTCACTCTCCAGAGATGTTATGTTTGCAAATTTTCTTCTCACCTATAGTTCAAACATTGACATATACAAAAATAATGCAACAATAACATATTCACGCATATGAACTGAACAAATTTGACATACCTGATCGTCAAGGTTGAGCGTGCGTTGGAGACTAAAACAGAACTTGGCGCTATAACTCAATTTTGACGGCCATCGGCAAATCCGAGGACGTGCTATGTAGTTTACGATCAACTGTATGTTTGTATGCTCATACATCCATATCTGCAAAACTATATGGTAAGAGCACTGTAAATAATTGTATAACTTCAAAGTGCTGTCTAACTTACCAGAAGAACAACAGAGCAACCTTCAAAATAACCCAAGTTGTCACCTGGATCTCGGAGAGCACTCCTGCCACTCAACTCGATGAGCTGTCCATGTAAGAATTTGTGTATGGCCTTAGGCCAATTGTACATCATGAATTCTTTCACCCCTTTGATGGTCAACAAGGAAGCAGGAATTTTTAATCCCATCTGTGGGAACATAAAAACGACCACTAGGTACCTAACTAGTATATCGACACGCCTTTTGTCCAACGTCGGCGACCACTCTTCAGTCGCCAAACCTTTCATTTCTTCTATCAATTTTTTTTGGGTGACCTTAGCGAACGGTTTTCTAACAAAGGAAAAATCGAGCCCACGATTGGGCAACCCCATAATAAGGGCAATCTCATTAATGGTTAGGTTGACAGAGTATTTGCCTAAGTGGAAAGCCTGTTTCTCACGATTGTAAAGACGCACAAGAATATATAGAAGGGGTATGTTCTGTGGTATCTTAGGTATACTAAATAATGGAAGTACCCGAGCCTCATTTAGCATAGTCCGAGACTCCTCTGATAAGACATCAAGTAATGGTTGGGCATTTGCAAGAAATGTTGAAACAACGCACCTACAGTTCAGATACGGGCTACCTGGCACTGTATTTGGGAAAATCTTCAATGAACGTATGCCACAATAAAATGAAACAATTTAGACATATCGAACATCAAATAAATATTTCCTTACTTGGGATGTTTCTTCGAAAGATTATAACTCTAATTAGCAGTAGAGCTAAGGCTGAAAAAACAAACAAAAAAATGCATCAGAAATGCTACTACAAAACTGTTCAAAACAATAACTGAACCAGTATAAGAACCAGTAAAAATTCCTACTTGAAAACAGCCCCAAAAAATTACTTCACATGAACCTGCAGAAATTCGACTAGAAAAACTACTCAGAAATCCGACTAGAAAAACTGCTCAGAAATCCGACTAGAAAAAACTGCTCAGAAATCCGACTAGAAAAACTGCTCAGAAATCCGACTATGGTTTACTTCTCAGAAACAAATCTGAAAACATAAGGGTTGAACATATTCAATGTTAAACTAAGAAGAGGAGACTTAACAATTTTGTGTCCAACAGGTTTAACAAATTTAAACATTATTTCAGATGGAAAATATCAAGGAAGGGCAACAAATCCTTCAGTTCCAACATGTAATCAAGGAGCAGCAGTAAAAAATACCTTCTACACTCGCTCAGAAACGCCTTTCCAGGTTGCCGGTTGCGGAGAGGTCCATGGCATCCCAGCAACTTTGCATTGTAGGAACAAAGAGGAAGAACTACGAGAGAAAGGCCGCAGCGATTTAGGGTTAGAGAAGGGTAAATGGAGAGGGACGGAGAGGGAGCAGGGATTTGGCATACCTTTGGGACGGAGAGGGAGCAGCGATTTAGGGTTAGAGAAGGGTGAACGGAGAGGGAGCAGCCTTCGAACGGAGGGGGAGCAGCGGCGTACCTTTGGGACAGAGAGGGAGCACCGATTTAGGGTTAGAGGTATGAAGGGTGAACGGAGAAGGAGCAGCGGCACCGGGCGTCGAAAGGGAAAAAAGTTTGAAAATCGCGAATGAAAAAGATGGGCCCCACCTACTTAAAGACGCACAGAAGTTCTGTGGGTTTCACCCACAGAAAAATTTCCTCTCTAAAAACATACGCGGGCTTATTTTTCGGCGCTGCACTACTCTCTCTCTCTCTGCAACCTCGACTGCAATCTCAGAAGTCGTTTTTTTCTAAGCATCGACCCCCTTTTTTCCACAATATAGTTGTCGTCCCGCATTCGCATATACCGATTCATCCCTTTTGTTAATATTTTATTCCAGTTTGTAGCTGACGGAGCTGAGATTCCCGTCACTTTCGCTAACCTCTAGGGCTTCTTTGCGCATTTTTTGGTATCTTCTGATCTCCGGCAGCATTTGAGCTTGGGATCTGCGAGGATAGTGAAGCTTTGAGTTAGTACAGGTGCGGCTCGAGCAATTCGATTGCTGGTTCGAGATTTGTGCTCAAAAGTTTTGGAATCTTCGCAGCTTTGTTGTTTCATGAAGTTAGGGCGGACTTGTCTTGTGGGTTCGTGTTAATTTGTTCGATGTGAAATGCGGAGATGGCTGTCTCGACAAATTGGGGATTATTACTTTGAATTGCTCTTTTGGTGATATATTCGGTGTCCATTGCTTTTTCAAGGCATTAGGGTGGAATGCCGGTCGCACTGTAGCTCAGGTGCAAAGTTTTTGTTGTTTATTCTCCAGTTTTTTTTTCCGATCTCTTGAGCTCTGTAATATTAGGGTTGTATTTGGATGAGTTGGTGCTGCATATTTTGTCTGGTTTGTGTGTGTGTGTGTGTGTGAAGTTTTTGTCCTAGTTTGATGGATGATAGAGATATAGCGAGTCCAGCTTGGTTTCTGCTTCTTGGTATTTCGGTAATAGTTTGAATTGGCGGAGGTTTGCAATTTGATGCTTTCAGAGGTTCCATCAGCCGGCAACACCTTGAGGTGGGCTGGCTGCGAGGAAAGAAGATGATCGACCAATTTATCAATTTTGTTATCCGGCCTCCTAGGTAAGTACTTTAAACTATTGCAGTTAACTTTCTTGCTTGTTGATTATGCTATTTACTTTGTTAATGACACTCCAATGTGCACTCACTCTTATTTCATCGGTTTGAATGTTGATTAATTTTTATGATCGACGAGAATGTATTGTTAGAGCATGGAGTATGGGCGAATGCTTGTTGAGTATCCGCATTGTGTCCGCATAGTGTCCGCAGGGACAATGGTACCAACCGCGGATACTTGGTCTATTGGTGTTTGGAAGCATGGACGGATACTATTGGTGTATCCGCACATGGTGCTCTGGCGGATGCATCCTGGTTCCTCTTGCTAGGCTGTGGAAGAGTGTCCGCAGCGAGTCAAAAGAGTCCGCAAGAACTTGAATGTGTCGGCGGTTACTAGTCGAGTGTCCGCAACTGTCCTTGTGTGTTCGGCCATTGTATTTAGTCCCACACTGTCTATTGTAAATTCTCTCACCTCCTCATTTCTATATAAAGAGGGGTTTTCCCATGTAATAACTAGTTTTTTTTGGAAATAAAATAATTGTTATTATTTTCAATTGCTCTAAAGTTGTTCCAGTTTTCACAGGTATTAATTTGCGAACACTAAAAATACACAACGGCTGCGATCCCTAACCTTCAGAAAGTAAATTAATGCGGTGAACATTTACTTAGGGGTTACAAAATGCATGTGAATACTAGAAACAAATCAATCAACTAGCAATGTTAGATTGTTTTGTCTATTCAATGACAACCACAAACATAAACATGCAACCCTCTAGCGATTACATTTAAATAACTTGTATAAGTACCCATGAAATAAAAAGGTACGGGGACATATTCGAATTATCTTTGTAAAATCCCCTACCTTTCAACCCCGTGATCTATTGGTGTGTTGAAAGTGAGAGTGCAATTATAAACTCCTGAGTACGAGATGTGACCTTCTCTATGGGATCCTCTCTTTATTTTAGTCTCAAATTCTCATTTCCATCTTCTCTTTGGCCTGTTTTCATTCTCAAATCTTAGGATCTCTATTATTGATGAGTAGATTGTTCTTGCCCTTTTTCATAGACAAGTTAGGGTCTAACACCCTAAAATGCGGGGTGAGCATGTAAGTAACCGATAAAGTTTAGAAACCAATATGACATATCATCTAGATAACAATTATCTAGAATCGTCAATTGATGGAGAAGCAAGAACACGAACAATCACAGAAACCATTGACAATATACTGGAGATTGTACAAGCTTTGAGAGAAGCACCACCAACACAATTAAAATAGTTCTCGGCTGTAATGGCATGAGTTCAATTCCTATCTACTTACGAAACCTCAAAGAAACACTCACGAATACTCCTTTTTACATACAAGGTACACATTTTCACCAAGCAGTAGTCACTATAAAATATAAATCATCTGAACTATGAGGATGAGGAAGATATTGATGGGGAACATGAAGATGAGGCTTAACCTTTTAGTCTATTTCCTGATCAAATTCCATTAGATTTCGAACCTCTAATGCTGCCAAGATATAAAGACAATGGAGATCCATATAATTATATCAAAAGATTCGAATCATCCATTATATATAACTTTTCGATAGCCCCAAATGTCAACTTTTGTTCATGATGTTGGAGGACGCTGCAACAATTGGTTTTTTGATCTACTAGAAAGAGGTATTTTGAGCTATGAGAAGCTTAAGCGACGTCTTACGGCGCACTTCGTGAGAGTCCAATTCCCTATGTGCCCTCAACATCTCTTCAACTTAAAGCAAGGAAGCGACAAGTCCCTGTGTGATTACATCAAAAGGTTCTAGAAGTCGGAGATGGACTTTTATAGGCCTACTCCGTGATCCCGTCGGAGGTGGCGAAGATACAAGGGGAGCCTTGCTCACCTGAAGGAGGACGAAGGTGGAGGAGGAGGCGAGCTTGCTAACCCTAACCCTAGAATGAGGACGAAGGGGAGAAGAAGAACTAGGGGGAGAGAGAGAGGAGATTTGAGAGAGAAGGAGAAGAACTTAGAGAGAGATGGGGAAACTTAATTCCTTGATACCCGATACATGACCCAAGGGTCCCTATATATAGGACCCACGATGGCATGAACGTAAATACCCAATATAAAGAAATGCGTGAAACACTAAAACATTAAGACTCTAATAACTTGTAATTACGACTCGACTCGATACGACTCGACTCGATACGACTCGACTCGATACGACTCGACTCGATACGACTCGACTCGATACGACTCGACTCGATACGACTCGACTTATACAACTCGACTCCAACACCTAAAGACTCATAATAATATAATCGCTAATAGATAACTGACGACGTGAGATATATAACATTCCACCCGTCCTTCAAAACGAGTTTGTCCTTAAGCTTGAATGAGGCTTCACGACGTGATCATCCAATTAAAAAAAAGGTGGTATGCTTGCATGTCCTACCCGCCTGTGCTACCAGACCTGTTTATTCAAGGTCGTGTTAGTCGGTCTAATTTTGGGGAATTAATTCCGAAAATTAATTTTGGGGAATTAAAATTGATTAATTCCGAAAATTAAAATCAATTTCGGAATTAATTTTGGGAAGTTTCAAAAACTTTAAAACACCTCTTTGGATAGAGTTCCCTGTGTCTCTTTGAATTCCCAACATAGTTACCTCCACTTCCCCTCTTAATGGCCACTTTAATCTCCTCTTAAAACCCCCACTTTCCCCTTAATGACATTTCCTCCTATTTAAAGTATCCACCAACCCCTTTCACGACAGACTGGAAAAAGAACCGAACGAGAACACATAGTTTCCGCTCAGTTCTGTCCAGGACCCCCCTTCTTCCCACTGAATCTCTTTCTTCGTGTGTCAACCGACGCCGGTGAACCTCCCAGCGGACCCATCGACAGTCGTCGTTTCTGTCTCTGCCCACTGAAGGCAGGAACGAAGCATTCCTGGAACTCGTCGGCCTTTCCACGCCATTACATATAGTCCGCGTCTCTCCTCCGACGTTTCTCTCACGAGGAACAGACGACCTCCGACAACCTCACCTCAAGCCCCTCTCCTTCTGACGGCTGAGTCGTGTCGGTCCTCTGAGACTCCCGAATCCCTGCACCTGCTCAAGCTCTGCCTCCTCCCCTCTGTCGCAACTCACGAACCCCTCCACGATTTCCCTAGCCGACCTCCATCCCTCTGTCGCAACTCACGAGCCCCTACACACCTTCCCTAGCCGAATATTGCCGAGCCAAACCTTTCATTTACTGATGCCCTTGCCCCCCCCTTTCCCCCTGTTTCATAGAGCCTAACACCAACCCGGAAACTCACTCCACGACAGGTATACCACTCGCTCTCTTAAGTTAACTTGAACTCATGCAATTAAATTAAGTGATCATATTTGTTCGTGCTTTCATTTTCTCCACCTTTGTTATTGTTAATTTGTTAATCCGATCGCCGTTACCAACTTGTTTGAAGCTAGACAAAGCGAATCGCTTGCAGCGTGAGTAAATCTCGCCAAAATTCTCTGCTAGACGTTTAGAGAGATCGTTTCGAGTTTAGTTTTATTCATCGGGAGTTCCGCCCTCTTGGGTTCATTGCGCTGATTTAAAAATTTTAACGAGCGTAATTTTCTATTTCTGCCAGCAAATTGTTTTTTAGAAATTGGAATACATCAGAATGGCTCTAAGGGGTCGACAAGCAGGTAGCCGGAGCAGAGGTTGCGGGATGGAGACTGCGAGGACTGATGACGACTGCACAAAATGTGGTGGCATCACCGCTGGGCTGGTAGGCGACGATGCAAGGTGTGTAAATTGTCGGGCGGAACCACTGGAGGAGATGGTGGAGCGACAAGAACTACGAAGAGCGGTGGAGCATTTTCAGGCATTGGTGGGAGCAATGACTACTCTGGTGGGATCAGCGGCTGCTCTGGTGGGGTCGGCGATTTGGGAAGTGGACGTTGTAGCTGGAGGCGGCTTGCAGGGTTCGGTAGTGGCATGGAGCAACAACGTAATCTGCGGCCTCATTGGAGAAATCGTAGGTTGTCAACTCTGACGTGTCCCGACATCACCAATCGGTTGGTGTTGGCTGTGAGTCGCAACATTGAGGCATGATATGAAGCCAACACCAACATCATCGAATTGGGGGCCATTTGCTCGTCGGAGCTCACTATCATGTTGAAATAATTGAGTAATCAATTAATTGTAGGAAAAATTAATTACTTTAATAAATTGAGAATTACTCAATTAATTAAAGTAATCATTAGGTCTTGTAATAACCAATCTCCTCTAATTGTTTTCGAGGGACGGGCTTGCGTGAGGCGCTGAAAATCTGAATAGCGCAGGGACGAACATGCAGGTGGGCCCAGGGCTCGAAGCTCTGAGGGAGGCATGCGCCGATTGACGAGATTGAGGCCGATTGAAGAGATTGAGGCCGATTGAGGACAAGTTGGCTCTGATACCAAGTTGTTATAGGCCTACTCCGGGATCTCGTTGGAGGTGGCGGTGGCGGCAAAAATACAAGGGGAGCCTTGCTCACCCGAAGGAGGTCGAAGGAGGATGATGATGATGATGAGGGGAGCTTGCTCACCCAAACCCTAGAATGGGGATAAAGAGGAGAGGAAGAACTAGAGAGAGAGAGAGGTGATTTGAGAGAGAAGGAGAAGAACTTAGAGGAGATATAGAAACTTGATTAATTCCTTGATACCCCACACGTGACCCAAGAGTCCCTATATATAGGACCCATGATGACATGCGTGTAAATATCCAATATATAGAGATGCATGAAATATTAAAACATTAAGGCTCTAATAACTCGTAACTACGACTCGACTCGATACGACTCGACTCTAATACCTAAAAACTCGTAATAATATAACCGCTAATAGATAACTGATGACGTGTGTTGGGAAAATTGCCCACAATGTTCCTCATTTGAAGAAGTCCACAGGATAAAGATAAACTCACTTTGTATTTGATGCTTGTGTAGTTTTAATGTTTCAAGTTTAACCTAGTGCAAGGTTGACATATGATTAGTCTTATTTTCAATCAACATGGTTTTGCCAATGTAATCCCTCATTGTGCAAAACATCATGTAGACATAAGTCCTAGACTATGTTAGGCTTGACACTTATTCATTTTGAACATCTATAATGGTTCATGAAATTGGTGGAAGCCTAAAGGAAAATTTCAAGAAAGCTCAGAATTTTGCTAAGTCAAAGATCGACATGACTGGATTAAGTCAAGCAAAATATCGACTGGACAACCTTCAGATATAATGGATATCGACTTGAAGATCTTAAGACAGTCAGTTTATCGACTTGAAGAGGTTTGGATAAATTTCAGCTTGTCAACTTGAAGTTGTTCAGATAAAGTTCATATCGACTTGAATAGGTATGGACAAAAGAAGCCTGTCGACTTGAAGTTCAGCAGAAGAATGTATATCGACTAGATGCTGCCTGGACAAGACTAATATCGGCTAGACAATTCTTTAATATAGTTGATTTGTCGACTTGAAGACTCTGCGACAGATCCTGCATATGAAGCATGTCGACTTGAGGTCTCTTCTGCAGTGAACAATGGATATCTACTAGATGTGGTCTAAGCCTTGTCGACTGGACAGATCCATGTCGACTAGACAAGTGCATGCCCGACTTGAACACTCCTTGTCGTCTAGAATCCTGATGTCGACTAGAAGCTCTTAGTGTTACGAACAGTGCTATCGGCTAGACAAAGTCCATATCGACGGGAGAGCTCATATCGGCGTGACAAACGCTAATTCTCAGAATTTCAAATCCCGTTTGCCGCTGATTGCGCCAATCAGATGTGGTGATTAATGATTCGAATTTTTGCAATTAATGATTTCGAAATTGACCGTTGGTCCCATCACTCACATAAATATTGAAGAGATTTGTCGGTCCAACCATAATTGTTCACAAAAAACCTAAAACCGAGAATTTCTACGTCCAAAGAACTCAAGATCGTAAAGGAGCCGCTGACCAAGATCATTCTTTCTTCTGCTCCAGTTTTGCTCAAGGTGTTCAATCAAATCATTTCTCTTGGAGCAAAGAAGGTTCTTTGGAAGGAAGGATCAAGATCAAATCTACATCTCTACAAGTAAAAGACTCTCCTCTCTCTGTTCAAGAAGCCGGTCCTTTGTAGGAGAAATTTTCTAGATCTGATATTTCTGATCAAGAAGAAGCTTTTCACAAGAAGTTTCAAGAAGACTCAATCATCAAGTTATTATTTCTTGAGTCTATAAAAGTTGTACAAACAATCTTGTAAAAACAATCTCGTAGGATTTCTTTGAAATCTGAGGTAGGGTTCTACTGTGAACCTTATGTAGGATTCCTACCATGAAATTTGAGGTAGGATCCTGTGCTAGGGGATCCGAGGTAGGGAACCAGTTAGTGTTCTTGAGGTAGGAGAACTGTCTCCGAGAGTAAGATCATTTATTGATCCGAGTTTGGTTGGAGTTGCCGAGGCTTGCACACTGCTAGATAGGCGAAAAGGGAAAGTGGAGTACCCATATTGGGGAACCACTATAAATATATGTGTTTGTGCTGTGTGTTTTGTTTATTTATACACTCACTTTTATTATTCCGTTACTAAAACAAAAAGAGGGCATCACCTATTCAACCCCCCTGTAAGTGTAATTTTGACATTCCCAAACTTATAATGGGATGCATAAGATGAACATATATGATTTTGGGTCTAACATTGCTCAAACTGCGTTCATGATGAGGCGTCTCAACAGGTTGTTTAAATAGCAAGTCAATGTCACGCCGCCCTTTTCATGTGTTGAGATGCTCGGGATGGCTAACTCCTATATATTGAATGGAAGGATAGTCTCTCCAAATCATTATGTCCCATCAACGCCTACTCACGGCCAGAGGCAAATCAAAATCATCTCAGTTTAATGAACTCAACCTTCGCAAATCAAAATCAGTTCAGTTTAATGAACTCAACCTTCTCTATAATAGCGAAAGTAGCTTCGAAGATGCCCATTCACTTCAACAACAACGAAGGGATCCGTGATAGCTTCCAACTAACCTTGGCAATGATCATAGACAACAAAAATAATCAAGTATACTATTTCTCATTCTATTTCTAACTCCAATTTAATACCCCATCATGAATCTTCTCATAACAATCCTACTAGAACTTATATACCCATTTATGTCTCCACTAAAAATCATCCTTTATTTCTTTGGCATAAGTTGTAATAAGACATCCATTGAAGAAATTATTTTTTTAGATTGGGTGTGGTCAACGTATCTTAAGCTAGAGTGCTTTTGTATATTTCATTGTTCTGATGTGCATTGCTACTTCCATGGGTAGTATATTCCATTGCTAAGATTATAGGGATGTATTAGATCTATTTTGGCGATGTATGTATATTGTAAGAGAGTGAGTAAGCCATGTACCATATCATATGTATCGTACATTCCTACTTCCTAGTCAAGAAACAACTCTATGATTATTAATAGATTGCACAATAAAGTGTTTAAAACATTGAGAAAATATTCTAGTTGTTTTCGCCTAACTTAACTGATTCTGAGAAGTTCAATATCATATAACTGAACATCTATAAGTAAAATCCAAATTTTTTTATTTTCTTTAAATGTTAGGGAAGTGTTTTCCATGGGTAGTTAGATTGTCGAAGTGCTATTTAGTAGATAGTCATTTGTTATGGGCTAGCCAGAGTAGTTGCCTGAGGGTACAGTGGAGCCTGAACCGCGGCTGCTTAGGCAGGGTGTGCTCGGGAGGAGAGAGCTATCGAGATCTCATAAACAAAAGACAAGGGGAGAGATTAATTCTTGCTTAACATTACAATACCTAAAGGGTCCTTTAAATAGATGATGCAAGGGGCATAAATGTAAATCCCCGACACTTGGCTAAGATACGATAAAACCTAATGAAGGACACATAATAAAATCACTACACACCATATAAAGACATACATAATAACTGGGCACGATGCCTATAACATCTCTCTCGGCCTTCAAATTGAGCTTGTCCACAAGCTCGAATTAAGCTTGACCGATTTGATCATCGGGCTCCTTTACTTTGTGCCAAAACAACTCCCGGTGGCGAGTCGCTGTATCGGAGACCGCAACGAGTGGTAGGTCATCATCGCGCGCACAAATTTCATGGAGGACAACAGGGATCTGACGTGGCGCGTTAGTTAGTTGAGGAGAGTTTGTCATGCATAATGACTGGCGGAGGGGCAAGTGTGCCTGCTGAATGTGAGTCGCGGCGATTAGAAGTGGTGGCGCCGATTGGGGAACGATCACCCGAAAGAATGGCGCCTGAGGGGCTGGCGGAACAGGTAACTGGAGAGGAGGGAACTTGATGGAGGTGGCCGGCATAACGATTGGCACGGGTTGCGGTGGAACAATAAACAAGCTCGATGGCGGTGCAGAGAGCGGAAGACGAGCGAGCAGTTGTTTATGTTTATGTGCAGCGATCAGGTCACCGAGTCTGGCGATGATGGTGGCGGCACATCGTGCCATTGCCGAGGCGTGGGAGGCCATCTTGGTCTCCCAATATTCATGTCGGGCTGCCTAATATGTTATTAAAAATGTAACTAATTGATTACCAAGTAATTAATTCATTTTTAACTGAAGTAATAATTAATTAAATAATCAAGTAGTTGATTAATCAATAAAAAATCATTAGTGAATTTGGATGCAACAACGGAAAGAAAAAGCACAAGGGCGGGGCTTGAAAAAGGCGCGCGTGCAGACAAAGATAGCTTGCATGCAGAGATGGTGTGCAAGCAGGCGGAGATGGTGCTACTGTCGTCGATGCTGAAGCCATGCAAATTGATGCGGAACTGGGCCGCAGGATCTGCTCGACGATGAGCAGTGCAACTTCGACGATGAGCCTCAAACGCAGATGTAGTATCTTCGGCGATGAGCAGTGCAACGTGGACGATGGGCCTCAGGCGCAGATGCAGGAGCTTCGACGATGAGCAGTGTAACTTCGACAATGAGCAGTGTAACTTCGACAATGAGCTTCGGGCACAGATGCAGGAGCTTCGACGATGAGGATCAATGTCGACGCTACTGAGTTGGGTCGATGGATTTATGGACGAGGAGACTTCTGGCTGATCATGAGCTCGAAGGGGGCATGCCCGCTGCTTGCAGAAAAGTTGTCGGATCGACGGAAGAGAGGAGGATTGAAGTCGTCGGTATTGCAGGTGGAGTGTGGTGAAGATGAAGGAGGAAGGAATATCTCTGATACCAAGTTGTTATGGGCTTGCCGGAGTAGTGGCTGGTGGGTACAGTGGAGCCGGAACTCCAACTGCCTAGGCGGGGGGGGGGGGGCTCGAGAGAGAGAGCTACTAAGATCTCATAAACAAAAGACAAGGGGAAAGACTAATTCTTGCTTGACATTACAAGACCCGAGGGGTCTTTTACATAGAAGATACAATGGGCATAAATGTACATCCCCGACACTTGGACTAAGATATGATAAAACCTAATGAATGATACAATAAAACCACTACACACCACATAAAGACACATAATAACTGGGCACAAAGCCCATAGCACATCTCTATAATTGTGTTATCTAAATCTAAAATAATGAAGACACTTTCATCTGCTTCCAAATATTATCAATCTAGTAAATGGTAGTCATCCCTATAATGGTGATATCTATGTCTGAAATAATGAAGACTCTTTCATCTGCTTCAAAATATTATCAGTCTACTAAATCGTATTAAACCGTTGCTCCGATACTTTTTATTACAACTTTTTGGCTTCTACTCTTATATCTTCACATAGAAGTTCTAGGGAAACTTGCTGCATCAAACCTGTATTGGTTTGTTTAGCACGTATGGTTTTATACTGTATAAATATGTTACATTATAGGTATCTTATGGTACTGTTATTTGAGACTGAACCTCAATAATTGTCCTTCGTATTCAAATTATATTTCTTTGATATGCAATTTTGAAAGACACTGCTAGCGCTGTCATATTGTAAACAAATTTAAAATTTACTATTGGTGGCTTGCATTTGCCTGGTTTGTGTTGTATAGGGCGGATTACAATCCTGAACACTATCTTTGGGAATGGGACTTTACACTCGCTGGAAGAAAATACAAACGCCAAGATTTGGAGGCAAGTACGGAGATACATTACCGAGGTTTCTTCTTTCTTTATGCAACTTTTAATGTAAATATTTGTATGGGGTTCACACAAATTCCTGACTAAGTTAGGATGCTGTTTCTCGACCTAGCAGCTCATAAATGAAAGGGGTCATGCATTGAAGTGCAGTCACTATGTCCCCGCAGCGCTGCCAGAAAATATTGCTATACCCTGTGTGATTTACTGCCATGGAAACAGGTTCATTTTTTTATTCTTAAACTTCTTTGCATTATACTTATTAAACTGGGTATCTTATTATATCCATCTCCTATAAGGTGCTGACATATTTCATATTTTAATTGACTAAGTTTCATGAAAACTAAAACAAGTATTTCAATTCATGTGACTTAAGATTGGCTCTATCTTAGCAGTTGTGACATTTAGCTTAATTCTCTCAAGATTTTTTAGTTTCCTCCTAACTATATATGTGTGTGTATGCGCGCGTGTATCATTTTGACATCAAAATAAAAATTAGTATTTACTAACACCTTCATCAAGCTAGATCAATTGTGATGCAAGGCAGTTATAAGTCTAGTAAAAGTATAGGTTGACTATGAATTCCTAAATGGTCTAAGAAATTATCCGACAATCTAAGCTTGCAATAAAAGAATAATACACCACAACCACAAGTGAGTAGAATTTCAATTTAAGAGAACAAGTACACGTGTAAATATGAGGGCGTGAAACAACAACTGCAAGAGTGAACAAAGTCTGACAAGTCACGAGAAGTCTGGGTGCAAATATTATTAGATAATATTCACAAAAACTGAGAATAACACATGATTAACAATAGAACTCAAACAATCAAGACTTGAACTCACAATGACTATGAGCTAGTAGATCTAGAGGAGAAGCGGAGGTGGACTGAATCAGGACTGTGGGGGTCTTGAAAGGCTGGATTGGACCATCCAGGTACTGGAATGCGGTTTTACTGTGCTGTTTGTAGAGCTGAAGGGATTAGAGGGGGTTGCCGGAGGTATTGAAGTTTTTTTGAAGGTAGGGAAGTGTTTACTGGCTGCTCGACAGCAATTTTAGAGCCTGTAATTGAGTTTCCTGGTTGCTGGAAAGATGTTTCCAGGGCCTGTAATTGAGTTTCTTTTACAATGCCATTAACAAAAACAAAGGCTAGTGAGTGATCTGCAAGACTCATGTTGCCATGAGAAGAGACCAAACTGTGATTTGACTTTATACTCCTATCATATGGTCAAATGCTTCAAAATTAGTAAGTCATCAAGAACTAAATTTCTTGGATGAAATTTGGAGGGATTTGGGCAGAGGTCTCTGAACTCAGTTCTGCACCCATAGAGCCAACATGCACCAAACAACGATAACCAAAGAAAAGATGAAGAAAAGGAACTTTTAACTACACTGGGAACCCATTGTTAAACAATAGTAAAATTCTTTACAGACATGACCAGATGAGAGACTTCACTCGAACCAACAGTTGGACAAAATGCTGACTCCTTCCCTGACAAGACACTTTAGATTTGGGCAAAGGTCCATGAACTCAGTTCTGTACACAAAGCCAGTATGCATCAAACAACAATAGCCAAAGAAAAGCTAAACAAAAGGAACATAAAGTAGAAAATCCATTGTTAAACAATAGTAAAATTCTTTGCATGCATGATCAAATGAGACACTCAGTCCTGTTAGAAAAGACCATACAAAGGCCCTTGATTGTGACCCATTTAGTCACTTATTTTGTATTAGACTATTAGTCCCACACCTTGTATAGAGGATTCTTCTCTTTTTCTCCCTCCTATATATTTCTATTCATACATTGTATTTGATAAGTGAAATAGAATATACAAGGTTTAGTATTTCTTTACATGGTATCAGAACAATAGATCCTAATTTTTTTTCTCTCCCCGGACTACCGCTTCCGTACTCAAGGACCGCGCAGCCTCGTCTTTTAACCGCATCTTGGCTGGCCTTTCTCCGCTCTGCTGCTTCTCTACTCGACAGTCCTATTTATAGGATTTTGTCTTGAGTCCTCTGGGGCCCATCGCCTTCAAACCGCCAGCTGAGACAGTCTCTGATCGCAGAGCTTTCGAGCTCCAGTTCCCGCTGAGATCGGTCTCTAATCTTAGCGCTTGCCGAGCTCTACTGTGCTCGCTGCCTGTGCGAGATTCTTCTCTGTTCGCTAAGCTCGACAACTGTGTGCGAGCTCCCTCTGACCACAACGCGAGATTCTTCTCTGTTCGATCTCTCGTGTGCCCGCTGAGACCGCAACCGCCTTCTGGCTGAAATTGTGTGCCGCTGAGACCGCAACCGCCTCTTGTCTGAGATCGCGCGCCGCTTGTTCATGTTTTTTTTGTCGGCGAGACCGTCTGATCGCAGCGCACAGTTTCCGCTCTCTGGTCGCGCCTTTGCTTTCTTCAGGAGCAACCCTCTTCTTCACTGTGCTCGCGCAGTCTCGCCTTGCTGCTCGCCCGGTCTTCTCGCCGCGCGACTCCTGGTTGCTCGATCTTCTAGCCGCTGCTCCTGCTCCTGTTCTTGCGACCTGTGTCTGTCCGCCTCTCCTGCTTTGCCGCTGCGACCTTGCCCCTTGTCTAGTTGCCGCTCAGCCGCTCAGCCTGCTCTAGCCGTTGTGACTCCATGGGGTCCTCGATTGATTCTTCAGGGCAACCCGCGTCCTCTTCTACAGCCCGCTTGGTTCCTGCTCCTGAGGTGCGTGATGAGTTGAGGATCACCACCATCTCCCTTACTGGGAAGAACTTTGTTGAATGGGTGCATTCTGTCAGAAGGGTACTTCAGTCTAAGGGACTTCCGCATCATCTCACTAAGGATCCTTCTTCTGCACCTACGGATGGCTGACTACGTGACGATGGCCGTGTTCAGACTTGGCTTCTCAACTCCCTTGATGGCGAACCTTACCACATGACCATGTATCACAAGACGGCAAAGACGATGTGGGATGAGCTTCATTCCCTATACTCCGGCAAGGACAGTCTCCAACACCTATATGACATCATCATTGATCTTCAGACTTTTGACACTGTGGTGCTGCCGACTTGACCTCATTTGTTGCTCGGGCTAAGACACTGGCTGAAGCCTGTATCCGACATCAGCCCTCTATTACGGATCTTCCTGCCCAGCGTGCTCAGAAGGAAGCAATCTGTATTGCCATGATGATGGCTCGTGTCCCGCCTCATCTGATGTGTGCTCCATGCTGCTAAAGGTATCACCACCTCCTGATATCACTGGACCTCCCTCACCGACCATCCTTCAACAATCTTTTGCGCCATTACTACATCTCCCTCCTCTTGCTCGTGGAGGACGTTCCGGCTCTCGGGGAAGGGGTCGCGGTGGTCGACCACGTCATAAGTGTTCCTTCTGCGGTAGGGATGGACAAACGAACCTTACCGCATGACCTTGTATCACAAGACGACAAAGACGATGTGTGATGAGCTTCATTCCCTATACTCTGGCAAGGACAGTCTCCAACACTATATGACATCATCATAGATCTTCAGACTCTTGACACTGCGGTGCTGCCGACTTGACCTCATTTGTTGCTCGGGCTAAGACACTGGCTGAAGCCTGGATCAGCCCTCTTCTACGGATCTTGCTGCCCAGCGTGCTCAGGAGGAAGCAATCTGTATTTCCATGATGATGGCTCGTGTCCCGCCTCATCTGATGTATGCTCCATGCTGCTAAAGGTATCACCACCTCCTGATATCATTGGACCTCCCACACCGGCCATCCTTCAACAATCTTCTGCGCCATTACTACATCTCCCTCCTCTTGCTCGTGGAGGACGTTTCGGCTCTCGGGGAAGGGGTCGCGGTGGTCGACCACGTCATAAGTGTCCCTTCTGCGGTAAGGATGGACACCTTGAGGCGACCTGCTACCGCAAACACGGTCTTCCTCGCCCGGTTGCTTCTGTTGCTGCCAACAGTCCTTCTGCCACTCGTGTTGATCTTGAAGAAGTCCGCCTTCAGCTCCAGCAACTCCACGACATGCTTAGCCGCCCGCCTTCCTCCGCTGCTTCCATCTCCAATGAAGGTATCACTTCTCTCTCCACTAGTCCACGTTGGATAGTGGATTCAGGTGCTACTCACCATATCATCTCGTTGCAGCCACATCAATACTTGGATTCTCCGCATCCTAAGTATATCACAGTGGCCAATGGCGACACCGTTCCTGTCTCCGGCTCTGCTGATATCCTTCTCAATTCATCTCTCTCTCCGCCCAACTTTTTCTGTCCCGGGCTCCCCTTTTAATTTACTTTCTGTTAGTCGCTTCACTACCGATTTGAATTACTCTGTCACATTCACCTCTTCTTATTTTCTGATGCAGGATCGACGAACGCAAAGTATCATTGGTAAAGGACGACTGGAAAATGGGCTCTATCTTCTCGATGTTTCTCCTACCATCCTTTCCTCAGTCTCCTCCGTTGATTGGCATCGGCGTCTTGGACACGCTCCTCTTCCTGTCCTCCAGAAGGCTCTTCCAAAGATCTCTCTTCCTGCTTTTAATTGTGATTCATGTATTTTGAGCAAACAACACCGTTCTTCTTTTCCTCCTCATTGTACTCGGAGCGCTGCTCCTTTTGTTTTAGTACATTTTGATGTTTGGGGCTCGTACAAAATTACTAGTGTCTGATTATTGTTATTTTATCACTTTTATTGATGATTATTCTCGAACGACATGACTGTACTTACTTCATGATCCGAGCTTCCCCGTGTGTTTCGGGCATTCGTTCTTGAGACTCGCACACAGTTTTCCGAACCAATGAAAACTCTCCGAATGGATACTCGCGAATACACTAGCCATGAATTTGCTAACCTCTGCTCCGAATTTGGAAGTATTCATCAGACATCGTGTTCCTATACCCCCCAACAAAACGGCGTTGCTGAACGTAAAAATAGACATCTTCTCGATGTTGCTCGCTCCCTCATGATTCAAATGCAGGTACCCAAGGCTTATTGGAACTTTGTGCTTTCAACGACATGCTATCTCATTAACCGTCTCCCATCCTCCGTCCTCTAAAATGTTACTCCGTTTAGTCTCCTCTTCCCCTCTACTCCGCCATTCTCTCCCACCCCTCGCATATTTGATTGTACTTGCTACATTCACTTACTTGGTCCGTCCACGAACAAGTTGGAGCCTCAGGCAGCCAAACACATGTTCGTCGGTTACTCCCGTACTCAGAAAGGGTAGGTCTGCTACTCTCTTACTACCCGCAAGATGACGGTTTCTGCTGATGTTACCTTCCGGGAAGATCAACCGTTCTTCTCCGCCCCAAACCCCCCTCTTCCACCACAATCCTTTCCAAGACCTGTCATCCCCGTTACCTCTCCACCAGCTCTCCTCCCTGACCCGGCTCCCGTTCCCAACAAGCCTCCTCTTCTCCGTGTCTACACTCGTAGCCCTCCTCGCTCCGCCGCCCCAATGCAGTCGGCTACGACCTCTGACACTCTGCGACTTGCTGATCCAGCACCGACCTCCACCGTTCATCCCATGTCGAACTATGTATCTTTACATCGCCTGTCCCCACCGCTTCACAACTTTGCTACTTCTTTATCCTCTATTTTTGTCCCTAACTCTGTGCAGGAGGCTCTCCAACATCCGGGCTGGCAGACACCTATAGATGAAGAAATGACAGCCCTCTGGGCTAACCAGACTTGAGATCTGGTTCCTCTTCCTCCAGGCCAGACGACTGTTGGTTGCAAATGGGTCGTTGTCATCAAACATGCTCCTGATGGGACAATTGACCGTCTTAAGGCCCGAATGGTGGCTTTACTCAACAACAAGGTCTCGATTATGAGGAAATGTTCTCTCCAGTGGCCAAGCTCAACACAGTTCGTGCCCTTCTATCCATGGTTGTGCATAGCCAATGGCCCTTACATCAGCTGGATATCAAGAATGTGTTTCTAAATGGTGACCTACATGAAACAGTCTACATGCAACAACCGCCCGGGTTTGAGTGCACGGGGGAGTCCCGAGTTTGTCACCTTAAGAAGTCCATTTATGGTCTCAAACAATCCCCGCAGGCATGGTTTGATAAGTTCACTAAGGCTATTTGGGAGGTTGGCTTTACTCGGAGCTCGACAGACTTCTCTTTGTTCACTCGACATCGAACTACAGGAACGGTTCTTCTTTTGGTGTATGTCGATGACATCCTAATCACAAGAGATGATTCAAAGGGAATACAAGCGGTCAAACAACTTCTTAGTTTCGTTTTTCAAACAAAAGATCCGGAGAACCTCCGATATTTCCTTGGTCTGGAGATCGCAAGACGTCCTGATGGAATTGTCCTCTCTCAACAGAAGTACTGTCTCGACCTTCTTCAAGATGCTGGCTATTTTGGATGCAAGCCGACGATTAACACCTCGATGGATGTCAATCACAAGCTGTGGCACATGCTTCTGATTTAGATCTTCTTCTTCCAAATCCAGAATACTATCGACGACTCGTTGGAAAACTTATTTACCTAACGGTCACGAGACCAGACATATCCTTTGTAGTTGGGGTAGTCAGCCGGTTTATGCATTCTCCTCGGATATCTCATTTACAGGCCGTCGAACGCATCCTAAGATATCTAAAAACAGCCCATGGACAAAGGGCTGGTATACAAAACCTCTTCTTCTACTCCAACATTGGTTGCGTATTCAGATGCATATTATGTTGGTTCCCTGGACGATCGGCGGCCTACCAGTGATTTTTTTAACCTACTTTGGAGGTCACCTTGTGACCTGGCGTAGTAAGAAACAAGCTGTGGTTGCTCGATCATCAGCTGAAGCTGAATATCTGTCGATGACGTCAGTTGTCTCTGAGCTTACATGGCTTGAACGTCTCCTCGCTGATCTAGGAGTAAAACTTCCCTCACCAGCTACCTTACTATGTGATAGTCAAGCTGCAATACACATAGCGAATAATTCAGTCTTCCACGAAAGAACGCAACACATTGAAGTGGACTGCCACTTCATCAGGGAGAAAGTTCAAATGAAGACGCTAGAATTGAAGCATGTTCCGGGCACTGACCAAGTTGCTGATCTTCTCACTAAAGCCCTGCCGAGTACCCTATTTCATCAGTTACTGTCAAGCTGGGTGCCTACGACTTGTACGCTCGAGCTTACGGGGGAGTGTTAGAAAAGACCATGTAAAAGCCAATGATTATGGCCCATTTAGTCTCTTATTTTGTATTACTCCCACACCTTGTATATGGGATTCTTCTCTCTTTCTCCCTCCTATATATTTGTATTCGTTGTATTTGATAAGTGAAATAGAATATATAAGGTTCAGTATTTCTCTATAAGTCCAACCAACAGTTATACGAAGTACTTACTTTTTCCTTGATGAAACACTTTAGTCAAACCTTCAGGCACTACACTTTCAGCAAAACACTACAATTAAAAGGGCAGCACGGTGCACAAAGCATCCCTGCGCAGTGAGGGTCCGGGGAAGGGTCCCACCACAAGGGTGAAATTTAGACAAACCTTACCCTACATTTTTGCAAGAGGCCGCTTCCAGGACTCAAACCCTTGACCTCTAGGTCACACACAACACCTTAACCGATGCGCCAAGGCTCCCCTTCAGCAAAACACTACAATTACCAGAGCAGAAATGGATCACTACAATGTCATCAGAATACCACTACCACATTGTCGGAAATACTACGACATCCAATAGCGGCAGAAAACACCAGGATGGAACACCACAACAGAAAAGCACCCAAACAGAAAATACTACAATTTCAGGGTCAACATAACCAATATGGCCTACAAAAAAAACTATATAGCAGACAACTGACAACGAACCTCAAACACCATGGATCCAAAGGAAACACTTGAAGGATCTTTTGATACACTTCTCGATTCAAAATTTAAGTAATAGACTGTTATGGTCCCGATCTTCTATATTTTTATTTAATGTCGCATCTTTTATAGTTTGTTAGCATATTTCCTTTTATGTAAGTCCAAGCGTAAGACTTATTTACCTTTATGTCATTATGTAATCTTATTTAAAGGATCCCTTGGGTCATGAGAAGGTATCAAAGAAGTTCATCTATTTCTCTTGTCTTGTTAAGAGATATTTTAGCTCTGTCTCTCTCTCTCTCTCTCACACTCCGCCGAGTAACCGCGATTCCGGCTCCATAGTATCCTCCTCCTTCAGCCGCTCCTACGTCAACTCTACCGACGTTCTACGACGAGCCCGTAACAACTTGGTATCAAAGTCATCCTTCCTCCGACACCACATTCCTCCTCCCCACTTCCGCAAAGACCACCGTCAAAGCATTGCCTCTCTGTCGACGTTGTCCTCTTCAGCAACTTTTTCCTCGATCCACTCAGTCTTCGACACCTCTTCTTCGTTCTACAAAGTGACGAAGCCGACCTCAGTTCCTTCCTTATGCCAAACTTCGATGACGATCTCTGGACGACAACACCCCTCCTGGATGACGACGCTCATCCTAGACGATGTAACACCTGAATGACATCTCCTCTTCATCCCGTACGCAACAACGCATAACCTCGCTCATTTCAGACCTTACGAATTAGAGCCCTCACCTTCATCGTCGGGGGCTTTCGTCCTCCAACGTATCCTCGCCATTCGATCCAGAATCGACAGAGATCAGACGGCGGACTGCGTCAGCTTTCCTCCTGTACAGTCGTAGTTGACGCCCCTGTAAGCGTCCTGTCCCGTCCCGTTGCAGTCGACACTCATGCCTCGCCGTTCTCGAGCAACACACCCCACGCGTCTTCCATCGCGCCCAACGCACTTCTTAAATTATTTAATCTATTACTTCGAGAAGAAGTAATCAATTTAATAAATGATGAAACTGCAAAGAAAAAGGCCCCAACGATGAGTTTGTTAAAAGACCCCGACGATGATTTTCGCCTGAAGGTTCTAGAGTTTGTTGAAAGGCCCCGACGATGCTTTTCGCCTGTTCATCATCAACAAAAATGAAATTATAGTACGAACAGATTGCGAAGCAATTGTAAAATTTTATCAAAATAGAAATAGTAAAAAGATAAGCTACAAAAGATGAACAAACTTTTTAGATCACATTATCAACAAGAACTATAAAATCATATTTGAACATATCTAAGTTATTAAAGGCGCAAGGCGCACCGAGGCGCAGAGGGGCCCTGGAGCCTAGGCGCAAGGCGCAAGGCGCAAGGCGCAGGCGCGCGCCTGAGGCACGTGAGGCGCAAAAATTGGGAAAAAAATAAAATCAGTGAATTGGGCGCCCAAATCATGGAAAATCAGCGAATGAGGCGCCCAATTAGCTGAATTGTTGCGAATTGGACCCCCAATTTGCTGAATTTCTGTGAATTGGGCCCCCAATTCGCTGAATTTCTGCGAATTGGGCCCCAATTCGCGGAAATCGCTGAAATTCAGCGAATTGGGCGCCCAAATCGCTGAATTTCAACGAATTGGGCGCCCAAATCGCTGAAATTCAGCGAATTGGGCGCCCAAATCGCTGAATTTCAGCGAATTGGGCGCCCAAATCGCTGAATTTCAGCATTTGGGCGCCTAGGTGCGCCTCGGGTGCGCCTAGGTGCGCCTCGGGTGCGCCTAGGTGCGCCTCGGGTGCGCCTCAGGTGCGCCTCGGGTGCGCCTTGGCGCGCCTAGGCGCGCCTCAGACGCGCCTCAGGCACATCGCCCGCCTAGGCCTTGCTGGGGCGCAACGGGGTGCGCCCGGCGCCTCAGGCGCGCCTAGGCGCGCGCCTTGATAACTTAGGAACATATTAAAGGCACATCCAATAAATTTGTAGACCACTTATCCAGAATCCTTCATGGATGATATCGAGAAACTCCATATATTACATGCCGAAAATAGACGCTACGTCCGAATTCTCGAATACCTAGAACAAAGCCGCCAAAAGTAACAGCCGGTTAACCATAATTTAGCAAGAGACATAGCAGATATCAAACGTTTCATTCTAACTTTACGTGACAATATAGAACGAGAAATAACTAGTCTTACTAATGAAGAAACTACAACCGAAAGTGACCTTAATAGTGACTAATTACTTTTGCAGATGGATCTCCAACAACTATCGCACTTTCAGTTTGGCCCCTTCCGGCTGCAAACCTACCCACCCGGCAGTAATCTCCGATTTCGTACCAACCATGCAGTTACCCAGCTCCAGCAATGCCTTCTCGACAATCTATGGAACTGCAAAAGAGCGAAGAACTTTAATGACATTATTGAATGTATAACAGAGCATTTTGCCTTTCTTAACTGCCACCCCAATAGCTCTTCACCACCAGTATCAAATACTAGTCATATCAATCTACGCCCCAACTCTACTAGTGAGGTCCAGCTTGTCAAAGCTTCCCTTAACCAAGTAGAGAAAAAATTGATAGAACAAAGCGAAATCATTAGTAATTTAGAACACTTAGCCACTCAGATCCATAAAGATCTAGCAAATGCAGTTGAAAACTGGCAAATATATCCACCAGCATTAGAAGTAGTCAAGGAAAAAGTTTTGACGAGAGTTCTTCGCCGCGAAACTCTGGCCTTCTCCGCATACCAGAAAGTCTTGCGACATCTAACATCTTCCGCATTAGGTAAAATACGCGGATACAATGTAGCATGTACCACTTATACAGAAAATAACATGCTACAATTTTCTTACTTAACACTAGAAATTGATGCCTCTGTATGGCAGGACATCTCAGTAGAAACAATAACACTTAATCTCTTAGACATGATGGATTTAGGCTTAATATCCCGCCTAGTCTTCACAAAACATAGACAAGTCAAATGTATTAGAAGTGCTAGTATAACATGCATTATTTCAACTGCTTCAAAAAATGCCTAAGGGAGGAGCCGTGGAAGCCACCATCTGTTCCATCCCACCGTGTTTTGAAGCGAATTTCTTAGAAAATACCAAGTATGAGATTCTCTTAAAAACACTAAAAGAAAAGCCCATATTCTACCATTCCGGACTGCCTACCAACGTAATTATAAGTCCAGAACACTTCCCTCTAGAACAGCAGATACGCGCATATCGGGCCTATATAAAGGCTTACGAAGAAGACCTTGGCTTCCTTGAAGAAGGATATCTTGTTATTGAGGATTTTAATTCCCAATTCTATCTCAACACGCATGAAGACCTACAACTCTATCTGCGAAGTTTGAGTTTTAAAAATCCAGAAAGCAGGCTCACAACATACAATTTCTCAAAAGATCCATATTCATAAGGGTGACTAAATTTTACGCTGGCCGTCAACAGGCTCACAACATACTTCTACAAAAATAGAGACCAGCATTTTATCAAGAAATACACGAGTAGCAGTACCCAGATGGACGAAGGCACTGTCGAAGAAGATGATATAGTCACGCCACCTAGTTGGCCATAAAGATTCTCGGTCATATTTTTTTCCTTTAGTCACTACCAAAGTTTACCTTTGAAAAAACTGTGAAAGGATGTAACCAACAAAGAATCTCCTTCCTCCACCGCTTAAGTTAGTAGTGTCCTCTCCTACTATTATATAACATTTGTAATAATATGTAGGTATGACCTGATTTTCTTCAAAGCTATGTAAGTGAGGCATTTTCTTCAAAGCTATGAAGAATCTGATTACCTCCCGTGAGAGAGAATCAGATTCCTCCCGTGGTTTCCCAATGGATGTCTGATTCCTCTCCTATAAATAAAGGAGTGAAGGCAATCTAAAGGACAAATGGCGGGAATAAGAGCAAGAGTAAGAGAGTGAGTGTATGGGAGGGTTTGTAAGTGTTTGAGTGCTTCTTCTTCATATTGTTAGTGAAATATTGTAAGTAAAGATTTATATAGTGCATCTACTGAGATTTGTAAGTATTTTTTGCTTATTTACTATTCTGAGTGAGTAGTCGTTCTCCCCTCCTCTTCGGAGGAAAAGAACCAAAATGAGTCTTTTATATCTGAAAATGATCAATATGTGTGTGCTCTCGACAACACGCCAGTGGATTACTATCCAAAAGCTCTATCTATGGGTGGCTGAGACCAACCCCAAAGAGTTAAGTAGAATTAATTATTGTCACCATAACCTGCATCTCATATACCAATACGGAGCCCGGGAGCACCTTGGGAACAAGTACCGCCAGGCAAAAGGCCGCAGGGAAAAAGTACTGCAACTGCAGGCAAAGAACTGGTATATGATCAAACGGGATATGAAACTTAATTGATTTAACTAAACTCTAAAGGGATGGTGTAAGGACTCATAGAATTATCTTTCGGACGGGATGACCCTCATATCGATCATTTTTAGAAGAACATGATGAAAACTGGTTCCGAGTATAACGAAAAGGTGAGGATCTTAATTATTTGAAAAAAGAAGGATTTTTATAGAAAAATCAATAGAATCAATAATAGCCAATATAATGAAGAATCCAGGGCTCCTACTTAATAGCCAGTCAGGCTATTAGGATAGTAGATTTAGGAAAATATAACCCCCTCTTGGGGTTGGTCTCAGCCACCCATAGATAGAGCTTTTGGATAGTAATCCACTAATGTGTTGTCGAGAACACACACCTATTGATCATTTTCAGATATAAAAGACTCATTTTGGTTCTTTTCCTTCGAAGAGGAGGGGAGAACGACTACTCACTAAGCATAGTAAATAAGCAAAAAATACTTACAAATCTCAGTAGATGCACTATAAAAAACTTTACTTACAATATTTCACCTACAATCTGAAGAAGAAGCACACAAACACTTACAAACCCTCCCAAACACTCACTCTCTTACTCTTGCTCTTATTCCTGCCGTCTGTCCTTTAGATTGCCTTTACTCCTTTATTTATAGGAGAGGAATCAGACATCCATTGAGAAACCACGGGAGGAATCTGATTCTCTCTCATGCGAGGGAATCAGATTCTTCGTAGCCTTTTATAAAAGTAATATAGCCTTTTATAAAAGAAATGCCCCACTTATATAGCTTTGAAGAAAATCAGGTCATACCTACATATTATTACAAATGCTATATAATAGTAGGAGAGGACACTACTAACTTAAGCGGTGGAGGAAGGAGATTCTTTGCTGGTTACATCCTTTCACAGTTTTTCCAAAGGTGAACTTTGGTAGTGACTAAAGGAAAAAAATATGACCGAGAATCTTTATGGCCAACTAGGTGGCGTGACTATATCATCTTCTTCGACAGTGCCTTCATCCATCTGGGTACTGCTACTCGTGTATTTCTTGATAAAATGCTTGGCTCTATTTTTGTAGAAGTATGTTGTGAGCTTGCTTTCTGGATTTTTAAAACTCAAACTTCGCAGATAGAGTTGTAGGTCTTCATGCGTGTCGAGATAGAGCCGGGAATTAAAATCCTCAGTAACAAGATATCCTTCTTCAAGGAAGCCAAGGTCTTCTTCGCAAGCCTTTATATAAGCCCGATATGTGCGTATCTACTGTTCTAGAGGCAGTGTTATGGACTTTTAATTACGTTGGCAGGCAGTCCGGAGTGGTAGAATATGGGCTTTTCTTTCAGTGTTTTTAAGAGAATCTCATACTTGGTATTTTCTAAGAAATTCGCTTCAAAACACGGTGAGATGGATCAGATGGTGGCTTCCACGACTCCTCCCTTAGGCATTTTTTGAAGCAGTTGAAATAATGCATCTGTTATACTAGCACTTCTAATACATTTGACTTGTCTATGTTTTGTGAAGACTAAGAGGGATATTAAGCCTAAATCCATCATGTCTAAGAGATTAAGTGCTACTGTTTCTACTGAGATGTCCTGCCATATGGAGGCATCACTTTCTATTGTTAAGTAAGAAAATTGTAGCCTGCTATTTTCTGTATAAGTGGTACATGCTACATTGTATCCGCGTATTTTACCTAATGCGAAAGATGCTAGATGTCGCAAGACTTTCTGGTATGCGGAGAAGGCCGTAGTTTCACGGCGAAGAACTCTCGTTAAAACTTTTTCCTTGCCTACTTCTTATGCTGGTGGATATATTTGCCAGTTTTCAACTGCATTTGCTAGATCTTTATGGATCTGAGTGGCTAAGTGTTCTAAATTACTAATGATTTCGCTTTGTTCTATCAATTTTTTCTCTGCTTGGTTAAGGGAAGATTTGACAAGCTGGACCTCACTAGTAGAGTTGGGGCGTAGATTGATATGACTAGTATTTGATACTGGTGGTGAAGAGCTATTGGGGTGGCAGTTAAGAAAGGCAAAATGCCCTGCTACATATTCAATAATGTCATTAAAGTTCTTTTGCTCTTTTGCAGCTCCATAGATTGTCGAGAAGGCATTGCTGGAGCTGGGTAACTGCATGGTTGGTGCGAAATTGGAGATTATTGTCGGGTGGGTAGGTTTGCAGCCGGAAGGGGCCAAACTGAAAGTGCGATAGTTGTTGGAGATCCATCTGCAAAAGTAATTAGTCACTATTAGGGTCACTTTCGGTTGTAGTTTCTTCATTAGTAAGACTAGCTATTTCTCGTTCTATATTGTCACGTAAAGTTAGAATGAAACGTTTGATATCTGCTATGTCTCTTGCTAAATTATGGTTAACCGACCGTTACTTTTGGCGGCTTTGTTCTAGGTATTCGAGAATTCGGATGTAGCGTCTATTTTCGGCATGTAATATATGGAATTTCTCGATATCATCCATGAAAGATTCTGGATAAGTGGTCTGCAAGTTTATTGTCTGTGTCTTTAATATGTTCAAATATGATTTTATCGTTCTTGTTGATGATGTGATCTAAAAAGTTTGTCCATCTTTTGTAGCTTATCTTTTTACTATTTCTATTTTGATAAAATTTAACAATTGCTTCGCAATCTGTTCGTACTAAAATTTTATGTTTGTTGATGGTGAACATGCGAAAATCATCCATGTCATAATAAACAGCTAAGAGTTCTTGGACAATACTACTAGCGGAGCCTTTTTCTTTGAAGTTTCCACTATTGTATCTACATATTTGTTCTTCTATTTTGGTGGCATACTTATGGGGTTTGCATTTTAGTACTGCTCCCCATCCTGTTTCGCATCCGTCTGTTTCGATGATTAAATATTCTGTATCAAGTGGTAATCTTAATTGTGGTAGGGTTTTGACTTGGTCTTTTATCTTATCAATTTGTTTGATATCTTCTATGTTAAATTCTTTTTGGGTTCACTGTATTTTACTGTAGAGAGGTCCTGCTAGTCGTCCAAATTTTTTAATAAATGACCGGGCATAATTAACAAGACCAAGAAACTGTTGGAGTTGTTTAATTGTTTTGATTATAGGAAACTCTAGAACCTTTCTGCTAATATGATCTTGGAGCTTAATTTTTTCTTGTCCTAATTCAATACCTAGAAATTCAATATTTTTCCTAAAAAATTGTGCTTTCTTTGTACTAATAACTAAACATTGTTTCATAAATTCAGAGAGGGTTAATTTTAGGTGGCTGATATGTTCCTCTTTGTTGTGGGAATGTACCAGGATATCATCGATGTATACACTGATGAATGTGCGATATTTGTTAAAAATAGCATTCATTTTATGCTGGAAAATGCTAGGGGCATTTTTAAGGCCAAAGGGCATAACTAACCATTCGAAATGACCAAGTGGGCATGTGAATGCTGTCCAAGGGATGCTGGCGGGATGCATTCGTATTTGTCAGAACCCGGATTTTAGATCGAATTTGCTAAAGATATAATGGTCTTGAATACTATTAAGTAGTTCCGTCTTATCGGGAATGCTGTAAGCATCGTCAATGGTATTGTCATTCAGACGTCTATAATCAATGACCATCCGAGATTTGCCACGGGATTGTTCACTGTGTTTATTTCAAGCCCTTGATTGGTTAATTTATTATTATATCAAGTCTTCACATGATTAATTAATTAATTAATTTGATTAATTCAATTAATTCTAAAACAAAACACGAGAGATCTCTGGTCCTAACTGTGCAAGCTTCAGGACATGGTGCACACTAATATGGCAACCGAAGCCGCAACTGCAGTCTGACACCAAGAAGCGCAAGCACGACACCGGTTGCCCTTGCCTCACTCGCCAACTCATCAACTTTTGTGAATCCGATCTCTGCCCATCCACCGAGCCCGATGCTTGGACCGCCACAACCCATGTCGCCACCGACTCCCGTGAGCCTCCTCCAGACGCAATTTTCATCTTCTCCGTTGCGGATCTCATTGGCTTTGGGTCCCGTGTCATTCATTCTGCCAACCACCTCTATCCAACACCCTCCACTCCAACCACCGCCTCAGCCAACTCTGAGCCCCGCTCCTGTTCCACTGGTTTCTCCCTGGTCATTAGTTCAGTTGACTTTGAACTCCACTCCATTTGCGAGTGTCACCCTATTTGCTCCACCACGTCTGTCTACCGTGATCCCCATTCCATAGGATCATTGGTTCGCCGCGAACGTCCACACACACTAGACATTCATCATCCCGTGGCTACTAAGCCGCCCACTCCTCTGAGCCCCTTTGACAACAGTGCCATCTACTGTGACATCTGTGAGCACAACATGAGCTTCCATCCTGATGACGCATCTGCTCCGACCTCACGCTACAAAGAATTGCTCTTGTTCGAAGTTAAAAACTCGAGGATTACACCGACCAGGCCAAGCTCGAGCTTGAGGGCAAACTCGATTTCAAAGAAGGATGAGATGTTATGGTCCCTATCCTGTTTATATTTTTATTTAATGTCACATCTTTTATAGTTCGTTAGCATATGTCCTTTTATGCAAGTCCAAGTTTAGGACTTATTTACTTTTATGCCATCATGTAATCTTATTTAAAGGACCCCTTGAATCATGAGATGGTATCAAAGAAGTTCATTCTATTTCCTTTGTCTTGTTAAGAGATCTCAGTAGCTCTCTCTTTCCCGAGCACACCTCGCCTAGGCAGACGCGTTTCTGGCTCCGTAGTATCCTCCTCTTCATCCCTGCCTCCACTGCTCATCCAACAAATCTATCGACATTCTACGATGAGCCTGTAACATAGACATGCAGAGATATCTTTGGGGAGGGGACCGAATCAAAGTGTGTTTTTAATGGCCCTCAGCTGGAGGGAAACATCGATAGTGTGGGGAATTCTCGAGGAGAGGGCACAATTGCTCTTGAAGAAACCAAGCCTCCATACACTTTATCTGCATAGGAGAGGAAATTGTCACGAGTAAATTATTGATGCAACCTAAAATCACATCTTTATTTCATTTTTATTCCCATAATTTTATAGCTCATGTCTTCGCGCACACATTTTTTTATTTTTATTTTCCGCACATGTAATTAGTGCACATGCATTTTGTTTTGCGCATGTTACTCGCGCACGTTCGTACAGGTTATTGGGGTGATCGTCCAATAAGTCCCTAAATAAAACGATCCGTCAAATTAGGTAACATGTTAACTGAGGCAAGCACAACAAAATGAATATATTAAAGCATATTCAAAATTAGTTAATATTGAAATAAAAATTAAAGCATATTCTATTTTCTGAAGGAAGTTATGGTAAGAATTACCAAGTGGGAAAATCCTTTAAAAAATTCTTCTGAGGCCCTTTGGAAATCTCCTACTTTAAATTTCATTTCCTTTAATTTATTTACCTAAAACTTATTCCAATTAAAAGCCTAAAAGAATGAAATTTCCTTTATACATCCGGCCTCCTTCATTCCCAAGGCTTGGTGGACAAATCTGAAACAGAAAATTCTTTCTCTGTTTCGGTCATCTGGCCCGACGCACGTGACACCTCCATTTCCGTCGACTGCGCTTGGTCTCCCTCCCGTCGCCCCACCGCCTCTTCAACGACCACGCCTCCTCCGGTGATTTCTTCTGGTTCAGGCGACTACCTCCGTCGGTTCTGCTCGCTGACAAGATCCCCAAGCCGATCGTCTTCAAGCCACCTGACCGGAGCCGCCGGAATCTGATTCGAGACACCTCCAAGTCTCCAATCCACTTTACCGTCCTCGTCCGACCACCCCAGCTCCTCCCCATCATCACCGGCCCTCTACAGTGAAAACCGACCTCCTCCCAAAATCATCCATCTTCCTTTCACTTTGTCCATACCTTCCCGAGCCACAAAAGTGTCAAGCTTCAGTTCAGCCTCCCCGAGCCATTTCCTGTTTCCTCGTGGATCCTCGAGCTGTGCCTAAGGTATACTTCGAGGCTTATCTCCTTACTCATTTCATGTTAGTAGTGTGTTATGTCTTTTATTTATGCTGGTCGCTAAATTTCAGAGCTTGCTTGCCCTAATTAACATAGAACCTTTTTGTCGTCAATTTTCATATTCGCGCATTTTCACTTCTCTAATTGTATGCCTGTGGATCGTTAATTCATATTAATCATAATGTTCGAATGTTGGCTCTGTATGCGTGTGTGCGAGCCTAAGGTCGAGTATCACTTGAAATTATTCGAGAACTTCATATTTGAAATGTTTGCAAAAGTTACTTTTTTAAAACGATTTCAAGACTCCGGATTACATAAATTATAGCACTGTATTCATTGACTATAGCTTCTAATGCCCTAATCTTTAGAGTCACCAGACAATTTGAAGTTTGATTTCTCTTCACCTCCCTTTTGGCTCATACGGAGGCCTTTATGTTCTTGCAATTCAAAGTTCCTAACATTTCACATTCAGATTCTTAAAATGATGTATTTTCATGAGTGTTAAGCTTAAGAGCAGATTATTTTAAAGCATAGATTTATATCGGCTAAGATTTTGAATCTGAAACATCCATTTTATTCATATTTATTATAAGCTGTCATTATGTCATTGTTGTTCGCAATATTTTAGTTCTCATTATTTCATCTTATTTCCTTTGATTGACTTAAAATCAATATATATTTAATCTGCTTGCCATGCAGTGGATGTAGGGCCGATGCAAACGAGGCTGCTGTCATCCTCCTTCCATCAAATATTAGTGTCTTCACCCTTGACTTTTCCGGATCAGGACTTTCTGGTGGTGATTATGTCAGCCTAGGCTGGCATGAGGTAGTTTCTCAAACTCTTCTCATTTTTGTCGCGGTATTCCCTTTGTTTAAACCTTGATATTTGTAGCATCTTGTGTTATTCCAGAGAAATGATCTTAAAACAGTGGTCTCATTTCTTCGGAATAACAAACAAATTTCCTGCATAGGGTTGTGGGGAAGATCCATGGGTGCAGTCACAAGGTACTTTGATATTCTTTATTTTCGATCGAGTATCTTTTGTTTGCTATCCGAATATTGTTAATTGTTTGGTATGGGTTTATTTTTAATTTGATAATTCTTTCTCTGTTTTTTTTGTATTCTGAATGTCCTTTGTTTTTTTACTATGAATTTAATTGGAGACTTTGTAGATTGGTGCTGGTTCATGCATTCATGCACATGTTTTGCTGTGCTTGCTCACATCATGTTGGATATTGTCTTATTTTCATAATGGTTTTTCATTTTTTTGTATTTTGAATGTCCTTTGTTTTCTTGCTATGAATTTAATGCGAGACTCTGCAGGTTTTTACTGGTTCATGCACATGTTTTGCTGTGCTCGCTCATGTCATGCTGGACTCTTCTTACTCCCTCCAAAATAATTAACAAAAGCAGTGAAGCACCACTTTTCATGACACTGTTAAAATTTCTCCGTAAAATTGAAATAATGAGTATAATTTATTTTTCTTGTGTTTTCATCATTTCATAATTCTCTTCATTATTAGGCCTTATATTTATTCAGTTTTATGATGTTGAGATGTGATGATACGATCCCGGAGAGGAATCCGGCAAGGGGGAGGACCGGCGGTGGTGAGGAAGAAGAGAGGGATTAGGGTAGAGAAGAAAAGCTTAGGGAGCAGCCCTAAATTCCATTCATCCAAAAATCCCCAAAAAGGAGTACAACACCACCTCTTATTGGCGCGGGGTGCGGATAGCGAAAGTACGATGCTAATAGAAAAGCGTACACAACATACTATGAAATAACATAAAGCAATTATCAATAATCATCCCGGCGGTGCGTCTTCAGTCTCTACTCCTCCAGACGGACCCGTTGTCGTCTTTCTCCGTGTGTAGACCCGCCATGGCGTCTCGTCGACGTGCGCGTCCGTAACAATACCACCGTCTGGAAAATGTGCTTTGTCCTTAAGGCAGTAGTCAGCGAACTGTCGGCGGAAGTCATCCTGAGGGAGCCATGTAGCATCTGAGTCTGGTTGGTTAGCCCAGGAGACCAGAATTTCCTCCGAGGTGGGGTCTCCCGGCAGAAGGCAACGACGGTCGAGTATCTTGGCCGGGTAATACAGTGCCTCGCCGTCGAGATCGACGTCGGCCGGAATGTGATCCGTGGTGGCGTGGTTGCCCATCACACGACGTACCTGAGAAACGTGGAAGACTGGGTGTATGCGGCTCTCAGCGGGGAGGCGGAGGCGGTAGGCACCGCACCGATACGTGCCGGTATCTCAAATGGGCCAAAAAAATGGGGAGCTAGTTTCAGGCAGATCCTGCCGGCCACGGAAAGCTGGCGGTAGGGGTGCAATTTGATGAACACCTTCTCCCCCACCTGAAAGGAGAGGTCGCGTCGCTTCCTGTTTACAAAGGAAGACACCTTCAGGTGGTTCAGGATGGTGTCACGGTCCTGCAAGGCGGTGACCAAACTCTCAATTTGGCACTCTCCCGACAGATGGGGAGAATGGTGGCCGGCGGCCGGCCATAGACAGCCTCGAACGGGGTGGTACCTGCTGCGTGGGGGCAGACTATGTTGTAGGAGTACTCGGCCCAACAGAGCCACTTGGCCCATCCGCGGGGTTGGTCCTCCACAAAACAACGAAGGTACGTCTCCAAGCAGTGGTTGAGGACCTCAGATTGGCCATCCGTTTGCGCGTGATAAGCCGTGCTCATGCGGAGGCGAGTGCCCTGTAGACGGAAAAGTGTGGTCCAGAAGGTGCTCAAGAAAAGTGAGTCACGATCGACCGAGGAAACCCATGAAGGCGCACGACGCTGCTGATGAAGCTGTCCGCGACTGTGACGACGGTGTAGGGGTGACGAAGGGGGATAAAATTGCCGTATTTGGACAATCTGTCACCACTATTGGAGTTATTATTATCTGTGTATTTGTATATTATTGGTGTAGGGCTTATTTGTAATTATCTTTGGAATATGTTATATATATAGTAGGCCTCCATTTTGGAGACCTAAGTTCTTTCGTTTTACTACATGGTATCAAAGCGAAACCGCGCCTCCGTCTAGGGCTCCGCCTTCGCTCCTTCGCGTCGTGCTGCCGCTTCATCGTCTTCCAGCGCCTGTTCTCTGCGTTCGCTCCTTCGACAGTCCTTCGTCGCTCTTCGACGCTCCTGCTGCCGCAGCTCTTCGCGCTGTTTGTGCGTCCAGCGCCTGTTCGACGCTCCCTCGACGCTGCCCTCTTCGGCGCTCCCTCGACGCCCCTGCTGCCGCGTGTTCCAGCGCCTGTTCGACGCTCCCTCGACGCTCCTTTCTTCGGCGCTCCCTCGACGCTCCCTCGACGCCCCTGCTGCCGCGTGTTCGACGCTCCCTCGACGACCCTTTCTTCAAATCTGGCGCTCCCCTCTTCAACTGCGTCCAGTTCCTGTTCCTGCTGCCGCAACTCTTCGTGCGTCCAGCGCCGATCTCCTTTATTCGCAGTTCTTCGGCGCTTTTTCGTCTTTCCAGCGCCTGTTCTCGCCTCCTGCTGCCGCTGCTCATCCGCCTCTTCAGCAGCCTCCAGCAGCCCGCTGCCGGCCCCTTTTGCCGCCGGCTCCGTGTCGCCTCCTCCATCGCTCCAGCCCCTTCTTCTTCCTTCGGTCCCCGATCTCCTTTGCGGGAGGGATCTTCTTTTTTCATGGAGTCCATGGACACCTATGGATCATCTACGGGACGGATCACTAGCATTCTCCTCAATGAGAAAAACTACCCTTCGTGGGCGACCTCGATGAAGGTTGCTCTCGCCGGTCGGAATAAGCTTTCATGGCTGACCGGCGGCCCCTCTATGCCCCAACCGACCGACAAGGATGACAAAAAGGAGGAGTTGGTCAAGTGGTCGACTGAAAAATACATGGTTCTTGGATGGATTCAGTGCTCGATGGGGCCTCGCATCTTCAGTCAGTTTATGCGTTTTGAGGATATCTCCGAACTATGGTCTGCCCTCCAGCGCACCTTTGGTCATACGCGGGTTGATGCCCAGATCTTCGGCATCTTTCAGGACATCGCTTCCGCCACTCAGGGGGAGCATTCTGTTCAGGAATACTTCACTTACCTTCAGGATCGTTTTCTTGAGCTAAACGATCTTGAGCCTCTTAGCGATCTGGAGTCTACCAATGATATTGCTCTTATTCGGAAACAGCGACAGCGACGGGAAACATATCAGTTCTTGATGGGGCTTCGCCCCGAATTTGAGTCTACCCGTGCTCAGATTGTGGGTATGTCTCCTTTGCCTGATCTTCTTGAGACCTACTCCATTGTTGCGGAGCATGAGAAACGTATGCAGAGGCAATCTAATCTTTCTGGCGTCCGTACTACCTCTTCTCTCCCTACTGAACAGATGGCCCTTGCTGCCTCTTACCGGCCTCCCACCTCCGGCTCTCGGAACCGGGGTGGTCGTTCTGGCGGTCGTGGCTCTCCTGGTGGTCGTGGCTCTGCGGGCCCTCCTGGACCTTGCTCTCACTGTGGACGCCTGTATCATGACCGTAGTCGCTGCTATCAGCTATACGCCCACCTAAAGGGCTCTGAACGTCCCAGTCCTGGTGGTGTCCCCAGACACACTGTTGCTTCTGCCGAGTCTTCCGAGTCAGTTGAGCACACTTTGAGTGTCAACTCCTCTGAGTTCAGTCAGATGATGGCCCAGTTTCAGCAGTTCAAACAGTCTCAGCCTTCCACTACTGCCTCTGCTTCCACGGTCTCTTCTTCCTCAGGTACTCCGTTTGCTTGCTCCGTGGCCACGGTTGATCAGGATTCGTCACCCTGGGTGATTGATTCTGGAGTAACTGACCACATGAATGGTACGTCTTCCCATCTGCTTCAGGTTGTCCCATGTTCCCACCGGGATGTGCGCCTTGCTGATGGCTCAGTTACACCTGTCCTCAGCCGTGGCACCGTCCCTCTCTCCTCCTCTTTCTCTCTTGACTCTGTTCTCCTTGTACCTCAGTTGGCTCTCAATCTAATCTCTGTTAGTAGTATTACTCGGTCTTTAAACTGCTCAGTAACTTTCTTTTCTGATCGTTGTGTTTTTCAGGACCTGAGATCCGGGAGGACTATTGGTACGGGATATGAGAAGAGTGGGATGTACTACCTTCAGCTACCTTCTCCCACTGCTGCGACCACCACCACCGACATCTGTCCGTCTACCTCTTCTGCAGCGTCACATGTTTTGTCATCCAGCTCGCTTTGGCACGCACGTCTTGGCCATGCTAGCCCTCAGCGGATGGTGTCTGTCTGTCCAGATGTGTCCTTTGTTTTTCCTTTTCGCTGTGATGTATGTGAACTGTCGAAGCACACACGTAGCACATATGTTCCCTCTGTTAGTCGTGCTACTTCTTGTTTTGAATTGGTTCATTCTGATGTTTGGGGCCCTGCCCCTGTTATATCATTTGATGGTTTCTCTTATTTTGTGACTTTTATAGATGACTATTCTCGTTGTTTATGGGTTTATCTCCTAAAAAATAAATCTGAGGTCTTATCTGTTTATTCTCAGTTTTCTCGTATGATACAGACTCAGCATGGCACACCTGTTCACATTCTTCGCTCCGACAATGGGGTGAATATTCTTCTCGTTCTTTTGATCACTTCCTCCGGGATGAAGGCACTCTCCACCAATTTTCGTGTTCTGGTACCCCCGAGCAGAATGGGGTAGCTGAACGAAAAAACCGCCACCTTTTGGACTCTGTTCGTTGTCTTCTTCGGGGAATGAATGTTCCCAAGTCCTATTGGAGTGCTGCCCTTCTTACAGCTACTTTCCTTATTAATAGGACTCCCTCTCGTCCTTTAGGTGGCGTTACCCCCTACAGCCTCATCCATCCATCCGTCTCCGCCTTTCCCATTCCCCTCCGCGTCTTCGGTTGTGTGTGTTTTGTCCAGGACCGTCGCCCTTCTCGGACTAAACTCGACGATAAGGCCATCCGTTGTCTTTTCCTCGGCTACACCTTAGACCTTCTTCGGGACACGGGTCTACTTGGGTGTCGTCCTGCGAGTACTCCTATGGATACCAACCATCGTTTTCATGCTGAATCTGGTGATCCTTTACCGGACCCGTCTCAGTACCAGCGCCTGGTTGGTCGCTTGATCTACTTGACCAATACTAGACCGGACATCAGTTTCTCAGTCGGCGTTTTGAGCCAGTTTATGCATTCTCCCAGGACCTCTCATCTAGAGGCTGCTCGTCGTGTTCTTCGCTATCTTAAGCGCTCTCCTGGACTTGGGCTGTTCTATCGGACCGATAGTACCTCCAGTCTCTCATACTTCACTGATGCTGATTTTGCTGGCTCTCTGACCGATCGGCGCTCCACATCCGGTCTCTGTGTTTTCCATGGTGATCATCTTGTCTCCTGGCGGAGTAAGAAACAACCTATTGTATCTTGCTCGTCAGCTGAATTCGAGTACCGAGCTATGGCCCATGGCGTTACTGAGTTGGTTTGGCTACGATCGCTGCTGACTGAAATCGGCCTATCCCTTACTACTGACTCGACTCTCTACTGTGATAATAAATCTGCTCTCCTTCTTACTCAGGACTCGGTGCTACATGAGCGCACCAAGCATATTGAGATGGATGTTCATTTTCTGCGAGATCACGTTCGTACCAGGACTATTCTTCCAATTTACGTATCCTCTACCGACCAGCTTGCTGACGCCTTCACTAAAGCTGTTGGTCCGACTCGATCAGATTTGACCATTTCCAAGCTGGGCATGATTGACATCTTTGCTCCAACTTGAGGGGGAGTATTGAAGTTATTATTATCTGTGTATTTGCATATTATTGGTGTAGGGCTTATTTGTAATTATCTTTGGAATATGTTATATATATAGTAGGCCTCCATTTTGGAGACCTAAGTTCTTTCGTTTTACTACAACCACGACCAAGATGCAGTTGAATCCCTGGGAGCGCGGTAGCCGAGTAATAAAGTCCATGACCACGTCCTCCCAAACGCGATCCGGAATGGGAAGTGGCTGGCTGGAAACTTTGCCTTGTACTTGGCCTTCTGGCAGACCAGACAGGCGACCACGAATGCCTTGACCTGTCGGAACATGTGGGGCTAGTAGAGGGAGGCCGCTAAACGACGGTAGGTACGGAAGGCCTCGGCGTGCCCTCCGGAGGGCGACGCGTGAAACTCGGCGAGGAGGCGGGGAATGCTCGGTGACGATGGCGCGAGCAAGGCGGCCCTTGAAGAATAGGCGGCCCCCCTACAAGCGAGTATGGTGGATGGGCGGTGGCGTCCGCGATGAGCGCCGTCCAAATCCCGGATAAAACGGGGTCACCCTCAACCTCGTGTTGGATGGTCGCCGCGTCTTCCCACATCGGCCGAGATAGCCGTGAGCTCTGGCGACTGGCTCTGACGAGAGAGGGCATCAGCCGCTCGGTTCGCCCTCCCCGGGAGGAACTCGATGGTGAAATCGTAGCCTGAGTTTGGCCTCCCACACCTGTTGGGCGGGCATTACGATCTTTTGCTGAAGGAGGTAGCAAAGGCTGTGGTGGTCGGTGCGGACCACGAAGGGGCGGCCCAGCAGATATGGGCGTCAATGCTGAACGACAAGAACGAGGCCCATGAGCTCGTTCTCATATGCGGAGCGGCTGCGGACAATGATGGAGAAAGCACGACTGAAATAGGCTATCGGCCGTCCGGCCTGCATGAGGACGACTCCCACTCCACTAAGAACGGCATAGAGAAGTCGGGCATGGCCAACACCGACCCACGGACTAGGGCCTGCTGAAGGGCGGCCAAGGCGGCAGCAGCCGCGATTGCCCACTGAAAAGGTCCCTCCTCCGACGTCTTCAGAAGTTGCGTGAGTGGCCGAGCTAGAGCCCCGTACCCTTGGATGAAGCGGCGATAGTATCCCGTCAAGCCGAGGAATCCCCGGACGTCCCTCAGGGATGTAGGAGCCGACCAATGAAGGACCGCCACAATCTTCTCCTCATCCATGACGCCCCCTGGCCGAGATGGTGTGGCCGAGGTAGCTCACTTCTGACGCCCCAAAGGAACACTTCTTCGGGTGGAGCTTGAGGTGATGACGCCGGATAGTAGTAGAGTGAGGCGGTCAGGCGGACGTGCTGAAGGTGATCCTGCCAGGAAGAACTGTATACCAAAATTTTAAAAAAAAAAAACTAGAACGTGTCGACGAAGTATCGCTCGGAAAATGTCGTTCATCGTCACCTGGAAGGTGGCCGGTGCGTTGGTCAGGCCGAAGGGCATGACCAAGAACTCGTAGTGGTCGTCGTGCGCCCGAAAGGTTGTCTTGGCGATGTCCTCGGGCCGTACCCGGATTTGGTGATAGCCTGCTCGGAGGTCCAGCTTGGTAAAGAATCTGGCGCCGTGGAGCTCATCTAGAAGCTCCTGAATAACTGGGATCGGGTACCTGTCCGGAATGGTGGCCTTGTTGAGCTCCCAGTAGTCCACACAAAACCGCCAGCTATCGTCCTTCCGGACCAGGAGGACTGGGCTGGAGAAGGGGCTCGCACTGGGGCGGATGAGGCCCCCCATCAACATCTCACGGACTAGGCGTTCGATCTCGTCCTTCTGCACATGGCCGTAGTGGTAAGGGCGTACCGACATCGCCGCAGCACCGGGCTGGAGGTGAATGGTGTGATCCGTCGGGCGAGCTGGAGGGAGGTCGGTCGGAGCCGCAAAGATGTCGTCGAACTCGGCGAGTAATGCCTGAAGGTCGGCCGGGTGTGAAGGAGGCGGCGGTGCCGGAGCAGAGAGCGGCCAAAGCCATGCGGAAAAGTCGACGTCGGCAGTTCGTTGAATCGCACGTGCGGAAACCGGGGAGCGAAGCAGAGCGGAGTCGCCCACCAGGCGGCATGTCTGGCCCTCCTGGAGGAACTGCATAGTCATACTCTCCCAGTTGACCCGCACTTCGCCCATCGTGCGGAGCCAAGCCACTCCCAGAATGGCGTCAATACTGCCGAGGCCGAAGGCGTAGAAGTCTGCAGTCGCCCCACCGTTAGGGAGAGAGCGGGGTCGGCCGATGACGCCCATCGCCCAGACAGACTGTAAAGTCAGGAGAGGGAACCAAGGTAAGGTGAAGCTGCTGCGCCAATTGGGCCGAGAGGAAGTTGTGGCTCGCATCACTGTCCACCATGGCCACAATGGAACGATCACGCAACGTGCCTGCCAGCTTCATGGTCTGAGGTCCCGAAATGCCGCCCACCGAGAAACAGGGCAGCTCCATGCGGTGAAAAGTAGGTGAGGCGGTGTCCACCGTGCCGTCACCCTCGGATAGCTCGAGGGCCTCAAAGTCCTCCAAGGTGACCTCCGGGTCGAAGTCGCCGATGATGGCGCGAACTCCTTGATGGAGCATACATACGTAGGAGAGTAGGGTTGGCGGCACTAGAAACATAGACCCTTGCTACGACATTCGTTGTAGGTACTGTTGGAGATGCATTGCGAAACCACCGGTCGGCCAGGTCGGTCTCCCTTAGGGGGTGGCCGCTGCGGGGCTGTCGAAGGAGGTGGACGCCAGGGCGGCCGAGGCGGGTGGTGACTGTCTGCAGGTGCACGCGCCCTGGGGGCGTGGTTGGCCTCCACCAGACGCGCCATGTCAAGGGCGTCTGAGACCGTGCGGGGATGGTGCGTGCGGAGCCACGAGCGGATATGGGGCAGTAGCCCCTGCATGAAGAAGCCCATGTAATGGTCGGGTGGCAAGACGGGGACATGGGTGACCAAGGCTGCAAACTCGTCAATGTAGTCATCCAGGCCGGCTGCCTGGCGGACGCCACATAGTCGCTCGATAGCGGAAGAGCCAGAGTAACGGCTGTCGTACCGCCGAATCATCTCCTGTTTGAGCTCGGACCAGGAGAGGCACGGGTTGGATTGGCAGAGCCACCGAGTCCAGTGGAGGGCCGAGCCGTCCAGGCCAACCACAGTTGTAGACACCTTGTCGTGCTCTGGTGTGTAGCTGAGGCCGAGCCCAGTGGAGGGCCTAGCCGTCCAGGTCAACGTCGACAAAAGAAAGAATATCAAGGGAGAGGGTGGGCCGGCCCAGAATGGGCGGAGGAGTGGCCCCGACGAAAATGGGCGGCGGCCCGGTGTCGAGGAGAGAGCTGCCGTTCGTGGGTGAACTGGAGCCGGACGCGGCGAAAACGGCTGCGGCGGACACCTGGATGGAGTCAATCTTGGAGTGGAGAGAGAGGAGGGAGGCGTGCATGGAGGCGACTAGTTGCTCTTGAGCCTCCACGCGACGGCTAAGGGAATCGGCGGTGGAGTCCAGAGCGGGTTCACCAGAGGAGCGAAGATTGGGAGCCAACCACTGGAGGAGGGAAGGTCGCTGGCGGAGCAAAAATGGCGGAGCTGGAGCGGATGCAGACAGAGATCGGTGGTTCGACGACCTTCCTGCGACAGATAGGGCAGAAATTGCCGATCGGCTGTCGCACAAGTGTTGGAATCTGCGGTCGTCGGACGTAGGCGCGGGAGGAAGCGGAATCGACTATGACGCAGGCGCTGGGAGCGGCGGATCGACAGGCCTGACACTTGGAGCGATGGATCGGGGGACGCGGAAGTCAGGAGGACGCGCGGCGGGCAAAAACGAGTGCTACAGGCGGAAACTCACGCGGCGGATATCGCAAACGGGATTGGGATTCAGCGCGGAAACGAAAGCCGCGGACGAAGCGTGATAGCGTGCACCGACGGCTAGATGGCGGGCGGTGAGGCAGGTCAGACCAAATTGATACGATCCCGGAGAGGAATCCGGCAAGGGGGAGGGCCGGCGGTGGTGAGGAAGAAGAGAAGGATTATGGTAGAGAAGAAAAGCTTAGGGAGCAACCCTAAATTCCATTCATCCAAAGAGCCCCAAAAAGGAGTACAACACCACCCCTTATAGGCACGGGGTGCGGATAATGAAAGTACGATGCTAATAGAAAAGCGTACACAACATAATATGAAATAACAGAAAGCAATTAACAATAATCATCCCGGCGGCACATCTTCAGTTTCTCCTCCTCCAGACGGACCCGTCGTCGTCTTCCTCCGCGTGTAGACCCGCCACGGCGTCTCGTTGACGTGCGCGTCCGCGGCATGTGAAGAATTTACATTAATTTGATTTTTTTACTTAGGAGTAGAGGAGCCCAATTTTTAATAAGTTTAAATTTACTTACGTTATTAGGGCTGTGCAAAAGAAAAGAGCAGAAGAGTCGTTTCAAATTGATTAATTTGTATTGGTTCCTTTGATTCCTACTTCGGGTATAAATCTAAAATACCCATAACCAATCATACGGGTCAATTATCATTATCCAGCAATCACAATTTAACCGACCCAATTACCTATAAATTGGCTTTTATTATATATTGTTCACTGACTATCTCACATACTCGAGAGAGCCATCGATCCGTATTCAATCTTCATTCCTCCTTCACTATGGGCTTATCCCTTTGTTCTATTTCAGATCCATAAAATCTTTTTACTTGTTTTATTTTTATTTTCATTCTCTTTATTATGCTTTTATATCATGAGTTTCTTAGATATATCATTAAATTATCTGAAATGATAATATTATTTATATTGAAGTACAAATATTATACGTTTGTTTACTGGATTTGTCCTAACCTTGTGAAAACATTTACTGCCTCATCAATCGGGCTAGGAGTCTAACTTATATTACCGAGGGAATTGGAATTTACTCAATTCCAATTTCAATGTTCGGCTGCAGATAGAAATTCTATCATAAGAACTGAAATTAACAATTCCGCTGATCGGCATGTCAGAATTTAGTGGCTGGAATTGAATGAGCAAATATTCCAAGAAACATTTGATACCAATTCGATAACCTACAACCTTCAAATCTATTTAATTTGTGTCCTCTCCCTATTCATCTTTGTGTTCTTCAAACATAATTTAGAAGAAAAAAACCCAGTCAAAGTGCTAAATTAGCACTGGATGTGATCACGAATCAATTATTTATAAAATCTTGAAACAAAACAAAACTGTATAGAACATACTAAAGTCTCAATCAAGAGGAGGAACTTACCAAGGGATGCATCAGATGACTCTCATCCTCACAATTTATTTCATTTATAAATTCTCAAATTGCACTCCCAACATAATTCATCACAATAAAAATCTGGTGCAGAAAAACTAAGAAAAATTCCCCTTTGAATGCAGGCTGCAGGGTGGGATTCCAATTCAGACTTCCCTTTGAAATAGAAAGGTGGAAGATGGTTCACAAGCGAAAATTGTGATGAAGGAATTAATACATTCAACCGTGTTCCATTTAGCGGACAAAAAGTTGAAGGAAGAGGGAGACATTTGTTTTGTTTGCAGTAAACAACGAATTCTAGGGTTTTCAAAAATAATGAAAGACGAATAGGGTCCATGCGGAATCATTCAACTGCTTCGACGGAGAAATAACACGTCCGGGAGAGAAGTAAACACCGACAACCTGAATGGTTGCGGGAGAGGATAAAAAAACCTATAAGCCGAGTAATGGCAGAAGAGAGTGGAGTGAAGAACTGAAGGGAAACTTGGGTTTAGGGAAGCGAATAAACCTTGTCGAAGGGTACGATTCGCTGCTCCCCAACGTAAGACCTGAAGTTACAGAGAACAATTTGCGTGATAAGACGTCGTTGGAAAGGAGGAAAGGAATCGACAGCGGGTCTCGCTGGGACCAAGGTTGTCAGGATCGAAATCCTAGGTGAGATCGTTTTGAGGTTGGATTGGATCGTAGGATCGGATCACAAGATCCTACAACATTCATAAATTAAGACTAAAAATATAAAATTGAATTTTGTATCATCCAATTACATGCTCAATTAACAAAAAATCAATAAATTGAGCAGTATGTGAATAATTATATTATTATTTTTTGAATAACTAAATCAAAAAGATAATATCATACTAAGTTCACTTTTAGTTTCAGGTAGGGCACCCAATGTCTACTAACAATAAAAATAAATCTGGACTGGTGGATTGGTGGTATCCTAGAAGCAGGAAGCTTGAAATGCTTGTGTATTGAATTTCTAACCGCGAGATTGCTTATACGCTAGAATGGAAGAGAAGACGTCAGCATGAAAGTAGGAAGCAGAAAACCACTAGATTACCACCACTTGATTGCTCATACGCAGAAATATAAGTTAAGACACCGACACCACTTGAAATGGAACTGGTAAGGAATGAAAAGTAAGACATTGTCTGGACTGGAAGCGACCGAAGACGTCGCTCTTGGCCTTCGTTTGCAGTCGGCAATCGACACTTGGGATACGGTAAAACAGCATGATATGATTATGTGATGGGGTATGGGGACGGGATTGGGATAAGGTTAAGCAATGGGGTATGGGCGTTGGACTGGTTGAATGGGGTCGGGATAGGGTTGGACATGTTCCTTTTGGCCGAACCGGTAGAATCGAGTCGGGATCGCGATCTTAAAGATCCTAAGATCCGGATCGCGATCCCAGCCGTATATGTGCCGATTTAGATCGTAGGTAAGATCCGGATCGATTTACAAAATCTGGATCGTAGGATCGTAAGATCCTACGATCCGGATCGCGATCCTCATAACCAGGCTGTGACTGGGCCCGGGAAGGAGGAAGACGCAAGAGAAGACTTTCGCAGCCGTCATCTTCTTTGCGCGAGTAAAGGAGCAGTAGGATTCGCAGACGCCACACACAGAGCGGGAGTGGAAATGAGAATCCTTATGTCGCGAGGTTGGAATTAGGAGGAGGCAAAATGCGTTGCTTTCAATTTCCATGGAATTGATTTCAAATTTTTATGGGCGCCGAATGACGAAATTGAAATTTGGGATCCAATTCCAATTCCTTTCCTCCAATTCCGCCCAAACGAACGAAGCCTTAGTGGAGTTGGGGCAACCGACTAGTCGTAGGTAGGGGTGTAAAAAAGCCATGTCGGGCCCGGGCTTTATGTCTGCCGGCCCCAGGCCCCCCTTTAAAAGGAGGGCTCTGGGGGAGCCTTCCAGACCGGGCCCAGCCAGGCCTGGTTGGCAACAACAGAGCTGGGCGGCCAGCGCACCCTGGCTCCCCAGCATTATACGCTGGGGCTCCCCCAACATTTAATGCTGGTGCGGCGACCCCAACTTTAAATGCTAGAGCGGTCGCCCTAGTTTTTAATGCCGGGGCTACCGCCCCAGCTTGCCTCGCCTACCCCAAATTGGCAAGGCTTACACCGGACACCTGGCATAGGCGCATAGCCTAGTGTCCGGCAGGCCTAGTCCCAGGGTGGGAACCAGGCCGGGCCCTAGCCAAGTAAGTGGGCCTGGTGAGCCCCCGTAGTCCTGGCCTGGGCTTAGACCGAGCCTAATCGGGCTCAGACCTGGGTCGGGCATTCGGGCCTGGGCCAAATTGGCACCTCTGGTCGTAGGGGAGGAGAAGAGAAGGTCTTAGAGGAGAACTCCAAGGAGAATCCCTTGGCCAAGCTCTGGGCTCCAAAATATCATTACCAATCATAAAGGGTTGTGCATCCCAATATAATGGCCTTAACATCCAAGGGCAAATTTTTAAATGCGAAAATAAAATTACTAATGAAAAAATAATAATACGAATTAAAGATACCTTATTATGCATTTATGCCTCACCTTTAATTGTAGCTGATGGGGTTGTCCCCACTTGACAGCGTATGCCCGTACTTGTACTCCAATATGGCCCTGCCTCCGTAATATCACACTTCCATGTTCACTGCTTCCATACCGCTCTTAGTCCTTCCTTAGGAGCTTACTAGTTTGATCTTCATAATGTCATACCATATTGGGATTTTAGGACTATTCTTCTAACGATCTGACTCACATAATATGAGAAGTACTGTCCAGTTTGGTTAATCACAACCTGTACTGAGCTGAAGATACAGTTTTTCCCTTTCCACACGTGTCCTACGAGGATTTCTCAGGAGGTCACCCATCCCGGGACTACTCCCATCGGAGCACGCTTTACTATGGAGTTTCCAACACAACAAAATCCAACAACTTTCTCTCCAATTTTGATGTGAGATTAAGTTCATTTTATACCTTCACCTTTCATCTAGAAGCCTGTCATTCTAAAAACTTGTCAGGAGTTGCTTTACAGTTGCTTCACTGCCCTAAAAGCACTCTCCACACTCATTGAAATTCCCTCGTCGAATTTGGGATGTTACAGCTCACCAGCTTCCACATAGTTTATCTCTGAATCACACATCATACTGCAAGAGGTCAGACTCTGATATTATTTGTGATGAATCAGCCCTTATAATATCATAAGTATTGTCCGCATTGTTCATCAAAACCCATACTGAGCTGAACAAAAGGTATCAATGCCAGACCTCCTGCAACGATGTGTTGTTTGAGGAGGAACCATGTGGAAGCTGGTGGATCTATACCATCTTGAATCCGATGAGGGTTGAAAGTGCTTTGGGGGCAGTGAAGCCTATGCAAAGTAACTTTTGGCAGACTTCTTGGATGACACGCTTCTAGGTGAAAGGATATGCAAGAATGAGCTGAATCTCACATCAAAATTGGAGGGGAAGTGTTAGAGTCCCAATTCCGTCATTGTATCTTTATTGTCTTTTCTTATTATTAGTTGTGCTTAGTTGTTAGATGTTATGGGTCACGGGTCAAGGGCCTAGTTATCTAATTTGTATCGTTATTATTATTAATTGTTCTAGTTTAGGTTTTCATTTAAGAATAGTCTTGTAGCCTATTTAAATGCAAGTGTGGGTCTTGTAATGCTATCAAATAAGTATTTCTCATTTCCTTGTCTTGTGAAAGAGATTTTGTCAGCACTCTCCTCCTGAGCAAGCCCTGCCTAGGCAGCCGCGGTTCCGGCTCTGAAGTATCTACTCTGCCTTCGGCCACTACTTCGGCGAGCACATAACAACTTGATATCAGAGCTATTTCGATCCTCCTCTTCCGCCGAAGTTGCTGTCAACAACTTGCAAACCCTCGATCCCTTCCTTCTTATTTCGGTTCCAACAAGCGTCAAGTAGCCGCATCGACGATCCAGCACGACGAGCCCAGCGACGTCTTCCTCCAGCCCGACGAGCCCCACGCCGCCCTCTGCATCTCCCACAGCCGACATGATTCATCTCCCGTAGCAGATCGACGACGCCCGATCCCGTCGAATCCTCACCCTTCTACATCGACGATCCCAGCCGACCGACGAACCCTCATTCGATGAGCTCTAGCCGCCAGACACTCAAACTCCGTCTTCCTGATCGGCCTTGTGCTTGTTCGTAAGTCTCGGCGCTCCAAACTCATGCTCCAGATTAATTTTCTATTACCGCTGGTGTCTCTCGTCGTCTCCAGCAGCAGCCGCAAGGGCGATCGAAGCCTCCTCGTCGATCGAAGCCTGTCTCCAGCATAAAGTCCCTCAACGACGATGGATTTCCCCGTCCACACAACTTTTACTTCTCGACATCCACACACCCTTTTTGTTTCCCACACCTGTTGCTATTTTTGTGCGTCTCTTTCGTGCACGCAACTGTCTGAACCTCACGCCTACTGCCTCCAAAAGCTTCGTGAAGTGAGTTTTTATTAATCATCTGGTGATTAATAACTTAAATATTACTTCACTATTTGCAAATGATGTCTGAGGAGGCCCGACACGAATATTGGGAGTCCAGGATGGCCTATCACGCCTCTGCAATAGCAAGCTGCGTCGCCACCTTCCTCGATAGACTTGACGACTTGTTCGCCGCACACAAACATAAACAACTTGATCGTCTTCCTCTCCTTATGCTGCCGCCATCGACTTCGTTGATAGTCCCACCGCAACCCATGCCAACCGTGTTGTCAGCCACCTCCATCCAATGCCCTTCGCTCCAGTTACATGTTCTGCCGGCCCTTCCGCCTGTTACCCTCACGCATTTGCCGTAGGAGCCACCCCTCGTCAGAACCACCAGAGCTCGCGTATGGAAGCCGCCATGATAAATTTGGTGGAATAAAATAATTTGTTATTAATTAGTATGGATTTGATCGGTTAATATTAATTAATGATTATTAATTAATAATCAAATTATTATTGTTATTATTATTAAGTGCCCTCCCTCATCTATATAAGGGGGAGGGGTATGCGTGTTGGGGTTATCTTGGATCACTAGTCATTTTGGCTCTCATTTGAGAGAAGGTTCTTCGGAGGACCCAACCTCCGGGAGCTTGGCCGCAGCTTGCTTCAGATTGTATTATGTGTGTCTGTTTTCAATCAATGCAATTATAATTATGCGGCCATTCTTGCGTTCTTGACTGCGCATGATTTTCGGTTGTAACAATGGTCCGACCTGCCGCCCCTGTTCGTTTGTTCCAAGCCACCAAGATTCCATCCGCTTTTTTCCGCCACACCCTCCAACAACGACCCGCTGTCCTGCATTCGTCCCGCCGAGCCTATTACGCTGCCATTGACCCCGCTCGCATTTGGACCGCCGCCGTGTCACCCCCGCCCCAGTGCCACGCCGACCGCAAGCCTCGACGCCATCGGCTGTCGCTTCGATGCCGTCGACCATCTCGACCAACAGCCTACCTCCATAGCCTACCTACAGGCCTCCGTGCAGGAGATTCTCCGGCGCCTTGACATCCACAACCCTCGTACGGATAACCACTCCACTCGCCACCGCCTCCTCTCAGTTTGCGGGCCGCCGCATCAGTAGATCTTGCCCATCACCTGTCCATGGACGCACACATAACAGAGGAATCTGCACTAGCACTATGTCAGCTGGAACTCGCTGACAACCACCAGGAGGACACTCCCTCGTCAACCATCTCGAAATTGATATACACGATGCCCGTGCTCCATGCCCTACTAGATCCGCCCCAATCGCCGCAAGAATGGGGTCATCGCACACAAGAGCCCATCTCGCTGTTTCTGCCATCGACACCCAGGGATCCATCGTCCTTCGTTGCGGACGAACCGGACGCGCAGCGCCATTGTGCGTCGAAGCAGGCATCGTTCTCGTTGCTCGCAGCGCACCTTCGGCCAGCCCAACCAACCTCTTTTCCGGCCTCAACAACCTCCCTCGACTGGCCATTGACCTTTCCGTTCCATGCCGACTCCTCAGCCGCCGCCAACCATTACATTTGTGCTCCTGCTCTAAACCCGTCGCTAGAAGCAGGTCGGCGTGCCTGCCTCCTCCTATTCCCACGCCTCGTGCACCCCACCCGATAGGAGCTTCTTTTTTCCCATACTGCCAGCTGCCCACCCTCCTACACTAGCTGCCAAAACTCATTTTCTTCTCTCCCCCTTTTGTTACAGCCTCTTCATTTAATTTGTCCCATGCCTACTCCCATTCTTTTTTTCCCTAGCTCTCAAGCTACTCTTTTCCCACTCCGCCAGCTGCCCCCTCATACACTGGCTGCCAAAACCTACTTTCTTCCCTCCCTCTTTTGTCACTCTTCATTTAATTTCTCCCACACATACAACCATTCCTTTTCATAATTTCTCCCACACATACAACCATTCCTTTTCTTTCCCGTAGCTACCACTCATACTCTCTTTTCTATTTCTCTTTAACACCTCCAACCTTCACCCCCACACCCTACCCACTTTAGTTGTCCCCTTCTCTTTTTACCACCTGTTATCCGCAACTGTTTCCTCGTCACAATTCTCAACGAACCTGACAAACTATTAAAACTCAACCTTGAGGGCAATATTGATTTTTGAGGCCGATATAATGTTACCCTCGTGCATTTGTCGGAGGAGCCACCACTCGTCGGAACCACCGGAACTCGCGCATGGAAGCCTCCATGATAAATTTGGTGGAATAAAATAATTTGTTATTAATTAGTATGAATTTGATTGATTAATATTAATTAATAATCAATTTATTATTATTATTATTATTAAGTGCCCTCCCTCATCTATATTAGGGGGAGGGGTATGTATGTTTGTTAGGAAGCTACTAGAGAGGGAGAGAAACTAGAGAGAAAAAGAAGAAGAAGGGGGCTAGGGTTTAGAAGAAGAAGGAGATTACCTTAAGGTTATCATGCATGCCTCCAAATGACCACATCCCCGGGTATAAATACCCGGGCCAAGGAGGGGGCCGGCCGACCCCTCCCAAGAGGGCTGAACCAGTTGGTTCAGCCCTTGGCCGGCCGATTTACTGAGTGGGGGCTGAACTGGTTGGTTCAGCCCCTTCGTCGCTTGTCTTCTCCTTGCGCTTGCGAACATAGTAACGCCCCGAGAAGCGAGGCGCGGTCGGAGGCGTAACATTCCCCTCCCCATCAAGACCCAGCTTGTCCTTAAGATGGAATTCCGGGTACAGCTCCTTGAAGTCCAATAGATCAACCCAAGAGTTATGTGCTTCCGACAAGTGCTTCCACTTGACCAAAAGTTCAGCCCGAATTTCTGTGCCCCGCTGCTTCCACCTGAGTAATAGAACATTCTCCGGCATCGGCCGAAGTTCACCCGCAACGGTAGCTTCCAGCAAGAAAGGGCTTGGTTGGGCACTGTCACCAATCTTCTTCTTAAGCAAGGATACATTGAATGTCGGATGAATGTGGGAGCCCGCAGGAAGCTCCAATGTATAAGCGATCGGTCCCACCCGTTTGAGAACCCGAAAGGGGCCATAATAACGAGGAGCCAACTTCTGATTTGTACGGCGGGCCACCGATAGCTGTTGGTAGGGTTGGAGCTTAAGGAATACTTCATCACCCACAGCAAACTCCCTCTCCTTGCGGTGCTTGTCCGCCTGGGCCTTCATGCGATCCTGGGCAAGGCGAAGATTCGCCCGCAATGTCACTAAAGTGCGGTCGCGGTCGCGGAGGGCCTGATCAATCGTCGGTAACGCCGTACTGCCCGGCTCATAACTGCCCAAAGGGGGGGGGGGGGTCGGCCGTAGACCACCTCAAAGGGCGTCATTTTGCTGGCAGAGTGGTAAGCTGTGTTGTAGCAATATTCGGCCCAATGCAACCAGCTGGTCCAAGTCTGAGGCTCGTCCATGACGAAACACCGGAGGTATGTATCCACGCTACGATTAAGAACCTCCGTCTGGCCGTCGGTCTGCGGGTGATTTGCGGTGCTGAAACGTAAACAAGTTCCTTGGAGCCGGAAAAGCTCTCGCCAGAACTGGCTCACAAACGTGGGATCACGCTCAGAAATGATGGCGCGAGGAAGGCCGTGCAAGCGGATGACTTCCCTAGTAAAGAGTTCAGCGACCGACTCCGCCGTATAAGGATAACTGAGGGCGAGAAAGTGACCATACTTGGAGAGCTTGTCGACGACCACCAAAATAACCGACTTGCCTGAGACTTGGGCAATCCATCAATAAAATCCATCGACACAGTATCCCAAATGTGATGCGGAATCTCAAGTGGTTGGAGCAACCCGGCAGGTGTGGTGGTCTCATACTTTTGTCGCTGACATGTCTCACATTGCCGCACAAACTGCTGCACATCCCGGCGTATTCCGGGCCAGAATACATTTGCTCCCGCCCGCTGGAGGGTGCAGAGCACTCCTGCATGACCCCCCACTGGAGAGGAATGAAACTCGTGAAGCATAACCGTCTTCCATGCTGAACCTGGAGGTATGACCACCCTGCCGTGGCGGTAAACGATCTCGTAATCGTACCCCAAAAGTTTGGTAACCCACTTTTGCTGGAGAGGAGAGGAGACTCGTTGGTCCAAAAAGTGCTTCAAACTTTGGTGATCCGTACGAATCTTGAAATGACGTCCCAAAAGATATGGCCGCCAGAGGGCCACTGCCTGAACCACCGCCAACAATTCTTTCTCATACGTGGACAGTCCCAACGTCTTAGGCGCCAACGTCTTACTGTAAAAGGCCAGTGGCCGGCCCTCCTGCATCAATACTACACCCAACCCCATCCCTGAGGTGTCCGTCTCCACGACGAACTCCTTAGTGAAATCCGGAAGGGCCAAAATTGGGGTGGTTGCCACGGCCCGTTTGAGCGCTTGAAAAGCCGCCTCAGCATCATCCTGCCATGAGAAGACATCCTTCTGCAACAACTGGGTCAGTGGTCTCGCAATCTTCCCGTAGTCCCGCACGAACCGCCAGTAGTAACCAGTGAGGCCCAAGAATCCCCGCAAAGCCCGAACAGTCTGGGGCCGCGGCCAAGAAACCATGCTCTCAATCTTCCGATGGTCAGCTTTGACCCCTTCAGCCGAAACCAAGTGTCCCAAGTACTCGACCTCCTCCTGCCCAAAAGAACACTTGGATCGCTTAGCATAGAGTCAATGCTTGCGTAGAATAGAGAAGACCTGTTCAACATGGCACAAGTGGTCTTCCCAATTAACACTGTATATAAGGATGTCATCGAAGAAAATCAGCACAAAGAGGCGAAGTAGTGGACGAAAGATCTCGTTCATATTGGCCTGAAAGGTGGATGGCCCGCCAGTCAACCCGTTGGCCATTACTAGAAACTCATAGTGGCCGTCATGAGTCCTGAAGGCCGTCTTGTGGATGTCGTCTTCCCGCATGAGGATCTGGTAGTAACCCGACCGTAGGTCAAGTTTTGTGAACCGGGTCGCCCCGTGTAGCTCATCCAATAGCTCTTCAACCAGCGGAATTGGAAACTTGTCCTTCAAGGTGACGCTGTTCAAAGCCCGGTAGTCCACACAGAATCGCCATGAGCCATCCTTCTTCTTGATGAGAATAATCGGGGCCGAAAAAGAGCTCGTGCTGGGCCGGATAATCCCGGCGTCGAGCATCTCCCGGACGCTACGCTCGATCTCTGCCTTCTGTATGTGTGGATATCGGTAGGGCCGGATATTGGCAGGCTCCGCTCTTGCCTTGAGTACAATCTGATGATCCCGAAATCAGGATGGTGGAAGTGTACGTGGCTCCTGAAAGACGTCAGAATACTGCTCGACCAAAGACTGCATCTGCATGGGTACCTCAGACGACCCGACCTCCTCGGACCGTACCCCTAAAAGGACCGTCATCAAGCTGCCTTCCTCTCCGAGGTGTTGCATGCTGCGAAGAGAGACTTCCTTCACTGGCGAGGCTGTGAGACCCTTCAAACAGAACTGTCGTCCATGCTGCACAAACTCCATCGTCATGAGGTCCCAATCGAAAGTGACCCGCTTCAGCTGCTGCAACCACTGAACCCCGAGTACCATGTTCGATCCCCGGATGGGTAGAAGATATACATCCATGCTCCCAATGTATCCCTGGATCCGTAACTCCACTTCCTTCATTACCCCTTCACACTGCAACTTGCTGCCGTCAGCCACCATAACCTAGAATGCACCTCCTCAGTCAATCTCATGTCCCACCCGTTGTGCAACGGCCGAATGAATAAAATTGTGCGTGCTCCCACTGTCCACCAATATCGTCACCTTCTCCCGTCTAACCCTTCCGGCAACCCGCATCGTGAGGGGCGGATTGCACCCTTCCATGGCATGGATGGAAACCCCAAACTCCGTCACATCCACATCCTCCTCCAAGAACGCTTCCTCGACTGCTAACTCGGAAGGAGACTCGTCGCCCACGTCCTCATGCAGCATGAAAACCTGTATCTTCTGACATTTATGCCCGGGTACAAACTTCTCATCACAGTTGAAGCAGAGGTCTTTCTCCTTGCGTGCCTGTAGCTCGCCCCACGACAAACGAGTCACCGTAGGCCTAGCGACCGCCTGCGGCTCTCTCCTGGCAACGGCGGCCGTGGCAGGAGGCCTCCCCGTCGCCCGCGACCGCTGTCGGTTGAAACGCTCCTCCTGAATGCGGGCTAGGCTGATTGCGTGGTTCAAACTCCGTGGCATATAAGCATGAACCTCATCCCGCAAGTGCTCCTTCAGACCGGACACAAAACAACTCAGCAACGTCTTCTCTTCCCAGTGTACTCGGTTCGCCAACTTCTTGAACTCTGTCCGGTATTCCATCACTGTCCCTTTCTGTCGTAACTTTTGCAGCAGCGCCTCAAAATCCTCGTACTCTAGGGGCCCAAATCGGGCGGTGAACCCTTCCACAAAATCAGTCCAGGGCACATAATCTCGATCTCTCAGGAACCACTGAGTCCACTGAAATGCGTCGTCTTCCAGATGGAACGACGCTAGTTGCACCCACTGCCCTTCTGGTACCTCCTGGTAGCTGAAGAACAACTCCACCTTCTGAACCCACTCCAGTGCATCCCCCCTTTGAACTTGGGGAAGTTCATACGTGTCAACTTCGGTGGCATGTACGCTCGGGGCCCCGCTTGCCGTTGCCAGCCCCGTCCATGCCCATTCTGTCCCGGCCCGTTCCACGCTTGACGTCCCGGGCCCATATGACTATCGTGTGCCCCCGGGTAGCCTTGAGGTGGTTGTCCCGGATAAGGCATGTGCTGTCCGGCCCACGGAATCCGACCTCCATAGCCGCCGGGAGGAACGCCGCCTCGCGGGTGAGGAAGAAGGCCTGCCGCACCTCCTGGAGCCCGCACAGCAGTCCCGTGCGCTCCCTCCGTCTGCAGCCATGGCTGCTGGCCGCCATCGACCGGCCCAGCAAAGGCCGAGAGGCCGCCTTGCTGTCTGGATGGCCCACAGTCGTCCAATCCAGTAAAACTGGGGCCGACGCCTCCAGCGATAGCCACCGAGCAGGCCGCCGCCCCTTGCCCCTCGCCGGTGGTCCCCCAAGGTCGGGACAAGCCGATACCAACGTTTCCCCCCATTCCCGACGTTCCCACGCCGATACACGCCGGATCGGGCGTTCCCGAGCCTTCGGCGGACCGATCGGGTCTTCCGCCGATCGGCTCCTCCTCGCTCACGGCCTTCCCTCTCAACATGGCCTTGAGCTCGTCCATTCGCGCGACCAGCCGCTCCTCTAGGCGTTGCGTTGACGTGCGCATTTCCTGCTCGATGGCTGTTACCTAATCAGCCAGTCCATCATAGTTCTCCTCCAAGGTTTCCAAACATGTGATCTCTTCTTGTGTGCGAGTGGTAACCATCGTCGGAGGACGACGCCTCTGATACCAAATGTTTGGAAGCTACTAGAGAGGGAGAGAAACTAGAGAGAAAAAGAAGAAGAAGGGTGCTAGGGTTTAGAAGAAGAAGGAGATTACCTTAAGGTTATCATGCATGCCTCCAAATGACCACATCCCCGGGTATAAATACCCGGGCCAAGGAGGGGGCCGGCCGGCCCCTCCCAAGAGGGCTGAACCAGTTGGTTCAGCCCTTGGCCTGCCGGTTTACTGAGTGGGGGCTGAACTGGTTGGTTCATCCCCTTCATCGCTTGTCTTCTTCTTGCGCTTGCGAACATAGTAACGCCCCGAGAAGCGAGGCGCGGTCGGAGGCGTAACAATGTTGGGGTTACCTTGGATCACTAGTCAATGGTCATTTTGACTCTCATTTGAGAGAAGGTTCTTCGGAGGACCCAACCTCCAGAAGCTTGGTCAGGACTTACTTCGGATTGTATCTTGTGTGTCTGTTTTCAATCAATGCAATTATAATTATCCGTCCATTCTTGCATTCTTGACTGCACATGATTTTCGTAGCTGTAACAATGTCATTCCTTCTGGTGACCGTTCCCCCGTCGGCGCTGCCACTTCTAACCGCTGCGACTCACATTCAGCTGGCACACTTGTCCTGCCGCCAATTATTATGCATGACACTCTCCCCAGCTAACGGCCGCGCCACGCTAGAGCCCTGCTGACTTTCGTGACATTTGTTAGCACGCCATGAGCCCCTGCCCCAATGACACATCTGCTCCAACCTCATGCTACAAAAATTATTCTGGAGCGAAGTTAAGGAACCCGAGGATCACACAGATTTTACCACGCTCGATCTCGAGGGCAAGCTTGATTTCAAGGAAGGATGAGATGTTATTGTCCCAATCCCGTCATTGTATCTTTATTTCTTTTTATTATTATTAATTGTGCTTAGTTGTTAGATGTTATGGGTCACGAATCAAGTGCCTACTTATCTAATTGGTGTCGTTATTATTATTAGTTTTTCTAGTTTAGATTTTCATTTAAGAATAGTCTTGTAGCTTATTTAAAAGGAAGTGTGAGTCTTGTAATGTTACCAAATAAGTATTTCTCATTTCCTTGTCTTGTGAAAGAGATTTTGGTAGCTCTCTCCTCCCGAGCAAGCCCTGCCTAAGCAGTCGCGGTCCCGGCTCTGAAGTATGCCCTCCGCCTCCGGACACTACTCCGGCCAGCGCACAACAAAAAGGTTATGAGTTTAAGTAATAATTCAGAACCATAAATATTAGATAAGCTTTTTCAAAGCAACTTGTGGAGTTGTGTTGGAATGTAACATCCGAATTTACGCATCGCCTCATTTTTTATTTTAGGGTCCGATCATGAATGATTGTGATCGGCGTCAGCGACGAATTGAGGTATTTATTCTTGTTATGATTTACGCATAATCAGTGAATTTGTTAAGATCATTCAATAAGGAAATTTGTAATTTTAATTAGACGCGATTTGGGGTTTCGCGGGAGCACCACAGTTAGTATAAGGTGTTTGTGCGCAGTGTCGTATTCGTAATTAAAAGAAAACCTAATTCTTATCCTTCATAAGTAAAAGTCGGTTCTCTTCACTCCACACACTCCTTTCGATTTTGTCTCCCAGTCATGTGCCGCTCCCTTTTTCCCCTTGCAGACGACTCCCCAACGATGTGTTTCCTGCTTCGTTTCTACAGATTGACGAAGCCCCCACTTCTCTGCCTTTAGAGAGATCGCAATAGACATTCCTATTGAAGTCGACCATCGATGAACTCTCTCTACGTCGACGAAGGTCGTACCCTAGCCCGTCGAGGCATAGGACAACTCCAGGCGGTGGAACGTAGCTGCGGTGGGGTCGAGAGGTGTATCCCCCACTGAGGTCTCCAAGGCCTCAAAATCGTCCAGGGTAACCTCATGGTCGACTTCGCCGATGATGGCGTGGAACTCCTTCACCGAGCACTCATGGTTGGGGGAGTAGGGTTGGCGGCACCGAAAACAGAGGCCCTTGCTGCGAAGCTCATTGTAATCATTGTTCGAGAGGCGCTGAGGGGCCGAGGTTGGTGGTGGTCGGCTGTAGGAGCAGGTGGTCGGGGGGAGAGGTCGGCGTCCACCAGACGTGCCAAGTCCCTGTCGTCAGAGACTGTGTGAGGGTGGTGCGTATGGAGAAGAGAGCGGATATGTGGCAGTAGACCCTGCATGAAGAAGCCTAGGTAATGATCGGGCGGTAGCCCGGGGACGCGGGAGATCAGGGCGACGAACTCATCAACATTGTCGTCCAGACCGGCTGTCTGGCGGACGCCGCAAAGACGCTCGATAGCGGAGGAGCTGGAGTAGCGGGTGTCATACCGCCGGATCATCTCCTGCTTGAGCTCAGGCCAGGAGAGGCACAAGTTGGATTGGCGGAGCCACCACGCCCAGTGGAGGGTCGAGCCGTCCAGGCCAACCACAACCGTACCTGTCGTGCTCCGATGTGTAGTTGAGGTCAAAATATTGCTCCGCTTTGGCGATCCAACCCATCGGGTCAACGCCGACAAAGGAGGGAATGCCGAGGGAGAGGGCGGACTGGCCCGGAATGGGCAGAGGAGTGGTCCCGGAGGGAATGGGCGGCGGCCCGGCGTCGAGGAGAGAGCCGCCGTCCGCGGGCGAGACGGACCCGGAGGCGGCGGTTGACGCTTGCAGGGAGTCGATTTTGGTGTGGAGGGCAAGGAGGGAGGCATGCATGGTGTGACGAGTTGCTCTTGAGCCTTCAAGCGGAGGCTAAGGGCTTCGGAGGTGGTATCTGGAGCGGAGTCACCAGAGGAGCAAGTGTTGGGGCCACGGGGCTCGAAGTGCCGGATTCCTGCCGAGAATGGGCGGATCAGACTAGGATTCGCGGAACCCGAGGGCAGGCGGCCTTCTTGCGTCAAAACAACTTGAAACCTGCGGATCAGGTGGACAGTTACGTGCTGGGAGCAACGAATGCACGTTTGCAGTTGGCGGAACGACGACCCCGACGTCGGAAGAGGAGGATCGGCAGGTAGGCTGTAGCTAGGGGCGGATCGGCGGCTTGGGTTCCGGTTGGTGGAAGCAGAACCTGTGCGGAATCGGCGGAAAGGCGAAGCGGAAGTCGTGGTTTGTTGCATGCGCTGACGAGGTCGCGGGTCCAACGAAGTGGAAGTTGGGATTTTCTGCGGAAGTCAATGATTTCTGCGGAAGCGGTTGCCCAACCGTAGCACAATCTCGAGCACCGGTGGCCAGGGCGGTGTTGTAGGTTGGACCAAATTGATGCATTCTCGGAGAGGAATCCGGCAAGGAGGAGGGCCGACAGTGGTGAGGAAGAAGAGAGCGATTAGGGTAGAGAAGAAAATGGCTTAGGGAGGAGCCCTAAATTTCATTCATCCAAACATAATCCAAAAAGAGTACATCACAACCTCATATAGGTGCGGGGTGCGGATAACGGAAAGCACTGCGAATAATAAAGCGTACACATAACATAATATAACATAACAAAATGCAAATGAGATAATCACGTCGACGACGCGTCTTCGGTCTCAACTCCAGACGGACCCGTCATCGTCTTCCTCCGCGTGTGGACTCGCTGCGACGTCTCTTTGGCGTGTGTGTGTCTCGCCGGCATGCGCAACCGTACCATTTTTGGAGCAACAAGTGGCATCTCCTCTACAACAGAAATGGGTGACGAGGTTGCTGGGCTATGACTACGAGATAATCTATAAGCAAGGGAAGGAGAACGTTGTGGCGGATGCACTATCCCGCCTACCAGAGGGGACACTCCAACACATATCAGGTTCGCTGATTGGCGCACTGGATGACATACAGACGGAGGTTCTGCAGGACCCCGAGCTTCGTCCTATTGTAGAGTCACTTCGACAAGGACAAGACGCTCCCCCTGGATTTCGGTTGCAGAACGGGCACTTATACTTTCACGACCGGGTGGTCATACCCTCATCGTCGCTATGGAAGGACATTATGCTACAAGAATTCCACTCTTCACCAGTGGGGGACATGCAAGAGTTCTACGTACCCTACAACGGGTCGAGCTAATGATTTCTAGAATGGCCAACGAAAGGATGTCCAGTGGTTTGTGCAACAATCCGAGATTTGTCAACGACAGAAATACGAAACCACATCCCCTACGGGCCTACTCACTCCCTTGGAGATACTGCGACAGATTTGGGACACAGTCTCTTTGGACTTCATCGACGGGCTGCTAAAGTCCCAAGGGAAGACAATCATCTTGGTAGTGGTGGATAAATTATCCGAAGTATGGGCACTTCCTGGCCCTGAAACACCCCTACACAGGTGAATCAGCAACGGACTTCGTGCGGGAGATAGTCAAACTTCACGGAATCCCACGAGCTATCACCTCTGATCGGGATCCAATCTTTGTGAGCAACTTCTGGAAGGAACCCTTCAAGCAGTAGGGCACTCACCTATGTATGAGTACTGCCAACCATCCACAAACAGACGGACAAACAGAGGTACTCAATTGGGGAGTTGAGACATACTTACGGTGCTTCGTGATGGACGAGCCCCGCACATGGACACGGTGGCTGCATTGGGCAGAGTACTGCTATAATACCTCCCAAGTCCTACCACACGGCCAGTAAGTTTACTACTTTTGAAATGGTCTATGGGCGCTCCGCCCCGAGCTTGGGTACATATGAGCCAGGGGGAACAACGCTACCTGCTGTTGATCGTGAGTTGCTCGACCGGGACCGTACCTTTGCCATGTTACGAGAAAACCTTATAGCCGCCCAAAACAGGATGAAGGTACAAACAGATAAACATTGCTACGAACGTCAATTTGCAGTCGGTGATGAAGTCTTCTTAAAGCTTCAGCCCTACAGAAAAACCTCGGTGTCCTGGAGGACTAATCAGAAGTTGGCCCCCCGCTATTATGGCCCCTTCAGAATCATTCAGAAGGTAGGACCGTGTAACAACCGTAATTTAATACGCAAAATTAAATTTACAAATTTGCAGGGCTCGATAGCGGTGGGCTGTCTTGACCGCTCAATCTTTAGATCGAGGTATGTTTATCTCTCGTAGTCTTTGCCTCGTGTTAAATTTCTTTTTTTGTATGGTACGAACTTTAGTGTCCACGAAACTTCTTATTTTTAGCAAGGAGCAGTATAAAGATAGAAAGGTTTTAAAGTAGTGGCAATCTTGTAAAATTGGCTGAAAAACCTCCCCCACGGTTTAGTAACTGCTCCATTTACGCGTATCGCGCACGCCTTATTTTATAACCCCTCCCGTGCGCTCGTCTTAAGGAAAAACCGTCGGCCATCTCTTCTTTCCCGAACGATTCAAGCGAGAGAAGGTTTAGGGCTTCTCGTTTCCGTCCCGATCAATCGTCGGCTAAGAGTGTTCCAGCGGCTAATGCAGGCTCCCTCCCTCTCTTCGGCGCCTGTAAGCGCACCTCCCATCTGTAGGAAGCCCAGTTCTCAGGTAAGCGCACGTTCAGCTTAGTCGACGTTTCCTCCCTGCTCAAGGAAGTTTGTCGACGCCTCCTCTTTTCACTGTTAGACCCCGCCGAAATCTCTTATGGCAGATTTGGTTCTCAGATCTAGAAATCGAAGGCCTCTCTTCTTCGCCTCGACAGTCCTTACGAGACAGATTTTTCTGAGTTCTGATTGACTCCCTCTCCAGCAAAACCTCTCTAGGTAATGCCGATCCCTTCTTAAAAATTCATTCTCTTACTCTTAGATCATAGTTTCAAGTTCTCGTTAAGCCCTAATTTATTTGGTGGATCTCGTATGAAGTCACGACAAAATCGAGAACTCCCAATCTAGGTGTGACCTATTCCCATTTCAGAAATCTCAAGCCCCGATATTAGAGAAGTGGTAAGTTTTCCTTCATGCATTATGAAACAGTATACATTAAATTTTGGAGAACTTAAATATATTATGTACCCATTTAGGTCTCCGGAGAAATTGAATCTCATTGTTAACCGGAGATCAAGATAGTGCTTCAGAATACGACTTAAAAGAAATCATGCCGCCTCGTCATGTGTACCAACGCCGCAATGCTACTGTAAGAAATTCTATTCTTTTTGGCTAGATATATCGCATAGTAGTATGTACAAGTTTTATTATTGAGAAATGTGAATATACTCGTTTTAAATAAATATGGATTTGTATGTTACACATAACCATTGCATTTCTTTAGACGTGCGATAGTACATTAAACTCCAGAAAATATATGCGGGACAGTTCTTTAGCGTAAAATATGAACAGCGTCTTCCAACTGAATAAATAAAAGAACCAACGATTACTTAAATTAATCAGGAGGCATGGTTGAGGCACCCTCCATCATGATTGATAGAGGCGCACTATCTTACTCATGGGGCGTAGTAGACCCTATGAGCCTCAAATGCAGGGAGACGTGTTCTCCATTAGAAATTCAGAAGATACGAGTCTATGTCCGTGAGACTTTAGAACCTCTGCGTTCGTTAGTTGAGACTCGAATCTGTAGAATGCGCACAAACAGATCCTCAGCATAAAACATTATGAAGGATAATCACTAGATAAATAGAAACTGAGCATGCGATAAAAATTAGAAATAGTGAGATAGATAACCTTTCCCTGTTAGAGCTTGAAAATGTATACATAAGACTTTTTAAACCAGAACAGACATTTATGTTAAATGTTTTCTTGAAAAGTACGCACAATATAATAGAAACTATTCTTTTGTATGAAAATATTATTTTTAAACAAAGCATGCACTCATGTTCCTTACAAGTATTTTTAGTGTCACTAAGAAGAGTAGTCTTTCTTACTCTCCAGTTGGGCTGACCCATTTTTGGGCTTATTATTACAGGGGTCACAGGTGGGGTGTTGCGCCTAGGATGAGCGCGTTTGCCGATGTTTCCCTATATAGTTTGTTTACTTTCAGTAGTTTATTTCTTCAGTACTGTTATGTAATGTTGGACGTGTATCCAGATTTTCTGATGTTTCCTGTAACAGACTTTGTGTAAGATTTCAGTCTTTCAAGTATGTTGACCTTTTTTCAATTTTAGTGGCTCTGTGAATTCAGCTTTCAAGGTACACTTTACCCTTAGTTACATTCTTTATTTCCGCTGTAAGTAATCTTTAGCACTTTTAAATTTATACCAACTATGTACCAATTATTATTACCGTTTCTTGGTTTGCTATCTTATCTCGGGGCCCGGCCGGACTGCGGATTTGTGGTAAAACTAAGGTGGGGTTTTACAATTGGTATCAGAGTTAGGTTTATGATCCCACGACCCAGAAAATTCACAGAGCCTTAGGATTTCAACTGAATTTTTCTTAGACGTTAGAGTCATCAGAGTTGTCTCTAGCTCAGTTATGCGTTGAATGGAAATATCTTTATAGTAGATCTTTCTTGTGTCTCGTACATCAATAATTGTTCCTCTTCAATCGTATAGGCACCGCGTACCAACGAAGCGGTCGAGCCTTCGCGGCAGAACACCACTCCCGAGATAGTTATGGATGACGGTGGTGCACCAGCAGCAGCACCAGCAGCACCGGCAGTGCCAGAACCTACTGACTTAGCGGCCATTATTGCCAGGGCAGTGGCCATAACTTTGCTGGAATTCAGAAATGTACTGCCTGCAGCAGGTCCAGTAGCAGTTCCTATACCAGCTGCCGGGGACTTAGGAATGGATCGTTATCTGAGGAATTTCTGGGATCTTCAGCCCTCCAATTTCAATGGGGAAGAAACACCAATGGAGACTGATGATTGGTTGATTAAGACCCGCGACCTGCTCGAAGTGATGCAGTGCCCAGAAAACAAGAAGGTTCCTCTAGCTGCCTTCCTCCTGAAAGGTGAGACAAATCTGTGGTGGACTAGGCATCTGGCGGACGACCCCGCTGGTAAGTAACGTTGTTCTAATCCTCCTTTTCTAAAATACTTTGCCTGTTAGCGGTGTAATAATATGGATTTTCATTTATGCTAGGCCGTACAACAGATATGTTCACGTGGAACAATTTCTCGACGGCACTATCTACCTGGTTTGTGCCCCCATCCGAGCGCCGCAGTCTCCAGGAGAAGTACCTCCGACTCTTTCAGGGGGACAAGACTGTAATAGCCTATGAGCGGGAGCTGACTCACCTATCTTGTTATGCGGGGATTATGCAAGGGGATGAGAACGAGAAATGTAGCCGGTTCGTGGACGGACTGCGTGACTCGCTGAGGCAGCCGTTGATGACAATGGTCAATGCCGATTACAGGAGCTTAGTGGACACAGCGAGGAAACTGGAGGCTGATCAGCAGAAGGTGCAAAAGCGAAATAATTTTCGTTCGAAGCGGACTCAGGATACACCGCAGCAGCAACAACATCAGAACAGGAATAATCAAGGAAAGAACTGGAACAAGAAGCAGAGAACTGATGATAAGAAGGGTGGTCAGACCGAGTCCAATGTCAAAGATTACCCCCTCTGTCCTAAATGCTACCGCCACCATCTGGGTAAGTGTTTAGCTGCTGCAGGAGTTTGTTACAAATGCCATCAACCGGGACATATAGCCCGTTACTGCCAGGGAACTCCCGTGGTTCAGGTACGAAATTTAATTTGAGTAATTTTCTTAAGTTATTGCTTTCCCTCAATAGGCCTAATTATGATTCCTTTATAGTCGAAGTTTGAGGTCGGTGGTCCTAGCAGAACCGACAGAGGAAAGGCTCATGTTAGAACCGAGGAGAAAAATACTGCAGGACGTGGTCCGGTGCAACCCAGAGCTTATGGGCTAGGCCAGCAGGAAGCTAAGGATCAGGAGGACGTGGTGACAGGTATGTGTACGACCAAGACGTTTTAGTATTTCTCTCCTTAGTGACACTAAACATATACCTTTGTTGCATTCATGCATGTAGGAATACTTATGATACGAAACGTTCCCTCTAAGATTCTCTTTGACACGGGTGCCTCACACTCGTTCATAGCAGAATCTCTGGTGCGTAGACTGGATTTAGAAGTCCTCCCAGAGTCTGCATCTTTGGAAGTGATGATGCCTAATGGATCCTGTTTGCGGACCAGGAATAAGTGTAGAGTTCCAGTGTGGTTTGGAGAAACTAAAATTTCAATAGAAGCCTCACTCCTCCCTATATCAGGATTTGATTTGATAGTGGGTATGGACTGGCTTTCAGCTATGAATGCAAGAATTGACTGCAGGAACAAGGTAGTACAATTCGAAGGACCCAACCAAGCGGCATTTACCTTCCAGGGCATGAAGGGAGTCTCTAAATTAATAGTCTCCTCAGTCCAGACTGTCAGATGCATCAACAAGGGTTGTGCGACCTTTCTAGTATTGATGAATGCTGAAGCCAAGGTTAATCTGCTAGAAGTGCCTGTTGTTAAGGACTTTCCTGATGTTTTTCCAGAGGAATTACCTGGTGCCCCTCCTACCAGAGAGATTGATTTCCAGATAGATCTTATTCCTGGAGCTGCGCCAGTGGCCAAGAGTCCATACCGAATGGCTCCCAGATAACTTGCCGAGTTGAAGATTCAATTGCAGGAATTGATCGACTTGGGTTTCATTCGCCCCAGCACTTCACCTTGGAGTGCCCCGGTCCTTTTCGTCAAGAAGAAAGATGGTAGCATGAGATTGTGCATAGACTACCGTGAGCTTAACAAGCTGACAATTAAAAATAAGTACCCTATTCCCAGGATAGATGATTTGATTGACCAGCTCGAGGGATCTAGCACGTTCTCCAAGCTAGATTTGAGGTCAGGTTACCACCAATTGAGGATTCGAGATGTGGACATCCAGAAGACGGCGTTCAGCACTAGATATGGACACTATGAGTTCGTAGTCATGCCGTTCGGGTTAACTAATGCCCCGTCCGCCTTTATGGATTTGATGAATAGGGTGTTCCGAGAACTACTAGACCGGTTCGTGATTGTCTTCATAGATGATATTTTGGTTTATTCAAAGAGTCAAGAAGATCACGCTGAGCACCTCCGGGCAGTGTTGAGCACTCTCAGGAAGAATCAGTTGTATGCCAAGTTTTCAAAGTGCGAGTTTTGGCTCTCAGAGGTTGCATTCTTGGGACACGTCATCAGTCAGAAGGGTCTCGCGGTGGATCCAAAAAAGATAGAAGCAATAAAGGATTGGCCAAGGCCGAAGGCAGTGACTGAGGTTCGCAGTTTTCTTGGCCTGGCAGGTTATTACAGGAGATTCATTAAGGACTTCTCGAAGATAGCGCTACCGATGACTACACTCACCAGGAAGGGGAAAGCCTTCACATGGACAGTGGAGTGTGAACTTGCGTTTGAGGAGTTAAAATCTAGATTGATGAGCGCCCCGGTTTTGAGCTTACCTTCAGGCTCAGAAGGATTTCAGATATATAGCGATGCCTCAGGTCAAGGGTTGGGTTGTGTACTTATGCAGCATGGTAAGGTCATAGCTTACGCCTCCAGGCAGTTAAAGGTTCACGAGAGAAATTATCCTGTGCACGATTTGGAACTTGCAGCAGTCATCCACGCCTTGAAGATCTGGAGACACTACCTCTACTGAATTTGTTGTGAGGTCTTTACGGATCATAAGAGTCTCACGTATATATATAATCAGCAGGAGCTTAATATGAGGCAGCGCAGGTGGGTGGAATTCCTCTCAGATTATGACATTGGTATTCAATACCACCCCGGGAAAGCAAACGTGGTAGCTGACGCACTCAGTAGGAGAGGTTCGAATTATGCCCTCATTACCCAACAGGAAGAACTTGTTCGAGCTCTGGAGAGATTAGAGATCAGTATCTTACCACGCTCCAGCCTTGGTTCTGCAAGGTTAAACTGGATGGAAATCACTTGTGATATTAAAGATAGGATCAGAACGGCTTTACCTCTAGATCCGAAGATGGTAGAGATTTGGGACTCAACTCGGGCTGGTCAGAAGGAGAGGTTCAGCATTCATGAAGGTTACTTCTTTTTGATAGTAGAGTATGCATTCCAGACGTTGATCACCTTCGTGAGGATATATTGTTTGAAACTCATAATTCCAGATATTCGATACATCCGGGTAGCACGAAGATGTATGCAGATCTTAAGAAGTCAGTCTGGTGGTCAGGTTTGAAGAATGATGTAGCAGAATATGTTGGAAGTGTTGGAGCTTGCTTTCCGCATCTCTTGGTTTGAGAATAACAAATACCGTGTTGTATTTGATCTAGTCTTTTGTGTGTTTATAGTGGCCAGGTTGTATAGGTTCAATGAGGAGACAAGTCCTCGTTCATGGGCATGATCCGAGAACGACAAGTCTCAGGTTGGATGAGTTTTGTGTGCTGATCTTAAAATGGCCATAACTTTCAATCCAGGAAGAGTTACAGAACGTGCCACCCCATTTCGGAGATGAGAACGACTCAATCTACATGCTGGAGCTAAATTTGAATGTGGGAAATTTCACTGTCGGAAAATTCCGACAGCCACTGTCGCCCAGGCGACAGCAGAGAAGTTACAACTACTTCCCTCCACGGCAGCACGACGAAAAGCAGTTTTGAGATGTCGGAAATCCGACATCGATGTCGCCCAGGCGACAGCTCGACGGTTACACCAACTGCCCACGACTCCACCCACGACGGCACTCCAGCGGCAGTTTAGCGCTGTCGGAAAATTCCGACAGTCACTGTCGGAAATTCCGACAGCGATTTTCTATAAATTGACACCTTCTGTTCGTGCATTTCAACCATTGAAGATTCTAAGTCCTTTCCTGAGTGCATTCCATCCAGAGAGCTCCAGAACCTCATGAACTCCCATTTATGCTGAGAAGGTTTGAAATTGAAGACGAGATCGGACGCGCTTCTACATCAAGGATCATCTCGAGGCTTCAACCTTCCTTTCAGAGATCTGAATTTCTAGGGAGTTCTTATTTTATCTTGTATTTTCATTTATATACATTTTACTTTGTATTGGTAGGGAAAATCGCTTCCTTGTGCGGAGCGTCTAAGTCCTTGCGCGGCTTAGGGGAAAATCGCTTCCTTGTGCGGAGCGTCCAAGTCCTTGCGTGGCTTGGTGGGAAATCGTGGCCTTGTGTGCTACGTCTAGATCTTGGGAAGATCTAGAGGATAGGCTTGGGCTTGGTCTAGGGAGAGACAAGTGATAGCCTTCCGATCCTTGGGAGAAGGATTGGTAAACAAAAAGAAATTTACATTTGTACGCCTCCGATTTCTAGCGATATAGAAATCAAATTTATGTAAACACGTTTTCATATATATAATCATGTCTCTTTTGTGTTTACTTGATTTGTATCATTTGGCGTAATCTCTATTATATTGTGTTCTAAGTTTTCAATTCTAAATCTAAATTGTTTATTTCAATCTCTTTCATTATAAAACAATTTAGTAATTATCTTGGAAATTATAAAAAGAATTTTATTCCCTTATTCACCCCCCCTCTAAGGGCGCCGTAAGATCCAACAGGAAGGTGTGAAACATGCAAGTTAGTTAAAGCCGAGTGCCAAAGACCAGGGGGCAAGTTGAAGCCTCTACCTATTCCGGAGTGGAACTTTGAAGATATATCTATGGATTTTGTTCACGGTCTTCCCCGTTCGCAGAGTGGGAATGATTCTTTATGAGTTATAGTTGACCGTCTCTCCAAAGTTGCCCATTTCATTCCTAACAAGAAAACGGATCAGGGTTCGAAGTTAGCTCAGTTGTATGTGGATGAGATAGTCCGACTGCATGGTGTTCCCAAGACTATTATTTCTGATAGAGATGACAGATTTACCTCCAAGGAATGGAAGTACGTTCAGGAGCGTTTGGGCACTAAGCTACTTTTCAGTACAGCCTTCCACCCCCAGACAGATGGGCAAACAGAGCGCACGAATAGAACCATGGAAGATATGCTTCGTATGTGCATTCTGGATTTTGGAGGTAAATGGGAGAAGTATGTCACCCTTGTAGAGTTCTCCTACAATAATAGTTTTCAAGCTAGCATTGGGATGGCGCCTTTTGAGGCTCTTTATGGTAGGCGGTGTCGGACACCGTTATGCTGGGCTGAAATTGAGGAGAGGTCTTCCAATACAGAATCATGGGTGGACAAGACCTCAACTCGAATCAAACTCATACAGGAGCGTATGAAGATAGCACAAGATCGTCAGGCCAAATATTTTGATCGGAGGCATAGATCAGTGGAGTTCAGCGTAGGAGACTATGTTTATCTGAAGGTCAAGCCAGTCAAGGGTGTCTCTCGAATCAAGCGGATGAAGAAGCTGAGTCCAAGGTTCGTTGGTCCTTTCGAGGTGTTGGAACGCATAGGTGAGGTTGCTTATAGATTGGCCTTGCCCCAGGAGATGAGTGGTCTACACGACGTATTCCACGTCTCCTATCTGAGGAGAGCAGTCAGAGATCCCAGTCAGATAATCGGTACCGAGGAAGCACCAATCGAATCAAATCTTAGTATCAATATTAAGCCCGCCAGAATAGTGGACTCAAGGATTCAGAAGCTCAGAAATAGAGAAATCCGTTTTGTAAAGGTCCTTTGGATGAACTGTGGCCGACCAGAGTACTCATGGGAAAGAGAAGATGAACTTCGGAGTAATGTAGACTATGCTTTCCTCTTTGACTCAGGTATGGTTATAATTTTCGAGGTCGAAAATTTTATTAGGAGGGGAGATTTGTAACAACCGTAATTTAATACGCAAAATTAAATTTACAAATTTGCAGGGCTCGATAGCGATGGGCTGTCTTGACCGCTCAATCTTTAGATCGAGGTATGTTTATCTCTCGTAGTCTTTGCCTCGTGTTAAATTTCTTTTTTGTATGGTACGAACTTTAGTGTCCACGAAACTTCTTATTTTTAGCAAGGAGCAGTATAAAGATAGAAAGGTTTTAAAGTAGTGGCAATCTTGTAAAATTGGCTGAAAAACCTCCCCCACGGTTTAGGTAACTGCTCCATTTACGCGTATCGCGCACGCCTTATTTTATAACCCCTCCCGTGCGCTCGTCTTAAGGAAAAACCGTCGGCCATCTCTTCTTTCCCGAACGATTCAAGCGAGAGAAGGTTTAGGGCTTCTCGTTTCCGTCCCGATCAATCGTCGGCTAAGAGTGTTCCAACGGCTAATGCAGGCTCCCTCCCTCTCTTCAGCGCCTGTAAGCGCACCTCCCATCTGTAGGAAGCCCAGTTCTCAGGTAAGCGCGCGTTCAGCTTAGTCGACGTTTCCTCCCTGCTCAAGGAGGTTTGTCGACGCCTCCTCTTTTCACTGTTAGACCCCGACGAAATCTCTTATGGCAGATTTGGTTCTCAGATCTAGAAGTCGAAGGCCTCTCTTCTTCGCCTCGACAGTCCTTACGAGACAGATTTTTCTGAGTTCTGATTGACTCCCTCTCCAGCAAAACCTCTCTAGGTAATGCCGATCCCTTCTTAAAAATTCAGCCTCTTACTCTTAGATCATAGTTTCAAGTTCTCGTTTAAGCCCTAATTTATTTGGTGGATCTCGTATGAAGTCACGACAAAATCGAGAACTCCCAATCTAGGTGTGACCTATTCCCATTCCAGAAATCTCAAGCCCCGATATTAGAGAAGTGGTAAGTTTTCCTTCATGCATTATGAAACAGTATACATTAAATTTTGGAGAACTTAAATATATTATGTACCCATTTAGGTCTCCGGAGAAATTGAATCTCATTGTTAACCGGAGATCAAGATAGTGCTTCAGAATACGACTTAAAAGAAATCATGCCGCTTCGTCATGTGTACGAATGCCGCAATGCTACTGTAAGAAATTCTATTCTTTTTGGCTAGATATATCGCATAGTAGTATGTACAAGTTTTATTATTGAGAAATGTGAATATACTCGTTTTAAATAAATATGGATTTGTATGTTACACATAACCATTGCATTTCTTTAGACGTGCGATAGTACATTAAACTCCAGAAAATATATGCGGGACAGTTCTTTAGCGTAAAATATGAACCGCGTCTTCCAACTAAATAAATAAAAGAACCAACGATTACTTAAATTAATCAGGAGGCATGGTTGAGGCACCCTCCATCATGATAGATAGAGGCGCACTATCTTACTCATGGGGCGTAGTAGACCCTATGAGCCTCAAATGCAGGGAGACGTGTTCTCCATTAGAAATTCAGAAGATACGAGTCTATGTCCGTGAGACTTTAGAACCTCTGCGTTCGTTAGTTGAGACTCGAATCTGTAGAATGCGCACAAACAGATCCTCAGCATAAAACATTATGAAGGATAATCACTAGATAAATAGAAACTGAGCATGCGATAAAAATTAGAAATAGTGAGATAGATAACCTTTCCCTGTTAGAGCTGGAAAATGTATACATAATACTTTTTAATCCAGAACAGACATTTATGTTAAATGTTTTCTTGAAAAGTACGTACAGTATAATAGAAACTATTCTTTTGTATGAAAATATTATTTTTAAACAAAGCATGCACTCATGTTCCTTACAAGTATTTTTAGTGTCACTAAGAAGAGTAGTCTTTCTTACTCTCCAGTTGGGCTGACCCATTTTTGGGCTTATTATTACAGGGGTCACAGGTGGGGTGTTGCGCCTAGGATGAGCGCGTTTGCCGATGTTTCCCTATATAGTTTGTTTACTTTCAGTAGTTTATTTCTTCAGTACTGTTATGTAATGTTGGACGTGTATCCAGATTTTCTGATGTTTCCTGTAACAGACTTTGTATAAGATTTCAGTCTTTCAAGTATGTTGACCTTTTTCCAATTTTAGTGGCTCTGTGAATTCAGCTTTCAAGGTACACTTTACCCCTAGTTACATTCTTTATTTCCGCTGTAAGTACTCTTTAGCACTTTTAAATTTATACCAGCTATGTACCAATTATTATTACCGTTTCTTGGTTTGCTATCTTATCACGGGGCCCGGCCGAACTGCGGATTTGTGGTAAAACTAAGGTGGGGTTTTACAGACCGGTTGCTTACACCTTGGACCTTCCCGCCGGCTCGTGTATTCATCCCACATTCCATGTCTCCTTGTTAAAGAAGAAAATCGAGGAAACAACACAAGTGTGCCCTTCCCTTCCGGAAGCAACCAACGAACGGGGAATTTCGACCACTTCCCGAGGAGGTGCTGCTCATCAAGTGGAGGAAACGCATATGAAATTTGGAGTTTTCTTGAAAGAACTTATGATTCTCCTTCTACAGGTACGAAACATTCACAAGAACCGGAGAATATGCAAGCCTATGCAAATATTCAAAAAAGCTACACAAAGGATGGATCCATAGAATGCTCATCAAGCGGAAAAGATGATGGACACTCTTGTTTGGAAGAGGAAGATGAAGAAGACAACGTCACAATATTGGACTCAGTTGATGGCAAAACATCAAGCAAAAGAGAAGATGGAAACTATAGCAAGGTAAGAAAATCTAAATCTTCTCTTTTAGTAACTAATTCTATTTCTACATTTCGTGTGCTTAAATTTGCTAAACGTAAAATTTCAAAGTTGAAACATGCTATTTCCAAATTACGTTTAGAAAATAAAACTTTAAAAGCAAACACTAAAGTAGAATCTTATATTGATGTTTCAAATTCTTGTTCATGCTCTTTAATTGAAAATGCTAAACCTTGTTTTTATTATAATTCTTTTAAAGAAGAACTCAAGGTTTTAGAAAAAGGACTTTTAGTTTCCAAAGAACATAATGAAAAATTGATAAAAGAAAATGATAATTTAAAGGATAAACTAGAATCATTAAAAATGTTTATTCAAAAATTTTCATATAATGAAAAATCTCTTTTTTCTAATTTATCAAATTTTCAAAAGTCTAAAAGCTTAACTTCATATTATAAGAGTAGGTCTATAAGAAAGAGTGGAAATGAAAATCATCTAAATAAGGACCAATCATTTAAAACATTTTGTAACTCACTCTTTCAACATTCAATTCTAAAGAAAGACAATCACTCTTATAAAATTTTAAACAATCCATATAATAAAAATCATTATGATTATCAACATCAAGCTACTTTGAAAAATAATTTAAATAAACATAAACCTCCAATGAATTATTTTTCAAACAATTCACATAATCATTATATGGATTTAAGTAATAAACAACCAATGTATGAATGGAGACCCATAAAGAAAAATGACATATCAACATTAATTAAAAAGGCTCATTCATCATTATCTTCTCAAAAGCCATCACGACATATTTGGGTGCCCAAAGGAACCATTACACATGGTCAACTTTGGATACCTAAATCTCTTATCATTTAGTATCTTTCATTTGCATGAAGTAGAAACAATTAAATATGAAATATCATTACTCTACTTCATGATATGCTTAATTGCTTTTTCTTTTATTTATTTTCTTATTTTTGAGCCAACACGCTAAGGTCACTTAGATATATTATGAAATATGACTTTTACATTTTAAGCCTAATGTTTATCAAATCAAATTTGTATTAAAATTGAACATTAAGTCATATATTTTTCAAAGTGATCTATATCTCATCTTTGATTGTACTTTATCCGTTTAAATCCTTTACCCTTAATTGTCTTGAATTATCATTAGAAATTGAATATTGAAATTATTTTCAAGACTAATGAAATTAGCTTTAAAAATGGATTTAAATGGTTTATTAAAGGGCTTAAGGTAAAAATTAAAATGCGCAACGTTATGATAATCTTCAATTTGCTGCATATGATAGCCCCTATAATGAAAAATATTATCAAATAAAATCGAAAACAAAAATTCATCTAAACGCATGCTTAATCTTTCAAAAAGCGAGTTTTTGATCAAAACTTCATATAGCCATATCTTTTGATCCGCTCGTCCGATTTTCGCGTTTAATATCTTTTCGGAAAGAGCACAGAAATCTCCATCTATTGGCAATCTAGGCTTGTTCATTTGAGTTCTCTTGGTGCTGTCAACTTTCCCAATTACAACTCAGTTTTTAAAAGCTATCTTAGTTTGCTTGATTTGGAAATTTCTGTGTTTATGAATTTTTTCATCACACGCTATCCTTAGAATAATTGTTTCATATTTTATATTATGTGTGTGATGTGTGTCACCTATGTTTGCATGTAACTTAGACCTTAGGATCATCTTGTATCATTAAGATCAAATCAAAAGTTTAATCATTTCATTCTAGGTCTAAAGAAAATTAATTTGAAAAACTTCTCATATTTCATGCAACATAATCTCCATTAATCCTATGTAATAACATTGCATTCAAACTCATCATCCTAGCATTGCTTCTTGGTCTATGCTTATATATTTATGCTGGGTAGAACACTTACAATGTTATTCAACTTTCATGATAACTATGTGATTTGAAATTATATAGAATATTAAAATTCCAACAAACACATAGTTTATGGATTAATCATTAGAATATATATATGAATATTATATCATAAATCATATATTATCATGCAAAACCAAAGATCAATAGATTCAATTATTGAATGCAAATTTTATTATAAATTTCAAAACATTATATATGTGATCTTTGTCTTTAATATGTTTACATGATCATCATTTCTAGGCTTAAAAATCAAACATGCTTATTCAAAGAAGATCACTATATCACTATATCACAAGTCTAGAAGAATTAGAATTTACATACATCATGATGATCTGAGATATATTCTATGCCAATTTGTCTATAATCATAAATCATAATTCATGTTCTATCAAGACATATCTCAAATCGATAATAGGAATTATGAATCTTATGATAAAAATTATGAATAATGTTTTCATTACATTATTTGATGTATTGATTTGCTTTGCTAGTGATTGCATGTATCTCTCATATTTGTAGACCCTAGAATCAACTTTGCAATGAAGATATACATCAAACTTAATTATCACTCTATTCTAGATCTATAATTTGAAATTCTATTTTGGAATACATGCAATTTCAATATAAATCTTATGACATGACATTAAACTCAAAACTCATCATACTAGCATTGTCACTTATTGAATATTAGTAATTGTGCTAGTTATCTCATTTCGTCATCTCATAATAAGTAGAAAAACAATACGGCTTTTTAACTCTTCACAAAAACCCATAGTTTACATATCAACCCATAGATTTAAAAAGCATAGGTTGTTCAAAAGATTATTCACCTATGACTTCATATCTCACAATAGCGAGGGCGTAGGGTTGTATGCATTAGAGACCTAACCTCTAAGTCATGTCTTGTCCTTAACCGGGGAGGGTTCCAGTGGGGCCTTGCGAGGCACTGGGGGGAAATAGTGCTAGGTTGAGTGTTCTCTAGTGTGTGCATATGGGACTAACACCCCAACCTACGGCATGCGTGCAGCTCCTCATGCCCATCCGTCACTTAGTACGGGGCTAGGGTGTAGACATTTAGTCGGGGTAGCCTTTAATCTTAGAACATACTTATATTACTCACTGCATGAACATTTTTATTCACTTATTACTTAAATCATGCATATTTTGGGTTGTTTAATAAAAATGTCTTCATGTGTTTGCATAATTTATCTTTTTGAGTTTAAATGTTTTTGTAAAACACATGTATTTGAAAAAGCTAAAGTTTTATGCAAATTTGAGCAATCAAGTCATCTGTGAAAATTCCAAAATTTCTGCATAAGACTACTCTAAGGACATTTAATAAATATCAAAAATCAGATTTTTAAAATTCTCAAAAAACCGAGTACTGTTTCCAGCGCTAGCGCTAGCGCCGGCGCTAGCGTGGGTGTTGGAATTTTCTGATTTTTAAAATTTCAAAAAATCCATAAAAATATGTTGGTTCATATTTTCTACTTATTTGTTGTGTTTCTGACTTTTGTTATTTTAGTTTTATTTATATTATGAAAAATCAACTACAAAAGATCAAAATTCAAAAATACAAAATTTTTTTTTGTTATTTATGTTTTTCTTCATATTATGAAAAATCTACTACAAAAATTCAAAATTCAAAACTTACAAAAATATGTTTTTTGTGATTTTTCTGATTTTGATTTAAAAAAAAAATTGTATGATCTTTATTGTCAATATCAAGCATGTATGAATTCTATTATTTAGAATTATTTACAATGTTGAAACATATTCTTTCAAATTACTATGAACATTGTTTTGCTTATCATGCTTTGATATATCTATTTAAAGTGCATCAATTGTATTGAAAAATGTGTAGAACCAAGCTTAGCATGCCTCTAAGTATGAGTAAATGTTTTTATGATTGATAATGATACATTTCACTCACTTATTTTGGTAATCAACATGTGTGTCTAAATCTAAAAATGCTTGCTTATGTATTGTATTTGTACAATGAATTAAAACTTGCATAAGTTTATTGCCTACACAACATTTGAATTGCACTTATGAAATTTAGAAAAGTGGTTAAGAGTTAAAAAAAAAAATATTGGGTTTGCAAAACAAGTGTATTCGGAGAATGTTGTCTCACAAATATGAACAAAAAAATTATATATGTAGACAAATATAACTCCACCAAGCACTACTTGAACCTCCTGATAATTCTTCATAAGCATTGTGAGGTTGAGCACCTTGGAAAGAATAGTAAAGTGGCTTGTGCAAGCCTTAGTTATTATACCACTTTGTTAAAAAATTATGTGCATTAAAAGTGAGTGAAAGTAATTTACTTGTGTTTTATTGTGCACTTTACTCTACATATGCCTTGTATTTTGATGATTTAAATCAATTGTTAACATTGCCCAAAATACACTTATGTGCACATCATTATCTTTCATAACACTTCTTCTCATGAGTATTGGATTCTAATGCTTTATCTATACTACTCTTTATGTAAAAATGCACTAGATAACCTAGCATGATCTTTACAATGTTTTTGGTATTTCTTGAATCTAAAATTAAGTAACATTGTAGTATAATCTCTCTTTGATATGTTCATTTCATGCTTGGTATCTTTATGAAAAACTTTGAGATTTCAAAAAGGTTAAAACATCTTTCAATTTTGAACTAAAATTCATATTTTTACTTATGCTTTTCATGCTTACAAAAAGGATGTTTATTATAATCTTCCGCTTGCTTACAACTCTTATCTTTTTATTTGAAATCTCTTTTATATACTATGCTTCAACTCTTTATCATTTCATATATTTAAAAGCTCGATCATGCTTTGTTATTTAAATGCCTCCTTACTACCCTCACCCCACCTTCTTTTGATAATACCAAAAGGGGGAGATTAATTCAAGAAATCTAGAAGATTAAGGGGAGAATAATTAAATAATGCACCATTGCAATTAATTATAACATTTAGGGGGAGCATACATTTAGGGGGAGAATACAATTTAGGGGGAGTATATTAAAAAGTTTTCATGGAAAGCGTCTATTGCTCGATCATGACAACCCACTTTTGGTAATAACAAAAGGGGGAGAATAAAATGAGAAATCTAGTGACATATATATTTAGGGGGAGTAAAATCTGTAACGCAGTAAACCTTTTATTCATGCATATCTTTTATCGCACTTATCTATAAACTCACTAATTTCTCATATGGGTATTTGTTATTATCAAAAGGGGGAGATTGTTGGAGCTTGCTTTCCGCATCTCTTGGTTTGAGAATAACAAATACCGTGTTGTATTTGATCTAGTCTTTTGTGTGTTTATAGTGGCCAGGTTGTATAGGTTCAATGAGGAGACAAGTCCTCGTTCATGGGCATGATCCGAGAACGACAAGTCTCAGGTTGGATGAGTTTTGTGTGCTGATCTTAAAATGGCCATAACTTTCAATCCAGGAAGAGTTACAGAACGTGCCACCCCATTTCGGAGATGAGAACGACTCAATCTACATGCTGGAGCTAAATTTGAATGTGGGAAATTTCACTGTCGGAAAATTCCGACAGCCACTGTCGCCCAGGCGACAGCAGAGAAGTTACAACTACTTCCCTCCACGGCAGCACGACGAAAAGCAGTTTTGAGATGTCGGAAATCCGACATCGATGTCGCCCAGGCGACAGCTCGACGGTTACACCAACTGCCCACGACTCCACCCACGACGGCACTCCAGCGGCAGTTTAGCGCTGTCGGAAAATTCCGACAGTCACTGTCGGAAATTCCGACAGCGATTTTCTATAAATTGACACCTTCTGTTCGTGCATTTCAACCATTGAAGATTCTAAGTCCTTTCCTGAGTGCATTCCATCCAGAGAGCTCCAGAACCTCATGAACTCCCATTTATGCTGAGAAGGTTTGAAATTGAAGACGAGATCGGACGCGCTTCTACATCAAGGATCATCTCGAGGCTTCAACCTTCCTTTCAGAGATCTGAATTTCTAGGGAGTTCTTATTTTATCTTGTATTTTCATTTATATACATTTTACTTTGTATTGGTAGGGAAAATCGCTTCCTTGTGCGGAGCGTCTAAGTCCTTGCGCGGCTTAGGGGAAAATCGCTTCCTTGTGCGGAGCGTCCAAGTCCTTGCGTGGCTTGGTGGGAAATCGTGGCCTTGTGTGCTACGTCTAGATCTTGGGAAGATCTAGAGGATAGGCTTGGGCTTGGTCTAGGGAGAGACAAGTGATAGCCTTCCGATCCTTGGGAGAAGGATTGGTAAACAAAAAGAAATTTACATTTGTACGCCTCCGATTTCTAGCGATATAGAAATCAAATTTATGTAAACACGTTTTCATATATATAATCATGTCTCTTTTGTGTTTACTTGATTTGTATCATTTGGCGTAATCTCTATTATATTGTGTTCTAAGTTTTCAATTCTAAATCTAAATTGTTTATTTCAATCTCTTTCATTATAAAACAATTTAGTAATTATCTTGGAAATTATAAAAAGAATTTTATTCCCTTATTCACCCCCCCTCTAAGGGCGCCGTAAGATCCAACAGGAAGGTGTGAAACATGCAAGTTAGTTAAAGCCGAGTGCCAAAGACCAGGGGGCAAGTTGAAGCCTCTACCTATTCCGGAGTGGAACTTTGAAGATATATCTATGGATTTTGTTCACGGTCTTCCCCGTTCGCAGAGTGGGAATGATTCTTTATGAGTTATAGTTGACCGTCTCTCCAAAGTTGCCCATTTCATTCCTAACAAGAAAACGGATCAGGGTTCGAAGTTAGCTCAGTTGTATGTGGATGAGATAGTCCGACTGCATGGTGTTCCCAAGACTATTATTTCTGATAGAGATGACAGATTTACCTCCAAGGAATGGAAGTACGTTCAGGAGCGTTTGGGCACTAAGCTACTTTTCAGTACAGCCTTCCACCCCCAGACAGATGGGCAAACAGAGCGCACGAATAGAACCATGGAAGATATGCTTCGTATGTGCATTCTGGATTTTGGAGGTAAATGGGAGAAGTATGTCACCCTTGTAGAGTTCTCCTACAATAATAGTTTTCAAGCTAGCATTGGGATGGCGCCTTTTGAGGCTCTTTATGGTAGGCGGTGTCGGACACCGTTATGCTGGGCTGAAATTGAGGAGAGGTCTTCCAATACAGAATCATGGGTGGACAAGACCTCAACTCGAATCAAACTCATACAGGAGCGTATGAAGATAGCACAAGATCGTCAGGCCAAATATTTTGATCGGAGGCATAGATCAGTGGAGTTCAGCGTAGGAGACTATGTTTATCTGAAGGTCAAGCCAGTCAAGGGTGTCTCTCGAATCAAGCGGATGAAGAAGCTGAGTCCAAGGTTCGTTGGTCCTTTCGAGGTGTTGGAACGCATAGGTGAGGTTGCTTATAGATTGGCCTTGCCCCAGGAGATGAGTGGTCTACACGACGTATTCCACGTCTCCTATCTGAGGAGAGCAGTCAGAGATCCCAGTCAGATAATCGGTACCGAGGAAGCACCAATCGAATCAAATCTTAGTATCAATATTAAGCCCGCCAGAATAGTGGACTCAAGGATTCAGAAGCTCAGAAATAGAGAAATCCGTTTTGTAAAGGTCCTTTGGATGAACTGTGGCCGACCAGAGTACTCATGGGAAAGAGAAGATGAACTTCGGAGTAATGTAGACTATGCTTTCCTCTTTGACTCAGGTATGGTTATAATTTTCGAGGTCGAAAATTTTATTAGGAGGGGAGATTTGTAACAACCGTAATTTAATACGCAAAATTAAATTTACAAATTTGCAGGGCTCGATAGCGATGGGCTGTCTTGACCGCTCAATCTTTAGATCGAGGTATGTTTATCTCTCGTAGTCTTTGCCTCGTGTTAAATTTCTTTTTTGTATGGTACGAACTTTAGTGTCCACGAAACTTCTTATTTTTAGCAAGGAGCAGTATAAAGATAGAAAGGTTTTAAAGTAGTGGCAATCTTGTAAAATTGGCTGAAAAACCTCCCCCACGGTTTAGGTAACTGCTCCATTTACGCGTATCGCGCACGCCTTATTTTATAACCCCTCCCGTGCGCTCGTCTTAAGGAAAAACCGTCGGCCATCTCTTCTTTCCCGAACGATTCAAGCGAGAGAAGGTTTAGGGCTTCTCGTTTCCGTCCCGATCAATCGTCGGCTAAGAGTGTTCCAACGGCTAATGCAGGCTCCCTCCCTCTCTTCAGCGCCTGTAAGCGCACCTCCCATCTGTAGGAAGCCCAGTTCTCAGGTAAGCGCGCGTTCAGCTTAGTCGACGTTTCCTCCCTGCTCAAGGAGGTTTGTCGACGCCTCCTCTTTTCACTGTTAGACCCCGACGAAATCTCTTATGGCAGATTTGGTTCTCAGATCTAGAAGTCGAATGCCTCTCTTCTTCGCCTCGACAGTCCTTACGAGACAGATTTTTCTGAGTTCTGATTGACTCCCTCTCCAGCAAAACCTCTCTAGGTAATGCCGATCCCTTCTTAAAAATTCAGCCTCTTACTCTTAGATCATAGTTTCAAGTTCTCGTTTAAGCCCTAATTTATTTGGTGGATCTCGTATGAAGTCACGACAAAATCGAGAACTCCCAATCTAGGTGTGACCTATTCCCATTCCAGAAATCTCAAGCCCCGATATTAGAGAAGTGGTAAGTTTTCCTTCATGCATTATGAAACAGTATACATTAAATTTTGGAGAACTTAAATATATTATGTACCCATTTAGGTCTCCGGAGAAATTGAATCTCATTGTTAACCGGAGATCAAGATAGTGCTTCAGAATACGACTTAAAAGAAATCATGCCGCTTCGTCATGTGTACGAATGCCGCAATGCTACTGTAAGAAATTCTATTCTTTTTGGCTAGATATATCGCATAGTAGTATGTACAAGTTTTATTATTGAGAAATGTGAATATACTCGTTTTAAATAAATATGGATTTGTATGTTACACATAACCATTGCATTTCTTTAGACGTGCGATAGTACATTAAACTCCAGAAAATATATGCGGGACAGTTCTTTAGCGTAAAATATGAACCGCGTCTTCCAACTAAATAAATAAAAGAACCAACGATTACTTAAATTAATCAGGAGGCATGGTTGAGGCACCCTCCATCATGATAGATAGAGGCGCACTATCTTACTCATGGGGCGTAGTAGACCCTATGAGCCTCAAATGCAGGGAGACGTGTTCTCCATTAGAAATTCAGAAGATACGAGTCTATGTCCGTGAGACTTTAGAACCTCTGCGTTCGTTAGTTGAGACTCGAATCTGTAGAATGCGCACAAACAGATCCTCAGCATAAAACATTATGAAGGATAATCACTAGATAAATAGAAACTGAGCATGCGATAAAAATTAGAAATAGTGAGATAGATAACCTTTCCCTGTTAGAGCTGGAAAATGTATACATAATACTTTTTAATCCAGAACAGACATTTATGTTAAATGTTTTCTTGAAAAGTACGTACAGTATAATAGAAACTATTCTTTTGTATGAAAATATTATTTTTAAACAAAGCATGCACTCATGTTCCTTACAAGTATTTTTAGTGTCACTAAGAAGAGTAGTCTTTCTTACTCTCCAGTTGGGCTGACCCATTTTTGGGCTTATTATTACAGGGGTCACAGGTGGGGTGTTGCGCCTAGGATGAGCGCGTTTGCCGATGTTTCCCTATATAGTTTGTTTACTTTCAGTAGTTTATTTCTTCAGTACTGTTATGTAATGTTGGACGTGTATCCAGATTTTCTGATGTTTCCTGTAACAGACTTTGTATAAGATTTCAGTCTTTCAAGTATGTTGACCTTTTTCCAATTTTAGTGGCTCTGTGAATTCAGCTTTCAAGGTACACTTTACCCCTAGTTACATTCTTTATTTCCGCTGTAAGTACTCTTTAGCACTTTTAAATTTATACCAGCTATGTACCAATTATTATTACCGTTTCTTGGTTTGCTATCTTATCACGGGGCCCGGCCGAACTGCGGATTTGTGGTAAAACTAAGGTGGGGTTTTACAGACCGGTTGCTTACACCTTGGACCTTCCCGCCGGCTCGTGTATTCATCCCACATTCCATGTCTCCTTGTTAAAGAAGAAAATCGAGGAAACAACACAAGTGTGCCCTTCCCTTCCGGAAGCAACCAACGAACGGGGAATTTCGACCACTTCCCGAGGAGGTGCTGCTCATCAAGTGGAGGAAACGCTGAATGGAATACCGTCAGGAGATCCTTGTCAAATGGAAGAACTTATCTACAACGCAAAACACCTGGGTCGATCTACTCGAGTTTCAGGAACTTTATCCATATTTCCACCTTGAGGACAAGCTGGTTGTTGAAGGGGGAGGGAATGTTATGAATCCTCATAACGGCCAGTTCGCGGGACAACAATACCGAAGGGGAAGGAAGGATGTTGCATCAAGCGGGGCTGAACCAACCGGTTCAGCCCTCCTTAATTAAAGCAAATGGCGGCTGGTGGGGGGGGGCCTCCTGGGCCGAGGGGTATTATTACCTCTATGGTGGCATTGCGGTGGATTATCAAGACTCTCAAGGTATTTCTCCCCTCTCCCTCTCAAACCCTAGGTTTCTCCCCTTCTCTCCCAAATCTCCCTTCCCGTTCATAACAATTTCAAACTCCATCGTCAGCGACAAAGATGTTATCTTCGTTAGCACTTTTTGATAAGAACTATTCCATCTCCTTAATGTGCAGTTCAACACCTCGACGACGTATCATCCACAATCTGATGGCCAAACAGAGGTTGTTAATATGTGTTTGGAGAATTATAGTGCCTAACTTTTGATCAACCCAAGCGGTGGAGCTAGCTACTACCTTTGGCGAAATGGTGGTACAACACCTCTTTCCGTAGCGCCATACAACTTAGTTCTTATGAGGTGGTATACTGCCAACCCCCACCTATGCACATTGCCTACATCACTTACTCCACAATGGTGGCCGCCGTGGACAGGATCACAGGACTCTGCAAGCACGGGAGAGTGCTATTTGGGTGTTAAAACATCATCCGAAGCCCAAAACGAATGCAAGTTTTTGCAAGATGGGCGACGACGCCCATCTTCCGGAATGAACTTGGGTCTATGTTAAACTACAACCTTTTAAACAAGTTAGCCTCCTCTTGGCAAGTTACACGAAGCTTTCGTTCAGGTATTTCGGCCCAGTCCTGATCGTCAAAAAAATCGGACCGGTAGCTTGCCATTTTTAGTTGCGTGCACATTCGAACTCCGTGTGCCCTAACTGCGAGAACAAATTGGAGATTCTCCAGCTATGGCTCATCTACCTGAGTACTTTACATCCGCCAACAAACTGATGATTGTCCCAGAGGAGATTTTAGATCGCCAGATGATAGACCACAAAGGAAGGCCGATCCTGCAAGTCTTAATCAAATGGACTTCCTCTTCTGTTGACGACGCTACCTGGGAGAATTACTATGACCTCAAGTAGGCGTACCCCAACTTCGATCCTTGAGGATGAGGATTTCGAAAGGGGGTGCATTGTTACATGTATTTCTTATTTTTTGTTTGTTTTCGTGTATGGTGCAGTGTGTTGTATTTTAAATGTGTGTGAGCGCGGTAGTGGCCATGCGGACTGTGGTTCACTATTTGAACCAGCGGTTATTTTAGTTGGTCTTGTTTTCAAAAACTAATCCCACCTAGCATATAATTGCGGGAAGTTTGGTACTGTAGAAATACCCCCATTGTATTGTGTAATGGATATGCTATGTTTTGTTGTGTGAACTTCTCCCTCTCCTTTGTTCCTGCAAATTATTAGACCTCTCTATTGGAGACTCCTTCCGATTTCTGTTCAGGCTTGGTCCTTAGGAAATCCTTCCTCTGCTTACGAATTGATTTAAATTTGTATCACTAAAACAGAAGTATGATTTGATAATTTTGGAGTTCCCCTTTTGTAATCAGCAATACCTAAATTCCTGCTTCAGCATCAGTATGTGTAAATGAGTTGATTTATAACCCGACCTTCAAAGATCTTGGATGATTTTCCTCCAGTCCTCTTCCTGAATGATTCTCAAGTTTTGATTCTTGTTAGAGTTTCTGTTTGGCTTTTCCTTAGGGTTGATGTCTTATATTATTAATCTTATGCAGCTTGTTATATGGAGCAGATGACCCATCAATTGCCGGCATGGTGTTGGATAGTGCTTTCTCCAATTTGTATAATCTCATGATGGAGCTCGTTGATGTTTACAAAATCAGGCTTCCAAAATTTACGGTACATTTCTCTGTTGAAATGTGGACAGATAGTCCGCCCCCACCACTGCTTGTATTTTCGCAATTACCTACAGATTATAGGGATGCAAGAATGCAGTGAAAATGGAAGACATGATCAATTGTATCCAGAAAATATATCCACTTCTATTATGAAATTAGAAGACTCAAACTTAGGTCATGCAATGGTAATACTCATATTAGTTTCGGCTTGTTTGAACATTCATCTCATTGAATCAACCATTAGCAGTTTGATATGAATATGGTAATTTGGGTAAGAGCAAGTTAAATTTACTTGATCTGTATGCTTGAAGAATACCTTGCTACTTTAGCTTCTCTTTTTTCAGATAGTACATTCAACTAAAAAATGACTATTGTATCTGACATCCTATGGAAAATGGTAGTCATCTCATACTTTGTTTGCTTTTACTAATCCTTGAAAGAAACTACAATTTTTTGTGTGATAAATGTACAAATGTTACTGTTGGCTATAGTATATATAGTTAAATCTGTTTTTACTGAATTTTTATGGCATTATTGACTTGATTGCTCACAAAATTTAAAGCTTACGAATTAGGCTCCAATTTTACATGCATATTTTTCTTAGTTCATGGCATTAGAAACGTTTATGGACAACTGAGACGTGTCACAGAAAATATGAACACAATTCCGGTCAGTTCAGAACAATTCAGAACAATTTCACTCTACTAAAAAGTAATACCCCAACCAGAGAAACTCTCTTCCATTTTTTATGTAACATAACCTGAAGTAACTATGTAAACGATCCATATTCATATTTTATCAACTTGATACAATTATGGTTTGATTCTTGGTTCGAAATTGACATCATTTCTCGAAGAACTTAATTCTCAAATTAAAGCGAAGCAATTCTAAATTTAGAACTTCTTGCAAGGAATGCGGTTACCATGGTCCATGGTAGAAAGACGACCAAAGCACATATATATTAGATTTAGAACTATTGAAGTATTGCATTTCTTGTTGTGAGCAAAAAAAGAGAACAATTGGGTGACTTATTGGCATATGCCATAATAATAAGATTAGAAAATCATCCAGCTACTAATTGGAACTAGGCTTGTATGATAAAAGTTTGTAATCCCACAATGCTCTCTCTTTCTCTCCCTCTTTCTCTCCTCTAGCCCTCCTATCACTCTTAGCTTTAACCATTTTGTAAATCTTACAACCCAAAAATTATGAACCGCCTCCGCCTTGATGGAGATCGATTACGCCTAAGTTGAAGATTTTCATTTTCAAAAAAAATTTTGATCGTCGGATGGACGATCGGAGACCATGATTGCGACCTGCTCGATTTTCTATATTTCTATCTATTTTTTTATTTTTTGGAGTTGTATTTAGAGAGTTACGATAAGTTATCCTATCAGTCAATCATAGCCATCAAATTTATGTACCTTAACTATGATATTAAGCCCTAGGGATCGATAGTTTTGAGTAGAGTTTGAAACCGCTGGTCTCTGGGATTTGGGAGAAGCGACCCCCCCCCCCCCCCCCCCCCCCTCTTGATGCCTACTCTGACAGAGCTCGTGGTGTGAAAACCACGACCACAAGCCATTGTTGACTGCCTCTTCAACCACTGACTACTTGATCCTCTCTAGCCGCGCTCTGCCCGTATCCTTCGACTCGATTCCACGCCGCCATATCCTCCTCAAGCCGCGTCCACCCATCGAACGACCCACCTCAATTCGCCATCACCTTTACTGCCTCTGACGACCCATACGTCATCTCTTCCAGTCATTTCGACACCCCCACTGTCCTCTAGTCACCTCTATGTACTCGTCGACCCTGCCAACCACATGTACGATCAGCCCTAAGCTGACAACCACCTCTATTGTCCTCCTAGGCCTCTCCATACCTTCCAACCTTTTCCCCACTAATTTTCCCCATTCCCGTCACCCTCTAGACCCACCCAAACTCCCCTTCTCCCCTTCCTTACCTCTGCAACTGCCTTCCCATCCAACCCCTCACATCACGTCCATTTCCACCCTCCCTCGGGTACCCATCATATCCACTGACATCTCCCCGACGTCTGTTTACTAATCCCAAAATTCCCGATACCAAAATCCGAAACTTGCAACCATAAAAACCTCATTCCATACACTCCTCTACTCGCACATTGGAACACACACTGCTCCTACGGTCCAAGTCCGCCTACCCCATCCTCCACCGTCGGCGACAGTTACTTGGTGAGTCAGTACATTTAGTTTTGACTTCTTCACATTTTATTGATGTGCCTTTATTGCTAGAAATACTTTGCTCTGAATAACTTGACTTGATTAATTTCAGTGCGTGTACTAGATTTATTAGCCTTACATTGAAATTCAGTGCATGTACTAGATTTATTAGCATTACATTGAAATTCAGTGCAATCTCAGTTAATTTCCAATTGTCATTCACTTAATTTGAATTTTTGTGAATAATTGTGATCAAATATGTGAGTTTTAAATTTTGTTATTTATTTATTTGCACGTCAGAATTATTTGCATATTGAATCATAGGCATCACCTTAGGGTTAGATTTATGTCGTGACGTCTTGTTCATCGATTGCATGCCTAAATTCATTTGCATCCTCAGTTTGGTCGGCCCATATTTCCATTTACACTTTCAATTGCTTGATCACATTCATTTAAGATTAGGGTTTCAGGTATCCGTCATATGTAAATTCATTTCGCGTCACACTTGAATGTCAATGAATTAACTGTTCTTTTAGCTAGAGAATAATTGAAGCTTATGATGATTTAATATTCAACAGTATGGTCAAAGAACATTAGATGTTGTACATAAAGTAAAATAACTTGTGAAAGAAACATTGGATAAAGAATACAATTTCTTACACAGATTATTGCCCCATTTAAGCATAAGCAATCTTGGACATTATACACAATTTTATAATAATGAATATACAAATGTTTTCTTTTAGTTTAACTAAATACTTAATTCTCTTACTAAATATAATTGTGAAGCCTAGACCAATGCCTAAAATTGTACTTTAGTTTCCTTAACTAAATACTCAATTATATTTACTAAGGGTCCGTTTGGATGCAGAGTATTGACTTCCCGACGAAAACCAATATATGCAGGAATTGGCTTTGTGCTGAATTTCAGTTTTGCTGTTCGGATGTAGGATGGAATTCAGTCAGCAGAATTGAAATTGATCAATATTGTTCTTCAACTGCAGGATGAAATTCATTCACAAGAACTGAAATTTTAAAATTTTGTAATTCTTAGAACTGAACCAAATATTGATAGAATTGCAGTTCACAAAACATAGGAGTTCACAAAACATAGACAAGTTCAAATCCATAGACATAGTTTATAGACAGTCGACACAAATAACAAAACAGCTCTTAAATAAAAGACAAGAAAAAATTAATGATCAAATTGCATCTCTAGTCATGCACCATTCAGGTTATCTAGCAGAGTCATGAATATGTCATGATTGATACTATCATAACTAAGCATATCCATAGACATCAGTAATTCACGTTCGTGTAAATCAGGCATCTGAGCAAGTGCGGCATATATGCCATCAACATTACTCGATGAACGTAAGGACAAGCTCACACAAGAAATTTGCCAAATTATCTATGGTCGCTGCCATTAGAAAAGAAGGGTTTTAATTTGAGCAGGGCAAAGACGGGGTATATGGAGCTTAAATTTAGCAGTGCAAGGACATATGACTTCGTTATTAAGTTTGGTGATCAAGATATTTCCCACAGTGAGTGCTTTAAATATCTTGGATCGATAGTTCAAAAAGATGGAGTTGATAAAGATGTGATACATAGAATCCTATCAGGTTGGTTGAAGTGGAGAGGCGTGTCAGTGATCTTATGTGATCGTAAAGTACCATTAAAACTTAAAAGTAAGTTTTACCATACTGCAATTAGGCCAACGATGCTCTATGGTTCTGAGTGTTGGGTCGTGAATTGTGTACATGAGCTAAAAATGGTACTTGCGGAGATGAGAATGCTTAGGTGGAGGTGTGGACACACGAGACTGGATAAAATTAGGAATGAATGTATCAGGGATAAGACAGGAGTGGCACCAATTGCAGAGAAGATGTGAGAAGCTCGACTAAGATGGTTTGGACACGTACAAAGGAGACCATTAGAGACACATGTTAGGCATTGTGAGAGTTTAGTCACTAGGCAGTTAAACGGGGGAGGGGTAGACCAATAAAGACTTGGAATGAAACTATAAGGAAATACATGATGTACTTAGGCATTAGTGAGATTATGACTAAAGATAGGGCACAGTGGCGACAAAGGATCCATATAGCCGACCCCACTATAGTGGGATAAAGGCTTGAGTGTTGTTGTATCTATGGCCGCTGCCACTGTGTCAACATCCCTAATAGTTCTCTTCTTCCCCCTTCTGGTGCTTCCTTCACCGTCCAATCTAGCCTGTTTATGTTTGCTCAGTTCTGCAATTGACTCTGCATCTATCTCGTTTATTTTCTCAGTTGTGGTCACTACATGACTAGCAGTAGTTTTATCAATACTACATAACACATCCAAATCAAGACCAATTCACAATAACTTTATCCCTGTAATGTTTCACACAAGGATGAGCTTGCATTATTCAAAGGTTTTACAATTCTTATCATAATGCTCTAATAAAATAAATAAATACCATAAACATATACCTTCATGTAATTTGCTCATACTTCTTCACTGCCAACTTTCACTATGTTTCTTTCACAATCCCATCCAAAATTGCTCATGTCTAGCATAACACTCACTTCTCTGTAGTACTTGTTCCATGTCTTGAGGCGAGCCACACCTTCTCTTTACTAGTATCAACACCACAAATATTTTTCAAGGCAATCATTGCAGCGGTAAAAACAACACTTTTCCAACCATTTGGTGTTTTATGTCCTAAGCTCTGTTAAACATTCGAAAGAGCAATATCCATTTCAGCAGTCAAATTCATGTAAGACTGCTCAATTCTGCATCTAATCTTTGTTGGCCCTTATCCATGTTATAGGTTGTATTTTTTATTCCAAATATATTATGAAGTTATTAAATGTAGAAATGATTGTAAACCGTAGGTAAAGGTACAATAAATGTGTATATACAAGATACAACATGAAGTGGTGAAAACAAACTCAAAAGTACAATACAATAACATTAAAAATAGAATAGTTTAACAACAACATAAAAAATAAAATGCAATAACATTAAAAATAGAACAATAATATCAATGTTGATTCTGATATTCATTAAACATATTTATAGTCAATTATCCCTGAAGTTTGTCCACTCCTTCGTGGCTTGGATTGGACTAATAAAATCAACGCAATCATTGAACTCTACTCATGGGTATTGTGCAGGTAATTCAGAGTCAACCTCGTCCAACAGTTGTGCATCACACTCTATTCTCTTCTCGACTAAGAAATTGTGTAAAATGTACCATGCGTTTATAACCTGCAACTGCACGCAAATATATTATTAGATTGTCTTTCCGAAAAATAAACATTCAGTAAGTACATCAACTCACACCTTCATTTTGATACTGAAGAATGATGGTTGTCGTAGTATAGCTTATCGTTTCTTCAGAAATCCGAACGTTCTCTCAATCACATTTCTTTTGTTAACATGTCTTAAGTTGAACAATTCTGTATAATTTGTAGGCTTATTATCGTAGTTTGACCACTCTTTACGGTGATAATGCGTCGACCGATATAAGGCAAGAAATCCTGGACAATTCGTGTAACTAGCATTGACAAGGTGATTTTTTCCTATACATTGAAAATGATTAGTATACATATCATATAATATTATGTTGGCGATATTAAATTCAAACAATTTATCCTTTGGGACTTTGTTGCGGGCTCTTTGTTATTCCAAACAACAGGGCTGCAGTCCGCACACCCCAACCCATCACCACGCCCAATATAAGCGCGGCAGGTTGTTGAGGCCGGGTTTCGAAGCCTTTACCTCTTTGATGAGAAGTCTTAATTAAACATGACTCTCATCACCAACCGAGCTCAGTTGGTGATGAGAGTCATGTTTAAGACTTCTCATCAAGGAGGTAAAAGGTTCGAGACCCGGCCTCAACAACCTACCGCGTGAAATATGAGCGCGGAGAGCTGGTTGGGTGTGCGAGCTGCAACCCTGTTATGGGAATAACAAAGGGCCCATAACATAAAAGTGCACTCTTAAGTTCTTTTCATAACTTGCCCTAAAGCATGCTTCAAATCCTAAGACAAGCTTCCTATTGCAACTCTAAACCCGCTAAAGTCCTGCTGTTTGTCCCATGAAAATTTGGAATTGCCCCATATCATCAGCGAGGGTGATATTGAATTGAGTTTGTGAAAGGCAGTCTTAAATTTTATTTATTTTTTAAAAATTTCAACCAGGGTCAGTTTCAGGTTGAGTTGTAATTTGATTCAAAACTAATGATTTGAAACTATTTCATTACTTTTATGTTATATCTTTAATCACTAATCATGTTTCTCTCTCTCTATATATATATGCATTTGATATTTCTTTATAAAGTTATATATATAGTGTAAACAAAATTCATGCGTATGTATGTGTTAACACAAACATGTATGTGCACTTTATATATCAAGTTGATTTTGAGTTGAATGGAACCATAAGCAATTTGAGTAAAGAGCAAATAAATAATTTTTTGGAGTCCAAGTGATTATTGACGTAATTTTTAGTTTTAGGACATGATTATCTGTCCTACTGCTCCATAGTCCTAATATTTCTATTATTTACATTAAACTGAAACCTGTCACACGAGAGGCAAGTAGTGTCAAATTTGGATTTATGGAGACCTAACAGAGCTTTACTGGGTACGATGGGACTCAATGCTTAGTGTAGAAGAGATAAATTGGATGAAGTTGTAAAAATAATAAAAACTGCAAAGAACAGGGAGCACACCGTGTTTTTCTTGTATTGATCAACAGTAGCTTCTAAGCAAATTACAAAGAAGAAGATAATTGAATTGAGGAGGAGAAAGTAGGGACCCTAAAGAGAAGGTGAATTGATGATCTCATCACGCTTCACTCTTCATAGCTTGATGATCTCATCACTCTTCTAAGCAAATTACAAAGAAGAAGATTGTTACGTACCTTTTCCGGCGTTTAGTTTAATTTTAGATGTTTACGGATTACAGCCGTTGTAATCGTTTTGTTGTGCTGGGTAACCGTTCCCGCTCACGTTGATTAACTGTTCCCGCCTGTGCTAGTGTTTAAATCATGTAACCGCCTATAATTGCTGTGTTGAGAGGCTATATAAGCCCATGTGTGTGTCGTGTAAGGATTATCTAATGAATTAATGGTATTGTGTGTACTCTGTCTCCTTCCCTGCTTGCTCTGTTATTTCTTCCATTCACAGAGTTCCGCCTACATTTCTCTGTTCATGCCTTGGCCTTAGGAGAATTTCACTCATCTCCATACTTCTTCATTTTGGTACGTATCAAAGATATAGTGTAAAAAGTCTATGAAAGCGGTAGTTTGTTATGCTTCATACTGGTATGACGTAGAAATATATTATTTTGTCAGAGGTTGTCTAATGTCGTGTCTTGTTAAATATCCTTTTTATTTGGACAATTTTTGCTAGGTTTTGTTGCTTGTTGGCACTGATAATGTGTCATGCTGAGTGGGAGGTCTTCATCATGTCCTCCTCCCTAGGGTTGACCAAGCTATCCCGTCGAATCATTCCCTGCCGGCATGGTCTTGTAGGGTATTTATAGGCGAGTGCTTAAGAGCATTGACTTCTTGAATGATGTCAAGATATCCGGAGGGCTATTAGGGACGTACTAGAAGGAGCTTTGAGGACATATAAATGTCCCTAAGGCCAAAAAAAGGGAAATAGATGGAATGCTTGAAGAGAAGAAACGTATGGGATTAACCTGAAATGGCGCAAGGACGTGTCTGATGCGATGATTCGACAAGTGCACCGGTCGCTGTCAAGTAATAAATGTGGAGAGTGGAATCCCCGAGTGTCGGTCTCTTGAGGAATGCAGATTGGGTGAACGAAACGCGTTGTGTGACTCTTGTTACACAAGCACAACACACATAAAAAAGGGGGTTTTTGGTTGGTTGTTCCTAATCTTAACAACAATAAAAGAAATGCGGGTCGAAAGCACCGCTTCGCGAGGCGAGATGGATGCAACGGCCGCGATGCCGTGCTTCGTAAGGCGGATGGAGTGTGCTCTAGTGCGAGAAGGTGAGGGTCGCAAACACCTCCTCACAACCGCCGTTAGCTCTTGCCAACGCGGATCAAACACCTTGAGTGCGTGGGTGAGTGAGTGGAAACGGAGTGATTCACAAACAAGCTATGAAGAAGGGCAAAGAAACATTCATTTCAATCAAACCAAACATCACAATATTCAAGTTTACACGATTCAACGAGTACAATGAAGGAAAGAAGAAAGAGATAACCGATGGGTGAAGACTAGCGGCCGTTCACGGCCGGAATGGTAGGTTGTCGGGCTACCTCCGGACTCGGGCGGACTATGCTTCCGGCGCAGAGAGCTGTCACGATTTCTCTACGTAGCTCCGTCGTCTTCGACTTCAGATTTCCTCTTCTTCTCACCGGGCCGGAGTGGGAAAATAGCTGCTTGGAGGCTTGCGGATGGTGGGGACCGCTCCCGGACAATGGAGGAAGGCTTGAAATGGATGGAGAAGAGTTCCCCTTGCGTAGGAGATGAAGTGGAGGTGTCCCAAGATGGTGGTCGGCGGCGTACGGATCAGAAAATCCGCTCCCAGAGGCTGGATCCCGACCTAAAATCGGAACAGGCATTTATATAGGCGCTGATTTAAACAGTGCGCACGGTCATTGGCGCACGACCAGTGGTCGTGCGCACTGGAATTCTGCGATCGTGCGCACTGCCTGGGCAGAACCGCAAGATACGAAATTTATAGAATATAATGTTCGCACGACCGGTGGCGCACGACCGGTGGTCGTGCGCACTATCGTCGGTGGTCGTGCGCACTGGTCGAAACAGAACTCAGAAAGTTAATGCTAAGTGCGCACGCACAGTGGCGCACGACCGGTGGTCGTGCGCACTAGCGTAGATGCTCGTGCGCACTGCACCAAACAGAACTCATGAAAAAAGGGTTAAGTGCACACGATCAGTGGCGCACGACCAGTGGTCGTGCGCAACAGAACCGGTGATCGTGCGCAGTGTTCCTGTGCAGAATTGCACCGGGAACACCTGCACGACTCCTATTCCAGCACAACCACGAATCTAGCCACTGAAAGTGGCACCTAACGGAGCATGAAAACTACTAATGAAGAAAAGCATGAAATCACACCAAAATGGGCCTAGAAGTGCACCTAGCATGGAATATCAAATATAAACTATAACAATGCTAAAGTGCGGTGAAAAGACTGAATAAAGGCCTAGATGAGTCCATAAAAGTGTATATGATCAGGACTCATCACACCCCCAGAATTAACTGTTTGCGCGTCCCGAGCAAACGAATCCGGCGGAGTGTGAAAACGAGAGTTAACATAGAGAATTACACAAAGGAGTACGGTGCGAAGTAACATACGCATGCGAGTAGAGATTCTAGTAGAAGGAGATTCTAACTATGCTAATTAATTTACATAAGTATTGAAGCGTAAGTAAAGATTTAGTTATACTCAGTTGGTGAATTATGAAGAATTTGAACGATCATGCCCGGTATGAAAGTGACGAGACACTGAGGCGGGCGTTGTACAAGATCGGGTCTTAGGAATAACTCCGCTGAAATCCATCAACGTCGTGAACCATACGCTCGCCCGGTCACACTCTCTCCACGGCGCTAGCAAAATCGCAAGTCAAATCAATAGGACTTATAGGATTAAGTTGGGGCTTAGGTTACGGTATGGTATTCAAATTTAAACACGATGGCTACGCAACCCAAGTGAGCTAACGGAATGCTGCACCACACAAGACCAACAAACTATGCTCGTGTGACACACCCCCAGACTTATCATGAAAACCAGGTGTGCACACAGCCTACTTCACAAATACCAACAGATTTTCTATTTAGCTCGGAAGGATTTCTTTTCAATATACTCTCTTTTTTTTCTAGATTTTTTTTTCTCTTTTAACATATTTTGCTTCTATTATGTATCCTCCGGTTGGTTCAAAATCAGCAAATAGACTTTATTTCCCCTTCATAACACAACGATTCCAAACATCACACAAATTGAGAATTATGAGCGCAGTTAAAAACAATTTGGTTGCGGGTGTAGGATAAGCTTCGGGCTTTGGTGGATGAAGAGGAGCTGAACAAAGGAATGGTAGGCACAAATTTGGCTTGCGAAGGTGAGCGAAAAGGACATGGAATAACAAAGCTCAAACTAGCCAAAGGATGGCCTACATCATGTTTAACTCGACGAGTCGCTCTCAACCATGCTTCAAGAGTCGCTTGGGGCAAGTTCTTAGCCCACGAGAAAGGTAAATCTTCCTCCCGACTCGAGCAACACACGACTAGCACTCGTACACACAAAACACCGGGTTATCGTCAATTTCATTCAAATTCACCACTTGAGTATAATAAATCTAAATTTACGCAAAAATACTAAACATAAATTAGATGCATAGAGACAATCTAGTTCTACTCAAGTTCTACCATATCATGCGAAGTGACTAGAACACTACACGAGTCAACATCGCACTCCAAATAATAATTCCTAAGTTAACAACCTATTTCACATTCCAACCAAAATAGTTTAACCGGAACAACAACAAAAAGATAAACGCGCACTCAAGTGGGTGAAGTGGTGTGTGGAGCATGAAAACAATGATAATGACAAGGATACAAAAGAAACAAACTTCTGGTATGCAGTGCAACTCGTGCACAGTGAATGACAACATACGCTCCCCCAGACTTAGTCTAAACAATACATCTAGAAATTGGAAGCTAAAAGAGGGGAGGAAGTGTTACCCAATGCTCAGAATTGAGCATACCAGACGATTGACGTTTACGATCAAGAGCAGCCCGCAGCATCCGCACCAAAGAACAAGACCTGCAAGCACAAAACTAAAAATAGCAAAAGCATATGTAAAGGCTGAACTAAAAAAAGTTGGATAGAAACTACAAAATCAGGAAATCTGGGTTGTCTCCCAGTAGCGCTTTTATTTAACGTCCTTAAGCTGGACCAAATACCTGTATTAACATTGTTTATAAAATGCATGAATTAAAAGAGAAGTTCTCAGAAACAGTTCACCAAATCAGAAAAACACAAATCAGCTATAGGCGCTCTTATGGTGCGCGTCTCCCGTAGCACGTAGGCGGGAGGTGAAGGCTTTAGGGCCAGCACTGGTATCACCCACTGCTCCCCTAACCTCCGCCCTCTTGCCACGGAGAGCGGCAGCACGAGCGTCGCGCAGAAGTTTTTCCTGTTTAAGTTTAGTGACAGTCGGAGACTGCCAACGTTGAGAGTTTTCAGATTTTTCCACCTTAGTGGTGGGTGGCGTCACTTCCGGCGTCGCGGTGACTATCGGATCGGCCCAGGAGATGGAGCGCTTAGATTGTTTATTACAAGAATCAACACAGGAAGATAAATAGTCCGCGTCCCGCACTAAATTCAATTCAACATTTCCCGAACTGCATTCTTCCTCCGTCTCGGAATCAAATTCTTTCCGGAAATCAACTTCTTCTTCCTCATTCGATTGGTGCTCCTCCTTTTCTCCTTCAATTGTTTCTTGAGCTTGTTCATTTCCTGCACAGCTCAGAGATTCATCAAAAATAACGAGAGGGGGAGGAGTGGATGTTTCAGTTGTAGCTTCGAGACGAGTGGGCTGCGGCGCCTTATTGGGTAGGAGGACACACCCCGTAGCGAAATCAAGGGTGGCGCCGCTCTCTTTCAAGAACGACACGCCCAAGATAGGGATAGAGTGGTTTTCCTGGGGTCCCAACACCTGAAAATCCTCGACCACAATCGTCCCCTCAACTATTACTTCTACATTTTTCACTTCCCCCTCAGATTGTATAACAGTCCCATTAGCAAGTATAAGGGATTTCCTTTCCTCCGTGTTCATCTCAAGTTGGAATTTAGCAACATCTTGCAACGCAATGACGTTGCGGGAGGAACCGGAATCGCACAAAGCTTTTGATTCAAACTTATTGATGGAACAAGGAATCACCAACTCACTTGGATCAGTCTCTACCACATTGCCAAGACTCTTCCCTTGATCTATTGGGTTCTTTTCAGTGTTGCTAGGAAGGGTCCCCTGCGACCGCTCGGTTAGCACTTGAGCCAATTGGCCCAACTGCGTTTCCAAGTTTCGCATGGATGCGGTTTGATTCACCATATTCGAGTTAGCCGCTTGCAGGAATTTCTCCATCATCTCCTCCAGATTACTCTTTTTTTGGGTTGGGGGACCTTGGTTATAATCCGGGTGTGGTGGCCTCGGTTGGCTCCCGGAGGTGTAAGCATCGTTTTGATGCTGCCACGGTGCCCATCGTTGGCCAGGCGTGTTTGGGTTCCACGAGAAGTTCGGGTGACTTCTCGCTCCCGGATTATAAGCATTATTAAAAGGCGCCCCCTAGGCTGATTTCCTACATAATTAACAGATTCATTCAAGGTTAGGTGCGCGAAGTCACCTGCTACGTTGTTCCCTGAACATTCATACGCGTGGTGGCCTCCGCCTCCACACCCTTCGCAAGTAATGATAGCAGCAGGCGCGGATGGAGAGGGGAGTGAGTCGACCATGAAGAGACCTCGGCCGCTTCTTGGAGCGTTTCTCCCAGCAGTCCAGAATGTACTGTGGGAGGCGGTGTCGCGCAGAATCCGAAGGGCCTCCTCTGGAGTGTGGTTCATCAGAGTACCACCCGCAGCAGCATCGATCATTGCCCTGTAGTTTGGCTCGATCGCAAAGTAAAACGTTTCGACCACATTCCAAGGTTGGAGCTCGTGGCCCGGACAACGGCGAAGGAGATCGTTAAGGCGCTCCCACGCCTCAGCAAGGGTCTCTTGATCAAGTTGGCGAAAGGTGGCGATCTCCCGCCGCAAGCTCACGATCTTATCCACAGGGTGGAATTTAGCAAGGAACTTGGATGCGAGGGCATCCCAAGTCGCAGCACTCCCGGCCGGAATGGAGTGGAGCCACACCTTTGCTTTGTCGCGGAGTGAAAATGGAAACAATCTAAGCTTGACCGTGTCGTCAGCAATCCCCGCGTAGCGGAAGGTTCCGCAAATATCAGAAAACTCTGCCAGATGCAGATGCGGGTCTTCGCTGGCCATTCCAGAGAACTGAGCGTTGTTCTGAATGATGTTCAAGATTGCTGGTTTAATCTCGAACTGATTATTCATAATATTGGGCCCGAACCCAGGATGCACACTCCCAGCAGTTGGAGTGGTGTAGTCCCTCATCGTGCGGGGCCAAGGCCTAGCCGCCTCCTGCTCATCTCCAGGCTGGTGTTGCCCCACGTCGGGCATTCTCGGATCAACATCATTTGGGTCTACCTGATCACCCATGGCCGCCTGTGCGGCTGCAACGCGCCTTCGTGCGCGAGCGGTCCGTTCAATCTCAGGATCAAAGGGTACGAGTTCGTCTGCGGCTTGTCTCTGCATGCACTATCACAAACAAAAAGAAAAACAAAGAGAATCAAAAACAACTGCTCGTATAACGAAAGTCACAACACGGGACGTTACACGCCTGCATTCCCCGGCAACGGCGCCAAAAACTTGATGCGATGATTCGGCAAGTGCACCGGTCGCTGTCAAGTAATAAATGTGGAGAGTGGAATCCCCGAGTGTCGGTCTCTTGAGGAATGCAGATTGGGTGAAAAACGCGTTGTGTGACTCTTGTTACACAAGCACAACACACATAAAAAAGGGGGTTTTTGGTTGGTTGTTCCTAATCTTAACAACAATAAAAGAAATGCGGGTCGAAAGCACCGCTTCGCGAGGCGAGATGGATGCAACGGCCGCGATGCCGTGCTTCGTGAGGCGGATGGAGTGTGCTCTAGTGCGAGAAGGTGAGGGTCGCAAACACCTCCTCACAACCGCCGTTAGCTCTTGCCAACGCGAATCAAACACCTTGAGTGCGTGAGTGGAAACGGAGTGATTCACAAACAAGCTATGAAGAAGGGCAAAGAAACATTCATTTCAATCAAACCAAACATCACAATATTCAAGTTTACACGATTCAACGAGTACAATGAAGGAAAGAAGAAAGAGATAACCGATGGGTGAAGACTAGCGGCCGTTCACGGCCGGAATGGTAGGTTGTCGGGCTACCTCCGGACTCGGGCGGACTATGCTTCCGATGCAGAGAGCTGTCACGATTTCTCTACGTAGCTCCGTCGTCTTCGACTTCAGATTTCCTCTTCTTCTCACCGGGCCGGAGTGGGAAAATAGCTGCTTGGAGGCTTGCGGATGGTGGGGACCGCTCCCGGACAATGGAGGAAGGCTTGAAATGGATGGAGAAGAGTTCCCCTTGCGTAGGAGATGAAGTGGAGGTGTCCCAAGATGGTGGTCGGCGGCGTACGGATCAGAAAATCCGCTCCCAGAGGCTGGATCCCGACCTAAAATCGGAACAAGCATTTATATAGGCGCTGATTTAAACAGTGCGCACGGTCATTGGCGCACGACCAGTGGTCGTGCGCACTGGAATTCTGCGATCGTGCGCACTGCCTGGGCAGAACCGCAAGATACGAAATTTATAGAATATAATGTTCGCACGACCGGTGGCGCACGACCGGTGGTCGTGCGCACTGGTCGAAACAGAACTCAGAAAGTTAATGCTAAGTGCGCACGCACAGTGGCGCACGACCGGTGGTCGTGCGCACTAGCGTAGATGCTCGTGCGCACTGCACCAAACAGAACTCATGAAAAAATGGTTAAGTGCACACGATCAGTGGCGCACGACCAGTGGTCGTGCGCAACAGAACCGGTGATCGTGCGCAGTGTTCCTGTGCAGAATTGCACCGGGAACACCTGCACGACTCCTATTCCAGCACAACCACGAATCTAGCCACTGAAAGTGGCACCTAACGGAGCATGAAAACTACTAATGAAGAAAAGCATGAAATCACACCAAAATGGGCCTAGAAGTGCACCTAGCATGGAATATCAAATATAAACTATAACAATGCTAAAGTGCGGTGAAAAGACTGAATAAAGGCCTAGATGAGTCCATAAAAGTGTATATGATCAGGACTCATCAGTGTCCCTGAAATTTTATTTTCTTGAGACCATAGGTTGTATATCACCCAATAGATAAAATACACCATAGATGCATCAATAGTATTAATGCATAGTTGCTTTAAAAAAGTCAGCTCTAAATTTAATATTCGGTTATTTTCCATTGTTCTCACTCCATCCAACACGGTAAAATAATTTTCAACATTTATGAATAATCTGCTGAAAAGCTGAAATAAAACCTCACCGGAGACACGGACTTCCAATAATCTGCATTTTGGACATGCACTTTCTTTGTAGTTACAATATATAAACTTTTTTTGTCTCTCTATTGGTTAAAAATAATTTTCGTATTTATCATATTAGGTCAAAATGGCTGTTCAATACATGCGGCATGTAATCCAAAGAAAGGCAAAGTTTGACATCAAGGATCTTAATGTTGTGCAGGTTTGAACCTACCCAATATTTCTGAACCATATCTGTCAACTTATTTTTCATTGCAGAAGCTAACATTATTTGGATCTTCGCATCCAACTAATTCTACAGTATGCATCTAAGACCTTTATTCCAGCATTATTTGGACATGCTTCAGACGACATATTTATTCAGCCTCATCACTCTGACTTCATTTACCAGTCATATGCGGTTAGAGATTTTTCCTTTTGTTCTCATCATTATAATTATCAATATGTTCCTTTAAGGTTGGCATTTTTGATTGACTACTACATTGTGTGGTGTTGTTAGCCTTTATTTTAGTTATAGGAATTATTTGAATTTTTTCTGGTCCATTGCATTGCAGGGAGATAAGAACCTGATCAAATTTGATGGTGATCACAACTCTCCAAGGCCTCAATTCTACTATGATTCAGTGTCAATTTTTTTCTACAATGTTCTTCAACCCCCTCAGATTCCTTCTGAGTTCTCAAGTAACTTGGAGAAGTACTATGATTTGGGAGATCTGCCTGTTGGAGCTAATGCAGATGAGGTAATATGTAGTAACATAGACCTTTTAGGTGTATATATCTATATCTATATATGTATATATGTGTGTGTATATATATGTATGTAAATACATTTTTATATGTTGTTGGAATTATTAGTTTTATATTAATATGTCGGTCTATTAGAGTCTTTAGGAGGAGTTGGGTTTTGTCTCACATTTTGTGTCGGTCTTTGTGAGTCGTTTGTAATGCTATAAAATACCCCCTATGTGGATGAATGAAAACACATTCTAGTTTTTTTCTTTTCTTTCAACATGGTATCAGAGCCATTGGTACCTCCTTGATCTATTTTGTTTCCCACGCACTAGGGCGACTGTTCATCCGGTTCTCGCATGAGAAGTTTGTTGCGGCTTCGTCGACGATCTCCCGTGACATCCACGACCTGCTTGCTGTTGCTGGCTCCTGGTCCTTCGACGATCTAGTCTGGAGTTCCTGTCGACGCTTTGTTTGGTGACCTCGTCGATTTCTGCCGACGCAACCGCTGTCGATCTCGCTATCTTCAGATCGTTGACTCATCTTGCTTCCGCTCCCCTCGACGGGATCGGCCTCTAAGTCCGTCGTTGGGAGCGGCTCCTTTGTTCGCCATGCAATAGGTCTCCTCTGCTCCTCGGCAATGGCTTCCTCTTCTGACTACGTCATCGATCTCCAGTTTGGTACGACGCTCTCTGCTGCTCTTCCATTGTCGACCCCGACTCTTGTCCTCACACTCGATCAAGCCAGTCATTGTTCCAGTTATCCTTTACGATTGAAACCTTCCCGGTTCCATATTCAGAGCCCATCGAAACTCATGTGCCCTCTCTGGTCAACTTCTTCGTCGACAGCTCCGAGCGGCCCTTCTGCATCTCATTTCTGCTTATATCAACGGCTTCCTCTGCCGATTCTATGCCCAGTTGTGGTTTATTCTCCTGTAAGCCGCTGCTCTTATTTTTCTGATGATTTTGGACGACTCCAGCTGCCGCACCTTGGGCTCCCATCAGTTTTAGCTACTGCTACCCCTTCCGGGGCGATAATCTCTTGTCGATGATGAAGTTTCATGGTAGTTTTAGTCATTTTTATGTGTTTTTAATTGTCCCTTTTTATTGTTGTTCGTATTTGCTTAGTATGGTCTTGGTATGTCTATATGCACGTGAGTTTCACGTGAGAGGGAGTGTTTGAGATGAGAGCGACTCGGATGATCTTTCCCGTTGTTCACCTTAGTCCCACACGACCCTTTGGCTTATGTCGTATGTTGTGTGTCACCCCATATTTCTTTCGATTGGTCGTGTGTTGGGATACGACTGATGTTGGTATTCTAATCTCAGTGGGTTGTGTCACGTGGGACCGCGTCGTGCGGGACTGTGTCTTGTGGGACTGCCCTTTGTGCGGATTATCCCGACGAATTATCCCCGGTTGCCCGTTTGATGATTTGCTCCATTTCATTCGTTCTCTTTCGCATGTGTTTAGGTGTTGTTGGTTGACCTGATTCCAGCGTTTCCACGTCGTGCGTGGGTCCGCGTCGTGTGTGGCTGTCTCTGGTTTGATTCCCCGGTTTGGAATTTTTTCCCGGTGGCTCGTCTGATGTTTTGCCCCACATCGTCTACCTCCATTGCCGTTATTCGATGTTTCCAAGCTGGAGCTTTTCCCTCCAGCTTGAGGGGGAGTGTTGGAATTATTAGCTTTATATTAATATGTCCGTCTATTAGAGCCTTTAGGAGGAGTTGGGTTTTGTCCCACATCTTGTGTCGGGCTTTGTGAGTCGTTTGTAATCCTATAAAATACCCCCTATGTGAATGAATGAAAACACCTTCTATTTCTTTTCTTTCAACATATGTAAATATATATATATGTATATATATATGTATATATGTATATATATATGTATATATGTATATATATATGTATATATATATCTGTATATATATATATCTGTATATATATATATATGTATATATATATGTTTATAGGGCCCTATGTATATATATGTATATATATATATATATGTTTGTGTATGTCTATCCTTGTAGGGTTGAGCTATGTTTTAGAAGGACAGAAGCTTATATTCTCATACATCACACTGATTCACTATTATAAATAAATAGTTGAGATTTGTATTTTTGAACTTCTATAATATGGTGTTGGAATTGAAAAAGGAGAATACTTTACTTTATGTTTAGATTGTCAATGTGTTAGGCGAATAGCATAAGATGTTTGAGGATAAGAATTCATATCCTTATAAATGGATATTCTTCTAAGTCTCTCTCTAGAGTGATGATAACTTTTCCCTTTTTGATTTATATCAATTTGATATTTAGATTTTTATATGATCGAGCTTTTTAATGGGCTGTATAATTCAATAGTTAAGGTGGGGTTTTTCTACTGCACGCGCCCTTCCCACAAGCCACAAATGTCCCACAAATAGGAAAACCCCTAGAGCAAAATGAGAGGTACATAACCAACTTCTAGGAGAAACATAATTGACTACATTGATCTCGGTAGCTACGCCACCCATGTCCAAACCATTGGGGCCCCTATAGGTTCTAACTGGAGAGCGCGAAAAATCCCAAAAATGCATATTTTCTCTTCCAAAAATAACCTCTCCGGTCGGAGAACACATTAGATGTTTACCAAAATCAGTGGTCCTTGGGTGGATCCCACATTAGCCCCAAGACTTTGGTCTCTCAGTAGAAAAGTGAATGCTTGAACTTGAGAAGCTTCCAGCCTTGTGGGTCCGGTGGAATTCACAAATGGTAGGTAATCTGATGTTGTCTGACCAGGAAATTAAAATCTATCAAACGTGGAATTAAATCTTGGAAATGAAATTTGGTAATTCCAGGTATTAAGCAGATGGAAGGAGCTAATCCTAGGTTCAATCTGATCAGGAAATCAAAATCTATTAAAGGTGGAATTAAATGCTGGAAAATAATTTTGGTAATTCCAGATTTAAGCAGATGGACGGAGGTAATCCTAGGTACCAATCTTTACTTCAGACTTGTCTTCAAGACAAAGAACTTTTTGTAGAAGTGCAACATTCGTGTTAAGGAAATTACCGAGCTTATGGCACGAGTTATTTCTTCAACACCATGCTAAATGTAATTAGCTTCGTGAAGGAGATGAATGTTCAAAGCTCTTTCACTTTATTACTAAAGAAGGCAGAATCAGTAATTTTGCATGTCCTCTGGTTCAAGATGGAAGAGACAACTACAGTTTCTGATTTGGCTGATGAAATTGTTCGATTCTTTTATAGTTTTTATAATCAGGTAGTATCAGTCAAATATTCTATTTCTTATTACTTCTGGACTAGTGCCTAATCTTGGGAATGCACGGTTGAGGGAATCAATATCAATGGAGGAAGTTACGTTTGTGAAATGGAAAATTATATTATATTCGATCTAAAGAATAAATATTACACTGACTCATATATTTACACATTAAGAGAGGAGAATCAAAACCAATATTAGAGGTGTGGGACAAAAAACAATAAGAAAGAATTTGAGACTTTATAGTGACTCTAATTCAACTCACCCCCGCAAGATGGGAGTATATCTCCCAGCTTGGAGATCCCAGCTTGGAGATATTATTGGTGAAGGTGTCACATCTCAGGCTCTTGGTAAAGGTATTTGCCAGCTGGTTTTGAGATTTGACCGACGTTATGAGCAATGTTGATAGCCGCTTTATTGTTGCAATATAGACGTATGAGTTTTCCATCTTGTAGCCCCAGAGCTTACATTATAAATTGAATTCATAGTCTTTGCATATCCTCTATGACATTGCTCTGTATTCTGCTTCAAATCTATACCTTGATACCACATTTTTTTTCTTATTTCTCTTGGTCATGAAAATTCCCCCAACAAAGGAACAATATCTAGTGGTGGATTTTCGGTCATCTTAGCATCCAACCTATTTAGCGTCCGTGTATACTTCAACATTCACATGCTTGTTCAAGAGAATAGGATTCCACATATGGGAGACTTTCAGGTACTGTGGTACTCGTATAACAACTTTCTGATGTCTTAATCTGGGAGAATGCATGCACTTGCTTAGGATCTCAACTGCATACATGATATCAGGACAAATGTGTGTGAGGCAGATAAGACTTCTCGCCAATCTTTGGTAGCTGGAGGAATTCATTTTCTCAGCATCCTTGCCTTCATTGATTTTACAATTTGCTTTTATGGGGATATCCATTGGTGCACAATCAAATATCCTTTTTTCTTCTAGAAGTTCCAAGACATTTCCGCTGAGAAATGAAGATTCCGCGGTCCGACCGCCCAACTTCAATTCCTAAGAAGTATTTCAATTTTGCTAGATCCTTGACTTCGAACTCCTTGCACAGGTGTGCTTTAAGCCACGTGATTTCTTCCAAATCATTTCTTATGATAATAATATTATCTACATAGACAAAAATATGATCACTTTCTTTGCTTTCCTTTTAACAAAGAGAGTATGATAAAAGTGACTCTGTTTGTATCCTAGTAGAGCCATGACTTCAATGAAATTTTTCAAGCCAAGCTCTAGGGGACTGCTTCAAATCATAAAGAGATTTTTAAGTTGAGAGACTCACCCTTCTGATTCCGTCTTTACAAAACCCAACGGAAACTTCATTGTATGCCCTATAACGGCCCGAAGTCCGCCGCAATTTAAATCTTTATTATGTGCGGTTTTTCACAATTAAATAGCGCATCAATTTTAATATGTAAAGTACAAGAGTGGTACCAGAAGAAAACATAAAACAACTTTTATTTATTAAAGATAATTTACATTATGTCCATCCAGAGTATATGGAAAAAGACTAGACGTACATATATACATAAACTGTAACAATCTCAAACCAAACGAAAACAAATCTAACTCGTGGGCGAACCACGTCTTCCATTTGCTTTCGATTTACCTCAGCAGGTATCCTCCTAGCGGGGCCTAGCACGTTGGCGGTCTGATCCTAAAAAAAGAGATCGACAACCAGTTAGTTTAGAAAACTAAGCGAGTTCCTTACCTCTTCAACCACACTACATGCAAACGCGAAGAGTCAACAAAATAGACAATTATATCATTCTATATGAACATATGTAGTAGAACATGAAGTAAATTAAGTAAGTACAGTGAGCTAGTACAATAAAATTAAACTATTTATGATATCAATTTTCTTATTTCATATTTTTGTTTATTTCTTTGTTCAGTTCAGGATTTCCATATCACTTTTCGTTCATTCGAAATACTGAGGGTCATCCTCAATCAAACATCCGGGCCCATCGTATCAATGTCCGGTCTAGGGCGCTCAAATACGCAGCAGGCTTACACACCTCCTAGATTAGACAATTATGTATCAAAATCTGCAGGAGTTCGACCCCCCCCGTACGAGGTGTAGGAGTTTTACCCCCCTACGAGGCTGACCCTTAGCATTTCTATGCATCGACGCACACTCAATTTCTTATTCTTTACATATTCAATTCATATTCAGTTTCAAAATATAGGAAATAATTATATTAATTTCCCCTTAGAGTTTTTATCACTTGCTATGTTTAGCGTTTTAGCGATTTCATATTTTCAGTGATTTCAAATCTTCGGATAATTCAATTCAATGTCCATGCAAGGAAGTAGCTCAGAGTGAAGTAATTATACATGTTCATAATTCAAATGTATATGTAATCAAAGTGGTAAGGACTCACCACAACTTTTCCTTTGCCTTTATCCTTCATAGAGTTTTCGTCGTTTCTATCGCCGGACGTCATCCTCTGCAGTATCAAGTAAATCATTTACTTTAGGGTTGCGCCGTTAAATAGTTACGAGCGAACTCCTAAGACGGCCACAACTACGACTTATAGTAGGTGCCTAAAGGAGGACTAGTTTAGGTGACTCGAAAAGAAAGCATAAAAAATCAAATTTTAGGCGCAACTCAGAATTCAACCACGACACACTTCAGAATTCAGCCACTTTTGTGGCCAATATGAACCAAAGAAGGCGGCCCACAATAACTAACAAAGGCAGCCCAAATAGCAGCCTAAATGGTAGCTAAAACACCACAAAAGGCAGCCAATACAAGCCAACAAAAGGGCAACTAATCACCATTAATCAGTGCTACAAATGTTGTTAACAACAACCCAAAAAGGCAACAACCAATGGCTGCTAACAGGAGCCTCTAATGGAAGCTAAAAGGGGCAGTCAATAGCATACAACAAGAGCCCGCACCGTAGCCGTCTAGCACAAGTAGAAGCAGCCAGCACAGCTTTCAAAAGCCCACAATAATAATTGTCTACAACAACTCAAATCTAAGGCAAACTTGCACCAAGACAGACGGCTCATATAAGGGAACATCACAACCCAACAATCCCATTCCCAAACAGTAATCATCAACCTCCCCTCATTAGGAATTTAAACCACATCAGCTCAGAGATAATGGGAGAGGGAGAGGGTAATACAGAAGAAAGCCCAAATCAGCCAACAACAACCAACTAAAGAAAAACCCCCTAACTGGAACCCTAGCCGTCCAGCCTTAGGTACCAAATTTCAGCATATAAACTTAGATTTCAGCAACTATAAGAAGAAGAAGGGAAAAAGAAGCTTATGGTGGAGGGATTCAACCCAAAGCTATGGGCCATTGTCCAATTCCAGCCGAAGACAACAACTGTGCAAGAGGGACAAGATCACAACTTCTACCGGCAAGGAGGAGTTATCCAGCTAGGGGGAGGAGAATCGAACCAACTCCAAGTCGGAAACTAGCCCGACCAGCTCCAGGAAGCGGAAGACTTTCAAGCGACAGAAATAAGCTATCGGGAGAGCTATTTCCTGGATAAGGGAGAGTACACAGCCAGTCCTAAGAAGGTCAATAGCCACCGTCTCTTTCATCAAATTAATAATATAATATAATATAATCTACTTAAGAACAACCGGCCATAGCTATCCAACCACCATAGCAATCCAGCCAGCCCACTAGGAACCCAAGTGTGCCATCCACATGAATCCAACCAACATAACCACACGCATCAATGCCTAGGTTATAATCATATATCACTATATGTTGGGAAAATGATTTCTCTTAACCCCTGAAAATGAGTCAAATATGAATTCCAAGAATGAAAAACAAAGCTAAGTAAATATGCGTCGAATAGTGTTCGACGCAACGTCGAAATGTAGTCGACGTCTCTTTCAGATTAAGTCGAAGTAACTCTAGGAAGATTTCGACGTATGTGTTGTCGACGTTACTCTGATTTCTAGTCGACGCAACTAGTGAAGTCGACGCACCTTAGTCGACGCACCTTCCTTATTCACCTCTCGACGTCCAGACAGGATGTACTCGACGCTTGCGTCGAATGGCAATCGACGCATGTCGATTTATTTGACAGACTTAAATATGCGTCAGATCTCTTTCCTTCTTTCAGTAAATCTGATTTGTATGGAATAATGTTAATATTTTATAGCCGTTCTGAATCATTCTTTCCTTCTATTTGATTCTTGGCTAATCTGATTAACTCTATTTTGGATATTACTTGAAATCAGAATTCATTCTTTCTTTCTACAGAAATAAACATTATGGAAATATTTTTTTTTCTTTCTATTCTCTCTAACTGCTAATTAATTATCCTCTTATAGTATTATGTTGAATTAACAGAGCTATAAATAAAGAGGAGGTCGGCAGAAAATAAACAAGAGTGATCTACCACACACATTTGAAATAGAGGAAAAGCTCCCAAGAGAAAAGAGAGAAATTGAGAAAAAGCTCTGCAGCAACATTCAAGCACTTCTTCTTCTTCTTCTTCTGCTTCTGAAGTCATACTGCTGCAAAATCTGATAGCTCTCACAAAGAGAGAAAGACTGCAAATCTTCTCTCTATAGAAGAAAGATTCAATTCACTTCTTGTGCTTCCAATCTTCTTGCTAGGAAGAAGATTCTTTCTTGTTTTTATTTCTTCTCCTTTCTTTCTTTCTCACTTAAACATTGTAAAAGAGTTTTTAGAATCTCTCTCCAAAAAATTCAGTGTACTGGTTCTAAGAGTCTCCTTGTCAAAAGACTCAGTTGGTTCTAAGAGTCTCCTTGTCAAAAGACTCAGGGTGGTTCTAAGAGTCTCCTTATCAAAAGACTCAGTGCAAGATAGTGAATTCCTACCAAGGGGGTAGAAGAGTGGACTACCCAAAGTTTGGGGAACCACTATATTTTCTTGTGTTGTGCTGTGATTTATTTTCTTGCATTTACTTTATTTTCTTGCTTAATTCTTGTTGGTGTGTGGGAAGCTCTAATCTGTGATCATACACATATATATATTAACTTTGCACAAAATAATTTTTAAATCTCTATTCACCCCCCCTCTAGAGAATTCTAGTGAGGTTAATTGTGCACTTTCAATTGGTATCAGAGCTAGGTTGATCTAGAAAGGATAACTCCTTGATCAAAAAGATCCTACCTCTCATATATATATATTTTTCAAAACTATTTTATCATATGACACAAATCAAAGATTATGCTTCCACCAGACCTCCAATGTGCAATCTTGAAAAGTTTGCAGTTTGGAAAACAAGAATTAGAATTTATATGAATTCCATTGATGCTGACTTGTTTAATATTACTATGACAGGTCCCTCAAAGCCTTATAGAAAGGATGCAAATGGCAATGTCACACAAACACTTGTTCCAAGATTTGAGTGGACAGAAGATGAAAAGAAGGCAAGAACATATGATCTAAAGGCCATGAACATACTTGTCTCAACTCTCTCAGATGACATTTTTCAAAAGGTTGTTGACTGTGAATCATCCAAAGAAATTTGGGATGCTCTCACAAAGATGGTGGAAGGAAGTGCTGATGAAAAGAAAGATAAAAAGGCTCTATTGATTTCTCAATATGAGAACTTCCAAAAGAAGGCTGAAGAAAGCATCTCTGAAATGTATGGCAGATTCAGTCTGATCATCAATCAACTAAGAGACTTGGACAGAGAAATCTCTCTCACTGAGATTAATGACAAATTGCTAATGAGTCTCCCTAGTTCATGGGACTCAAGAATATGGGCAATAAGAGACACAAGAGGACAAAAAGAGATTTCAACAGATGCTCTCTTAGGAAAACTCAGATCCTATGAGCAATTGCTGAAAACTAGAGAAGAGAAGGAAAGAAGAGAAAACACTCCAATTTCCTCAAAAGGCAGGAACATTGCTCTAAAGGCAACAGAAGGAGGAACCCCTGTCACTGAAGAAGAACTATTCAGTTTCTTGGCCAGAAGATTTAAGAAATGGGTCAAGACAGATGGATCAAAAAGGAGGGAGTCAAAACCAAGGTATGACAAAACCCCCACTAAAGAAATTATTTGCTATTCTTGCAGGAAACCTGGACATATTGCCCCAGAATGTGCAGAGAATGCTGAAACAGAAAAGGATCTGAAAAAGAAAGATCTGAAGAAAAAGGGGAAGAAGAAAGAAAGAGGCTTCATTGCAGAAGTCTGGAGTGAAACAAACTCTGAGGATAGTTCATCCTCTAAGAGTGACAATGAAGAATCTAGGCAAGAAGACCTATGCTTAATGGCCTTTGAAGACTCAAAGAATGATGATAAATCATGGAGTGAAACAGGATCAGAAGAAAGCATATCTTCTGATGATGAAAAAGAAAAGAATCTCATTCTCATAGAGGAATCTGAGAATGAGGATGAGGTAAGCATGTTTGATGAAATAGATTTTCAAAGTGATAACTTTAGAAATGATTTTATGAGAATGTATCTAGATCAACTAAAAGCAACAAAAGAAATTAAAGATCTAAAAGAACAAATCAATGTAGCTAAAAACCAGAGAAACACAGAAATTAAATCCTTTAAAGATTATGAATCAATAGCTAGCAGAATAGAAAAGGAAATAGAAAGGGCTAGAATAGAAAATCAGTTCCTTAAGGATAAAGTAACCCAGGCAAAAGCCTTTGAAGAATCAATAAAAATGAGAAGCCAAACTCTTGAAGAGATCACTGAAAAACAAACAATAAGACACAAGAATCTTGGGCTAGGGGCTGATCCCTCAATCAGCCTAATTCCATCCAACAAACCTGCTTGGATGAGCCCTGTAAAATTCACTAAACCTGTCAAATTAGACAACCAAGAAAAAGAATCACAACATAAGAAAGAACACCTCTCCAAGGAAATTGATGATACATCATATTATTCAGCTGATGACTCACAAACTTCATCTGAAGAGATAACTAAACCAAGAGAAACAACTCATAAAGAAGTAAAAACAGAAAAAGGAATAGTAAAAATCTATGAAGATTCAGTTGCGTCGACTTCATATCGACGCATGCATAATAGTGCGTCGACATCTACTCAACGCAACCTCTCAGATGCATCGATCTCTTCTCGACGCTTAAACAAAAGTACGTTGACCTCCAATCGACGCAACTCTTTTTACGCGTCGAAATCAGATCGACGCCACCTGGAGAAAGCGCCGAATAGAAATCGACGCGACTATCAACATGCGTCGAATCGATATCGACGCACACATATTCAGAGCAACGTAAATGTCTTCCCTTCAAAAATCTCTCATCTAAACCCCTGTTCAGGACTCATTCATCCTGATCAAAATTTCTACTCTAAACAATATTCCTATCCCAATCAACACTTCTATCCTTCTCTAAAATCAAATCCTTACAACTCTAAAACAATCAAATGCTATATATGTAACAAACCCGGCCACCTTGCCAAACAATGTTGGCATAATCAATCAAATTATATGTAAAAGAAAATCAGTCCAAAATTGACTTAGAAACCTTTAGGAATAGGAAGAGACAAAAAGAAATAAGCACATAGAGCTGTTCTAAAAAAAATTAAAAGCCACGTCGACTTATAATCGACGCACCGTCGACGACTCAGATCAATAGGCATAATCGACGCATACGTCGACTATTATCGACGCGTACGTCGACTAGAAATCTCTTCATCCCAAAGCAGACTATATCGACGCTCACGACGAATCCCACTCGACTTAACGTCGACTTCATAAAAACGAGCGGCAAGGCTGAATCATTTTCGGTCACATCCACTGAAGTACCTAATAAGCCTCGAATTGAGTCCTGTTTCGACGCTTCACCTGACTTAAATAGACTCTTCAGTTAGAAACCTTCACGACCTCTGCATCTCTCCTTGCTCCTCCGTCCAGCCGTCTCTTTCTCTCTCTTTCCCACTGATCTACAATGGCTCCAAAGATAAATTATGGGTTCGACATTGACCTTGAGTCCTTCCAGGCTGCCGCAGAAAACTACAAGAGCATCATTGCTCTCTTCACAGAAGCTGGATTAGACAAACTCATCTCCACAAGGTGCAAGCTACTGGAAACAGAGCTCACAGAGCTGCTGACTCATGTTCAGATATCTGAACAAGGAGAAATCCAGGGAACACTATATGAGACACCTGTCTCAATCTCAGCAGAACATGTTAGGGCCACCTTTGATCTTCCATCAGGTATATCCTAATATCATCCTTATTTAAATGAAAAAGGGGAAGAAAATAAGTTTGAGAAGAATGACTAAATAAGTCTTAATTATCCCCCTATTAGGTGATGAATCCATTGACTTCACACCTGATGAAATCAAGCATGTGCTCTCCACCATGAAATTCTCAAAAGACAGACCAATCCATCTGAAAAAGATAGACTTTTCAGATGAGTACAGATTGCTGGCAGATATAGTAGGGAAGATACTGCTATGCAAGATTTCAGCCCATGATGCAGTGCCCAAACAACAGCTGAACATCATGGGGGCCCTTGTGCTGAAGAAGAAGGTGGATTGGGCCAGCTGTCTTCTCAAAATGATAGCCTCCAAATATTCCCACAAGGAAAATGCTTATATGAGAATCATGAGTCAGGTTCTCTTCTATTCCTTCCCTGATCTCTGCAGGTCAAAAGGAATTCCTATCCCTCCTGGAAAGAGGATGTCCATTGCCCTCTTCTCCAAATGGACCAGGCAAATTCCCAAGCCTGGTTCCATCCCTGAAAATACTCCATCTCCTCCTATCTCTCCTGCTCATCCTCCTTCTCAAACAGTCACATCTTCTGTCCCAGCATCATCCTCACCAATACCTCCTCAATCTCCTACTCAGCCTTCTTCTATCCCTCCACCTCCTCATTCAGATACACCTCATCCAGATAATAGACTACCCTCTCCTCCTCCTCCACCATCACCTCATCATCTCTCACACCATGAACCATCTGAATCCACTGAGGCTCTCATCACCCAGTGCATACAATCCACAGCTCAAAGATTCCAAGCAATGCTAGATGAGCATTGCTCCCAGATTCATTCCTCCATCCTTCACATGCACACCCAAATAGATGGGGTCAGTGCCTCTGTGCAAGATCTGAAGTCATCTCTCTCTTCCTCTAGAGTGACTAAGTCTTTCTTAACCTTCTTGGCCAAGAAGGTCAAGAAGGGGGAGAATCTAGATGAAAATCAGCCCTCCAATCCTAAATCTCCTTCTCACAAATCCCCTTCTTCTTCAAAATCTGACAGTCTTGCACTGCTCAAGACAATTGGGAATGAGTTAGTACCTGAGCTCCATATTGATGAACAAACAATTGAGGTACTCAGCATAGCAAGAGAGGCTGCAGACCAAGTGGTACTACTGCAAGGGGAGGGAAGTAGAGCAGAAAATGAGGCTGAAAAGGAAGAAGGTGAGAAAGAATTGAATACTGCTATAAATCAAGAAGAAAATGAACCAGCTGCTGAAACTGAAAAAGGAAATGAAGCTGATGCTGTGATGGCTGAAGAAGGGGCTCAGGAGTCAGGGGCAGGGGGAGCTGAGACCCAGGGGGAGCTGAGGGAATCACCTGCTACTGGGAAAGAGCAATCCACAATAGTATTCAAGAGAAAAAGAAAAACTCCTCCTACTCCTGAATAATACTTGAAAACAATGTTTCACATACTTTACTTTGTGATTGGTCTGAACATGAAGTTTGTTTATATATTCTCTTCTGATTGTGTGAAATCTTCATTATCTTTACAAATGCTTTGCTATGTTAATTATATGCTAATTTCTCTCTAAGAAGGGTTAAGACAAATAGGGGGAGATTGTTGGGAAAATGATTTCTCTTAACCCCTGAAAATGAGTCAAATATGAATTCCAAGAATGAAAAACAAAGCTAAGTAAATATGCGTCGAATAGTGTTCGACGCAACGTCGAAATGTAGTCGACGTCTCTTTCAGATTAAGTCGAAGTAACTCTAGGAAGATTTCGACGTATGTGTTGTCGACGTTACTCTGATTTCTAGTCGACGCAACTAGTGAAGTCGACGCACCTTAGTCGACGCACCTTCCTTATTCACCTCTCGACGTCCAGACAGGATGTACTCGACGCTTGCGTCGAATGGCAATCGACGCACGTCGATTTATTTGACAGACTTAAATATGCGTCAGATCTCTTTCCTTCTTTCAGTAAATTTGATTTGTATGGAATAATGTTAATATTTTATAGCCGTTCTGAATCATTCTTTCCTTCTATTTGATTCTTGGCTAATCTGATTAACTCTATTTTGGATATTACTTGAAATCAGAATTCATTCTTTCCTTCTACAGAAATAAACATTATGGAAACATTTTTTTTCTTTCTATTCTCTCTAACTGCTAATTGATTATCCTCATATAGTATTATGTTGAATTAACAGAGCTATAAATAAAGAGGAGGTCGGCAGAAAATAAACAAGAGTGATCTACCACACACATTTGAAATAGAGGAAAAGCTCCCAAGAGAAAAGAGAGAAATTGAGAAAAAGCTCTGCAACAACATTCAAGCACTTCTTCTTCTTCTGCTTCTGAAGTCATACTGCTGCAAAATCTCATAGCTCTCACAAAGAGAGAAAGGCTGCAAATCTTCTTTTCTCTATAGAAGAAAGATTCAATTCACTTCTTGTGCTTCCAATCTTCTTGCTAGGAAGAAGATTCTTTCTTGTTTTTATTTCTTCTCCTTTCTTTCTTTCTCACTTAAACATTGTAAAAGAGTTTTTAGAATCTCTCTCCAAAAAATTCAGTGTACTGGTTCTAAGAGTCTCCTTGTCAAAAGACTCAGTTGGTTCTAAGAGTCTCCTTGTCAAAAGACTCAGGGTGGTTCTAAGAGTCTCCTTATCAAAAGACTCAGTGCAAGATAGTGAATTCCTACCAAGGGGGTAGAAGAGTGGACTACCCAAAGTTTGGGGAACCACTATATTTTCTTGTGTTGTGCTGTGATTTATTTTCTTGCATTTACTTTATTTTCTTGCTTAATTCTTGTTGGTGTGTGGGAAGCTCTAATCTGTGATCATACACATATATATATTAACTTTGCACAAAATAATTTTTAAATCTCTATTCACCCCCCTCTAGAGAATTCTAGTGAGGTTAATTGTGCACTTTCACTATATATATAATAACAAAATCCAAAACCGGAAATCATCGAAACGAACACCGCAAAATATCAGAAATCTCGAACTTCAAAATTAAACGTGCGACGTCTAATCGGCACTGAATTTCAACTTTTTCATCATCCGGGATATTATTTTCATTCTTTTTCTTATATATTAAAATATAATATTAATTAATATGCAAGATCAGGTTCGGGTCTTACTTTATATATAATAACAAAAAAGTCTTCTTTTAGAGTTTTACGTCTACTTGTCTAGTTTTTGTAGGTTCCATCCTATGCATGCAACATGATAAAACAATGCAAATGGAATTCATCTTGGCAACTGTTACGCGCACGCGCCATCTCATTTTATTATTACTGTTTTTCTTTTAAATGTATTAGGTTTGATGTGAGCCCCCTCCTCCCTATATAAGGAGGAGGTATGAGAGTGTTGGTCTTATCTTTTGATCATTAGGGATTTGGGCTCTCATTTGAGAGAGGGATCATTGGAGGACCCAACCTCCTTGATCTTGGCCGGACTTCCATCCGGATTGTATCCGTGTTTCTTCTTCGATTAATGCAACTTGCTTCCCGTTCGTATTATTTGGTCCGACCTGCCGCTCCGCCCGCTGACCTAGCCGCCGGAGTCTTGCTCTCAGCCAAGGATTCTCCCCGGACTCGTCCAGCCGCTCGGCATTCGTCGTTCGTCGCCGCTCTGCGTCCACGCGATCGACCAGCGTCTGGAGCTGCCTCGATCGGCCAGCGCTCGCCGTCTCCAACCGCGATCTGCTCCGCTCTGTCCCGCCTGCAATCGACGTCTCCACCTGCGATCTGTTCCGCCAGCGCGCTGCCTTCCGCCCGCGATCGGCGTTTCCGTTCTTCCGTGATCTGCGACTCGCGATCTACGTCCCGCATCTGTCGCTGCAGCCCGTGCGGTCGACGACGCCATCCAGCCTATCGTTCGCCCGATCAGCGTTCCCCGACCCCTGCTGGCCAGATTTACCCGTGTAGTACCGTCGTCCCTCGCCCGATCTGCGTCCAGCCGCCTCGTGCGTCCTCCTCAGCCCGCCAGCGCTCCCAGCCGCCGCCTCGTGCGTCCTCCTCAGCCCGCCAGCGATCACAGCCACCGTCCCGTGCGTCCTCCTCAACCCGCCAGCGCTCCACGCCGCCGCCCCGGCCCCCTGCGGGCCGGATCTGCCCCGTGCCGCACCAATCCGCCCCGTGCCAACCTCCAACTCTGATCAATCGTCCTCATATGCCAAAGAGCCGGATGGAAGCCCGCGTGGAAGCCCTCGAACACTCCCTCGCCACCATCAACTCTCGTCTCGAGGCACAGACCGAGCAGTTCGCCTCGATTCTGATCATGCTCCAGAAATTGCAGCCCACCCAGCACTCTGGGCCCTCTACCACCTCTGTTGTGGGATCCCCCAGCACCGTGCTTCCCGATGCTTCCGCAGCGGTGGAAGTGCCTACTCCATCGTACCGTGGACCTGACATGCCTACCTTCAACTGGTCTGACCCCCTCGGGTGGATTGCCCGCGCCGAGCAGTTCTTCGACATTCACTAGACCGCGCCGACACAACGGGTCTCCACCGCAATCATCGGCATGGAAGGGTTGGCCCTCCATTGGGTCCGTTGGCTCCGCCAGACCTCTCCCGACCTCACCTGGCCAGCTCTCACTGAGGCCCTCATTCAGCGGTATGACGCCCGCTACTCCGGCCCCATGATCGAGCGACTTTGCGGGGTCCGTCACACCGGCTCCATTGACTCGTACCTTGATGCCTTCGTGGAATTAGTCACCCATATCCCCGGTCTTCCCCCAGACCATTACTTGGGGTTCTTCATGAATGACTTGCAACCCCACTTCCGCTCCCGTCTCCGCACTCTCCAACCGTTAACGGTTCACCACGCCATTGACCTCGCCCCCCTGGTGGAGGCAGAATTTCTCGCGACGTCCGGCGACATTCCTTCAACATCACCTCCCTTTCGGCATCCTTCCTACACATATTTCTCGACCCATTCGAAACCTACACCTCCGCCACCTCCTCTGCCCCGGCCACCAATGATGGGTCCTCGCAACAACCGGCCTGTCCCTACCCACCGCCTCTCCAACCAGGAGTACAACGACTTACGAAGCAAGGGTCTGTGCTTCCGCTGCAAGCACCCCTACTCTCCTGGTCATGAGTGCTCCGTGAAGGAGTGTCGAGTCCTCATCGGCAACGGCGTGGCCGCGCTCTCCGCTGCAGACTTCGACGCCCTGCTGCTCTCGGCCGGACTACCGGACGACGCCCCGGGTACCTCGACGGCATCCCACTACTGACCGGCAGGCGGCGCTCCGACCTTGGGGTCAAGGTCGCTTTTCTGACGGGATGTATTGTTACGCGCACGCGCCATCTCATTTTATTATTACTGTTTTTCTTTTAAATGTATTAGGTTTGATGTGAGCCCCCTCCTCCCTATATAAGGAGGAGATATGAGAGTGTTAGTCTTATCTTTTGATCATTAGGGATTTGGGCTCTCATTTGAGAGAGGGATCATTGGAGGACCCAGCCTCCTTGATCTTGGCCGGACTTCGATCCGAATTGTATCCGCGTTTCTTCTTCGATTAATGCAACTTGCTTCCTGTTCGTACTAGCAACAAACACAAATGTTTCATGATAATCAACTTCATGAGTTTGAGTTATCCCTGAGCGACAAGTCGTGCTTTGTATGATCCATTTTTTGATATTGTTTGACAAAAAACACGCATTTTGATCCAACACGTCTTTTTCCAGCTGGGAGAGGAGATAGTTCCCAAGTATGGTTCTCTTCCAGTGCAGACGTCCCTCCCTCAGTAAAAGACAAAGTGGAGATAAATGCTTTATGTGCCTAGGTGAGATTGTGATATGGAATATAATTGGCAATAGGGTATTTGACGGAAGTCTACTTAATCATAAGATGTATGTGAGGTTCATGGAGGTCTTCGTCAGGATCTTGTTCAGAAGTTTGTATCTGTCGTGGTGGAATTACAGGGTCTTGGTCCATCTCAATGCCGACGTTCCGTCGTTGATATACCTAAGAAAGAGGAGGAATAAGCCTCCCAGTAATAGGAGACGAAGTGGTGATATGAGTTGATGTGGTGGCTGTAATAGTGGGAGGATGGGGTATACGAGGCCATAATGGGATGGAGAATAGTGAGTGCATCAACATTAGTGTCCCTCTCCCCATGACGAGAGCCAAAGAATTGTTCCCCTTCACGGAAAGTAATGTTCATGGTACAAAAAACGTCGAGAGGTAGGATGGTAGCAACAATACCATTTTGTTGTGGATGAATATCCAACAAAATTACATTTGATGGAACATCCATCCAACTTATCACCATTGTGTTGATGGATATGGACAAAATATATACATAAAAACACACGATGGAGATCAAATGTGTGGACGACACATTTGGTAGACAAATGAGAGTAATGCGACATATTGAAGAGTACTTGATGAAAGACGATTAATTAGGTAAGTTGCAGTGAGGACAACTTCACCCCAATAAGATTTGGGATGATTCATGGTAATAAGAATGCACCCCAAACACACCACGGTTGTCGTACTCCCTCTCATTGTCGCCGCGAAATACATGAATAGAACCACCAAACTGCGTGGCCACCACTTTGTGAAAGAGTTTAAAGCAATCAAGGTCTTTTCCGTTTTAATAAGTAAACCCAAGTAGTACTAGAAAAACTGTCAATAAATATCACAAACCAACGATGACTAGATAAATAGATTACAGAAGGTCCCCAAATATTTGTATCAATAACATCAAATGAAGCATATTGGGAGAGGATAAATAAGTCGGATTATGACGTACATGTTTAGAGAGTTCACAAACATCCAAACAAAATAGCTCATAGAGCTGGAAAACATAGAAAACATTTTGAGCAATAACTTGCGGAGGGGTGTCCGAGACATGGATGCCACCATTGCACATCCACATAAGAGAGAGTAACAGTGCTGGAGAGAGCTTGGTGGACTTGATGGTCCAAGATGCACATGCCCTTGCAGTCCTATTATTGTCAACACGTTGTTTGGTTGCCAGATCTTAAAAAGCAAAACCATCAGGGAGGAAGGTTACAAAGCAATTTAAGAATGTGGTCAAGAGACTAATAGATAGCAAACTTCAAGGAAATATAAAAATGTATAGAACAAATGTGAGGAGCATGACAGAAGAACGTAAGACGGTCCCTTTTCCAGCAATAGAAGAAAAAGAGTCATTGACGGTAATAACTTTATGACGACTCGAGAGTGGGGTGTATGAGGCAAAACCTGACGATGCTCCGATCATATGATCAGTCGCCCAAAGTTGATGATCCACTTAGATTGGATAGCAAAAGCAAATTTGCGCATGGAGTACTTGAGGTCGCGAAGGCATAAATGGAAGAGTTGTCCTGAGAGTGCACTAGACGTCACAAAGCATCAAATTTTTTAGTGAAAAAACTGTTAGAGGGGAGCCTACCAGTATTGGCTTTAGTAGTATGAGCAACAAGAGGATGATTGGGCTGACGAGGACTATCACGCCCACAACTACTATTATCATTACATGAAGGGTCAATGTTTATGTGCTTCACCAATGCTCTGGATCATGAATGAAGGAAGCATGGTTATGAGCACATAAATCAAAATGGATTCTTGGGTCTGCCCTCTCTGATGTCTTTGGCTTTGATTTGAGGGCATGATTCTGTAGCAAACGCGACGGTATAGGGGGCCACTATTTCAGTGGTACTCTGTGAGCAGCCACTTTGTGCATTTATTGTCAAAGGTTAGGTCTTTCTCCTCTAAGAGAAGCCATTTTGTGCATAGTGCCAAAGGTTAGGTCTGTTTCCAATCTTCCCCCGCCCATACCCCCAATGATTGGGGACTATATGGGTTCTGTTGTTGTTGTTGTTGTTGTTGAAGGGTCAATGTGAGGACGTAGGCGAAAAAAAAGAGTCCCGAACATGACCCTTCATGTAATGATAATAGTAGTTGTTTGTCACGATGATCACATATCCGAACAGATGAACCGGAAGACAAAAGTCCTTTGCCAATGCCAGCAAGGGCGGAACGATCAGGCACCATATCGTAATTGAGCGAGCGTCGGCGATCATCATCACATAAAACTATGCTAAATGCTTCTCGAAGAGGGAAGAGGATGGTGGTTAAGGACATGCGTGCGGACCGTGTCGAACTTCATAGTGAAGCCCATAAGGAAGACATGGAGACGACAACTGTCTGACTTGGTTGCAGTCCATGAGCGTCGACAGTGCATGCTGAAGTGAAATCCTCAAAATAGTCAAGTTCTTCATAAAGCCGTTCGAACTCACAAAAATAGGCGGCAACACTAGAGGAGCCTTGTTTGAGTTCGAGAAGATACCGAGTGAGCTCATGCACTTGGGTAGAGCTACCAATTTGAGAATAAATTTCTCGAGCCCGATTTCATATCTCAAAAGCAAAGTCCATAAACATGTAGCTACAACAAACTAAGGGATACATAGAGTGGAGAAGCCACGAGACCACCAGAGTATTGTCAGCATCCCAATTTCACCATGGGGGATTCAGTAACGGGAGGTTGAACAATGGTCCCATCAATGTACTCATTGATGACTGTGAATGACATGCTGCGCCGCTCAGAAACTTTCAAGATAATTGGAACTATCCAAAGACACAGTGGTAATCCGGAAGAAGCTGTAATAACTATTGGTCCAGGGATAATCGCTTCCCAGAGAGTTCATATGGGGTGGGTGTGGCGTGGGGGAGGCTGAACACTCGTATCTAAGGAGACCGCCATTTAGATACTCCAAACCATAAATTGAAGCTCTCTAGAGCTCATAGAAACAGAGCTCATCGGGGCAAATCGAAGTTCGCGGGAGTTTACGGGAGCTCACGAGAGATCGCAGTCGATCGGGTTTATAGCAGAGCTCACAACGTTTTCCATAGCTTGTGACATTGTCCAGAGCTTGCGGCATCGTTCTGTGCTCGTGTTGTTGTTGTACGAAGCAGAGTTCGTGATCTTCTCATCCAGATTAGGGCAGAGCTCAATCCAGAGGTTGTCTCCATTCCTGAGTTCGCAAGAGTACAATGCTTGGGCTAAGGATCTGCCCAGTGGTAGAGTGTCTGAAATTCGCAGGCAGGCAGACAAAGCTCGTGAGTAGGAACTCACAGGTGTGTGCAGTTCCTTAGTTCGCAGGCAGGTAGAGCTCGCAGGTATTGCAAATGGAGCTCGTGGATACGCGAGGTTCAGCTGAGCGGTGGAGCGTCCAAAAAATCTATAAATGCAGCTAACCATGATTTGTACGTCCTGAAGTTGCAGGAGTCGAAATTGGAAGGAACGCTTAAGGAGTCGCGGGAAGGAGCTTGCGATGCATTCGTTCGGAAAAAAAGAGTTGCGAAAAAGACACCAACTCTGATACCAAGTTGAGAAATAGAAAAATATAATATATTTAATCCAAATATTAAATATTACATGACACCTCTATATATTCACAAAAGGAGGAGAACCCAAACTAAAATAGAGGTGTGGTACAAAAAACAATAAGAAAAGCATGGGCCTTTATAGTGGACCTTTATAGTAAGCTTTAATTCAACTGTTACCACTACTATTCTGGCGGTAGATATGAATAAAGTTTCAGGACTAAATGCGTTTAATGGTTGTTTTTTCAAGGTCCATTGGGAGGTGGGAAGGACTCCGGCCACTATAGACAAAATTTAGGACTTGGGACCTGGACGAGTGAGTTTGCTCGAGGAAATTGGGCACTGGACAGGAACTATGCTATGGCTGTTAATAGGGATGTGAAGGAGGGTTCAGCTTTGCAGGAATTGGAGGGTGTTGGGTGATTAACTTCTGGATGGGAGTGTGGGTGGTGGTTATGGGCGATTATTAGTGAGAAAGAAGTAGTTAGTTGGTGGTTATATTGGGGAGGGGCATTACAGTGGTGGTTGGGGGTATGTTATGTAGGGAATATGGTGGTTGGATGGGGGAGAATGTGGCTGGACGGCTGCTGGAATGGGGGTGACTGGCAGCTTGAGGTGGTGGAGAGATGGTGGTGCCAACTAAATGAGGACAGGAGGGTCTAAGCTTTGTCACCTAGAGTCCACGGGATCTGCACTGTGAAAACACTGCGAGACCCTGAAAATTTTATCCAAATTCCGCGATCTCTGACATCAGCCCCTTAGACTCTTATTTGTAGGCAAAGTGGCTACTACGGATGACCTAGATCATCCGGAATATAGCCACAATATTACATGAAATAAAAATTCAAAAAATAATAAAAATATGTAAAAACATCCCATCATCGCAGATTGCTGGATCGGATCATCAATACGACGATCTTATCTCCGCCTCCTACGTATGCAAACTTGTGCGAGATACGGTAAGCGTCGTCCTGCCAACTATCCATGAGCCTCATCACAGTGTGTTTAAATATGGAGAACCCTTATATTTCTTGCAAGTTGTCAGAGGAGATGAGATCATCTATTTTTTTATTTTCATTTAGAAGTTCGTAGTAATAGGATGGGAAACTATTGAGATGCGAATTCAATCTCGGGGATTATTGAGGTTTATGTACAATGTTTTGAAAACTGCATAGAGAGGGGGAGGCGATTTCTTGTGTCGGGCGGTGCTAATAACATACTTGGAAGGAGAGTAAGAGTAGGGTTGTTGAGGGCATATTTCACTGTTGTGAGAATAGCGTATAATATAATGAAAGATTTGACTCTTCTATCCATTACTTGTTAAGTACGTGTGCGTTGTGTATTTTTATTTGTCTTTGGTGGCTTGTAAATTTGCTCAGTTTGTTAGTTATTTTATTAATCAAAGCATCCTTTTAAATATTTATTTAGGGCTATTTACCGGAACCTCCCCTCGAAATTTGCGTAATTACAACTTGCACCCCTCTAACTTTTGAAATTACAATTGCACCCCTTCAATATTTACATTTCATAACATCCATGCACAAAAAGATCCCCCTGAAGATTTACTCCAAGGGGATACTTTTGTGCATGAATGTTATGAAATGTAAACATTGAGGGGAGGTTTTTGTAATTTCGAAAGTTAGAGTGGTACAAGCTGTAATTACGCAAACTTCGAGAGGAGGTCCTGGTAAATAACCCTATATATAATAGCTATCGTGAATGGGGCTATGCCAGTACCCGACTAGCGATTGCTCTTGGTTGGGAACGGGCTTCACCCCTTCGTGGTTGCTTTGTGTGCTCATGGACACCGCTCTTGCAACCTAGAGTGGCATTTAAGAAAATATAGGGGACTTTTTTTTGCTTAATATAATAGTGATTTAAATGCTTGAATTCAAAATAAAGTGGTGAATTCAAATTAAAATATGAAATTTAAATTAAAGTGACAATGAAATCAGATGACTAAGATCATTTTGATGGTCTTTTATGAGGATCATGAGATCACTCAAAGAACATCTTAATATAGTATACACATACACATATATATATATATATATACTATTCTAAAAAGAAATATGGGTTGACTTTTTAAAATCATGAATTTAAAAGCCATCAAATAAATTCTGTCCATTCTATCTAAAGATTTAATCATGATGTTGGACTGCAAATAACAATTCAAGGAAAATTCTTTGCACTCTTTCTCACTAAAATCCCGATGCCCTCATGGCTAAAACTAGAGAGAGAGGAGAGAGAGAGACAAATAAAGAGAGGTGAGAGGGGGGAGAGAGTGCGGCGACGCGAGAGGGAGAGGGAGAGAGAGAGAGAGAGTGGAGAGAGAGAGAGTGGAGAGAGAGAGAGGAAGAGGGAGAGAGAAAATAATTTTTTTAATTATATACTTATATTTTTTTAGAAAATAAATATTGTAATATTGAATTATATTTTTTTACGGTCATTTCGAGTACTCATATGTATATGTTGCGGGCGCAACCCGCAAACGCATCGAGTACGGGCGAAGCCCGTGCGGAGGCGGGCGAAGCCCGTGCGGAGGCGGGCGAAGCCCGTGCGGAGGCGGGCGAAGCCCGCCTAGATGCGGGCGAAGCCCGCCTGGATGCGGACGAAGGCCGCCCGACAGCATCGCGGCGGGGGCGGGCGAAGCCCGACTGCCGTTGCCGGCCGGGTACTGTAGCACTTGGCGTAGGGGAGGAGCCCCGTCTCGGGCACTCGTATATATATATATATATAATTCCTTCAACTTATTCAGGTTATAAAATTAGTTATGCGAAATTGATGAGATTGATTGTGATAAAAATATAAATTTACTTATTGGCTTTTCTCCAGAGTGTATTATATGAGATCATTACAGGGCTTCGTGCCGCTGGTAATAATTCAGCGAGTTCCTCGTCTGCAGCACCTAGTCTTCCAAATGGTAATCAGCTGATTTTGATGAATTAAAGGTGAAATCGTCATTTTTGCCCCTGTAACGCAGGTGCTTCTTTTTTAATATGATAAACTACTTGCATACCGTGTAGGCCCACACATGAAATCAGTGGTCGAACTGCTTTCAGAAAGTGTATCCCAGATGTCCATTAGTGATGATGATTTGGTATGCCTGATTATACATTTATTTTTTGTTTATATCCATTAAGCAATTATTTATAGAATGTTATTCTACATTATGAAACACAGGATTTTCTTCTTGAAAAAAGCAATACAATTGCTGAGTTAGACGGAAATGATTCTCATGAGCCTCATTTACCAGTAAGTAATTCAGGAAATGATATCATGGTTTCATTTTTTTCTAGTACACTTCCTGTAAGCTTTTCTGGTCATATGCGTTTTCCTATGCAGGTTACTCCAAATGAGCAGGATGAGGAATCCCATACATTTTCAAGTTCCAATAGAGAGAGCTTCGGAAGATGCTCCTCTCTTGGTGTAGCCAGTGTAGGCTCATCCTCAGCTGAGGATATTGAAAATCACAGCAGCAAACATCAGGTACCCCTAACTTTATTCTATACGCACACACGCATGAGATAGAATTTTTATCTTATGAGAGTCACCTAGCTAGAGGTAAGATTAAAAAATTTCATTATCCTTGACATCATGAAACTGTGCATTATTTGAATTATATTAAAAACCTTTTGGTCATTGATACCATCACAACTTTCTCATTGTACGTCTGCGGTTGCATGGGAAGATTATTATGATTCCAAGTGGTTGCAAGAGAAGATTGTTGTGATTTAGAGCTTGAGGGCTTCCAAATGACTTGAAATAAAAAAAAATAAAAAAAATTGATGGCCTTCAAAGTTGTTGGGGTCATAAAAATCTCTTTTTTTTATCAAACTACATTTTCACATATATAGCAAATCTCAAAGCATCCCAAAAATGAAAGTTCAATAGCTCAGTTTGATTGAGCTGGTTCACGAATGAGCCGTGACTGGCTTGGTTAACCGCCCAAAATGCTATAGAAGGTGAACATTTAGCCTAATCTTACCTGACATTAGAGCTTGTTTTACAAGTTGCTGTAGTGGGCAGTACACCTCCTTTTAAAGTTCCTCTCTGATCCTCGTACTTAATCATGGCGTCGCCGTGGATTACTATTTTTTTGTGCATGGATGTTATGAAATGTAAACATTGAGTTGGGGGGGGGGGAGATTGTGATTTCGAAAGTTAGAGGGTTGTAAGCTGTAATTACGCAAACTTCGAGTGGAGGTCCCGGTAAATAACCTTATATATATAGCCTTATGTATACATATGATTAATTCTCGGGACTTCTTTTTTTAAAAGAACCAAAACCTCCAATTCGAGTTTACATTGTTAATTTTATTAAAATCAATTGTAACATAGATTTTGGGAGGGGCTCTATTTGTAATATTTGTTAATGGGTAGAGGAGGTCCCGGTAATTACACAATCTGAACGAGATATCTGAAATAGGATTACTGTTTGTGAACAGCTCGCATTTCTTTCAAACACGAACTCTTAATGTGTATTATCGCCGCCCGTCTATTTAGGTCATGAGCTGCAGTTTAAAGCTTTCTTTTTTATTGGAACAGATGATGCTGAGAGCGCTTGCCACACCCCTCAGAAAGATCCATCTTCGATCTCCCAAACCGAAGGAGAAGAAGAATGGCGCATCCGGATCGAAGAAGCCTACTAACCGCTGGTCAAAATTTGACAAGGCGGAGGCATTATTTACTCGGCGCCTGCGCCTGTGTCTTCTCGGACGATCCAACCACAAGCGCAATCATTCCACTTGATACGAGTTTTCAATCATCGACGATTTCCTGAAATCAGTTTGACTCTGATTAATTCCATTTCTTGTAAGTTTTTCACTGCCTGGTTGGCATCAGCAGTTGCTTGTTCAGGCATTGCGGGTTCTTCTCTAGACCTTATTCAGGTTGATATCTAGTTTGAGATTAAGATATATAGGTAGGAGTATTTTATCGAGTTTGAAAGGCATTCACGTGACTGAGAATCGACGATCTTCGAGGTTTCTAAGAATGCATTTAATGGTGTCAGTAATATCTGCCCAAGTTTTTTTTTATTGTTCAGATTTGGTTGTTGATGCCTTGAATTTGTATTTGTTTCTGCTGTTTAGGAAAGCTATTATGAATTTGTTTATGAAAATATATCATCTTTGTAATATGCTGTTATGAACTATGATTTTGTGCGTGCGGTCGCGGAGCGGGACCCAAAAGATGACCAAAATTGTGCTTGATATATATTAGTGGTTAAACCTATAAATTTTTATTATGAAGGACGAGTGATCTAGAAGTAAAATCATATGTGACATGTTCAATTCATTGAAAAAAAATTTGATTTCATGATATTATGCGCTTAGAGTGCATTAACTATGCCGAACTTTGCTCTTGAATTTCGTTCACTTATTTATCCATCCTAACTATTTATGGTAATACAATTTTGGGGATTGAGCAACAAAAGTGGACTGAAGCAGAGTCAGATGTTCCTTTGGTTAAATTCATATTCAACATAAAAGCCTTTCAAAGTCGACATAATTGCAGTCACATAATTAGGCGAGATCGATAATCTTGTGCGCCTATAACACATGTACGTTGTATTTTTGTTTTCGTCCTTTTGGGGATTTAGTTGGATCACAATCTGTTGATTAAGGCTATGTTTGGCATGGCGGTGGTGGTCTTGAAAGCGGTGGTTATGACCTGTCGTTCGTGAACATCCTACCTCACCTAAGGAATTTCATTCAGTTCTATGTTCATAATTAGTTTTCTTTTCTTGGCAGTGGATTTAACCATTAACATGCCGTACATGTACTCTGTGACTCATGTTTTTGGCCAAATTCACCGGAGCAAAAATACAGCGCCAAATAGGGCCTAAGTTTTGTTCGTCTTTGATGAAGATTTCACGCTGCTACTCTACTTACATAAGTGCGCGACTATTTGGAGGCAAAATTTGTGCGGAAAAATGTGTGCATGTGATCAAGTATGATCATTATGATCATACAAAATCAAGAAATGAAGGCAGTTGCTCGTGATTTCTATCATGAAGGAAGAATGCAGAAGATAGATCTGTTTGGAGCGTGAACAATTTTGTTTAAAACCAAACTTGATATATGTGATTATAATGACTGCTACAATATCGCGTGGAATCATAACCCTAGCATCCAATCATTATTCCGACCGTGCTCGATCCAACATGAAAATTTGCATCCCACACCCTTCAAAATGGAGTAGGAAGGCTTAATAACAAAATCCATGCAAAAAAGGCACCGCACTTGCGAAGCAAAAAAAAATCATATGAAGCAGCTAATAATGCTATATACCTACAACGATGATCAATAGAACGATAGGCCACAGTCGCACAGCTAGCATTGGATCCAAGTCTTTTAATGCAAAATTTCTTCAAGCAGTCTTATTGATGTTCATCTGTTCTTCATTTCTATTTAAATAATACAAGAAATATAAATTTAAAAGTTTGAAAATTATGACAAAAATATCATGATTTCTAAAAACATAGTATATATATATATGTGGTGTTAAAGGCACACAAAAAAGCACTATATGCACATCAATTTAAAAAAAAAGACCTAAATGTGTTATATGCACACCAACTTTAAGAGAAAGACCTGATAATTTTTTAGTGTGCCTTTATCACTGATGTGCACACATCCATTTTTGGTGTGCCTTTAACACCACTATGATTATTTACCGAGACCTCCCTTCTTACTTACGAAATTACAAAAACCTCTCCCGTAAGTTTACATTTCATAACATACATGCACAAAATGATCCAGGGGGGCATGGATGTAATGAAATGTACTTATGGTGGGAGGTTTTTGTAATTTGGATGTTATGAAATGTACTTATGGGGGGAGGTTTTTGTAATTTCAAAAATAAGAGGGATGCAACATGTAATTATGCTAACTTCCAAGGAACTTGATATTAAAATTATTCCTATTATATAGTCATATGTGTGTGTGGGTGTGGGTGCTTGAAAACTTGATATTAAAATTTGTTATGCAACCCTAATATCACCATTAGACTGAAATTTTGCAACAATAAAAAGATCAAATTACAATAAGTGTTGAACAATATAACCCTTTTTTTTAATTCTCATCCCCAATGTGCACTTCAAAGACTTGCATTTCAAACCCTAAAACACCTTTTCTCATCAATGATCATCCTTTTGATGTAAATAAGGTAATACATAAAATGCAGACATTGATTGGGGCTCATTTGGTTGTTTGAAGTTAGAAAATATGCTTGAATCTACGAACACCGTTTGGATGGACGCAAATTCAACAAACACCCATAAAATTTCTTAAACATGATATTTCATTTTCACGAGGAAAATGAGCGCGCGAAATCGACATTTAAAAAAAGGTTCTCAATCTTCAATCAACCAAATGAGCCCTGGGTCAAATTCATTTGCATCAAATATCACTCTCGGAACAATTCCCAAACTGATCCTCGTCACCGAAAGAGGTGCCTGACGAATCAAAGTAGGTTCCAGAATGAAACATGGAGCCTTGTTGCTGAAATTCAGAACCCGAGCTAGACTCGAGAATACGGTTTCCGAGCAACAAGTCCACTTTTCCGCCTCCGAGAACTCCGCCGCCATTACTCCTCTGTCTCTTGCTCGGCTTCTCATGTTTCAGGCTCTCGTAGGACGAGCCATCGACATGGAAGCTAGAGTCTGGAGTCAGCGGTTCGCGGCGAGAGGAATCTTCGCACGACGAGGTGACCTTCACGAAGCCGTTGGATTTTACGTGTTTACCGTTGGAAGCCTTATCCTTATGCGGCGGCTCGAAGAGCGGCGCAGGAGTCGAAGGATCCGAGTCGAGGCAGTACTCCGTTGAAGATTGCGGAGGCGGCAGGTTCAGCGCTCCGCTAAGCTTCTGCTGCTCTTCAATGATTTTCTTCAGATACTTTCCCTGGGCTTCTATTCTCAACTGCAACTGCCTTTGTACCTACAAACAAAATCCAAATTATTATTTTAAAAGGCCATTTACCGGGACCTCCCCTCTAAGTTTACTAAATTACAAGTGGTGCCCCTCTTATTTTTAAAATTACAAAAAACTCCCCCACTAACTTTACATTTCATAGCATCCATTCACAAACAAACCCCTTGATAATTTACTCCAAGGGGGTATTTTTGTGCAAGGATGTTATGAAATATAAACTTACATGGGAGGTTTTTGTAATTTCAAAAGTAAGAGGGGCGCAGCCAGTAATTATGCTAATTTCTAGGGGAAGTTTTTGTAATTATTCCTTTAAATTGAGATGACAGTATTTTCCTAAAAAACATAAAAAAAATTATCTAGTGAAACATTGTGCTAGTTCAATGTTATCATTTAGACAGTCATGATATCTAGAAAAATGTTGTGATCATTCAATTTATACATCAGTATCTATATATATATATCTAAGTAGGACAAAAACATTTAAACTTGTTAGGAGGACCAAAGGATTGATATTTGTTAATAACATGACATTATATAGCATACATTAGCATACTTAATATTTTTATGAGGAATTTATACAAGCTTAAACTCCCTTCTCGCACGAGTGGTCCTCCAAAAACACGCACAATAATGACAGGCAGAGATTGATTAGGTGGTATAATCGATCATGAATAGCATACTACCTCTCGTAGAATGAAAATTCATAATTTCAATCGCTGTGAAATTATTATTTACCCTAGAAGCACACAATTTAGTTCCTAATTATCATTTATCTTCCCTAAGATTTAACTTATAACCTTGAGATTAAATTAACTACGATACAACTTCCTGAGATTTGAGAAAACATCAAATACCGCCCTTTTCTCACATTTGACTCGACAAGCAGGGATGAAAGTCGGTGGCCTCAGTGATCTGACGGTGCTAAGTCGAAGACTCATCACTCTACGGATAGAAGTTACTCTGGGGACAACAAGTTGATCTTCCCCAATAGAATCACATCGACGGGAAGGTTTGACATTTTGATGTCGGCTTTTCGCCACCTGGGGTTGTAGCATGTTCCAAGGGTTCGTTCCACTTCCATTGGCATAGTGTTGAATTGAAACTTTTGACAATGCAAAATATGAGAAGTGGTGCGCAGGTAGTCTATCGAATACATAAAAAATTTACAACACGTAATGAAACTTATTTAAGATGTATGAAAGCAGGATATAATTAAATACACATCTATTACATTTTCAATGGTCATTTTTAATGCTAAGCTAACTGATGTTGGATGGGAAATATAATCCAAAAGCAGGTATCCTATACTTTTTCAAACCTCAGGAGGACTATTAGGTTGTATAATAGTTTATTAAAGCAAATGAAAATCAGGCAGGTTACACCAATGTTACTTGACCGACCCTAGGCTCCAATTCAATTATCCAAAGCAACTTGCGTAAATGTGCCACATGCCTGCTTCCGCTTTGCCATGGCGGCGGTCGTCTCCTTCTGTAACATAATTACTCTCTTTCCACATGAATTGTGCTAACTCCTCATGCCTCTCTGTCCCTCCGCTCTCATCCACACCAAACTTTACGTGCATTAGGGGGGAGCTCTATGCACTGATTATGCTTTTTCTAATTACCGCAATAGCATAAAAAAAGACACTTCTCCTTGTTTCAGGCTTGATATAGATAATTCTTATAGCCAGAAAAAGCTTTTAATATCCTGTTCAATTTCAAACTGATAAGTAATAGCCCGTCTCAAGTGCAGCACGCTAAACAGTTATGTAGTGTACACGCAAAACTTAAATGTTATATTTAAGAAATGATTACCTCCAATTGTTCATGTAGTCTCTTCTGAACCTCCATCTGCAGTTTTAGAGCTTCGGTTATTTGAACCCCTCTGGACAGAAAAACAAAAACAAAAATATTAGAATGTTATTGATTGAATAAAGAAGCCTTCAAGAAAGGTCAATGGTGAGAAGAAATCATAAGAAAGGAGCAATAAGAAGATGGGGAGCATTTGCACAAACTAGTTTATTTCAAGTCTCTCTAAAAATAGTGAGAAGAAATCATAAGAAAGGAGCAATAAGTAGATGCCTCGTGATGTATGATTTTTTATTTCAAGTCTCTCTAAAAATAGCTTCATTCCATTTACAGATCAAATATGTGCCTTTTCTTTCTCTCTCCTAGTACAAAAGTCAAAACTAATACATAGAATAAGCTAAGACTTTCAAATGCTAATTCAGAAAGTCAAAGAAAAAAAGTATGATAACCAGAAACAAACTTTGGTTCTCACAACTCGTGCTGAAAGATGGTTTCTCAGCTTTTGATAGATTCATCTTTTCTCTTCCATGACCATAGATTTTTTTTGTAATTTTTTTGGGCATTTGATCTCATTCACCCTTGAGGCCACAGGTTCAAGTCCTAGAAGCAGCCTCTTGCAAAAATGCAAGGTAAGGTTTGCCTACATTTCACCCTTGTGGTGGGACCCTTCCCCGGACCATCGCTGCGCGGGGATGCTTTGTGCACCGGGCTGCCCTTTTTATTTGATCTCATTCACATTTATTTTATGTTCATCTTTGCTCATGGATGATGATTCCAAATGTGAATGCACAACTCGAAGAAAGTGGAGCAAGTAAATTTTCTATCACAGACGCAAATTGTTTTGAACCCAATTTTCCGTAAGTTGCTCATACTTCCACTAAACAACAAACAAAATCCACACTCTATACCATGCTTATCAGAAATTCAGTTCAAAAACAACTCAAGCCCTTAACATTTCCATCATAAGAAACCATTATTGAACATAATATACTATGGTTAGGATGACAAGAGCTTCAAAAAAAATTGACTCGCAAATTCGCTTGTGATCTGAAAGTTATGAATTCGACTCGCAAAGAACAACCTTTCTCAAATGGAATTATCCATAATTCTTCCATGGTTGTGGAATTGTAATTTAAAAAAAATAAAATTAGAAAATAATTGTTGCTTGTCCCTCTAATCAAGGTCTTGGCACTGCTCTAAGTTCTCTCCTTCACCCTCTCGTATCTATGTATACTTTGGAAGATTACTCCATTTCCCCTTTATGTTTGGGAGTCTTTTACCCCACCCCTTCATTTTAAATGCTAGTTTTCATAATTACAATATGGAATTGTTTGACGTCTGTATATATGCTCTATATGTCAAGTCTTCGGAGTAGAACAGTATTTGGATTACACCAACATATTTTCATTTGCAAAAATAAAAGAGTCCCAAGGATTTATGACACTTAACCTATTTCTTCAATGATTTTCTATTTCATGCTTGATTATATATTTTAACATTTTAATTTTTCAAAGAAACGTAATAGTGGCAGAAAGCTTTTGTAAAAATTTCAGACTCCAAGCACACAAAAAGAGCTTATCATGCTTAACAAATATATCAACTAAATTCATATTAGTTTATTATCTAACAAATTTGAATGCATGAGTTTATAGATGGCTTCTAATTGATAATATGCGTATAAAGGAATAAAACAATTATTATGCACTTACGAAGTGTTATCCAATCCAGAAAGTAGATCACCAGGTTCTTTAATTTCGGCCTTCAAGCCTATAGGAGTAAACAGCAAAAGAAAAACAGATCTACTTTTGAATTTCCACAAGAAATGCTTCTACAGTCAAATGACTGTAAGAATGATTGATCAGGATAACACAAATCTTACCATCAGATGAAGACTCGGGGATGTACTTTGCTAATCGATATTTCTACATACAAAAGAAATCAGGTTACGAAAAGCAGAGAAGCTTAATAACTTCCTGCTGATGAAGAAGGGAAAATTACCTGCAAGTGGCTCTTCACATGGTATATGGTTAACCCTGGTACAGACATAACCTTAAGGACACCTTTAGGAGTGGCTCCTGTCCAAGAGAAGATCTTATGATTCGACGAATCATTAAATATTTGAAGAAAAAAATTAAGTGGATAATAAAAGTTCACTTTTCATTAACTCAGTATTTTATACATATTTATAGTACAATTGTATTTTATTATTAATTTGTAGTATTTGGTGCAAAACTTTAACAAATCAGGCATCACCCAACAAGAACAAATAGAAAATGAGGTTCATAAAACCAATATGATCTGGATAAGGCTAATGATGCAACTAATATGACCTTGAAGTACTGAAAAACCTATGGAAATATATGAACAGCCTCAACAAGCAAAATAAAGAAACTTAAACGTGCGGCATATTGTTTTATAATATACTTTCTAAGCACATATATGAAAACAATGCAACAGAACTTACCACATCAGGTGCCGTGATGGGGGATGTCACGCATGGGTCTACATGATTTTTAGTTGTTGTTTTTTGTATTTTTCTGATTTTTGTTTATTGTATTTTGGAGGCCGACATGATCGGAAAATCGTGACCGTCCATGGAGGCTCCTAATCCTATAAATAGGGATAAAAGACTCATTTACAGGACATTTAAAATTGAAGAAGAAAGTTTCTCCTTTTGGTCACCCATTGTCAAAGCCCCAATTTCAACCACCACATCCCCAATTTCCACTAACTTCCATGACAACCTCCATAACTACTCTCACTGCCCATTAAATACTTTATAACTACTCCATAATCAAATAACTACCCACTATGCACTTCCCCACTTCCCAAAAAAAAACCTCCTTCTTTCCCCCATTGAAATCCACGGCCAACAGCCCACTTCCCTCACTACAATTGAATGCCATCCTGCTGCTTCAATCCAGGATGCATTATCATTCATACACTGAACCAGCCCCTTCAGTTTTCTAATTAGCTACATGTACGCTCCTGATACTCATTACTCGGTCTACACCCCACCCAGTCTCCCCATCTCTGCCGGAAAGCTGCAACCCCCACAAAACAGCCCAAATTCTCTCTACCGAACCTCCCTGCGCCTGTTTTTCCTCCTAGCAGACTGTCACCTCTGTTCATCACACCAGAACTATCCCGGCTTCAAAACACCTACCAGAAAACCTTCCCAGCACATCCCAAGGCCTGCAGCCCCCTCCCTCTGCCCTTGGCCACCCCTACCAGTCCAGGAAAGCACCACTCCCGCCCCTGGAATTCTCTTCCAGCACCTGGGAAACCCAGTCCAGCCTTCCAACTCCTCTCCCGAAATTCAGATTCGGCTCACCGTTATCTCTCCGGCCACCAACATCTCACCGGACATCCACCGAGTTTTCTATTCCGCAATCATTGTGAGTCTATCTTTTGGTTGTAAGTTCTTTTTGCTGAATTATGTGTTAATTCACTGTTTTTATGAATAATGTATTGTAATCTTTGTGTTGAGCATCCCATGACTTGTTGGGCTTTGTTCATTCAAGTATTTTTTTTTCTAGTTGACCCAGGACGAATCTACAGGTGAAGGACGCGCAATGCCCTAACCCGAGATGAATGAATGTGATGCAACCTGTGTCGCATTTCCGCGCGTCTTTATTTTAGCGATATTTCTCGCATTTTCTTTGTGTAGTGCACGTCTTCTCGTACGTCTATTTTATTTATCGTGTATGTATTATTTACATTGTATTGCGTACATCGTTCGAGCGTGTTGTAAACTTGTAACGGCCTATAGGTGTGATCGTCTAATAGGTCCCTGAATAAAAAGATCCGTCAAATTAGGTAATATATTAATTAAGGTAATCTCGACAAAATCGATATCAAGAAAGATAAAATATATCAAAAAAAATAATATTTATCTTGATATTTCTTTAGGAGTAATTTAAAATCACATGCCTTTTTTGAGTTAGCCTGATTTGAAAAGCCACCTCCTTTATTTCCTATCCTATATGATATAACCGGCCAACTTTAATACCAAAATTTTATTTCCTATCATATATGATATAACCGGCCAACTTTAATACCAAAATTTTACTTCCTATCATATATGATAGAACCAGACAACTTTAATACCAAAATTTATTTCCTTTTTGCTGAATACCCAGCTGCATTAAATAGGTAATTATCTCCTCCTTTAGAGGCAGCTGAGCAAGAATCGAAAAGAACGGACTGCTCTGTTCTTTTCGAAGAGCCAACCATAATCTCCCCGTTTCACGCGCCACTGCAGCCTACCTCGCCAGAGTTCGCAACTCCAGTCGTCGTCGACAGTTCCGGAGACACATCCTCTACTCTCTTCCGAGTCCCCTTGCTCCATTGAAAACCCCTTGAGTCCGGCGACGTATCTCCCGCCGGGCCTGTTCGTTGACGAGCGTCAATTCCACCTCCCGCCCCAGTTCATGTCTTCCCCGAGATTCCCGAGCAGGTTCTTCATGCACCTATGTTACATCTCTTGAACTCATCTCTCTGCTCGTGTTTTGTTAGTCAAATGTCATGCTTAATATTTACTTGATTTAAAAAGGTCAGAGCTTGCTTTAATTAGTTTAGACCTCTTTGTCGTTATTTCAAAAATTCTTTTGTTTGTTTCTTTGATGCTTGTGGATGATTTAATGCGCGTCGTTAATTATGCTCGAATGATTGGTTCCTTATGCGTGTATGCAAACCCCGGATCTGTTGTCGCTCACGGTTATTCGAGAAAATCTCTTTTGCGCTACACATTTACAAAGAGAACTTGAGTTTATTTATTTTAAAATCGAACCGAGATTTCCGGATTACATCAGAATGAAAGTACACGGCATATGCAAATGGAGCTATAGGGTTTTCTAAATAATGATGCGAGTATGCATGCAAGCAAATGAACAACATGGTATCGAAATATAAATCCTAACCTACTACAATGCATAGTAATGATTCAATCATGCAAGTATTTTCGACGCGCGATTAATTAAGTAATAAATTTTGTAGCTCACACAGATACTCCAAATTAAGCAAGCAAATGATACGCAAAAATAAAATACAGGTGAATAAGTATTGCATTGCTGAGAAATAAAATAGTCAAATCAATATAAGTTAAAGATCACTAGCAATAAGTGAACATCCATACAATGCAAGGAATGAAAACTAAAATGTAAGACTTCACCTAGAAATCGACACCGGTAGGGGATGTGGTGGTGGTTGTCCTAGATGACAAGGTTGGATGTATAATGTATGTAGCTGGTTGTAAAGCGGCTGGGAGGATGTTGGGATATTGGCAGATGGTGGCTGGGAGAATAGATCTGGACAGGAGAGTGGTCGGGTGACTGGCAGATGGTGGTTGGGTAGGAGGACTTGGATGGGCGGCAGCTCAGAGGGAAGATCTGGACAGAGAGGGGGTCGGGCTGGCAGAAGGTGGCTGGGAGATGGGATTTGGGCACGCGGCGGTTGGGAGGGAAGTCGTTGGAGGTGAGGGAGGCGGCATGGGTCTGATGTGGGAGGCGATAGGAACTTCTGTAGAGGGAGGCGGCAGCTTGGAGTGAAGAAAATGCGGTTAGAGGTGCCTCGGTGGACGAGGGTAGTGACGGGAGATCCTCGGTAGAAACAACAGTCGGTGAACTGGGGTGACTTGTTAGAGGTAAGAGAGGAGGCAGGCAGGGGCGTCGGCACCCCAGGAAATAATAAACATCGGCGCCAGCACCACAGGTGGTCCATGACGACACAGAGGGGAAGGGACCGAATAGCTTCAAAGAGGGAGCCAACTCTCGATGCCCCACATTAGGGCAAAGAAACAATATATATATATAATATATATATTGTTGCGGAAATACGAAAAGAAAGGAGAAGAAAAGCATAGAAAATCAACAAGCACAGAAGACACAGATTTACGTGGTTCGCCCCAAAATGGTTCGCCCCAAAATGGTTCGCCCCAAAATGAGTTACGTCCAAGGGCAGCAACAGTCGGATCTTCACTATCAAGAACAGAAACGGTTACAGAGAGAGAGAACCGACAGAACGACACACGGTCAGGGCACACGCACGTGTGTCTCGGACCGTGTGCCCCGAAAAGTCGCCTTCTGGATGCGTCCCCTGACTTCTGGAACAGATACAACCGCACACGTCCGTGTGTCTCGGGCCGTGTGCCAGAAAAATTTCGTCCACGGCCACGACCCTGGACCCCGCGGGTCGTATTCAGCATCGGTCGTCAGCTTTGGATTAGAATTCAAGGCATATAATTAACATATATATATAAAGAGGGAGTTGGGGTAAACAAACTCAATGGCTACGATCGCATGATCGGATTATTTACTGTAACTACCAAAATACTACAACGAAAACTATTAAAAAACATAGAACTATTTAAAATCGAGATGGTCGCAATCACAGTCTCTGAATGTTCATTTGACGATCTAAAAAGTGTCGACGCGATAAATCCTCAAAAGGTGCGCAATCGATCTCCATCGTAAAATTAGGAAAGATATTGGTACACACAAGATAACATGGGTAGAAGTTGTTCAAAATAATTTGCGAAGAACGGGTTAACTTTAAAATCTCGTGCAAACATCAAATAAGAACTAATAGGAAATTAGGGTTTATAAAACCAACACCAAGTTGGGATAAGGCTAATGAATATGATGAGTATCCTCACCAAGGCATCTATCATAATGAAGAAACAACAGAAATAAACACATGCAAATAATCATAGGTTATGTATCTCATCTCTTAAGCAACAACAACAACAAAAAGCTTATGGGAAAACTAAAAGAAGCACTTACTATCTGGTCCACCCAATTGTGTTACTGCATCAACAAAACGTTCATGAAGCTCATTTGTCCATCTTAACCGATGCCTTGAAGATGAACTGGGGTTACTAGAGTTGTTCGTAGAACCATTTGGACTCATGGTATTGCCACCGAGTTCTATTTGTTGTTCAAGAGCTATTCCATTGTTATGAACTGCAGATATACTAGAAACATGATTTGGTTGATACATGTCACATAACCTGTGTTATAATAACATAGGGATATTGTTAGTTAAAAACAAATAACACAAGAACACGTAAATATCCATGAATAGAATAGCGAAATGCATATCATCACCATCATTAGCCTTATCTTAACTATTAGGTGTCAGCTCTATGAATCCTTATTTTCCACTCGTTCTTGGTGAGTGCTACTTAAAGTATTAACTATACTGTCAGCAAAAAGACTAGATTTAGCACCAAATTATATGTGCATAAACATCAAAAATCAATAATAATAATAATAACATGAGTACCAATAGTAATAGTACCAAAGTAGTTACAAATTTTAATGTAGACAATAAACAAGTATCTGAAAAAAAAAGTTAAGAATGGAACTAATAAACAATCAGATCTCGAGCCGGATCAAAACCTACTCAAATTCATGATCAAATCTTGAGTTGTGCTAAGACTGGGCATAGATTGGCTCGATTCGAGGCAGGTAAGACTCATTATGTTTGAAACAATCTTGATCCGAGCCCAAGGTCAATTAGATTATATACTTTATCAATATTCTAGGAAATACCTAGTCCAACATATACACCCATACATACATACAGCTGCCTATATGCATTTATCACACAAACAAAACTATACATGCATATACATTTCAATATGATCATGAATTGTTGATTTGATCCAGGACTACACATTATTCAAGATCAGTTTGAGCAGGGCCTAGCTCTCAGCTCGTGCACCTAAATCTGAGCTCAATCTGAGCTGAAAACCGATTCAACATTTGAGCAATCCTAGGTCTTAGCAAAATTCACGCCCCACAGTTCTAAACAAATAAGAAAAATAAGTGAAAATGAGGAGAACAAAAATATAGCCAATACATAGCCCTTCAGTTTCAATAGCAGAAAGGAACCCCATTAAACGAAGAAAAAATCACGAATCGAGAAAACATAAGCTGTAAACCAAGTCCCACCTAACTTTGGACTTTATAAAGGAAGATTTATTTCTAATCTATAAATGGAAACTTATCTGAAAACAATCAGTGGCCTACTACTCAGCCCTAAAGAACCCTAGTAATCCGATTCACATATAACACAAGGCCCCATAGAAGAAACACATCAAACCTCGAATCCAAGCTAAACGAAAGAGAAGTGAATACGAACGAAGAACAGTACCCAACTACTGGAAACCCTAGAATCCGAGATGCCCGGATACTCCGGGCAGCGAATTCTTCAAAAACCCTGCAGTAAACTGGATGCTCGAACTGGCAGGAGCCGGCGATTGACTTGAGAAGACGAAGGGCTGCCGGAGTTGGAAAACGATTCTTGGTTTGCAAGGAGAAAGATGCGGAGGTTTAGCTTCGGCTCACCATTGGGTTCGATTCCTTCTTTCCGGGGCTGGAGATTCGTCGGAATCGTGCTCGTGACATCCAATCAAAGAGAGTGGACCCGTTGGCCGCTGAAATAGTTTTAGGTTTTGCTTTCGAACTGCCCGGTACCGGGAAAGTAACTGCCCGGACTGCCCGAGCAAGATTTGACTCTTACACATGGTACTTTTCTTTATTAACGCGCTAAGCATGAGAGTCAAACACGAACTCAAGTCAACTACAGACTGAACAAGTCAATATAAGATATACTATTTATAACTTCTTTTTAATAAGGAAAAAAATCAAATATTAACCGTAGTAATTTATACTATACAATTTCCCGAAGTTTTCCCTACGTTGATTTTGATTTCTAGTTACATACTAGAAGTTTCTAGTATAATTCAAGTGTTCGCGGTTTTCTTTATGAATATCTCCTAAATATTCTAGGATGCGGCGTTCACCGGAACAAAAACGTCACAGTTATAAATCATGTGCGGCTAACATGGCAACGGTTATGACGTCAAACAAGAAAAAAATTTTGAACATAAAAATAGATGGAGTTCCTTCCGTGAGGTCGGGTGTTCACGAACGATGATTCGTAACCACCGTGTTCACGACCGTCACCGTCATGCCAAACGGACTCGACGAAAAAGTGTTATAGATGAGCATATACAAGAATTGGGCCATTTTATTTGTGAAAATCGAATTTCGAGCTAGGGTTTTAAGTTGGGCTTGAATTGTAAGCATCATGGAGTTGTAAGATAGTCCCTCTCTTGTGTGCTAATGTCAACTTGTAAATAATTTACAATTAATTTTTTCGGGAGACTAACTTATATGAGTCGCGCCAACATGAATAATTAAGACCGGCAGATATCAAAAGAGCGTTTTTGAGTTTTGGCATGCTCCTTCTCACAGAGTCAAGCGCCGAGGGGCGTGGTGTCGTTAGTGCATAGTACCCGACGACGCACACAATCTAATAACAATCTATGTAGTTCTTGCAATATAGCTTTTAACTATTATTTGATTGAATAGGTGTGATGAGGCAAATAGAAAAAAATTCAAAAATGGCATCAAAATGAGTTTTCTTTTATAATTGTATAGTTAATAGATATATGAGAGTAAATGTTTTTTCAACTTGAGAGAACATTTTTTAAAAATTTGAATCCAAGTACGAATTCAAATTCAAATCCAAGATTTCGGGACGAATCCAAATTCAAATATTTGAAGGAATCCAAATTCAAATCTCTGTTTTTTATGACCAATTTTGATTCGATTGAAGAGCTATTCGATTAAATTCAATTCATGACCACCAGTAGTTGCAGCTGGAGATGGAGCGATTTAAAATGAAGATAGAACAGTGTTCTTGAATAGAGCTCCCTCCATGCGATCAAAATCAAACATAAAACTGTGTTTTGGGGATCAGCAGTTGCAAATGGAGGTCATTAAAAAATAGCGTTTACGCTTTTTAAAAATCACGCACAAACCCTAATCGAGAGTTTGATTAACCCTTACTCGAATTCGATATTTTTTATACGACCGAAACAAATATCGAATTAGGTCGGGCATATTTCTTGATATCACCAGCAAGGAAAACCCTAAAGAATGTCCAGCACAAATATATGCCAAAGCAAAAGCGAGAACATTTACTTGAAGCAGAAATTAGTTTTCTTGAGAAAGAGTATATGACTGAAGAGAATTCCATTGCCGAAGGAATCGAATAAAAATTTCACGTGGCGGCGGCCGGAGACGTGCGTTGGTTTTGATCTGGGAGGGTCTTCAATGGCTGAACCGGGACGAAGAATTGTTGAGGGGGGCGTGCAAGCTTATGCCGCCGGCTGGAAGCTGCTGGAACGCGGACTGCCCGCTGAAAGTAGCTGACGCGATTTGCTCGGACGCAATTTTGCACGCTTTCTCCAGCAGGGAGTCGATGTACTTGTGGTAGGCTTCGGTTCGAATCTGGATGTGTTTCTGAACCTGTTCAAAGAAGTGCGGATTTAGCGGAGGAACGAAAGCTTCATAATTTCTAGGATTTATTGCACTAAAAATTAACAATGTAAACCCAGGAGGGGAAGAAAAGTGGGGAAGGAGTTGCAAGGGAGAACCCCTTATCGTATTTGAGTTGCTCAGTGAAAGAGTTTGATAATCATAATCAATTTTTCGCAATATAATCACAATCGATGCCAGTGCGAATTAATTTTATATGTTTTCTAAAATAAAAATATTTCTTCATTTTTTGTGCAGTTCCTGCTTATACAATGTCACAGACCCGGGAAAAGGACCAAGTTTCCGGGCGGGAAACAACAGAGGAAAACGGAGAGGGATTTATACGCCGAGAGTGGGCCCTATATGCCATCGATCCACCTATGATGAAAATGGGTTTGGAGCCTTTTTCGTGGCGTCCTTGGCGGGGGCATCGGTAGATAACGAAGGACGGGAAGGAGAAGGCGAGGATACAACACTGACTGCTGCAGCTTTGGACATTGGTTGCAGCGCAAGGCGCAGGAACAGTGTGCGGCAAGGCTGCTGGGCAGCAGAACTCAGAAGGTATGGTATAGGAGAGGAGCCCTAACTTTTTGATGCAATAATACTTTTAAGGGTCCATTCGTTTGGACGGAATTGGAGACATAGAAATAGAATTGAAGGTCAATTTCAATTAAATTTAACCTTCAGTTTCAATTCCGAAACCTCAATTCAGCCCAACCGAACGGACTCTAATAGTATTAAGCATACTTGGTTCACAATCCATGCAAGAAATAACGAGAATAACAAAAAACTACAAAGCCAAAATAAGAAACGAAATGATGAGACTAATGCAAGAAACAAAATAAATGTGAGTAATGGTTGTGGAGTGTCAACACTCTTCCGGCACGCTGCCTCCTGACATAATAGTGCACAATGAACACATACGTGACATCACTCCCTTCCTTCAGATCAAGCTTGCCCTCATGTTCGAAGTCGGGGTACGTCTTCTTGGAGACCTCCAATAGCTCTCAAGTCTCTTCCTGTCGCGATCTGTCTCATTAGATGAGCTTCTCACATATGTCCCGCTTTAGGCGTGCCAGGATGGCCTTCAGTGGCCTCGACACTAGTCCCCCATCGAATAGCAAGGTAATGATGGTAGGAGGCTCTCCTGTGAATGTTTTCAGTCATGGGACGTGAAAGGCATTGTGTATCCTCGACCCAGCCGATAGTGTTAGGCGGTAAGCCGACGGGTAAATCCTTTCCGGCACTAGGAATGGCCCAAGAATCTAGGTGAAAGCTTGTTGCTCAAGCGTATTTCAATCGTCAGCTGCCCATGTGGCCGCAGCTTCATCCATACCCATGTATGTATCTCTCCATCGGTGTGTACATGCCCATGACGAAATGAGGGAGATAATCTGGCAGAGTAAGCCCGGGAGCAGGCGGGGGTAGAGTCGCCTCGACGGGATGGTCTCCAATAACCCATTTTAACTGAGATACGTGAAACACCGAGTGAATGTGGATGTCGGGTGGGAGGCAGAGGCGGTATGTTGTGGTGCCAACACGTGCGACAATCTCAAACGGGTCGTAGAACTTGGCCGCGAGCTTTGAGTGGGTCAGCGGGGTAACTGAAATTTGACGGTGCGCCTAAGCATGACGAACACGGTATCCCCTTCAGAAAATTGTGTATCCCGGTGGTGGAGGTTGGCAAAGGCAACCATACGGTCCTACGCGCAGTCGCACACTAAAGATGATGGTGCAGCTAGAAAAGTATGAAATCACAATCACGAAGTAGATCATATAGAGGCGCCACCGAGCATTCTCCTGGGAGATTGGGCGTGAGGGATGGTGGTGGTCTACCATAGACTACCTCAAATGGAGTGGTGCCAGAACTGGTGCGGAAGAAGGTGTTGTAAGTACTCTCCACAGGATAGTCAATCTGCCCACGCTCGCGGGTGGTCACACACAAAACAACGAAGATATGTCTCCAAGCAACGATTCATCACCTTGAATTGCCCATCTATCTGGGGATGATAAGTTGTACTCATACAAAACTGGGTGCCCTGCATCTTGAACAGTGACTGTCAAAAGGAACTCAGGAATAGAGGGTGGTGATCGCTTACAATGGAGCGAGGAAACCCAAGCAAAAGACCACCCCATCAATGAAAGTTGTGGCGACCACTGGTACAGTAAATGGGTGGTTGAGTGGACGTAAGTGGGGCATATTTGAATAGATGATCCACGACTAGTCGACCACTAATATGCAATCCAACGGCTTGGAGGGAGGGAGCTTAAAAATGAAATCCATGGAGATGTCCTCCCAGATCTAGGTCGGAATAGGTGGTGGCTGGAGGAGGCACCCAGGAAAAGTGGCCTCTTACTTGGCACGCTGACACGGCAGACAGGCTGCCACAAATGTTTGACTTGTTGGAACATGTCGGGACAGTACAGAGATGCCGCGAGGCGGCGGTATGTCCGGAAGGCACCTGCGTGGCCTCGTTTCGGGGTCGAATGAAACTTCGCTACTAGGCGTGAGATGAGTTGAGATGAAGCTGAGATCACCAAACGGCCATGGTGGTAGAGGCGATCCCCTACTAGACTATATGGCGGTCGGGTGGAGGCATATGCACGGAAGGCAGCAACAATTGGTAGAAATAATTTCAAATTTAAGAAATTTTTAGCTAAAATAATGGCCACATCATGCATTAAAGACCGAAAAATGATCAACCACGTTCTGAGGGAGAAGTTTTCAGCTAAAGGACTAAAAAGTGTATTTCAATATTGTCATAAAGTAAATGAGGAAGATTTAATATGTATCAGTATAACTATTCTATATGCCGTATTACTTTAGAATGGTTATAAAATTAGGTATGCCATGTGAAAGAGGAATGATACGAAGAGATTCAGGTACTATACCTTCATCGAATTTAAAACAAAACAAGCTTCCACTTTCCATATCTTAAAAAAAGTGGGGACTGGAGAAATATGTGAATATTAACCTTCAAATTGCATTTTACATTTTATACTCCCAAATTTAAGAGAAATAATTCTTTATATATATCTTGACATATCAAAATTAAATTTAATAACAATTTGTTTAGTAATTTAAATTATAATTAAAATCGCATCATTCTTTCATTAAAAATTTATAAAATAAAAGGGACAAAAGAGGTGAGGCAGGTTGGAGAAAAAACTGACAAATTATAGTAAACAGAGATATACCTCGACTTGCTCATGCAATTTTCTCTGCACTTCCATGTGTGCTCTCAAGGCCTCTTCAACTTCCTGATTCCTACAAATATCATCTTTAGCATATGAATCATTTAATAAAAAGGATATAATCCATCAATGTAAAATACATTAATGTTGCGTTTGGCGCGGCTTATCGGTGACTTATTTGTTGCGGTGAGATTGGACATAAACGTCATTGTCATTGAATGTATGTTTGGTATGACAAATGTTACTACCGCTACCAAAAAATAAACTAGTTTGGGGCATAAGATTTAGTATGACAATGACATTTTTGTCCAACCTCACCGGAGCAAATAAGCCCGCGATAAGCCGCGCCAAACGCAGCCTAAATCATATTACAGATTATACATAAACATAGTTTGTCCAAGTGAAAAAAGTGAAGTGTCTTCTTACTCATTTACATCTGGAGCTGGCACTCGGGGGGACAAAGAACTACTACCTGGAAATTACACAAGGAAAATGCTGAGGTTGAAATTCCAAAAAAGATAAGGAAAATGATAATCATGGTTACAATCTAATATCTTTATAGCACAACACAAAGAAACATGTATTCATACGAGGGTATATTGCAAGATGGCGCCCAAGGTATTAAGGAACTTTACATTAGAACATATTTAAAAACAAATCCTTCATCTGGATCAGCGAGATATAAAATAGGGGTCACATGTTCATTTCATTAATAAAATCATTCATTAAGAATAAAAATATCCAAAATATACTGCCCTTTTCTCAAATTTTGCTTAAAAATTGAACTAAACTTCCTTTACATTCAAACCATCTTTTACCCCCCTCCTCTCTCTCATTGTCCAGAAACCGAGAGGTTGATAAGCACAGTGGAGAAGATAGCAACGGAGGTCAGAAAAGACCGGTGTTTGTTTATGTTGCTAGAAAAAAAGGTCATGTCTGAATATAGGCTAAAATTTATTAGAAAACTGATACTAACTTCTAAAAAACCCAACTTGGCTTTTTGAGTCTCATGCTTCTGTCAAAATTTTTAAGACCACTCAATTCAAACAAAAAGAAATTTGTGCACCTTATGACAAAAAATTTTAACCCTCTTCATGGAAGATCAATGTGAAGATGGTATGCCGCTAAATGGAAATCTTTTTTGAAAACTTAGATCAATGTGAAGCTTGAAAGTAGAAACTAAGGAGCCCAGATACAACCAAAGAGGCTGCGTGCACATATCGAATATGTATACAGTAAAGGGTAAGCGTACTAGACAATGGGATATAGTGCATAAAGGGCACGTGTCTGCATCTCGTAAGACTGTTCAGATCCCGATTGATTCCACCTGATTGTGTCAAATAAGCACTGACTGACAGTCCCCCACCCCTGCATCCCGTATATCGTAAGTTGCTTCTTCTATTTCAGTCAACTGTGTCTTCCACGTGTCTGCATCTCGTAAGACTGTTCAGATCCCGATTGATTCCACCTGATTGTGTCATATAAGCACTGACTGACAGTCCCCCACCCCTGCATCCCGTATATCGTAAGTTGCTTCTTCTGCTTCTTCTATTTCAGTCAACTGTGTCTTCTTCCTCTTCGCAAATCAGCCAGCTGTAACTGTCTTTTCTTCGATTTTTTCTTCTTCTTCAATTACTTCCTCTTCGTTGTCTTCGATTTCTTCTTTGATTTAAAATCCCGCAAACTATGTCTTCTTCTTCATTTCTTCTTCTTCTTATCCCTCCTCAATTGATTGTGTCTTCGATGTTCAGCCGACTGTGTCTTCGATGATTTCAGTAGACCATATCTTCGATTCGCATATTGACATTACTTAATTCTTTAGTCGTCTGTGATGATTTTATTTTCCGTGATATATTAATTTCCTATAACTGTTTGATTATCATGATTATGTTATCAGTTTCTAATATATCACAATCAAAACCACCTATTTGTATTACTGGTTCATCTTCTACCTCAGCAACAAGTAGATTTATTTTTAATGATGTGGATAAGGATGATCATGCTCCGCTTTAGGCTTTTGTGTCTCTTATTCAGAGTAGAAAGGTTGGTGGTGGAAATAGAAAATGGAAATGCAATTTACAGTGGCTCATATTTTGGAGTGATGAGTTACTGAAATTATCATGTCATACTCATACCGGATATGTATCGTACACGAAACACGTACCCATAGCCTAGAAATATATCTATAATTTAGATGTCCTATAACTTTAGTCAGTATAATGTGAGTTTATAGGTATCGTGATCTAGAACAAGACTATAGAGGAGGGCGTTGACATAATCTATATCACGATACAGGAAGGCACACAATAGATAAAATAGCCAATCAATTATCAGTCTTACTATGTGAAGAATTTTGATGTCGGAAGAACACGTCAACCAACAGGAGAAATAAGAACACCAAACGATGAACACAAGTATTCACAATTAATAACTCTGGCAGCTAGTTACAAACAAATACGGCTGAATACAAGTTGCATCCAACTTGATTCACAACAGCCAATAGTAGGAAAGAACTTGGTCACGGACAAAGTCCGCTTCTCCTCCGGAGCACACCGGGTAGGTGATACTCGCTCCAATACTCGCTCCTCGCTAAAGAAGCTCGCTCCTCGCTACCGCCGGCGGTATCGCTAGCGCCGGGCGTTAGCTCTGCTACTCGCAAGCTCGCTGCTCGCACTCCAAACTTCTCGCACGCTCGCCACGCGCCACTTCCTCCAATACTCGCTAGCGCGAGCGCTATCACTAGCGCCGGCGGTATCTCCAACACTCCCTACTCGCTCAAGGGAGCTGGCCGAACTTACTCCAAGTCCGATGCTCGCCTGCCGAACTTACTCCAAGTCCGATGCTCGCCTGGTGGCGCTCTGGTATCTCTAACTCGCTCAAAGTTGATGATACTCGCCAGTTCCAGAATCGATACCTCTTTAGAGGGGGGTACCCCTCTATTTATAGGCAAAAGAAGGGGGTGGCGAGTATGAGCTAGCGTTGGCGCTAGCGCTGGCGCTAGCTCACTTCAATTCTAACACTCCCCCTTGAAGTGAGCTCCGAGAACAACTCCAAGCAACGAGCGAAGCCTCCGGAACGGCCCCGCAGATAGGGGCTTCGTGAATATATCCGCAATGTTGTCTTCACTCCGCACATGCTCCACAGCGATCAAGCCACCCAGCACCTTCTCTCTGATGAAGTGATGCTCGATCTCTATGTGCTTGGTCCTTGCATGACAAACTGGATTGGTTACCAGTTTCAATGCACTCTCGTTGTCCCCACGTAGCACAGTAGGTCCGCTGACCTCCTCGTCCACATCCTCCACTAGTCTCCTTAGCCAGACACACTCCTGAGCTGCTAAGGACGACGCATTGTACTCGGCCTCCGTGGTAGAAAGGGAAATAGAGTCCTGCTTCTTGTTACACCACGAGATAGCAGCTGCTCCACACAAGAACACGTAACCTGATGTCGACTTGCGATCATCAGCGTCACCTCCGTAGTCTGCATCCGTGTACCCATGCAGCTTGAAGTCAGACTTCTCTTCATAGGACAACCCCATCTCAAGGGTGCCCTTCACGTACTTCAGTATCCCTTTGGCTGCCTCCAGATGAGGCTTCCGCGGCTCCTGCATATACCGACTAACTCGGCCGACAGCAAAGGCGATGTTCGGCCTCGTGATAGTCAGGTAGATAAGACTCCCCATCAGTGCCCGAAAGATCTTCAGATCAGGAAGAATCCTCCCTTCTTCCTTCCGAAGCTTCAGCCCAGCCTCCAAAGGAACGGAGCTGCTCTTCCCCTCCTTCATGCCGAATCTTTCGACGATTCTCTCGGCATACGCCCTCTGGGAAACATCCAGTCCGTCTCTTCTCTTCTCTACTTGGAGGCCAAGGAAATGGTGCAGTTCACCAAGATCCTTCATCTCAAAGCGTATGGAAAGCTGCTGCCTCAGCGCCGCGACCTCCTCAGGGTTGTTCCCTGTCACGATCATGTCGTCGACGTATAGCAGCACCAACACGTGAAGACCTCCACTCTTCTTCACGAACATGCTGGAGTCCGAGTTTGAGGCATCGTAGCCGCAGAACTGCAAGTACTCCGCAATCTTCCCATACCAGGCTTTCGGCGCCTGTTTCAAACCATAGAGGGCCTTCTTCAGCTTGCAGACGTGACGCGGCTGGGACTTGGACACGTATCCAGGTGGTTGCACCATGAATATGTCTTTGTCGATCTCTCCGTATAAGAAGGCGTTCTTCACGTCCAGCTGTCATAGCTTCCAACCTCGGCACGCCGCCAAAGCGATGATCGTCCTCACCGACGTCATCTTCGCTACAGGACTGAAGGTCTCCTCGTAGTCCTCTCCGTAGGTCTGTGAGAAGCCTCGAGCGACAAGCATCGCCTTGTACCGCTCCACTTCTCCATCAGCCCTCTTCTTAACCTTGTACACTCATTTACAGGTGACAGGTTTGATGCCCTCCACCATGAGAACCAGGTCTCATGTCTCGTTCTTCTCTAGGGCCTCCATCTCCTCGATCATGGCCGCGTCCCACTCCTTGATGCCAGCTGCATCCTCAAAGCAGGCAGGTTCCCTCTCATCGAGTGGTCCTGCGAAGAAGCAGGAAACCAAACTCACGAAGTTCCCCTCCTTATAGCGAGCAGGCGGGACGATCGTCCTCTTCGACCTCCTCAAGGCTTGGCCACTATCTACCACTCCGGTAGACTCCTCTGGTTGAGCTCCTCTCTGAGCTCCTCTCTGAAGTCCTCCTGAAGCGGTGCTCTCCCTGCTTCAGTAGCTCCCCCTGAGCCAGAAGCTCCTCCTGAGCCAGATGGCGATGGAGCACTTGGAGATAACTCCAACTCCACAGTAGGGTCCGCAGTGACCCACTCCTCTTCCCTGCTCGATTCTCCACTCTCCGGCAGCTCCACTGAAGAGACTCCCTGGTATGAGACCAGTTCGTCAAACACAACGTCGCGCGAGACGACGAACCTGTGAGTCTGCGGATCCATGCACTTCCACCCCTTCTTCCGCTCATCGTAGCCGATGAAGATACACTTCCTCGCCTTCGGCTCCAACTTTGTTCTCTGAGCGTCCGGGACGTGCACGAAGCAGGTAGAACCGATCACCTTCATGTGACCCACATTGGGCTTCTCCCCGAACATGAGCTGGTGTGGAGACACCATCCTGTTGGGACTCAGAGGTAGCCGATTGATCACATGAGTAACACACGTCATTCCCTCCGCCCATAAGGCCTTGGGAATGCTCTTGGCATGTAGCCAACTCCTGGTAGTCTCCACCAGATGGCGGATCTTCCTCTCTGCCACCCCATTCTGCTGAGGGGTGTGAGCGCAGGAGAGTTCCCGCCGAATGTCGAACCTCCTGCAGAAAGAAGCAAACTCATTGGAGGTAAACTCCCCTCCATTGTCGCTCCTCAGCTTCTTGACTCTGCGGTTCAGCCTCCCCTCCACAAGCTCCTTCCACTCGAGGAACTAGTTGAAGACTTCTGATTTCTCTCTCAGAAAGTACACCCACGTATAGCGGGTGAAGTCATCCACCAGAACCAGCGCATACTTATTGCCTCCATAAGTAAGGGTGGCGCACGGCCCCATCACGTCAGCATGTACGCACTCAAGAGGTGCCTTACACCTGGTCTCCGACTTGTCAAATGGAAGTCGATGTGACTTTCCATATTGGCATCCGTCGCACACATGGCCGTCGCCGTAGGAAGTGAGATGAGGCAGGCCGCTCACTAGGCCCTTTGCCGCCATCATCTTCAGCTTGTCCATCCCCACATGACTCAGCCTCTCATGTCAGATCACAGCGCTGTCGTTTGTTTTCAGCTTGTCCACGTAGGCATTTGCAGATAGGACATACAAATCCTTCACCCTTCTCCCGGTGAGCGTGACGTCAGCATCGACAGACGAAAGGTTCTTCAAGAACTTCACCTCCTTTGGTCCAAACAGCACGTGGTATCCAGCATCCACGGCGTTCGCCACTGAGAAGAGGTTCTTCTTCATGCCAGGCACGTGATACACACTCTTCAGTGTCACTGGCTTCTCTCTACTCCCAAGGGACACCTTCCCTTCTCGCTCCACAGGATGTACCGTATCATCCGCAGTGATGATAGCATCCGTTCCTTCATACGCTTCCAAGGAGTCAAACTTGGACATATCTCCAGTGAGATGATGCCCGCAACCGGAATCCACTATCCAGTCGTTCTCGAGGTTGATGGAGGCTAAGACATCGACCGACGTTGCCGTCATCTCTGCCAGGAAACAATTGTCCCCCCTCTCACCGCCCTGGTGACCTCCACCTCTCTGGTGATCTCCCTCCTTGTTAGCAGCATGACCGGCCTTTAGATTGGACCGGCAGTCCTTTGCCATATGCGTGTACCTCTTACAGGCAAAGCAAAGGGTTCTCCCCTTCTCATCGCGCGCAGGGAGGAACTTCCCCCCATCTCCCTGAGAGGACGTTGAAGGTCCATCTCCGGAGTTCTTCTTTCTCTTGTCCCAGGATCTCCTCTTTCCTGAGAACAACGCCTCGCCATCTCCTCCTGAGATGGATACTCCCGCCATCTGCTTCGTCAGGCTCTCCTGTGACGATAGCAGGTTCTCTAGCTCCAGAAGGGAGGGCTGAGTAGCCCATCCTTGCACGGAAGTAACGAAGGGGACATACTCCCTCCTCAAGCCTCGGAGTATGTGTCGCTTCAACTTCGCTTCTGAGATTGGCTCTTCAGGATCCAAGGCCGAGATCTCCCCACATAGGTTCTTCACCTTCAGGAAGAAGGTGGATATCGCCATCTCGCCTTGAGTCGACTTCGCCAACTCATTCTCCAGGAATTGTAGCCGCGCCACATTCTTCTTGTTGAATAACCCATCGAGGGCTATCCAGATCGCAGACGCTGACTTGCAACCTATGATGTGGTCGAACAAGTCAGGTGATATGGCTCTCTTCAAGGTGAACTCCGTCTTGGCGTTGGTCTTCCTCTAAGCTCTCACAGTTTGACCATTATCACCGACAGCTACTACTTCCTCTTGCTCCCCACCACCAACAACCTCCCAGAGATCCTCTCCAAGAAGGTAGCTCTCCATACAAGACATCCACTTCTTGTAGTTGGTTTGAGTAAGCAGCCCAATGCCAAGTCCCCTAGCATACCCTCCTCCGCCGTCCATCTTGGTTGCTTCGTCCTTGTTCCCACTATCCCTCTGATACCATGTGAAGAATTTTGATGTCGGAAGAACACGTCAACCAACAGGAGAAATAAAGACACCAAACGATGAACACAAGTATTTACAATTAATAACTCTGGCAGCTAGTTACAAACAAATACGGCTGAATACAAGTTGCATCCAACTTGATTCACAACAGCCAATAGTAGGAAAGAACTTGGTCACGGACAAGGTCCGCTTCTCCTCCGGAGCACACCGCGTAGGTGATACTCGCTCCAATACTCGCTCCTCGCTAAAGAAGCTCACTCCTCGCTACCGCCGGCGGTATCGCTAGCGCCGGGCGTTAGCTCTGCTACTCGCAAGCTCGCTGCTCGCACTCCAAGCTTCTCGCACGCTCGCCACGCGCCACTTCCTCCAATACTCGCTAGCGCGAGCGCTATCACTAGCGGCGGCGGTATCTCCAACACTCCCTACTCGCTCAAGGGAGCTGGCCGAACTTACTCCAAGTCCGATGCTCGCCTGCCGAACTTACTCCAAGTCCGATGTTCGCCTGGTGGCGCTCTGGTATCTCTAACTCGCTCAAAGTTGATGATACTCGCCAGTTCCAGAATCGATACCTCTTTAGAGGGGGGTACCCCTCTATTTATAGGCAAAACAAGGGGGTGGCGAGTATGAGCTAGCGCTGGTGCCAGCCGTGAACATAAAGCCCGATCGGGCCGGCCTGGACCGGGCCCGATCGGGCTTTTTCCTGCATCGGGCCGGGCCGGCCCGGTCCTCCTTTGGAATCGGGCCGGCCCGGGCCGGGCAGGCAGCACTAATGTGCTGCCTGCTCCGGCCCTTCAGGCCGGGCCGGGCAGGACCGGGCCGGTCTCGAGCCCGATCCGGGCCGGCCCGGTTTTTTCTTTTTTTTAATAAAATTTTAATTTTTTTATTTTTTTATTTTTATAAATAGTGAAATTTTGAACAAATAAAATTGAACAATTTGAACGAAAAATTTGAAACAAAAAAATTTATTAATATTGAAAATTTGGAACAAAAAATTTATTAATATTGAAAATTTGGAACAAAAAATTTAAAATATTACAAAATTTAAGTCGTACATTTGTACAAAATACAAAATTGAAAATACAAACCTATAAAAGCTATGATTCTTATAAAATTTAATTAAAAAATTTACATATTTTAAAAAAAGTACATTTAGATTGGACTGCGGATTTAATCATCCTGTAGATTCAAGTTCAACGCGTCCATTTCGTCTTCTATCTCCTCCGAGCTATCCTCCAATGTTGTTATGTGTTGCTTCCTCTTTAAGCTGTCCAAGTAGTCCTTGTAGCATATGCAAACCTCCAGCGAATCTTCGTTAAGCCGGCTCCTCCGCTCGTTCAAAACCCTGCCACTAAAAGAAAAAGCGGACTCCGAAGCTACTGTACTAGCTTGGACAGTTAATAAATCACGGGCCATACAGGCCAAAACAGGATAGGTATTAGCTTTACCTTTCCACCAATTTAAGAGATCGAAGTTTTCGATCTCGTCCGAACTCATAAAATCGCTAAATTGAGTTTTTGTGTATAATCCTAATTCATCTAAACTACCAGATGTACGCGCTTTTTTCCTAGAAGCTAAATCTAAAATTTTATTTTTAAGACTATCCTTCGTTTTGGGTTGCGTTATTTCTTCGCGGGGTCGTGACCCGTATAACTTATTGTAATAATTATAACTTTGCGTAAAAAAATTAGTAAAACTTGTACTACTAACGGGGTCATCTTTATCATAATTTATATTTAATGTTAGATTAGTATTGATTTCGTCGATCAAATTTTCTACGCCTTCTACGTTAAGTAGCGGATTTAAAGCGGCGGCGCACGAAAGCATAGGCGGTATTTCTCTATAATATTTTAAAAAAATTTCTTCCATTACTTTAATTAAAGGAGCCCAACCTTGGTGTTTTCTATAATAACTAAATCTTTCTGTGATATGTATGAAATGTTCAATTACTAATGCACTCGTTGGATAATACACTCCAGATAAAGCAACGGTAGCCCTATAAAAACACTTTAGTAAATCTACATAATATTCTATTATGGTCCAATCAGTTTCACCTAAACCGTGTTCAATATTAAGTAAACTATAATATTCCATTAGAAGATCTTTTTGTAGAAGGGCTCTTTTTAACATTTTATAGGTTGAGTTCCATCTAATATGCATATCTAATTGTGGTTTCAAATATTTCTGATTTTGTGCTTTACAAAATTTTCTAAAATCTTGAGCTCGTTGTTTAGTACAATAAATAGCTTTTAACATGTCGCGAATTTTATTAATATATTGTGACATTGCCTTTAAACTATCATGTACCACTAAATTTAGGACGTGACAAACACATCTAGTATGAAAAAACGCGCCGTTGAGAAATGGTTTTAAATCTCGTTTTAACAATTCAATTGCGGCGCCATTATTGGAGGCGTTATCAAGAGAAAAACTAAGTATTTTATCGTTAATTTTAAATTCCCGCGCACATTTCATAATAACCTTATATAAAGCTATAGCCGTGTGCGGGAATTCAAAACCCGTATTAATTCTTGTTTTGCATCTAAAAATATAACCTAATCGTGTCGCGCCTTAAAGTAATTCTACTAACCTTTTGGTATTTGGGCTGAAGCCCCCCATGTATGTACTCTGTGCCGTCGTCATTGTCGAAGACGCTGAATGACAGCCCACGTTTGATGACGAACTTCGCATGCATCTCTCGTTGTCGCATTCGATCGTACGTCCAAATCTGTCCTGCTCCAGAAATTTGAGCTTGACTTGACTCGGGAGGAGCTTGTTTCGACTCGCAAGATTTTTGGTGTCTAACGAGCGTCGAGTTGCCGCTGATGGATAGCAACTTCGAGCACATCTTGCAGCGCGCTTTTCTTTCGGTGCCGACTAGGACCATGTCGAAATGCTCCCAAATACCCGCTCTACGGTTGTGCTCCACCACCGAAGCCGTACTTTGAGAAGACGACGCTGGAGTTGTGGAGGACGACGCCATTGGGAGAGCTAAGAGAGAGAGAGAGAGAGAGGGGTGAGGTGTGAGAAAAGAGAGAGGGGAGGGGGTATTTATAGGATTTTTTTGTTTTTTTTTAATTAAAAAAATAATAATAAAATAATAATAATAATTATTATATATATTATTATATATAAAAGGCAGCCAACGGCTCTAATAAGAGCATGCGGCAGCATGGCTGCCATGTGGCAGCCATGCTGCCATGATGAGCCTAACGGCTCTAATAAGAGCCGTTAGGCTCAATCGGGCCTAGCCCGAGACCGGATCGGGCTTTGCCCGGCCCGGTCTCGGGCTAGCCCGATTATCGGGCTTTACCCGGCCCGGACCGGGCCGGATACCGGGCCGGGTAACGGCTCCAAACCGGGGCCCTGTAAGGGCCCCGGGTAAGTGCTCGGCCCGGTTCGGGCCTGAACCGGGCCGGGCTTGACCGGGCCTTGACCGGGCCGGGCTCGGGCCGGCCCGTCAGGCCCGGTTTTTTTGTTCAGGACTAGCTGGCGCTAGCGCTAGCTCACTTCAATTCTAACATACTAGACCGAGTACGACATGCAATTTTGGTAGGATTGATATTAGTAATCATCACTCTATCTTATTAGAAGATAAAAAATACTTTAAGTGTGATACCTTTGAAAGACAATTCATGAGCTAAGGTCACAGATGGTATGATCTCTAAAATTAAGGTTGGGTGGCTATAATAGTGTCTCAGGAATTCTACATGATAAGATGATATTATTTAAAACTTAAAGATAAATTTATAAAACTGTAATTAGGTTGACGATGTTGTATGAATTTGAGTGTTAGACATTAAAAAGTTATTGATATCTAAATTGAGTGCGACAAAAATGAAAATATTAAGATTTATAGCAAAACTAGAAAAGATTTAAATTAATGAATGATCGTATTAAAAGAACAATTGAAGTAACTTCTACTAGAGATGAAATAATGAAAAAGAGTTAGGTGGCTTAGGAATGCATACTGAAGTTTAGAAAATGCACAAGCACATAGAGCTAGTGTCGAAAGATGCAAGAGAATGGATATATCCAAGTTAACATGGTGCAAGTTGTTCATGATGATTTACATAGTTAATATTTAACACCTCGCAAGTACCCGACGAGAACGAATGGAAATAAGAATTGATAAAGCTGACCTCAAATAGTTAGATAAGGCTTTTGATAATGATGGCAAATATTATATTAATACAAAATATAAATATATATAGTCAATAATTTTTTAGATTTAGTGGAAAACTTCACTTTCTACACAACCAAATAATAGAAATAGTGATACTTCTTCCCTCATGGTCACAACAAAATGAACTTTTTAGATGTGGTCTCCTCAACTTCCACCTCCATAAATGGGAAGCATCACTTCCCCACACAGACAATTGAACAAACCCTACTAGTGTTTGAATGATATGAATTTGAGCAAAAGAAAATGAAAAGGGGTCTATAAAGCTTAAATGCATAGTTGAGGATTCATAATCAACTAATACATAGATGGGATTTCATTTTTGCTTCCTTCATATTACTTCAATCCAAAAAAAACCAAAGGAAATAGATAAGCTCATGTCAACGCGTCAATGCTTTAGAACTCCAATTCAACAAAAATGGGCATACCCGGTACATGAAGCTTCCCTTAATAAAGGATTGACTAATGCAGGGTCTGAAAAGAGCTTGGTTTACACAATTATACCCTAAAATTTGTGCAAAGACTATTTGATGCGGAGCGGAGGACGAGTTTTGGGCCTGTTCGGGGACGATTGATGACTTACCATATATGGCTTGCCCGGATCGATGATCCGACTCCGCGGACGTGTCAGTATCCGTGTTCCGATGTTTTTTCATATATAGCTCTATTATTTTCGGACATTATTTCATGTATTTATGGCCCCGAAACCATCGGCCAATCATAGTTGTCGATTTCGGGTGCCCTAATTCTGTTTTATTATAAATAGGACATTACGGCTGCAGTTTTGATTATTGCTGAAATTTGGAGAGCTTATTCCTTGTTTCCGGTGATCCTTCCACGATGTCGATTCCTGATCCTTCCACGATGCCGATTCCGTGGATCCCCTTGGTGACGACTCCTTGGGTAAGGTTCTATCATTTATCCGCGTTTTCCTGTTTTCCTCCCCCTCCTTTCCCCTGTTTTCAGCCAGTCGCCGTCCGTTTCTCTGTTTCCTGCAAGCCGCCACCTTCCCCTTCTCTGTTACAGCAGCAGCCACCCCTCCTTCTCCCTATTCCTGCAGCTGCCGCCCCCCTCTCTCCACCTTATTCCATCAGCCGCACCACTCCCTGACTGTTCCAGCAGCCCCCCCCCCCCCCCCCTCCCTATTCCAGCGATAACCGCACCCCCCTGCTGTCCCTGCACGCCGCCAGCCCCCTCCCTCCCTGTTTCCAGCAAAACTACCAGGTCCTCCCTCTATTTTCCTTGCAACAACCATCCCCTACCAGCAACCACCGCCCCTACCTATATCCAGCACACACCCCCATCCTCCGGAAATCCCCCCAACAGCCCCCTTTTTACCCGATCCAGCCCTCCCACTCCCCAACCGACCTTCTCTTCACCCGATCCCGTCCACCAACCACTGGCACCCCTCTTTTAGCCCTCCAACGTTTAGATCTACTTTATTTACAGCAGCCATAATATTTGTGGTGTGTTTTGTATTGGCTATTGGCTGTAAAACATTGTTGTGGTTTGGTTATTATATGCTTGCTTAGGATTATAGTTCATTAAGATATTTGTTCCTTAAAAATCTCTAACTGTAGGAAGGATTGAGTCGCCACGCGCTTTTTTTTGGCCCTCCTTGCGGAGGAAAGTCACGTCTTAGCCTAAAAGAAATTTTATTCTCGTTTATAATTTGATGCAATGTTAATTATGTTATTTATTTGTTTGGATTTAATCATTAGCGCCTAATTGCAAGTAGTGCATGCATTGAGTCATTAGGAAATCGGGAGTCAACCTCATTCACCACTAGCGTGCATTCTAGGAGTTCACTTCACATCCTACCCTACATCACTATTTCATGACTCAAACCTAAGATCACTTGAAACCATAGTAGTGTTTGAATGATATGAATTTGAGCAAAAGAAAATGAAAAGGGATCCATAAAGCTTAAATCCATAGTTGAGGATTCATAATCGACCAATACATAGATGGGATTTCATTTTGCTTCCCCCGTGTTACTTCAATCCAATGATAAGCTCATGTCAACGCGTTACCGCTTTAGAACTCCAATTCGACAAAAATGGGCATACCTAGTACATGAAGCTTCCCTTAATAAAGGATTGACTAAAGCAGAGTCTGAAAAGAGCTTGGTTTACACAATTATACCCTGAAAATTGTGCAAAGACTATTTCATGACTCAAGCCTAAGATCACTTGAATGCACTAAGGATAACCTAATCACCACTACATGCTCTCCTACTAATATTAAGCAAGTTATGAAATTAGACATCGATCTCAATTTACATATTAAACCAAAAAGAGAACCAAGACACAAAAATCAAGTGTTTCTACTTATAAGCATGTTTATACATAGGATGGAAGGAATAAACTATGACCATAAATAAGGGATAAAACTCCAAACAACTGAAAATTGTGATGAGCAAAGTACCATCTTTAGTTTGCTCGATCATATCTTTCCCTGATTGCTTTCCTAATCTGTATTTCTGAATACCAAAATAAACATAAAATAAGCATTAGAAAAAATCCATATATATTCTATATACTTCAAGCAACTAATATTTATTGTGATTTGTGCATACCTTTGAATCGATATTTAACACACAAATCTTGTTATTTACTTTTATACTACCATAAACCTTGAAATTTATCAAAACTATCACTTATAAATTGTCGTTATCTTTAGGCGTCAAGTGCGTAAATAAAGGCGAGTTTAGGTGGTAATTACGTAAAACAAATGATTTAACTAGTATTTTGCAATGTATAACACTTAAAGTCATAATTTATCAATGGACTGATGAAGAAGATGATAATTACGTCAGATAGAGAGAGTGATAGTTTTTCCATATTTATAGGAATTTGGTGGTATAAATAAAAAAACAGATTTGGGACTTAAAATATATAACCAGCTACGGTTGCATTAGCAGCCATCATCATCATTATCAGTAACATTATCCAACTAGACATTATTTCAGTGGTACATATGCTAATCCCCATTTTGGATTCTTAGGTTGGTCTAAAACAAAAGAAAATGTTCTTCAGTCATTGAAGAAGGTATTAGAGATAAAGCAAGAACTTCAACATAGACTAGTATGAAACTGTTTCACAAATACCTGAAGGTGGCTCTTAAGGTGAAAAAGTGTAAGCCCCTTTACACCCATTGTTCGCATAATGGTCTTTGGAGTAGCTTCTGTAATAAAAACCTCAACTTAAGAACTATATTTTTTATATTAGAATGAGTTCAATAAGAAAGTAAAATAGTGACTAATGTGTTCCATCATCACGGCTTTATGAATCCTCCTCCCATCCATTTTCTAGAGTACTAAACGTGGTGTCAACTCATATTAGCAAAAATAATTTTCATAATCTTTAGTCATGCTACCGTTCTACCCCTTTCATTTTGAATTCTTTCTAATAGATGGTAAAAAAAACCTCAATTTTATCTTCAAATCACCATAAACTGAGCATTTCAGATTCATAGCTTCTTAAGGCCTGTTTGGGATCACTTTTTGTTATCATTTTCTTTCTTTATAAAACAATTATAAAATTAAATAAACTTGTCGTATTGTGTTCATTTTTTACTTTGTAATTGCGTTGCTTGAAGTTCTGAAAACACATAGGTATCTTATAATTTCCAAAAAAGGTTTTGGTTGAATTGCCACTAACCAGACTTTGAACCTGGTATTTCTGAGATTAATTATTAAGTTGCAATAAATGAAAGCTACTAAATAAAAATAACAGGAATATTATTTTAGGATGCAATAACTTATTGTATATTCATTTTAAACTTTTTTTTAAAACACCCAGCAATTTCTATGATTAAGAGAGAGAAAGGAAAACTTTCCAGTTTTCTATATTATGTATATTCCACACATTTACAATGTACAAAGGAGACTCCTTATAAAGAAGAGGAGGGAGAGAGCTAAAAATAAACTCAAGACGTGGGACTAAAGGAGGAGCTAGAGAGAAGAGGCATCATGGGCCTTAAGTACATGTGCTTTTATTTATTTCTTGTAACACCCCCACCCCCCACCCCGCAAGCTGGAGCGTACAAGTCGTAGGCGCCAAGCTTGGAGAGGCATTGCTGATATAGTGAGCGAGGCAAGGCCTTGGTGAAAATGTCGGAGATTTGATCGGCGGCCCGTACATGCCTTAGAATCAGTTTCCGAAGTTGAACCTTTTCCCAGATAAAATGACAATCAACCTCAATATGTTTTGTACGCTCATCGAACACAGGTGCTGAAACCAGAACTTGGTCTCTTGTGGAGCTCGGACCCCCAAAGGTGGGGGCAGCTAGCACTTACTGATTCCCCGGAAGGAACAGACCGAAGCCTCAGAACTAGACACAGACCCTTGGTCGCAGCGAGGAGGTCCCACCACACACCCGGAAGATCTTAGAGCGCTTCCCCTCCCAAGCCAAAGCTGAGTTGGGCACATTGGAGAGCCTGAGAGCTGAACCAAGATAACCTAGGGAGAAGGAAGCTCAGAGTGCTGAGATTGGATCCTCTCCAAAGGTGCCCTTCAAGGTCTATATATAGTTTTTTACTTACGGTCTGCTAATAGCGGGATTCCGCCTTACACTTTTGCTATGCGCAGCCCAAAATGGTCTGCCAACAGCCAAACTCCGCTGTTTGGAGAGGCTAACTGCAGACCACCAAGGGTTCCCAGGTAAAAACACCCCTGGACTTCTGTTGGGCGAGCCGCCCCCAAGGATTCTTCTTTCCTGCGAGAGCCTGGCTCGCCCGCCCTCCTGCGAGCAACCACAGGGAGCCCGGCTCGCTCTCCCTCCTGCGAGCGGCCATCGAGAACCCGGCTCGCCCGCCTTCTAGCGAGGTGACCTCCGAGGTCCCGGCTCGCCCGCCTTGCTACTCTTCTCGCCTGCTGATCCTTGAATCTCTGCTCCTCTTGGCGAACGCCGAGGTTGTACAACAGGGTTCTTGACGATGTGAATTGCAGCTTGACTTTCGCAAAAGAGAACAGATGGTGATGGAAGTTTGACACCTAAATCAGTGAGGAGACTTTCTAGCCATGTGAGTTCTGAGACGGCCGCAGCCATGGAGCGATACTCTGCTTCAGCTGAAGACCGAGCAACGACAGTCTGCTTCTTACTTCGCCAAGTAACCAAATTCCGGCCAAAATATGTGTGGTAGCCGCTAGTGGATCGTCAATCGTCCAGGGACCCAGCGTAATCAACATCACAATAAGCAATAAGAGATGGAGAAGTAGATGGCTTGTATACCAGCCCTTGTCCCGGAGCATTCTTTAAGTATCGAAGAATACGCTCAACGGTTTGAAGATGAGAGACCCGATGGGTATGTATGAAGCGACTGACCACACCGACTGCAAAGGAAATGTCAGGTCGTGTGACAGTGAGATCGATTAACTTGCCAACAAGACGGCGATAGTACTCCAGATTAGGGAGAAGGTGATCAGAGTCCGAACTGTGAGCGCAGAGCTGGTGATTAGCATTCATAGGTGTATCTGCTGGCTTACACCCAAAGTACCCAGCGTCATGAAGTAGATCAAGACAATATTTTCGCTGAGATATGACAAATTGACAATACCATCAGACCGTCGAGCTACCTCAATTCCCAAGAAGTATCGGAGCCGGCCCAGATCTTTCATTTGGAACTGAGTAGCTAGGTGGTTCATGATTTGAGTAATGCTAGGAAGATCATCACCTATGATAAGAATATAATCAACATAGACCAGAAGAATCACGGTGCCCGTAGGACGCCGGCGGATAAACAGTGAAAAATATGTCGAGCTCCGTGTGAAACCGTAGTCACAAACCACTCGGCTAAACTTATCAAACCATGCCCGTGGAGACTGTTTGAGTCCATATAGAGATTTCTTCAGATGACAGACGAGAGACTCCCCCGTGGTTTCATAACCTGGTGGCTGTTGCATATACACAGTCTCTACAAGATCGTCATTAAGAAAGGCGTTTTTGATGTCGAGCTGAAGTAACGGCGATTGTCGATGGACAGCAAGGTAAATTAAGACACGAACAGTATTGAGTTTTGCAACAGGAGAGAAAGTCTCCTCATAGTCAATGTCTTGTTGTTGGGTGAAGTCGCGAGCAACAAGACGGGCTTTAAGGCGATCGATCGTGCCATCGGGATTGTGTTTCACAGTGAAGACACACTTGCAGCTAACCGTGGAATGGTCGGGAAGAAGGGGAACAAGATCTCATATGTGATTGGCCCAAAGCGCGGCCATTTCCTCATATATGGCCGCCCGCCAACCAAGGTGATGAAGAGCATCATGCATAGAGGAAGGAGTAGAAATAGAAGACAAGGAGAGAGCAAACTTACGCAGATCAGGGGAGAGACGATGCATGGATACGTAATTTGAGAGAGGATGTGCGGTGGAAGGTGTTGTTGAGCCGGCAGGCGGCAGGGTATCAGGAGTAGACGGCGGCTGTCGCGGGGCACCAGAGCGAGGATAACGGCAAGAGTAGACACGAAGAGGAGGGGCCGAGACAGAAGGAGGTATTGGGAGACGGGTTGGTGGAGAAGAGTTGATGGGAACAAAAGGTCGAGGTAGATCAGGAGGAGAGGTGGAGGGGGGTACGGAGTGATGAAAGGACTGTTGCTCAAGAAAGGTGACATCAGCAGATGTGATCAGTTTTCGAATGGAGGGAGTGTAACATACATAACCCTTTTGAGTGCGAGAATATCCAACGAACATGTAGCGCGTGGCGCGAGGGGCGAGTTTGTCAACAGGAGGGCCGAGTTGATGAACGAAGCAAACGCAGTCAAAGACCAGTGGAGTCAAGGGAAAATGGGGTCGAGTAGGAAATAAAAGAGAGAAGGGCATTGCAAATTGAAGAACGGAGGACGGCATACGGTTGATGAGGTAACAATAAATGGAGATAGCAAAGTTCCAGTAGATAGTGGGGACCTGCATCTGGAATAGGAGAGACCGGGCTACTTCAAGGAGATGACGGTTCTTTCGCTCAGCAACACCATTTTGTTGGGGCGTATACGCACAGGAGGTCTGGTGGATGATACCCAGCGAAGTACATCAGTCCTAAAAGGTATGACCGGTGTACTCGCGAGCATTATTTATACAAAGAAGTTTGATATTTCGGGTAAATTGTGTTTGCGTTTCTGCAATAAATACGCGGAAAATTGACAAAAGCTCGGAGCGATCGCGCATCATATACAGTCAAGTTACAAGCGACTAATCATCAATAAAAGTTATAAAATAGCGATAGCCAGCTACACTAGCCGTTTTATAGGGCCCACAGATATCAGAGTGAACTAAATCAAAAGGATTAGTGCTCCAAGTACAATGAGGAGGAAACACAGCACGGTGGTGTTTTTCATAGATACATAATTCACACTCAAAAGAAGAAAAACGAAAAATCCGGAAGAGCCTTCTGGAGGATCGGGAGAGGAGCATGACCAAGACGATGATGTCAGACGATAAAGCTGACGAAGGAGAGAGCGGAAGCAGGGAGATCCAAGATGTAGAGCCCACCGGACAGCCTTCCTCTACCAATGATATTTCGTGTCTGCTGATCCTGCACAATAAAGGAGGATAAAGAAAAAGTGATTAAGCAGTCATTATCGTGGGTGAGGCGACTAACAGAATGCAGATTAAAATGAGAGTTAGTAGCATGAAGAACAGAGCGCGTCGAGAGAAAGGGGGTGAGCCGCATATTTCCAGAACCAGTTACAGGAGTCGTATCACCATTGGCCACTGTAATGGATTTGGGGTATGGAGAATCCAAGCACTGAGATGACTTATGAGGCCTGACGTAATGGGTGGCACCAGAGTCCATAATCCAAGATGGGTTGAGGGAGAGGCAGGTGATACCTTCACTGGAGACTTTGGCACCAGAGATAGAAGGACGGGAGATCATCCCGCGAAGATGTTCAAGTTCCTCTTGTAGGTATCAATATCGGGGCGAGACGTGGGAGGAGTATCAACAGCAGGGGAGGTATGCAGCATAGATGGAGCATAGGGCAGGGAAAAACCATGTTTCTTAAAGCAGACAGCCTCAGTATGACCGTCTCGGCCACAGAAGGTGTAAAGGCAAGGTGTCTGGCCCCGGGAGCGATTGCGCCCATCCCGTCCACCACCCCGGGCACCAGACCGGCCACCACGAGGAGGAGGGGAAGAAGGTCGGTGATCAGACCCTCGATGTAGCAGAAGTGGAGGAGAAGGTAGCAAAGGAGCAGACGGTGGTGTCACCTTGAGCAACATGGAGCAAACAATAGACAGTGTGGGGATAGTAGGGGAGGAGAGTATGTTAGCCCGAACACTGTGGAGATGAGGAGGAACCCGAGCCATCATGAGAAGAATACCGACCGCCTCCTTCTGAGCACGCTGAGCGGTTAAATCCAGAGTTGGGGGTTGATGTTGAATCCAAGCCTCAACAAGGGTCTTTGAGGTAGCAACATATGAGGTGAGATCGCCATCCATGTTAGAATCGAGGTGTTGAAGAGCGAGGAAGATATCAAATAAGTGTTGAAGACTATCCTTGCCCGAGTAAAGAGAGTGGAGCTCATCCCACAGCTTTAGCGGTCTCATGATACATCGTCATTCGATATGGTTCACTGTCAATAGAGTTCAAGAGCCAAGATTGGACACGGCCATCGTCACGAAGCCATTGCTCAGATGGCTCCGTAGAGGGGGCCCGGGTGAGATGGTGAAGGAGACCTTTGGTCTGAAGAACAGGACGCACGGAGTGAACCCATTCCATAAAATTCGTTTTACCAACAAGCGAGATAGTCGTAATCCGGAGTTCATCCCGAGCATCGGAGGAGGGAGGCGCAGGAGTAAGAGCTGGGAGAGTCGAGGACGTAGGAGCAGCAGTCGTGCCCATCGCAGGAAAGAACAAAGGTAGTGATCACTCTGGCAAGCAGGAGCGGACACAACTGCGAATAGCGGACACAACTGTGAATGCCTCGGGCGAATACCAATTGCGTTGTGAATGTCGCAGGCGAACACTGTCGGAGGTGAATACTGTTGTGAACACTGCTGCGAACACTGCTGCGCTGCCGGAGTCGAAGACTGCTGCTCTGTGCGAACACCGCAGCGGGAACCCTGCGCGAACAAGCGGGCGAACATCGCTGCTTTGTGCGAACATGGCAGTGGGAACCCTGCGCGAACAAGATGGCGAACAGTGGGCGAACATTGTTGCTCTGTGCGAACACCGCAGCGGGAACCCGACGCGAACAAGCGGGCGAACAGCTAGAAACAAGAGGCGCGAAGGATTTCCGCAACCTCAAATAACGGGCACATCGAGCGCAATCGGGCAGAGAACGTCGTGCTAAGAGAAACGGGAGCGAGAGCTCAACCAAAAAAAATAGGATGGATCGAATTTTTCGTCTTTGATACCATGTAGAGAGATACACGATGAAGAGAGAGAGAGAGGAAAATTTCCCAGTTTTCTATATGCATATTCCACACATTTACAATGTACAAAGAAGAGGAGGGAGAGAGCTAAAAGTAAACTGAAGACGTGGGACTAAAGGAGGAGCTAGAGAGAAGAGGCCGTATGGGCCTTAAGTACATGGGCTTTTATTTATTTCTTGTAACAATAATAAAATATTGAAGCATAAAGAATAAAAAATTTGAAACTTCAGAGAGGAGAACAAAAGCTAAATTTAGGTAGCATTAGTAGTTTACACACCAACAGACGTGTATCTCAATATATATTTATATATCAATATAGGGAAGCGACGCGTTTCACATGGCGCACCAAGTTCGATCACGTCGTCCCCACTCGTTCTGCCAGAATCAAGTTGACCCATAACTCACTATGTTTCTTGCTCTCGTAACATAGAAGACTCGTCTGATCAGCTGGGTGAGCTTATGACCATGATGCAAGCCCTCATGGCCAATCAAACTGCAACAAACCTACGTCATACAGAAGTTGAGGTAGGAGACCATTGATACCATCTCCAAGCGGCTCAATGATCTCACATTTGCTTTGCCATTCACCAGCATTCCCGCACATGAGCAACTGAGCAAGCTAGTAGCAGTCACCCTCCCCCCACCGCTGCTTTTTTGCCTTGATCCCCCAGCCATGAGACGACACGAAGTCAACATCGTGCGCCGTTACACCAAGTTGGCATTCCCAACTTATGATGGGAAGGACGATCCCTTGGGATGGCTCACATGTTGCGAACAATTTTTTAACCAACAGCAGACACCGACCGACGATCCTGGGATGATCCGACGTGACTTTAAGGGTTTGCAACATGCAATTTGGCCCTCCAATTCACAACAACCCCTCAACGCTCTCACGCATTACGCCAGACGAGGTCGGTTGATGCATAGAGCAGCCCGGTGCACAAAGGCATCCCCGCGCACCGAGGGTCCGGGGAAGGGTCCTACCACAAGGGTGAAATGTAGGCAAACCTTACCTTGCATTTTTGCAAGAGGTTGCTTCAAGGACACGAACCCGTGACCTCAAGGTCACACGAAAACACCTCAACCGGATTCGGTTGAAGCGTAGGGGGGCAGCCCGGTGCACAAGGCATCCCCACGGAGCGAGGGTCCGGGGAAGGGTCCCACCATAAGGGGGGCAGCCCGGAGCGAGAGTCGGTTGATGCATATCTGGAATAATTTCAGATTCTTCTGACTCATGTCACGATGCCCCGAAAGATGCAAGTTGTTATCTTTACAGCCAGTGATACGAACCCGAAGAGGAATCCGGCAAGAGGAGGGCCGGAGGTGGTAAGAGAGAAGAGAGGGGATTAGGGTAGAGGAGAATGCTTAAGGAGCAGCCCAAAATTCCATCCATCCAACAACAACAACAACAGAACCCATATAGTCCTCAATCATTGGGGGTATGGGCGGTGGAAGATTGGAAAGAGACCTAAATTCCATTCATCCAAGCATGAAAAATAATACAGGCATGCAACACCCCTTATAGCAGCGGGGTGCGAATAACAATAGCGGTCAGCAAATAGTAAAACCCAAAACAACATCGAAATAGAAATAATTAAGTAGCGCTCTCCTCGCCGGTCTCTTCCACGATTGGTGGGCTAGTGTCCGTCGGCTTCCTACGTGCGCAGACCCGTCACGACGTCTCTTCGGCATGCACGTCCATAACAATGTCGTCGTCTAGAAAATGTGTATTGTCCTCAAGGCAGTAGTAGTTGGCGAACTGGCGGTGGAAGTCGTCCAAGGGCAGCCACGTCGCGTCGGAGTCCGGACAATAGACCCATGCGACAAGGACCTCCTCCGAAGTGGGGTCTCCCTGGGGCCGGCACCGACGATCAAGTATCTTGGCCAGGTAGCACGACGCCTCACCGGAAAGATCGATATCGGCCAGAATGTGATCAGTGGTGGCATGCTCGCCCTCCACACGGCGCAGCTGAGAAACATGGAAGATCAGGTGTACGCGGCTTCTGTTGGGCTTTCTATGAACAATGCATCAAATGCGCAGCGGAATAAACAAACAAGAACAACCCTAAACAGTTAACGGGGCGATTTCATGAATCAAGAAATAGGGAAAGCAACACTTTGCGATATACCTGAATGGGATTGAGTCAATACTCAATCGAGGTGCTCCAAGATCTGATCCCGAAGGCAAACACTGAGTTCCAAGCACAGAAATTGATTGGTGCCTCTATGGAAGTCCACACGAGTGAAGAAGAACCCTAGCTTTTTGTCGCACAAGAACTAGGTCGGAGAAGAAGAGCCCTCTACGTTTCCCTCGGACTGCTGGGTCCGTCAAGAGAAAAGGCGGCGGCGGCGGGGAAAATGGCCGATCGGAACACTTCCGTCGGCTTGCGAAACTCTTCTGTCTCTCTTCAGAAAAATCGCAAAAGAGATAGAGCTATCTTAGGGCATTAAATCGTGTTCTATTTATACCCCCAGGAAAGAGAGAAGCTATTCGCACACCCGAGACTAGAATTGGAGTAAACAGAATTCGTCGAGTACAGCTAATTCGTCGAGACCATTCGACGAATTCGTCGAGATAATTCAGTTAATAGATTCGTCGAGAAGATCTGATTCGTCGAGACCATTCGACGAGTTGATTCGATGAAGATATCCAATTCGTCGAGACATTTCGATGAATTGATATATTTCGCCGAGACCATTCGAAGAACTGTTTCGTCAAGTAGATCTAATTTGTCGAGAACATTCGACGAATTGACTCGACGAAAATATCCAATTCGTTGAGACATTTCGACGAATTGATATAGTTCGTCGAGACCATTCGATGAACCCCTTCGACGACCTGAGATAAGTTTCGTCGTGACATTCTCGACGACTCATTTCGAAAACTTGTCAACATACTTTATACAATATTCACAATACATGTGGAGCATTCAGTCGACTCGACCCAACTCCAATAAGTCATAAGATTGGTCATTCACTCATATCCAATATGTGTAGGTCAACACAATCTTTCCTCCAACTTCTTCAAACACTCTTGTATGTGACCCCATATGCTCATATCCCGTTGGCAGTGAGGCTAAATCTTAATCACTTCCAGATCACCTTGGAAACACCAACAGCTTCCACTAGAAAGGCGGAGGCGGTAGGCGGTAAGCGACTGCGCTAATATGAGCGAGGATCTCAAATGGACCAAAGGACCGGGGAGCGAGTTTCGGGCATGGTTGGCTGGCCACCGAGAGCTGGTGGTACGTGTGTGGCTTGATGAACACCTTCTCCCCCGCCTGAAAGGAAAGGTCACGCCTCTTTCGGTTTGCAAAGGACGCCATCTTCGGTTGAGCCCATCGCAGGTGGTGCTTCAGATGGTCAGGGATAGTATTCATGTCACGCAGGGTGGTGGCCAGATTCTCCACCTAACATTCCCCGGGGAAGGGGAGGTGGCGGACAATGGAGGGTGGCGGGCGGCCGTAAACGGCCTCGAATGGTGTGGTTCCGGCTGCGTCATGGTATGTGGTGTTGTAGGAGTACTCCGCCTAACTGATCCACTTGTCCCAACCCCGGGGATGCTCCTCAACGAAACAACGGAGGTACGTCTCCGAACATCGGCTGAGGAACTGGGATTGGCCATCCGTCTGCGGGTGGTAAGCGGTGCTCATGCGGAGGGGGGTACCCTGTAGCCCAAACAGTGTAGTCCAGAAGGTGCCTAAGAAGAGCGGATCACGATCGCTCACGGTGGACCGGGGAAGCCCATGGAGGCGCACGACACCGGTGATGAAGCTCTCCGTGGCGGTGGCTGGGGTGTAAGGATGGCGGAGGGGAATGAAGTGGTCGTACTTGGACAGTCTGTTCACCACTACCAAGATGCAGTCGCATCCCTGCGAGCGTGGTAGCCGGGTGATGAAGTCCATGGCCACGTCCTCCCAAATGCAGTCTGGGATGGGTAGGGGCTGAAGGAGTCCGCCCGAAAACGCAGCTTCGTACTTGGCCTGCTGGCAGACGAGGCAGGCGGCCACAAAGGCTTTGACCTGCTGGAACATGTGGGGCCAATAGAGGGAGACCACCAGGCGGTGGCACGTACGGAAAGCCCCCGCGTGCCCTCCAGAGGGCGAGGCGTGGAACTCGGCGAGGAGGCGTGGAATGCTCGGGGACGATGGGGTGAGGGCGCCGGCCCTTGAAGAACAGGCGGCCCCCTACAAGGGAGTATGGTGGATGAGCGGTGGCATCGGCGAAGAGCGTCGTCTGGATCCCATTCAGCAAGGGATCGGCCTCAACTTCGCGTTGGATGGTCGCGACGTCTTCCCACACCTGACAAGAGATAGTTGCGAGCTCCGGAGTCTGGCTCTAGCGAGAGAGGGCATCGGCCTCCCGGTTCGCCCTTCCTAGGTGGAACTCGATAGTGAAATCATAGCCTAGAAGTTTGGCGACCCACACTTGTTGGACAGCTCCCACCTCGAAGCCCGACGCGTCGCACTCCACGAGAAAGAGTCGGGAAAAATAGGGCATGGACAACACCGGTCTGTGCACCAGGGCCTGCTGAAGGAAGGCAAAGGCGGCGGCCGACCACTGAAAAGGGCCCTCTTCTGACATCTTCAAAAGTTGTGCGAGGGGCCGAGCCAGCGCCCCGTACCCCTGGATGAATCGGCGGTAGTAGCCAGTCAAGCCGAGGAAACCTCGGACGTCCCACATGGAAGTAGGAGTCGGCCATTGGAGGACCGCCGCGATCTTCTCCTCGTCCATAGTGACCCCCTGGGCCGAGATGGTGTGGCCAAAGTAGCTCACCTCCGCTGCTTCAAAGGAGCACTTCTTTGGGTGGAGCTTGAGATGATGGCGCCAGATGGTTGTCAGAGTGAGGCGGACGTGTCAGAGATGATCCTGCCAGGAAGAACTGTGGACCAAAATGTCATCAAAAAACAAAGGACGTGACTGCGAAGTACCGCCCTGAAGATGTTCATCGTGGCCTGGAAGGTGGCGGGAGCAATGGTCAGCCCGAAGGGCATGACCAGGAACTCGTAGTGGCCGTCGTGAGTACGAAAGGAGGTCTTGGCGACGTCCTCTGACCGCACTCAGATCTGGTGATATCTCGCTCGGAGATCCAATTTGGTGAAGAAAACGGCCCGGTGAAGCTCATCCAGGAGCTCCTGAATCACCGAGATCGGGTACTTGAGCGGTACTGTGTCTTTGTTGAGCTCCCGGTAGTCCACACAAAACCGTCAGCTACCGTCCTTCTTCCGGACCAGGGATCGGGCTGGAGAAGGGGCTCACGCTGGGACGGATGAGGCCCCCCATCAACATCTTACGAACCAGACGCTCGATCTTGTCCTTCTGCACATGGTCATAGCGGTAAGGTCGTACTGACACTACCGCAGTGCCGGGCTGGAGGGGAATGGCGTGATCGGTCAGTCGAGCTGGAGGGAGGCCGACCGAGGCCTCAAAGATGTCGGCGAACTCAGTGAGTAGCTCCGGCGGGTGTGAGAGAGGCTCCGCTGGAGGACCGGATATGGACCAAAGCCAAGCGGAAAAATCGACGTTGGTCGTCCGCTGGATCGTGTGGAAGGAGACCGGAGAGCGGAGAAGGGCGGAGTCGCCCACAAGGCGGCACAGCTGGCCCTGATGGAAAAATTGCATAGTCGTGGTCGCCCAATTGACCCGCACGTCACCCAGCTTGCGGAGCCAAGCCACTCCAAGGATAGCATCGATACAGCAGAGGCCGAAAGCGTAGAAGACCGCGGTCACCGAACAAGAGCCCACTGAAATCAAGATGGCGGTGCAACATGCCCTGGTCGGCCGGAGACGCCCATCGCCCAAGCAGACTGTAAACTCAAGGGAGAGCACCAACGGAAGGCTCAACTGATGCGCCAGCTGTGTGGAGAGAGTTATAGCTCACACCACTGTCCACCAAGACGATAATGGAACGATTACACAGCTTGCCCAAAATTTTCATGGTCTGGGGTCCCGAAATCCCGCCCACTGAGAAACAAGGCAACTCCAAGCGGTGGTACGTAGTCGGGGCGGTGTCCAAAAGGTCGTCTTCCTCGGAGAGTTTGAGGGCCTCAAGTCCGCTAAGGTAACCTCCGGGTCGAATTTGTCGATGATGGCATGGAACTCCTTGACGGAGCACACATGCGTAGGAGAATAGGGTTGGCGGCAGCGAAAGCACGGGCCCTTGCTGCGGAGTTCGTCGTATTCTCGGTTGGAGATGCGCTGAAGGGCGGGGACGGCGGTCGAACGGGTCGGTTCCACCCAGGGGCCGGCCGCTGCGGAGGGCCAGGGCGGGTGGCCTTCATGGTGGTCGTCCCTGGTGGTGGCATGTCCAGGGCGTCGGAGACCGTCCGAGGGTGGTGCGTGCGGAGATGGCAGCGGATGTGGGGCAGCAGGCCCTGCATGAAGAAGCTCAAGTAATGATCGGGCAGCAGCCCGAGGATGTGGTAACCAGGGAGACGAACTCGTCGATGTAGTCGTCCAGATCGGCGGTCTGGCGGACGCCGCAAAGCCACTCAATAATGGAGCTAGAGTAGCGGGTGTCGTAACGCCTGATCATCTCATGCTTGAGCTCAGGCCAGGAGAGAAACTGGTTGGATTGTCAAAGCCACACCGCGCTCAGTGGAGTGCAGAGCCGTCCAGGCCGACTAGAGCAGTGGACACCTTATCCTGTTGCGGGGTAAGGTTAAGGTCGAAGTATTGCTCCACTTTGGCGATCCATCCCATCGGGTCGATGCGGGCGAAGGAGGGAATGTCCAAGGAAAGGGCGGAACGGCCCGAAAGGGGCGGAACGGCCCGAAAGGGGCGGATAGGCGGTCTCAGGGCCGGGGCGCAGCGACGTCGCGCCGAGGAGAGGGATCCCCCGTCCACGGGTGAACCGTGCCCAAAAGCGGCGGAGGCGGCGGCCGACGCTTGGAGGGAGCCAATCTTGGAGTAGAGGGCCAGGAGAGAGGCATGCATGGAGGTGACGAGTTGCTCTTGAGCCTCCACGCGGCGGCTGAGGGCGTCGGCGGCCGCATCCGGAGGGAAATCGTCGGCGGAGCGGGTGTGGGGAGCCATGGGCTGGAATTGGCGTGCGATGACTGGAAAGGGGGCGGAGCTGGACGGATTCAGAGGAAGGGAGCAGCGAAACTGGACGGCACGCTGGGAGCGGCGGAATGATACGGGGATCCGGCGGATCGAGGCTGGGAGCCGACGAATCGGGCTTGGCTTGGCGGTGTGAGTCGGCGGGGTCACTGATGGTCGCGGAGTTGAGGCAGTTTGGTTGAGTGGGGCGCTGGACGAGCGAAGCACGCGTGTGATCGGGGAGACGAGATCGGAACCGGCGCGGAACGAAGGCCGCGAACAAGCGCGATAGCGAGCACCGGTGGCTTGGTGGCGGGCGGTGAGGCAGGTTGGACCAAATTGATACGAACCCGGAGAGGAATCCGGCAAGGGGGAGGGCCGGCAGTCATGAAGGAGATGAGAAGGATTAGGGTGGAGGTGAAAGCTTAGGGAGTAGCTCTAAATTCCATTCATCCAAGCATAAAAAATAATACAGGCACACAACACCCCTTATAGCAGCGGGGTGGGAATAACAATAGCGGTCTGCAAATAGTAAAATTCAAAACAACATCGAAATAGAAATAATTAAGCAGCGCGCTCCTCGCCGGTCTCTTCCACGATTGGTGGGCTAGTGTCCGTCGCCTTCCTACGTGTGTAGACCTGTCACGGTGTCTCTTCGGCGTGCTGTCCATAATAGACAGGCTTCGTGAACAGATGCGCATGTACGTCGAATTTGAGTCTCCTCGGGGTTTGGTGATTGTCATGAGTTTAGCTAGATTACGTGAATGTCGACTTCAGCTGGATCAAGATGCCCATATAACCACAAGCACATGGACTCGGCACGGACGACACAAGGGTACCCAAACCCTACATATATATCAGTTGTCTCGTGCGGAAATGTCAAAGCGGCGCATAAAAGGGTCATGTTATAACTGCGATGAGCAATATACTCGTGGACATTGATGCAAAAGCGTTTTTATCTGGACGTGGAGATCTTTGATGTGAGAAAATTGGGTGATGTGGGCACCGTCTTCGATCTCCCTTGAGTTTGAGAACAAACTCATTTTGAACAGCGGGAGAGATGTTACGGGCTTCACACCCAGATATTATGTTGTCTTTAATTGAGTCAGTCATACGTTATTATGTTATCTTTTATTATGTTTTATTATTGATTGTCTTTATGTAGCATTTTATGTAAGTTCAAGTGTTGGGACTTATTTACATTTATGTCCTTTGTATGTCTATTTAAAGGACCCCTTTGGGTTTTGAAATGGTATGTATGAATTAGTCTCTTGTCTTGTATGAGATTGTGTTAGCTCTCTCCTCCCGAAAATACGTCGCCTAGGCAGATGCGGTTCTGGTACCATAGTATCCTCCGCCTCCATCATCCCCGCCTCCATCAATTCTTCGGAAACCCATGGGCAGTGGATTCACTGCAACCCTGAGTTTGGGGGTGATAGAATCTCTTTTCGAACAAGACGTTAGCTCCTAGAATGGGATGAGAAAACAAGAAAAAAATTATTTTAATTCTTCCTTCCATACAAAGCAAATTTGTCATTATAAAGCAAGTGAAAATTTACAAAAAAGATATTTAGATAATTACATTTAACACAACATAATGTGTGTTCAGTCAGATGTGAGAAATTTTAATCGGTGCGAGGTTTTTCAGCAGAGTTTACTCGGCGGTGAGTATTCAACATCACCATGTCGATAAAGAGAGCTTCGCAGACTTCTCGATGGGGTTGTTTGTGGAGGCACACAAACGAGAGCATAATTGGTAAAGGAGTGGCTGTACAATCCTCCGCCCCTTCAAGAACAACATTACCTTGAGGTTGGAGCTGGTGCGGGTCATCAACGGGGTTAGGTTCTGCTTGTGTCAAAAATTCTACATGGGCGGGTGGCAAAAACGGCCCAACTTATGGTTTGAGTAATGAATCATGAATAACTAGTTGAATGTTTGAGCCTTTGAGAAGTTGTGGCTCATGGCAAATTACATCGATGCAGGAAATTATCTGAAAATATGGTCAAAGTAGAAGCACTTGGGCATTGTGGAGGATCGATAGAAGATAGACTGCTAGAGGTATGTCCGGAGACAGATGAAGAACCAATTTGTGATGGTGAATTCACGTTCGTTGCGGCAAAGGTCAGGGTGAGTCTTCACGCATTGTGTAGTGCAATGTTGGTTTGAAGGAGAAAAATAAGGATGTAGCGGTCCACGAAGTGTTGGCAAAGGTCGCAGTTTGTAGCAGCGCCTCTGATTTACTTGGGGATGATTGAGAGTCGCAGTAGAGTCTTTGACATGTTAGATGGTGAACGCTAAGCCATGTTATATCAATATTTATATGAACAAAGCACAATAGCAATAGTTATGTTTAACCATACAGAGGCAAGGGAGCAATAGTCGCAGCAGAGCTTTTTATAAGGTTGATTGATGCCTTGGAGTTTCAATGAGGTTCTTCCAAAAGGAGCACAACTGCGCATGAAGATGGGGTATTTGTCACTTTTGACGATATTACCAAACCACGTTCTTTGGAAAAGAAAAGAAAAACTGGGTGAAGGGTTCTTCAATGATTGTACCTTGTTTATTAGTTCGTCGGAAGTATTGCTCTTGGGTTACGACGAGTTGTTACATGAGAAGTCGGAGGGCGATGGTGGTCAGTGCCGATGGTAAATTCATGGCTAAGGAGGCAATAATTCCATTTGCGAAGGATGAAGACCACAGTGCGCCGAGGATGAGGACAGCAGCTTCCAGCGGATGATGAAGATGACAATGGGGAAAAGAGAGCCATGAGAACAGCAGACACTTTTAAACGAGAGGAGGAGGAAGAAGAAAGAAGACTGTTTGGGAAAGAGGAGGAAGAAGGAGCGGCCATATCCTGAAGTGAGTGGCGAAAGAGCTCATAAATATCACATACATCTGACACCAAGCTGAATCTACGCAATCCCAATAAATCACCTAAATCAAGGATTTGTCCTGCAGTTGGATTCAGGTTCCCCAAAATATCCATTTGGCGGCATTTACCCCCACCAAAATCCCAATTAAATCCGGGTAAAATCCAGCTGCTAAATAGACACAAACGAAACTAAAATCACCATTACAGCAACAACCAAGGAGTTCATCAAACCTTAAACAGTGAGTACGCCAAAAAAATCAAAATCAAAATCATACCAAATTCAACTCTCAACAGCAACAGAAGTCGTTCGGATACTAGAACAGAACAATCAGAGCTAGAAGCATTCGCATCCTACCACCAAATCAAGCGCAACTGACACTTTCCCGCCATTCGAGCGCGGATAACCAAATCTGAGGCAACAAAACAGCACGTCGCCATGCTTCGACTGACAACTCACAAGAAAACAATAGGATCGTCGAAGAAACAAGTACTCTCGAACACCTCGCGGACTCATTAAAAAATAGCGAGAGAAAAGGGAACAAACTTTCGGGGCCTCCCAGCTGGGCGACGGCGTCGACGAATCGCTCGTGAAGATCGGCCGTCCATCGGAGACGGGGCTTCGGATCCGCCGTGAGGACGAGGCTGGGGCCGTGGATTTCATCCTGTGGAATCGATGCTTCCTGGAGGTGGATCAAGCCAGAGAACATCTCCTTTTTTTAGTGTAAAAAGGAGAATCTGAAAAGCTCAAAGAGCCGTGAAAGGCGAAGAATAAAGAAATCGGCAGATTCAATGTGAGAGGTTGGAGAAAGTGGGAGAAAGTGGGAGAAAGTGGGAGAGAGAAACCCTGCTTTCCTTCAGGGAAAAGCCCTCCACCGAGGCCAAGCTGGCTTAGAACACAGTAACAGAGGAGGAGGGAGAAAGAAGAAACCCCCAAAAGTGGTCCTTTTCAATTACTCCGGAAGATAGCATAATTACAGATTGCACCCCTCTTATTATTGAAATTACAAAACCCTCCCCTAAATGTTATAAAACATAGAAAAAAATTTAGGTGAGTATCTCGCACCTAGATCATGGTGAGAGGAGTGCATCTCAGCCATTGATAGCTCTAAATATTGCTGTATTTATGAATAATAAATAATGTCAATATTTTCGCTACCATCAGATCTAAAATCATACGGCTGTATTTCTTCCTCACCTAGAACTAAGTGAGAGAACGCACCTAAGTATTTCTCTAAAACATAACATTTACCTCCGTGAAGTTCATATTTCATAACATCCATACACAAAATACCTCCCCCGCCCTAAAAAATGTACTCCGAAAATGATATTTTTGTGCATAAATGTTATGAAATGTGAACTCAGGGGAGGTAAATATTATATTTTGTAACATTGAGGAGAGTTTTTTGTAATTTCAATAATAAGAATGGTGCAATCTGTAATTTTGCAAACTTAAAACAAAAATCACTAATTTCTAATAAAAAAACAAAATAATTAACTTCATCTCATTTATCACATTTATGTAATTATTACACTTACATAAATTAAATTTATTACATTTTTTTATAAAATTATTTAGGCAGTTTGCAAATAGTGTTTGTGGAATAGTTTTGTTCTTAAGTTCAGATTTCATCACATTTGTTAAATTATTATTTTGATTTTTAGGAAATTGTTATAGGCACCACAGTTTTACCTATTGTCATCACTTTGTCAAAGGCACCACACTATGCTAAAAGCACTCTAAAATGTTAATTACACCACAAAAAATTTAAAGACACTGTAAATGAAAGTAGATACAAAAAAGGGAGATTTGTATAGATTTCAATGACACTTTGTTGAAGGTGCCGCAAAAAATTCTAGCACCCCATAATCTTTCATATTCCATGAGGTATTTGTGTTTGTTGCAATTCTCCTCCAAGAAATCCTAGATAGAATAACAGAGGAAATCCTAAGAATAACAAAAAGCAAAAAATCTAGATTATGGACTTCAAAAAAAATAGGGCTTGAAATAGTAGATAAAATAGATAAAGGAAGAAAGCTAGGTATCATTGACGTCGACTATAGGTAGCGGCGGCGCCTGAATGTGGCGGGGTAGGCGGTAGCGTCGGCGTCATGGTAAATCTAGGGTTGCTGCTTCTGGTTAGATCTAGGGTTATCGGCACCGGCTACGGGGTAATCGTAGGGGGACTGGAGGTGAGGCAGTGACTGGATGTGGCGGCGCCGACGACGGGGACAAGATTGGACTGGAGGAAGCACTGTGTGGATGAGGAATCGTGAAAGGTTCGGGGGGGGGAGACGTCGGGTGTGGTGCAAAAAAGCAGGTGCCAATAGTTATTTTGGAAAGATTTAGTTTAGGTTGTAATTAAAGTTATTTGTGGTGCCATTGGCCAAATTAGCGGTGCCTATAACAATTCTTTTTTTTATTAAAAGCTAATTTAAATAAATAATATATTTACATATTTTAAAATATTTAATTTTAAAATAAATCAAATGGCCCTCCTCATTAAGCCCCTCGTATTACAAAATTTCAAAACATAGTACGAGTGAGAGTGCACGGGGTCCTAGTGTGAGCACGACAGAACTCAAGACGTGATAGTACGTTTGTTCAAAATGGGCTCCGCTCATCCATAAGTAAATATCGCTATGATGATCCTCCACGATCACGCTATTAAAGTAATGTGTGGCCCTTACTAGAGATTATTGAGCAGGCGGGCTGCTAGTGATCATCCATATTACAGGTCTGTTTGGGAGAGCTGCTGCGGATTGAAAAGCTGCTGATTGAACAGAGCTCTTTAGACAAAGCTCTTTGAGGAACTGTTTTGAAAAGCTGCATGTTGTTTGGATGGTCAGTGTATAAGCGTTGATTGAACAGGGCTTTTTCAAATAGACTGTTTGGTAGAACAATTTTTTGAGAGCTGTTTTTTTCTAAACAAAGATTCATATTCACCCTCACACACACATATATAAGCATTCATATTCACCCTCACACACACATATATACATACAAACATACACCCACACAAACACATATATACATACAAACATACACAAAAACAAACATCTATACATACATATACATACACATTCATATAAACACACACACAAACATATACAAGCATTCATATTTCACTCACACACACACATATATACACACACACAAACAAATATCTATTCAAGCACACACAAGCATACACATTCAAACACACACATAAACATATACATACACATTCAAACGCACACACACATACAAGCATACACATTCACTCCCTATTATCATTTTTAAATGAAAAAAATACAAGATGGCTTCTGCATAACTCCTAATTTACCCTCAGCTACATATAGATTGAGGTTTTGAAACCAACTATAAGAATGGTGAGAACAAAACAGTGAAGATCTTAAAAAAATGAATATAACGTTACAAGGAAGGGGTTGGAGAGCCATAAACATTCAATACCTTGACCGAGATGGTAGGGCGATCATGGTCGGACGACGACGTTGGGCTGGATCTCTTCTGAGACGCACTTTGTCACGCTCGCCAGCAAGCTTTTATCCACACAACGTCGGGCGTCGGGCGTCGGGCGTCGGGCGTCGGGCATCCAGGCACCGCCACAAAGGAGCGCAAGATCGCCAGGCCGCTGTTCTTCTCCATCGGATGCCGATCTCCCCCGACAAAATCGCGTATTTCCGGCTGGGAGAGCTTGGAACAGGAGGGAGAGGCGGGATCGGGAGGGAAGCGGGTCTCGGGGGAGCGAATTTTGAAGCGCAAAAGTGGCCCTAAACCGGATTCTCCAACAGCTCTAAAATTGGGTAATTAAAATTAGTGCTTCCCAAAGAGCATTTTAGGAGAGCTCTTCCAAAACACCTAAATAACAGCTCTGGCAGTTGAAAAATCACTTCTCAATCCGCCAGTGCTATCCCAAACAGACCCGTAGTATTTTTGTAAAAACAAATAAGTTTACATATTTTATATTTATGTATTTATTATTATTTATACTAACTTTCATTTATTTAAAACAAAATAGTTTTGATGTGAGCTCACTCAAGCTTCAATTGAGGAGGAATTTTGTCGTCGAGGCTCCTTTTCGAAATCTTGGTCCAAATTTTTTGTCGTCTGGGCTCCTTTTCGGCACGCGCGATCGGCTGGCCGCCACACAAATTGGCGATCGGCCGCCGCACGGATTGGCGGCCGGCCGCCCGTGGACGAGCACCCACGGGCGCGTGGCCGGCCAACCGGCCGACCCCGCTTGGCCGCACGCCCTCGGCGCGTGCGGCCAGCCGTGCCGGCCGACGCGTGGCCTCACGTCCGACCGCCCGTGGCTAGGCTCCCGGCCGGCACACGGCCTCGCGGCCGGCCCCCCGCCAGTCGTTCGTGGCCGTGAGCCCGCGGCCGCGTGGGCCTCCCGGCCGGCGGCAACGATATTTCTCAATTGGAAACCTATTATTGATTCTAAATATTTGTTAATAACAAACATTATTAATCAACGACTTCCCGCATGTCACGAAATAATTAAAGATTTTACTTCTAATTTGTTTGTGAAAATTAATCGCTTTCAAGTATTAAGTCCTTCGTCATAAACGATTCCTAGATCTCCTTTGCGATAAGCATATTCTTACGTATCTCATTTCCATATTCCGTTGCATCAAATTGATATCAGAGATAGGTTTCATTAACTCTTGTCTAAGGAAAAAATCTCTTTGCTCAACATTATTTTCTCCACATATATACTATGCATTAGTCTAGAGGGTAATTGTGTTTTGATTAACAAATTGAAAACAATGTTATTGGGCATAGTTTTCAATTTTTGAGACCCATTTAACAAAGCGAGGAGCGAGTTTCTCAATCTCGAGGGCGAGAAAATCACTTTTTCTTTTTCTTTTAGCATTAAGAGAATACTACAAAATTGATGAAATGATATGTAGGGAATCACAGTGAGTTAATCATAAAGTAAAAAATCAGTCATTAATGTTAGAGCAATGTTAATCATGTGTAAAGTCGAGTTAAACGAAGTGTTAGAGCAATGTTAATAGGGTTTAAAAGTTGGAGAATTTAGAAATTACAGAGCAAAAAATGAGTGCATGATTTGCAATTTTAGTGAAGAGCGGTGTTAATAATTATCAATCTATGAAAGCGATGATGAGCATATAGATGACGCTGCGATCTTTAGACCTGGAAACATGCTAACGGTCTTATAATTCAAAAATCTGAAAAGGACAAAGTACAGCTTCAGCTCTTATCATCCTTTTCATCTTGGCCCTCTGGCTCAGCTGCTCCCTCAGAATCCTTCGGGGTCAGGACACGGCCGGTCATCGGATCGACGGGACGAGTGTCACGGGGCCCACCCTTGCGCGTCATCACCATCAGCGGCGGCGGAGGCAGAATCCCCGCCCTGAAGAGGATTTTCTGTGCCGGCTCCGATGGTTGAGCTCCTACTGACAGCCAATACCTGCGTCAAAATGGTAAAAACAATGTGTTAATTGCTGTATATAACTTGATGAATGCTGAGGTTGTTCAGTTCTTGAGCATCAAACAATATGGATATAGAAAAGCATTTGTGACGCTGCAATTAAATAATTCATTAAGGGTCCGTTCGTTTTAACGATATTGGTATTCAAGAATTGACATTAAATTGAAAACCAATTCTTGAAGAGATTGACATTGAGAGTAATTCCAATGTTGATGTTCGGCTACATAATGACTTTATGCCATAGAAATTGGCATTCATCATTATTGTTGTTTGTTTGTAGGATGACTTTCCATCGTAGGAATTGATATGTGCATATTTTTAATAATATTCAAACCAATTGCAGTAAGAATGGCAACAATGTACGTTTGGACGCGTTTTTTGACTAGACGCTAGTTTTTAGCGCGGGAGCACATTTATTGCTCGGGCACTGTTTTTTCGTCCCAGCGCGCTCATTTCGCTTGGGCAAAAAAACAGCGCGCCGAGGCGAAAAATGCTCGCCCGAGCGAAAAAACGTGCGCACGGGCGAAAAAGCATGTACCCGGGCAAAAAACGCGCACCCGGGCGAAACTACATGCCTGGGCAAAAATCGTGCCCGGGTGAAAAAATGCGCACTCGGGCGAAAAACACTTGCCCGGGAGAAAAACGCTTGCCCGGGAGAAAAAACGCGGGCTCGGACGAAAAACGCGCTCCCGGGAAAAATTCGCACGCCTAGGCAAAAAACGCGCGCCATGGGGGTGAAAACACGCGTCCGGGTAAAAAAAACCGCACCCGGGCGAAGAAACATGCGCCCGTGCGAAGAAACATGCACCCGTGCGAAAATTCCGCGCAAGGGAGAAAAAATGGGCGCCAAAACACTAGCCCGGGCGAAAAAAACGTGTGCGGTGGCGAAAAATGCGCGCCCGGACGAAAAACACTTGCCCGGGTGAAAAAACGTACGCGATGGCGAAAAATGCACGCCCGGTCGAAGTACACGCGTCGGGGCAAAAAACGCGCACTCGAGATCGAGGAGTCAAGGAAGTGCTAAATTCGCAATTCCGAAATTAACAATCTCAAAACCCACCGCATGACAAACATTGAATCGAGGATTTTCTAGGTTTACTTGAGCGAATCAGAGCATCAAGATGCTTAGAAACTGATCAACAGGATTCGAAGGACATCCAAGAAGAAGCAACCTAAAGAAAGTAGTTGGCAACATATTTATCACAACACTGAAAACAGGAAGATAGGCCAAGCCAATAAGGTTTTGACTTGAATTAAGAGAAGGCACCTAAGAGTAAAATAGTCAATAACATACCGATCACAAGTCGGATACCTACTGACAACATAATCATCTTGGGTAAAATAGTCAATTACATACACCCCTACTTGATGAGGATGAGATTTTGATGAGTAAGTCATTTATGAGTATAAGATCCTTTATGTCACCGCAAGTCATATCTTCGAGTCATCTCATCCCTGAGGATCTCAAGTTTAGGATTGAGTACGTAGCGATTACCTCTCTCACGCTTAAAGGCACTCTTGATATATCAGGAAACTATTCTGGCACTCGACGGATTTGCGACAAATTTTATTATACCCCTGCAGGTGAGTCGTCTGATGAGTTTTCCCCTCGCATAGGAATTCAATACATTCTAGAGTGGTATCCTAATGTCGGGGTCTCAAACATTGTTTTGGGTGATCGTCGCCTATGTGATCAATTTTCTTATATACCTCCTGGTGAGCCTCCTGATAAGTCATCGCTCATCAGAGACATATTCATCGTTAGTCAGTCAAGATCGAGAATGCTCTCGATGGCTGGAGGATCTATTTTATCATCACCAACACAACGAGACATCCAACATATTATACTATCATCTCTTAATGTTAATGTGGCGAGTGATTATTTGAGTGATTATCGTACTCGTGAAGAATTTTCCCATACCCCACAATTTGCCTTGTGACAATGTACCCCCTTAGGAGTCCCCTATAACACTGTAAAGTCTCAGAGTAGGTAGTTAGTCATGTCTATTGTTTATCATTCACATTTGTTGCATGATCACCTACATGTATTGCAAGAATCGCTTATGGTGTGCATCATTTGAATAAATTGCATGAATTTGTCTGACGTAAAATTGCAAGAAGTAATAAAAATTATAAAATTTACGTGGACATTCATAGGATAGAGCAGAGCTTTAGAGAAGACGAGCAAGTGAAGGTTAGCGTTAGAGCTGCAAAGTTCCCTCAAGGAGTAGCGACAAAATTAAGGCTAGGTGAAAAGACTCGTATACAGTAGTGCGAAGAATTGGGTTGAATGCCTAGAACTAAACATCTCTAAGATTATGAAATTTCATTTAGTATTCAACATTGAGGACTTAAAGCCATACTATGAGCCTCATGAGTATACGAACTCACTCCCTTACAACATCTCTGAGTTTCAGACACCACTTCTAAGTCTCAAACACCACCTATATTAGACACTCATCATCGGTGTACAACCCTCATATTTTCCGAGTCAGTGTGACCCGACACGGATGAGGTCGTGACGAAAAAAGTGACCGCGACGCAGCAAACTGAACCATCGGGGATCGTTAAGTACCGAGAAAGAGAAGACCCGGGGGGGAACACTTCCTACTTGGGCGAGCGGACCCTAGGTCCACTCGCCCAAGGCTCCGGGCGAGTGGACCTAAGGTCCACTCGCCCGAGTGGAGGGGTCGCCCGAAGTAGGGGCGCGAGTGGACCATAGGTCCACTCGCCCTGGGTACATGGGCGAGTGGACCATAGGTCCACTCGCCCCGGGCAACTGGGTCCACTCGCCTGGTTAGCTGAGTGGACCATGGGATCCACTCGCCCAATTCGGGTGGTGGACCTCGGTCCACTCACCCGACCCCCGGCAAGGGGGGGAGTGGACGTCTCGAGCTCCACTCGCCCCCTCTCCTGTTTCGGTCGTTCGGGTTAGTTGTTGGGCTGCGAATAGTAGATTTTTGGCTATCCGCGGCCCAATTTTTGGGAAGTCTATAAATAGACCCCCATGGGCACCTTGGGAAGGGTTGTTGGTACCCCCCTCCCTCGCGTGTGAGCAAGCACTACCCCTCCCCTCCCCCTGTCATTGAAGGTGGACGGTGAGGTGATCCTTAGTGCCCTCCAAGGTGCCCAGGCTCAGCATTGGCTTGGGAGGGGAAGTTCCTTGTGAGCTTTCGGGTATGTGGTGGGACCTCCACGCTGCAGCTTAAGGGGTCCTTTCATGGACTTATGTGATTATTCAAGGGCAAGGTTCTTCGGTTCTTAGTGACTGGTCAAGGGTCTCGCTCAGGTCAAGTAAGGGTTAGCTGCATCCCCCTTGCGAACGTCGAGACTAGTTCTCTGGTTTCAACATTATGGTGCGGTGAGCGTGGAAGCAGCTAGTTCGGAAAGCCCTGGGCAAGTCTCATGGCTGGAAACGATGAGCTGAGGGACTCACCCCTGCCGGCGAGTGCGTGAAGAAAGGTGACTTCGAGGAGTTCAGGAAGGCAATCCAGGAAGTCTTGCGGGTCGCACTCCCCCCCTCAGGGCGAGTGCTCGGCATCACCAACACCTGTGCTCGCCTCGCCGTCTTTGATGGAGATAGAGCAAGCATGTCGGCAAGGGAAGGGGCCAGACTCGGAGGAAGGCTTGAGCCTCCAAGCGCAAGCGCTCTTCAACAGCTCTCCTGGAGCAAGCCGCCCCGAGTGAGGGGGTAGGGAGGATGCCTCTGTCTCACCCGGAAGGGGGTGGAGTCAATGTTCCTGATTCAACAAAAGCACGGGGAGACGCAGGGAAGCTACGCAGATCAGTTCCAGGGGCAAGTCTTCCACCTCCAGGTCGACCAGGGAAGCAGGAAGGACCAGGAGAAAGAGAAGGAACGAGAAGGTGAAGAAGATGGAGGAAATAATGAAGGAGATGGTCAAGGTGCATGTGACCAAGTAGGCCCAGAGGGGCACATTGTAATAAACAGGCAGCTCCTCGACGATGAATGAAGAGGTCTCAGGTAACACCTTGACTAAGTGGCTTGGGGAAGGTTTTGAGTTCCTCTGCCTCCAGGTGAAGGTAAGCACCTAGGACGTGGATGGGTACTCCGCACCCATTTGGTAAGATCCCCGACTAGAGACCATTCTCCGGGCTCAGTCATGCCGGCAGATGGGAGACTCATCGGGTCGACTGATTGGTGAAATCCCAGTCTAGAGACCATTCTCCGGGCTCAGTCATGCCGGCAGATGGGAGACTCATCGGGTCGACTGATTAGTAAGATCCCCGACTAGAGACCATTCTCCGGGCTCAGTCATGCCGGCAGATGGGAGACTCATCGGGTCGACTGATTGGTGAAATCCCCGACTAGAGACCATTCTCCGGGCTCAGTCATGCCGGCAGATGGGAGACTCATCGGGTCGACTGATTGGTGAAATCCCCGACTAGAGACCATTCTCCGGGCTCAGTCATGTCGGCAGATGGGAGACTCATCGGGTCGACTCGATACTTGATTAAGTGACTTGGAAAGATGATGAGCTCCTCTGCCTCCAGGCAAGTTTGGCCCCTAGGATGCGGATAGGTATTCCACCTCCAGTTGGTTTGAAAAAGTGTTGAGTTCCTCTGCCTCCAGGTAAGCTAGGCCCCTAGGACGCGGATGGGTACTTCGGCCCCAATTGGTTTGGGAAGGTGCTGGGTTCCTCTGCCTCCAGGCAAGCTAAGCCCTTAGGACGTGGGCGGGTACTCCGCCCCCAATTAATTTGGAAAGGTGTTGAATTCCTCTGCCTCCAGGTAAGTTAAGCCCCTAGGACGTGGACTGGTTCTCTGCCTCAGTTGCTTCAATAAGATGGTTGAGTTCCTCTACCTCAAGGTGAAGGTAAGCACCTAAGACGTGAACTGGTTCTCTGCCTCAGTTGCTTCAATAAGATGGTTGAGTTCCTCCCCCTCCAGGTAAGCTTGGCTCCCTGTTAGGTGTGGAGTTTCCCCCACCTCCAGATGAGCTCGGCTCCCTGTCAGGTGTGGAGTTGTCGCCTTCCGCCTCAGGTTAGGTTCAATTCGACCTAAGGTGTTGAGCTTTCTCCACCTCCAGTTGAGCTCGGCTCATAGGAGGGTTGCTAAGTGGAGAAAGGTTTGTCTTCCACCTCAGGTCGAGCTCGGATCGACTAGAGGTGTTAAGTTTTTCTCCACCTAAGGTCAAGTTCAATTCGACATAAGGTGTTGAGCTTTATCCACCTCCAGTTGAGCTCGGCTCATAGGAGGGTTGTTAAGTGGAGAAAGGGTTGCCTTCCACCTTAGGTCGAGCTCGGCTCGACTAAGGGTGTTGAGTTTTTCTCCACCTCAGGTCAAGTTCAATTCGACCTAAGGTGTTGAGCTTTCTCCACCTCCAGTTGAGCTCGGCACATAGGAGGGTTGCTAAGTGGAGAAAGGTTTGCCTTCCACCTCAGGTCGAGTTCGGCTCGACTAAGGGTGTTGAGTTTTTCTCCACCTCAGGTCAAGTTCAATTCGACCTAAGGTGTTGAGCTTTCTCCACCTCCAGTTGAGCTCGGCTCATAGGAGGGTTGCTAAGTGGAGAAAAGTTTGCCTTCCACCTCAGGTCGAGCTCGGCTCGACTAGAGGTGTTGAGTTTTTCTCCACCTCAGGTCAAGTTCAATTCGACCTAAGGTGTTGAGCTTTCTCCACCTCCAGTTGAGCTCGGCTCATAGGAGGGTTGCTAAGTGGAGAAAAGTTTGCCTTCCACCTCAGGTCGAGCTCGGCTCGACTAGAGGTGTTGAGTTTTTCTCCACCTCAGGTCAAGTTCAATTCGATCTAAGGTGTTGAGCTTTCTCCACCTCCAGTTGAGCTCGGCTCATAGGAGGGTTGTTAAGTGGAGAAAGGTTTGTCTTCCACCTCAAGTCGAGCTCGGCTCGACTAAGGGTGTTGAGTTTTTCTCCACCTCAGGTCAAGTTCAATTCGACCTAAGGTGTTGAGCTTTCTCCACCTCCAGTTGAGCTCGGCTCATAGGAGGGTTGCTAAGTGGAGAAAGGTTTGCCTTCCACCTCAGGTCGAACTCGGCTCGACTAGAGGTGTTGAGTTTTTCTCCACCTCAGGTCAAGTTCAATTCGACCTAAGGTGTTGAGCTTTCTCCACCTCCAGTTGAGCTCGGCTCATAGGAGGGTGGTTAAGTGGAGAAAGGTTCGCGTTCCGCCCCAAGTTAGGTTCAGTTGAAAAACACGGCAGGAGCATCCCGTTGGCAGGGCCCTTCGTGGATCACTCTAGGGTCCCACCTACTCGTCAAATAGGTGGGTTGGACTTTCTTTCCGAGCTTAAGGCAAGCTCGAAAAGAGCGGGGATTGTGTACAACCCTCATATTTTTCGAGTCAGTGTGACCCGACACGGATGAGGTCGTGACGGAAAAGGTGACCGCGACGCAGCAAACCGAACCATCGGGGATCTTTAAGTACCGAGAAAGAGAAGACCCGGGGGAAAACACTTCCTACTTGGGCGAGCGGACCCTAGATCCACTCGCCCAAGGCTCCGGGCGAGTGGACCTAAGGTCCACTCGCCCGAGTGGAGGGGCGAGTGGACCATAGGTCCACTCGCCCGAAGTAGGGGCGAGTGGACCTATGGTCCACTGGTCCACTCGCCCCAGGCGTGCGGGCGAGTGGAGGCTTGTGGGCGAGTGGACCTAGGTCCACTGGTCCACTCGCCCCAGGCGTGTGGGCGAGTGGAGGCTTGTGGGCGATAGGTCCACTCGCCCTGGGTACCTGGGCGAGTGGACCATAGGTCCACTCGAGGTCCACTCGCCCGGTTAGCTGAGTGGACCATGGGGTCCACTCGCCCAATTCGGGTGGTGGACCTCAGTCCACTCACCCGACCCCCGGTAAGGGGGGGAGTGGACGTCTCGAGCTCCATTCGCCCCCCTCTTATTTTGGTCGTTCGGGTTAGTTGTTGGGCTGCGGATAGTAGATTTTTGGCTATCCGCAGCCCAATTTTTGGGAAGTCTATAAATAGACCACCATGGGCAACTTGGGAAGGGTTGTTGGTACCCCCCCCCCCTCCCTCGCGTGTGAGCAAGCACTACTCCTCCGCCCCCTCCTGTCATTGAAGGTGGACGGTGAGGTGATCCTTAGTGCCCTCCAAGGTGCCCAGGTTCAGCATTGGCTTGGGAGAGGAAGTTTCTTGTGAGCTTCCGGATATGTGGTGGGACCTCCACGCTGCAGCTTAAGGGATCCTTTCATGGACTTAGGTGATTATTCAAGGGCAAGGTTCTTCGGTTCTTAGTGACTGGTCAAGGGTCTCGCTCAGGTCAAGTAAGGGTTAGCTGCATCCCCCTTGCGAACGTCGAGACCAGTTCTCTGGTTTCAACACTCGGTGCAGTCTCGGCTTACAAGACACTCATCAGTTCCTACTTCGGCTCAAGTTCCTACTTCGACACACCCACCCTCACCGAGAGCATAGCAGACATTGTGAGTCGTGAGATTTCAGCGACAGTAGACTGGTCTACATTGAGATCTTTGATTCATTGGAGAGTGTGGACTACTATTGATAATACATAGATTGTGTCATAATAGCTCGATTTACTTGTCCTTGGGCTTTGTAGAAAGCATGATCATCTTCACTCGACGGAGATGAATGCTTATGGGGATCACGGGTCAAGGGCGGGCCGACCTTAACCTAAACCCGCACTGGCTACGCAAAAGGCGGAGTTAGAATTGTCGTGTGGACAATCCGAGGTTTTAGTCACGTTTAGAGCGACGAAGGGATATTTTTATGTACTTCTGCTACATTTTTGTATTATTTTTTTGTTTCATGTATTGTTGTATCAGACAATATAGGTCGTCTGTAGTGAGATCTAAGTCTATAAATAGGGGTCTAGAGGCTGATTTTCAAGCATCACTGAATTTGAAGAGAATTTTTGGGCTCTCGCGGTCTTCACACAGCATAGATTATGTGGACCCTTAGTGTCAAAGTCAAGATAACTACCGTTCCTCTACTTATAATAATTAATAACTACCCCCTCGGTTTCATGTAGCGGTTTATCAGTGTTCAATTAGCGGTTTATGTAAGGATTCATTTAGTTGTTTATCTAGAAGTTCATATAGGGGTTTATCTAGGACTCATCTAGGGGTTTATCTAGGAGTTCATCTAGGAGTTTATCTAGTTGTTCATCTCGGGGTTTATCTAGGGGTTCATCTATTGGTTAATGTAGGGGTTTATCTAGAAGTTGATCTACGGGTTTATAAGAGGTTCATCTAGGGGTTTATCCAAATAAGAAATTAATGCATGCGCCTCCATCCCTGCATCACATCAAGCATTTATGTGCCTAGATCACAAAGACGACGGTCCCCCGGCACTAATCCTTAAAACTCTCTTCAATTCCCTCACCAAAACAATCGTCTAAGACTGGAATAATCATTTCTAGCCTTTCTTTCATCCTAGAAGGCTAGAACTTCACTTGCAGTCCCATGCCAAAACACTCTTCATGTTACTGCTAGAATCAGGTCCTGTTTGTTTTAGCTTTTTAACTCTGTTTGGTGGCTAGGAAATGAAGCTTTTTAATATCATGGTGTTTGGTAAACAAAATGAGCAATACTCCGTTTCTTACAAAAGCAGCCCTGAGCCTTTTATTTATACTGCAGCCCCTTCCTCTAGTTCGACCGCACAATTGCTTCTCAGTGGAACAGTTCCAATTTTCTCCGATAACCCGAGCGAGAGAGTATCTTCCCAAGCGCAAGTTTCTTCCATTTCCCGATTCCGAGCGCCACTTTCCTCTTGTCGACGGGCTGATTCCACGCACCAGCTTCTCGCCGACAACCCAATTCATCTTCTCGCCGACGTCCGGAGCTTCACAGATCCTCCTATTCCAAGCTAGTCCTTCCTCCAGTCGACGACATTCATCAGTTGTTGTCGGATCTTCGTTCTTCCTAGTCGAAAATAAGATCTTTCTTCTTCCACTGAAGAATTTTCGTAGTTAATCTACCTTCTTCCTCCCTCGATTTAGGGTTCATTGTTGCTCCTCATCGGTATGAAGATGGATCCAGTAGTTTTTGCTTTTTTCCCAGATGAAGACTAATTTTGATTTCTTTCGATTGTGTAGTGTAGTTTTACTCAATTTCTTCATAGATCCATTTTTCTTGTTCAGATAATAGAAGTATTTGTGTATGGAAATTTAATGAGTTGGTAAAGTATATAGTTTTACCTTCATTTTTTTGATCTGGTAGCTTTACCCAGTTTTAAGTGTTCAACTCATGTGTGCATGGAAATCTAATGTTCATAAATCTCATATGTTTTCCCTAAAATATGAAAGTATGTGTCTATAGAATATGTTTTTGCTCAACTCATTTATGTATGGATATTTAATGTGTTAATACTTAATAGATAGAAAAACCAAAGGAAAGAGGGGTATCAGCAATATGAGAATCAAATGATATATTGATTTTCTGCGACTTATGCATTAAAGAAATTGAGTTGGGTAATAGGTCGACGACCGAATTCAGTAAGGATAGATGGAACAATTTGGTGGCGAACTTCCAAGAACGAACCGGAAAGTTATATGATAAAGTGCAAATGAAAACGACCGAATTCAGTAAGGATAGATGGAACAATTTGGTGGCGAACTTCCAAGAACGAACCGGAAAGTTATATGATAAAGTGCAAATGAAAAACAAGTGAGATTATTTGAAAAAGGAATGGGAATTGTGGCTTGAGTTAAAGCACGGTGAAATTGGATTAGGTGAATGCTTCATGAAAAAAAATCGAAGCTTCAGATGAGTGGTGTGATGAGAGATTGAAGGTGAACTTATTATTTGCATTTCAAAGTAAAGTTTTTCATTTTAATTTTCTAATGTGCTTGATTACATAGGTAGTATTGAATGCAAGAAGTTCTGATATGCAAGAATAGCACCCGAGTTAGAGGAGAGAATGATAAGAATGTTTTAGTTCAGTTGTTGCGTCTGGAGATTATGCTTGCACAAGAGTCTATGGACGAGCGAGTGGTCTGACAAAGAAAACAATGTAGTTGAGATTAGTAGAACTGCAGGCCCTAGTGCTACAGCTGTTTCAAGGCAACAAGAGACAGAAAAAAGGGAGGGAAAGGCAACACAGTCAACACTGGATGAATTGGTGGAGTCATCCAAGGTCATTGGCCATTGTATGGAGTTGTCGAAATCATCTTGTCCCTTCACAATCTCACAAACACTGGAAGAGCATGACATACACCTTGAAATAGAAAAAAATTTTGGTACACGTAATGTACCATTCTCCCGTGCCTGTTTAAATAGCATTTTACCTCATGGGGCCCACCATCCTTATTTTTGATACAGAAAAAACTTTCCCTCGCTCGCTCTCTCCTTTCCCCCTCGACGCCGGAACGTCATCGCCATTATTAGGGTTTTCTCAGCACAGCAGAAGTTCCTTGGTCGCTCCCTCCTGGTTCGAAAATCTAACATTTTCTCAGCTAAGTTTTCACGTTTTTCGCAAGCCATTGTTCTTCCGTCTAACTTTGTCATCTCATTCTCATCATTCATCTGCAGTTGCTGTTAACACTGTCAAGGTTTAACAAATCAGAACGAAACGCCAAACCCCCTAAATAATCATGCAGCAAGCGTACGAGAAACCAGTGGATGATAGTTTTGGCAATATGATTCTTTAATCTTTTTTTTCTTGTAGCAATATTTACTGCCTTTTACAACTGGAATTGTAGCAATGTTTAATGTCTTTTACAACTGGAATTGTAATGTTTACTGACATTTACAACTAAAATTGTAATCTTTACTGTCTTTTACAACTGGAATTGTTTTTTCTAATTGACAGAAAGGGACAGTAACATTCCCAACTGTACACAATGAGGAGGAAGCATATGCTATGTACTGTGACTATGCTCATAAACTGGATTTAGTGTTAGAAAGCAGCATATTGTTTATTGGACACATACGAGGATTATTAAAGGACGAGGTTATAGTTGCGCTAAAGCTGGTCTAAAGGTTTCAAAATCGATGATTGACGAACAAAAAAATTACCATAAATTGGATACTCGCACAGGTTGCTTAGCTTGCATACACTTCAATGCCGACAAAGAAGGTAAAAATTGGGAGGTTACGAAATTCGTCGAGGAACATAATCACCCACTTGCATCTGAAAATGACACGCATTTGTTGAGGTCTCATCGCAGCATATCTAATGTCCAAGCTAGCCTTTTGAAGAATATGACCGGTGTGTGTATTAGAACAGTCGATACATACAATTTCCTTGCAGATGAAGTAGGTGGTGTTAAAAATGTAGGGTTTTGTAAGTCTGACGCTTATAATTTTGCCCAACGAGAAAGAAAAGCTTTAATAGATAGTGGAGATGCCAGAAGTTTGTCCAAAATATTGAAGGAACGACATTCCGAGGACAATATGTTCTCTTATGATATCCTAACAGATAAAATAAATAGGCTTATCGGTTTTTTTTTTATCGACGGGCGGAGTAAAATCGATTATGATTGTTTCGGTGACGTTATCATTTTCGATACAACGTATCGATTAAACAAGTACAATTAGGCATGCGCGTCATTTATTGTTGTTAACCACCATTGGCAGAATATTTTTGTAGGTGGGGCTTTCATAGCATCAGAGAACATTGAGTCTTTTTGTTGGGTGTTCGAGACATTCTTGAGGTTTGTTGGTGGAAAACAACTCACCACGATATTTACTGATCAAGACCAGGCGATGGTTGTTGCCATTGAGAGAACTTTACCTGGAACTCGACATTGGTTGTGTCAATGGCATATCTCAAAGAAAGCGCCGTCAAAGGTACCTACATTTAATTATGATAAATCTATTATATCTCTTTTCTACCATTGCATGAGTAAATGTGATAGTGAGATTGAATTTGAGAAGTGTTGGACTGATATGGTAACAAAAGGAAACTTGGACGATAACAGATGGCTGCGGGACTTATATAAGGTTAGAATGAAATGGTCGACCGCTTTCAATAAAGAGAGCTTAGATCTTGGCATATTATCGACACAAAGAAGTGAATCGGCCAATAATGTTTTGCATGGCTGTTCTAAAGCAACCTGTTCACTGGTTAAATAAACTCTTAGGTTGGATAAATTGACCTCAAATTGGCGTCGATCCGAACATGATGAAGACTTCCGATGCAAGCATGGTAGTATAACTTTAAGATTTGCGAATTGTTTATCACTCAAACAAATTTCAAAGATTTACACTCGTAAGAGTTTTTACATGTTTGAGCAAGCATATATGGATGGTGCTCTTGGTGTTTGTGTTGTAGAGGAATCAAGGATTAGTGACACTCATACCTTGTATGTTACACAACATTTTGACAGAACCGAGGATGTTAAGCAATGGTTTGTTACAGTTAATTCAACTAATTATGATGTCGATTGTTCATGCAGGGGTTTTCAGACCAAGGGAATGTTATGTAAACATATATTAAGGGTTTATAATTGCAAATATGTTAAACAGATTCCAGCTAAATACATACTCAGCAGATTTACTCTAAAGGCGAAGAAGGGTGTGTATCTTTCCAAAGTCGCTAGCCCGAATGACTGTGATTCTAATTTAGTCTTTAGAAATCATATGATGCGGTTTATAATTTAATCTGCATATAATTACAGAAGGTGAGTTAATATAAGTAAATATAATCAAGAACATAATTATAGAGTAACATACATGCTCCCGAATACAAGCTCTGTGCATGGCACTTGGCAATGAGTCATAGAAATCCCATCGTCGCTCTTTCAAATTTCCTACCAACAGTACCCAATGACTGCCAACATGGCAAGGCATCAGGATAACATCGGCAGCAAAAATTGATTGACGAGTTATGTGCTCAACAAGTCGTAGACTTGTCTTACCACATCTTTTATAGTACTGCATGTTAAACATCAATTAGAATAGATGATCAATACATTTGAAGCATCTATGTATTTTACAAAAAAAAAGTTCATTACCGCGTGGTTAGAAGATAAAACAAAAAATTAATCATTTCTTTTACATCGGCGGCTTTGTGGTTGTTGAGAACATATGTATACGCATCTAAATGTGCATCGCACACCCACCCGTCCCGTAAGATATCATTAATACTCGATCGAGGAATATAAATATTTTCACTTTCGATAACAATAGAGTCGCTGCAAAAAATACACGTTGTAAATATTAATAATACATAAAGTATATTAAACATAACAAAATAACATACCCATCGGGGTATCGGGCCAAGACGAAATCAATCATGCGGCTGTCTGTGGGAGCAAGATCATCCCTCCCGGGGTACTGATATCGGTCAACCCTTTGGGCATTTATCTTCTCCTTCTTCTTTATTGCCTTTACGGGGGTGAATAGTCTGGTTTTCTTCGGAGAAGTCAAAGGAATTATTGCTGCCGATGGTGGTGGCGAAGGTGGCGGCGACGTTTTCACATGATGAGAATGACTGACACATGCTCTACTTTCCCCAATCAGAGCTGCCAAAGCGTCAAACTTTTCTTGAATAAAATTTTTGAGCTGCCCGACGACTTCGTCTACATAACCTCTAAACCTCTCCTCCCTCTTGTTCTCCTTCCTCTCCCTCTCCTCCCTTTTCTTCTCCTTCCTTACCTCCTTCCCCTCCTTCTCCCTCTTCTCCTCCCCTTTCTCCTCCCATTTCTCCTCCTTCTCCCTCTTCTCCTCCCTCACCATCTTCTTAGCCTCCTTCTCCCTCTTCTCCTCCCTCACCCTCTTCTTTTCCTCCTTCTCCCTCTTCTCCTCCCTCTTCTCCTCCCTTTTCTCCTCCCTTTTCTCCTCCCTCACCTTCCTCTTCTCCTCCCCACTTCTACTATCACCCTCAAAATCTGAGGACTCATCCCCATCTTCCTCCCCTAGTAAGTCATGCTCCTCAACTGATATATATACAAAAGCCATCCTAACTTGCATACCAAAAAACACCTCATTTAACGCGTTTACGATCTATTAATACAACAAATAATAAAGTAATACTTACGGCGTCAGGCTTCGACAACTTAGCACGTAGTTTTGAGCATTGAGTAGCATTAATAGTGAGCTTCGAGGACCATCGATGCAAGCGGGGTCTTGCTAACTCAGACGATGTCGCTACTATAGAGGTGTGCTCAAAAAACCATATCTACAACAAGAGTTATACAAGATTATACAAGAATAATTAAAATAACATTTTATTTTACAAAGTAAAATAGTAGGTGTTTATTTCTTACCACTAATACAATAGAACATCCCTCAAGGTAACCCAAATTCGTCACTCCATCACTAGTAGCAATCCGGCTCATATAATCAAAATGAGAATGGAGGAATTTATGTATGGCCTTCGGCTAATTGAACTCTGGAAAAACATCAAGCCCTTCGAAATACATAATACACGTAGGTACTTTCAGTCCTTTTAGAGGGAAGAAAAAACCGTCAAGACATACTTAATCAAGGCATTCACTCTCCTAAGCTCTAAGGTTTGTGAGTTCTCCTCAACTGTGAGGTCAGCTAACTCCTGCACCAAGTCCTTATGCATGCAGTTCGCAAGCGGAGTTCTCTCAAAATGAAATTCCCTTCCGCGGTTTGGAAGGCCCAGAATAAGTGCAACATGATTAACAATCAGTTTAACATAAAATCTACCTAATAAAAAAGCATTTCTTTTCGTAGAATATGATCTCAAAATATAATATAACAGAGGAATATTCTGTTGAATATCAAGCATATTCAACAAATGTAAAACATCAATACTATGTAAAGCTTCTTTCGAGTCCTCGGATAGAACATCCAACAAGGGTGTTGCATGTTTTTTGAAGGTTTTGATAGCACATCGGCTATAGAGATAACTCGATCCAGGCATATCTGCAATTAGGTACCTGTAATAAATCAAATTACTATGGTTTACAACTCTAATTATCAAAAACTATAAGATAAAATGTTACAACTTGAATGCGCATTTGTACAACTGGAATTCACATTACTACAACTGAATAAACCTTATTACGACTGTAAATCAGGAGTTACAACTGGAATTCACATTAATACAACTGGAATGAACCTTATTAGGACTGGAAACAGGGAATTATAACTGGAATTCATATTTCTAGGACTGGAAACAGAATCTATAACTAGAATACACATTTCTAGGACGGAAAATTTTTTGGTACACGTAATATACCATTCTCCCGTGCCTGTTTAAATAGCATTTTACCTCATGGGGCCCACCATTCTCTTTTTCGAAACTGGAAAATTTCGAAAACTTCCTCCCCGCTCGGAAGCTGTCCGGTGCACCATTACTAGGGCTTGAAATCCTTGTTTCACTTCCGCCCGTTCCACTCATCCCGCCAGATCCACGACGGCGTTTCTAGTGATTTAGCTCCAGATTTTCGGTCGCACAGACAGGAAGTTGCCATTATCGGAAGTTACTAGGGTTTTCTTTTGTTATCCCCAATCCGGCTGCATCAAGGTACTTCCAGTTATTATTTTCCAATAGTAAAATATTTGCTCCAATCGTAAAAATGTATTTTCTAGTTATTAATCTAGTTTTTCAGTCGTAAATCCCCGTTTCCAGTCCTAGAAATGTGTATTCCAGTCGTAAATCCCCGTTTCCAGTCCTAGAAATGTGTATTCCAGATATAGATTCTGTTTCCAGTCCTAGAAATGTGAATTCCAGATATAGATTCTGTTTCCAGTCCTAGAAATGTGAATTCCAGTTATAATTCCCTGTTTTCAGTCCTAATAAGGTTCATTCCAGTTGTAGTAATGTGAATTCCAGTTGTAACTCCTGATTTACAGTCGTAATAAGGTTTATTCCAGTTGTATTAATGTGAATTCCAGTTGTACAAATGTGCAGTTGTAACATTTTATCTTATAGTTTTTGATAATTAGAGTTGTAAACCATAGTAATTTGATTTATTACAGGTACCTAATTGCATATATGTCTGGATCAAGTTATCTCTATAGCCGATGTGCTATCAAAACCTTCAAAAAACATGCAACACCCTTGTTGGATGTTCTATCCGAGGACTCGAAAGAAGCTTTACATAGTATTGATGTTTTACATTTGTTGAATATGTTGATATTCAACAGAATATTCCTCTGTTATATTATATTTTGAGAACATATTCTATGAAAAGAAATGCCTTTTTATTAGGTAGATTTTAAGTTAAACTGACTGTTAATCATGTTGCACTTATTCTGGGCCTTCCAAACCGCGGAAGGGAATTTCATTTTGAGAGAACTCCACATGAGAAATGCATGCATAAGGACTCGGTGCAGGAGTTAGCTGACCTCACAGTTGAGGAGAACTCACCAACCTTAGAGCTTAGGAGAGTGAATGCCTTGATTAAGTATGTCTTGGCGATTTTTTTCTTCCCTCTAAAAGGACTGAAAGTACCTACGTGTATTATGGATTTCGAAGGGCTTGATGTTTTTCCAGAGTTCAATTGGCCGAAGGCCATACATAAATTCCTCCATTCTCATTTTGATCATATGAGCCGGATTGCTACTAGTGATGGAGTGACGAATTTGGGTTACCTTGAGGGATGTTCTGTTGTATTAGTGGTAAGAAATAAGCACCTACTATTTTACTTTGTAAAATAAAATGTTATTTGAATTGCTCTTGTATAATCTTGTATAACTCTTATTGTAGATATGGTTTTTTGAGCACACCTCTATAGCAGCGGCAACATCTGAGTTAGCAAGACCCCGCTTGCATCGATGGTCCTCGAAGCTCACTATTAGTGCTACTCAATGCTCAAAACTACGTGCTAAGCTGTCGAAGCCTGACGTCGTAAGTATTACTTTATTATTTGTTGTATTAATAGATCCGTAAACGCGTTACATGAGGTGTTTTTTGGTATGCAGGTTAGGATGGCTTTTGTATATATATCAGTTGAGGAGCAAGACTTACTAGGGGAAGAAGATGGGGAGGAGTCCTCAGATTTTGAGGGTGATAGTAGAAGTGGGGAGGAGAAGAGGATGGTGAGGGAGGTGAAAAGGGAGGAGAAGATGGAGGAGAAGAGGGAGAAGGAGGAAAAGAAGAGGGTGAGGGAGGAGAAGAGGGAGAAGGAGGCTAAGAAGAGGGTGAGGGAGGAGAAGAGGGAGAAGGAGGAGAAAGGGGAGGAGAAAGGGGAGGAGAAGAGGGAGAAGGAGGGGAAGGAGAAGGAGGTAAGGAAGGAGAAGAAGAGGGAGGAGAGGGAGAGGAAGGAGAAAAGAGGGAGGAGAGGTTCAGAGGTTATGTAGACGAAGTCGTCGGGCAGCTCAAAAATTTTATTCAAGAAAAGTTTGACGCTTTGCAGCTCTGATTGGGGAAAGTAGAGCATGTGCCCGTCATTCTCATCATGTGAAAACGTCGCCGCCACATTCGCCACCACCATCGGCAGCAAAAATTCCTTTGACTTCTCCGAAGAAAACCAGACAATTCACCCTCGTAAAGGCAATAAAGAAGAAGAAGGAGAAGATAGATGCCCAAAGGGTTGACCGATATCAGTACCCCGGTCGGGATGATCTTGCTCCCACAGACAGCCGCATGATTGATTTCGTCTTGGCCCGATACCCCGATGGGTATGTTATTTTGTTATGTTTAACTTTATGTATGGTTAATATTTACAACTTGTATTTTTTTACAGCGACTCTATTGTTATCGAAAGTGAAAATATTTATATTCCTCGATCGAGTATTAATGATATCTTAGGGGACGGGTGGGTGTGCGATGCACATTTAGATGCGTATGCATATGTTCTCAACAACCACAAAGCCGCCGGTGTAAAAGAAATGATTAATTTTTTGTTTGTATCTTCTAACCACGAGTTAATGAATTTTCTTTTTTGTAAAATACATAAATGCTTCAAATGTATTGATCATCTATTCTAATTGATGTTTAACATGCAGTACTATAAAAGATGTGGTAAGACAAGTCTACGACTTGTTGAACACATAACTCGTCAATCAATTTCCGCTGCCGATGTTATCCTGATGCCTTGCCATGTTGGCAGTCATTGGGTACTGTTGGTAGGCAATTTGAAAGAGCGATGATGGGATTTCTATGACTCATTGCCAAGTGCCATGCACAGAGCTTGTATTCGGGAGCATGTATGTTACTCTATAATTATGTTCTTGATTATATTTACTTATATTAACTCACCTTCTGTAATTATATGCAGATTAAATTATAAACCGCATCATATGATTTCTAAAGACTAAATTAGAATCACAGTTATTCGGGCTAGCGGCTTTGGAAAGATACACACCCTTCTTCGCCTTTAGAGTAAATATGCTGAGTATGTATTTAGCTGGAATCTGTTTAACATATTTGCAATTATAAACCCTTAATATATGTTTACATAGGATTCCCTTGGTCTGAAAACCCCTGCATGAACAATCGGCATCATAATTGGATCAATCAACTGTAACAAACCATTGTTTAACATCATCGGCTCTGTCAAAATGTTGTGTAACATACAAGGTATGAGTGTCACTAATCCTTGATTCCTCTACAACACAAACACCAAGAGCACCATCCATATATGCTTGCTCAAACATGTAAAAACTCTTACGAGTGTAAATCTTTGAAATTTGTTTGAGTGGTAAACAATTCAAAAATCTTAAAGTTATACTACCATGTTTGCATCGGAAGTCTTCATCATGTTCGGATCGACGCCAACTTGAGGTCAATTTATCCAACCCAAGAAAACATTCAACCAGTGAACTTGTTGCTTTAGAACAGCCATGCAAAACATTATTGGCCGATTCACTTCTTTGTGTCGATAATATGCCAAGATCTAAGCTCTCTTTATTGAAAGCGGTTGACCATTTCATTCTAACCTTATATAAGTCCCGCAGCCATCTGTTATCGTCCAAGTTTCCTCTTGTTACCATATCAGTCCAACACTTCTCAAATTCAATCTCACTATCACATTTACTCATGCAATGGTAGAAAAGAGATCTAATAGATTTATCATAATTAAATGTAGGTACCTTTGACGGCGCTTTCTTTAAGATATGCCATTGACACAACCGATGTCGAGTTCCAGGTAAAGTTCTCTCATGGCAACAACCATCACCTGGTCTTGATCAGTAAATATCGTGGTGGGTTGTTTTCCACCAACAAACCTCAAGAATGTCTCGAACACCCAACAAAAAGACTCAATGTTCTCCGATGCTATGAAAGCCCCACCTACAAAAATATTCTGTCAATGGTGGTTAACAGCAATAAATGGCGCGCATGCCAAATTGTACTTGTTTAATCGATACGTTGTATCGAAAATGATAACGTCACTGAAACAATCATAATCGATTTTACTCCGCCCGTCGATCCAAAAAAAACTGATAAGCCTATTTATTTCATTTGTTAGGATATCATAAGAGAACATATTGTCCTCGGAATGTCGTTCTTTTAATATTTTGGACAAGCTTCTAGCATCTCCACTATCTATTAGAGCTTTTCTTTCTCGTTGGACAAAATTATAAGCGTCGGTCTTACAAAACCCTACATTTTCACCACCACCTACTTCATCTGCAAGGAAATTGTATGCATCGACTGTTCTAATACCACACCGGTCATATTCTTCAAAATGCTAGCTTGGACATTAGATATGCTGCGATGAGACCTCAACAAATGCGTGTCATTTTCGGATGCAAGTGGGTGATTATGTTCCTCGACGAATTTCGTAACCACCCAATTTTTACCTTCTTTGTCGGCATTGAAGTGTATGCAAGCTAAGCAACCTGTGCGAGTATCTAATTTACGGTACTTTTTTTGTTCGTCAATCATCGATTTTGAAACCTTTAGACCAGCTTTAGCGCAACTATAACCTCGTCCTTTAATAATCCTCGTATGTGTCCAATAAACAATATGCTGCTTTCTAACACTAAATCCAGTTTTATGAGCATAGTCACAGTATATAACATATGCTTCCTCCTCATTGTGTACAGTTGGGAATGTTACTGTCCCTTTCTGTCAATTAGAAAAAACAATTCAAGTTGTAAAAGACAGTAAACATTACAATTCCAGTTGTAAAGGACAGTAAACATTACAATTCCAGTTGTAAAAGACATTAAACATTACTACAATATCAGTTGTAAAAGGCAGTAAATATTGCTACAAGAAAAGAAAGATTAAAGAATCACATTGCCAAAACTATCAGCCACTGGTTTCTCGTACGCTTGCTGCATGATTATTTAGGGGGTTTGGCGTTTCGTTCTGATTTGTTAAACCTTGGCAGTGTTAACAGCAACTGCAGATGAATGATGAGAATGAGATGACAAAAAGTTAGACGGAAGAACAATGGCTTGCGAAAAACGTGAAAACTTAGCTGAGAAAATGTTAGATTTTCGAACCAGGAGGGAGCGACCAAGGAACTTCTGTTGTGCTGAGAAAACCCTAATAATGGTGATGGCGTTCCGACGTCGAGGAGGAAAGGAGAGAGCGAGCGAGGGAAAGTTTTTTCTGTATCAAAAATAAGGATGGTGGGCCCATGAGGTAAAATGCTATTTAAACAGGAACGGGAGAATGGTAGATTACGTGTACCAAAAAAAAAATCTTTCTAGGACTGGAAACGGGGATTTACGACTAGAATACACATTTCTAGGACTAGAAATGGGGATTTACGACTGAAAAACTAGATTAATAACTAGAAAATACATTTTTACGATTGGAGCAAATATTTTATTACTGGAAAATAATAACTGGAAGTACCTTGATGCAGACGGATTGGGGATAACAAAAGAAAACCCTAGTAACTTCCGATAATGGCGACTTCCTGTTTGTGTGACCGAAAATCTGGAGTTAAATCACTAGAAACGCCGTCGTGGATCTGGCGGGATGAGTGGAACGGGCGGAAGTGAAGCAAGGATTTCAAGCCCTAGTAATGGTGCACCGGACAGCTTCCGAGCGGGGAGGAAGTTTTCGAAATTTTCCAGTTTCGAAAAAGAGAATGGTTGGCCCCATGATGTAAAATGAAATTTAAACAGGCACGGGAGAATGGTACATTACGTGTACCAAAACAATTTCCCCTTGAAATATGTGGAGACTATGAGTTTTAATATTCCACTATTATGTTCATGATGGAGAAGAACCATCAAGAGATCTTTATGGTGCCTTACCGAGGACTTAAAAATTAATTGCTCAGAGCCCGTTTTCCGAGAGGGTAACAGTAGGGACATGTCATGTGTCTTTTTATGTCATGTGTCTTTTTATGTCATGTACCTTTTTATATCACGTATCGTTTTATTTTCGGAATATCATGTATCTTTTTTTGTCATGTATCTTTTTATAACATGTATCTTTTTATAACATGTATATTTTTATAACATGTATCTTTTTATAACATGTATCTTTTTATAACATGTATCTTTTTATAACATGTATCGTTTCATTTCCGGACTACCATGTATCTTTTTATGTCATGTATCTTTTTTTTTTATTACATGCATTATTAATCATATATATCTCTTATTATTACCTAGATGTGTAATAACATCATCACAATGTCAAGTGATGACATAGATTACTTAGTGATGAACACGATCTCCGTAGAAGACGTTATGCTAGTTATCATCAAATATTAATGTCAACGATCTATGTGATGCATGACCTACTATTTGAACTCACAAAAAACATGCATGACCTCAAAACAAATTGGTGATAAATGGGTAGGTGAATTACTGGTTGACCATCCGGTCAGATTTCATAACATCTTTAGGATGTCCCAGCAATTTTTTCTTGATCTCATGCAGTCACTGCAAAAAAATTTATGGATCAAAAGTATCAAGAAGGATTACAGCTAGAGAGGTGCTTGAAATCACATTGTACATAATAATGCGGCATGAATCTATTAAAGAGGCATGTGGGCGTTTTCAACACTCAACAGAGATGATCAGCCGATACTTTTCTCAGGATATTCGAGCACTTCGAGACTTTCAGAAGATATCATAATGCCAACAAATCAGTACTTTACTAATACTCCATAAGAAATAGCAAATGATGAGTGTTATATCTTATATGTTGCTCTTTAAAGATTGTATCGGGGCAATCGATGACACACATGTTAATGCTCGCATATAGGGTGTGCACAAAACCTGAAACCGCCTGAACCGGCCCGAACCCAGCCAACCAAATCAAATTTCGGACCAAACCGACCGATTCAATTCGGTTGCAGTTTCGGGGGCTGAAAACTGAACCGGTTAGTTTGGTTTACACCTTCGGTAAACCGATGAAACCGAATCGACAAACCATGTTCAAATGTTTTTCGATACATATGTGTTGCAATGTAAGAACAGTATAAATGCACTAATTTGATCTTTCTTTACTCTTTATTGTAATGTAGATGCCAAAAATTGATATAGTGTTAGTGGTGAATGAAAGTAATGATCAAACCATTGAAGAGAAAGAAATCATGTGCGACACAAATACAAATAATATTTGTAAGTTTTGATTGCATTTGTAATTTAGTATGTCGGAAACCGAACCAATGTTTAAAAACCGAACCAAACCGATGTTTAAAAACCGAGCCGATCAGTTTTGGTTCAGTTTCAGTTTGGGGTGTGTAAAAACTGAGGCTACTTGGTTCGGCTTTGGTTTCTCCTAAAACCGAACCAAACGGTTTACAGGCCTACTCACATACAAGTTGAAGATCAAATTCTTTTTATTTGACGACATAGAAAACTCCACACAAAAAAATGTTATGGTTGTGTATGACTTCAACATGTATTTTATCTTTCATTATGGCATGTTGGGAGGGATCGCATGTCAGTCGCATTTTCACTTATGCAATTAATAATCCTAGACATAATTTCTCGTATCCCCCTCAAGGTATTTTATTTATTACATTTCTAAATTCTACATAAATTTATTCAATATAACGGTTTTCTTCATTTTTCATCAATACAGTAAAATATTACTTGGTTAACGTTGGGTACCCAGTGCAAAGCTGTTTTTTGAAACCGTATGCATATGCTTGATACCATCTTCCGGATTTTGCACGTGGTAAACGTCTGGAAGGACAATGAGAGATTTTCAACCAAGCACACTCGTCACAAAAAAGTGTGATAGAACGAACGTTTGGAGTTTGAAAAAAGAAGTGGTCAATACTTAGGGTTAGGGGCATTGTCACAATATACTTTTGCAAGGCAGCGCGATATTATGGTGGCCACAATGGCCTTGCATAATTATATGCGTAGCCATCTATCACGTGCATATCCTAATTTTGGCGCATGTGATGATGATAATAGTTTTGTTTATCCAAAGGCACTTGATCTGCATGGACATTGGGAGACATACATTGATGCAGCTGATGGTGTAGATGAGATGATTGCACAGCGTAAATCCATAGCTCAACAATTGAAGGAAGACAGAAGGTGATATTCATTAATTTTGCTTTAAAAAAATTTCTAAGTTAAACCTAATATTTGACTAATTATTCTTTTAAGTGAAGCACATTATGGCAATGAAAAGTTGGGGTATTGGTAGCATGACATGACGAGGGAGAGCTTATCTCTAAGTTTATTTAGAAATTATCATTTTATCTTATATGTTGTCCAAAATTGAAGTTTTACTTTTGAACTCTGTTTTTATTAATTTGAAAAGAAAAGAAAAAGCAGCGACCAAAACTATGTTTTTATCAAACAATTTATTGTTACTGCGTGCTGAACAGCTCTACAAATAGTATTTTATTCAAACAGTTTTTATCTACAAATTTCATTTCTCGCAGACAGCTCCTTATGCAAACTCCATTTCTGACAACTTCCTTTCTCACAGTATCAGCTCTCCCAAACAAAGCCTCAATTCTTGCAGCCCATAGCTTCAATACCAACCTCCCAAAACCTTCTGTTTCAGTGCATGCACCCAGAAAATCCTCCAACTGGCACCTATCCTCCTTTCAACGGCCCACTACCACCTCCAACAGCCCCCGGCACCCACCAACAACCTCTTTACTTTTCGAAGCACTCTTACTTTACTTTAATCGGAAACTTATTGGTTTATGTAACGCTTCTAATCTCACTTGTGGTTGTTTGTGGTTAACTTTCATAATTGTCATTGCTAATTGCAATTAATGGTCAGAATAAATTTTATATTTGCATTTGCATTACATCATTAATAGAACCTCACAACATTTCACTATCATTATTTCACTAGTGTTTTCTTAGGACATATACACACCCTCTACATTTGTCTTGTACCAGGAAACCTTTCCGCAGATTAATGTGCTCAATTCTTTATGAACTTGTATTTGAGAAGGAATTTGAGTTGCTTTCATTGCTACAAAAATATTAGTGTCATATTTGTTTGTCAAACGGGCATCTATCATGGGGAGTCTGCAGATGTCCTTGATGATTCGGGCTCTGAAGATGATCCTGAGATTGATGAGAAGTTATGTGGCAAACCTTTAAAGAAAGAGCAGAACAAAGGTGAGAAAAAGGTGGAGGATGATAGTGATGATAAGGATGATTGAGTCGGCTCCCAGGAAGATGAACATGTGAAGGTTGAAAATTGAAAGAAAACGAAATACGATTCTGCTTCACAAACACATATCCTTGATAGAAGTACTAGAGTCGTAGCTCCAGCTAGAAATCAGAAAATTGTGGATAAGTAACTTGGAAATCCTGCAGCAAGATTTTCAATTTTGAGAATGCTCTTCAATCATACAACAATGCTAAGCGCGGTGTTGCGATCAAATGACTAGCTTACTGATACACTGCCCTCAGAACATAGACACCTTATGACAACGGAAGAATCATAGCACCTACACTAGTTTATCTTTTACCTTTTATTTTCTTGTCTTATTAGACACACCTACACTAGTTTATCTTTTACCTTTAATTTTCTTGTCTTATTATACAAGTCACCCCCATCTATATTATGAGAGATCCAAAAAATGTGTTGGTATCTTGAATGTCTTGTGTGTTCTTACAGTTTTGAGAGGGACTCTTTAGGGGAATTAACCCTCAAGGGTTTGGCGGGAGCTTTCTCTCGAATTTGCATCCCGTTTTAAAATTTCGAAGCAATTTTGTTCTTGAATGTTCTCTCCTCTCATCTTAAACCTAGAAATTTCTCTTTGATAACAATAGTCTGACTTGTCGGCCATCGCCGGCTTCCCATGCAGTTGTCAGGTAATAGCAACTCCATCAACATGGCAAGCTCAAAGAAGATATAATGGCCACTCTTTACAATATCGAGCAAAAGATAGACTTCTTCCCAATGATGCCACAGCTTCAGGACATCATTTCACACCTGCACACGAGACTCTTCGAGGATTACACTACTCCATATTCCTCCCCACAGCTCCAGAGGGGACATGAATCCTCGTTGAGTGAGGACTGCCTCCACGAGCCCAGAGACTTCGCATGGCCTTCAATGGACCGAACGCCTCCTCCCATATTATCGACTCAATGACATTGTACTTGGAGCATTCAAATTTTTCAAGCTAAAGATCTTTAAGTTCTTTGGAACGTTGAAATTTGTTCAAGCAGAGGATCCAATCTTCCGGAAGGATGCTCGCATGGATAACAACACAGCTCATAATGAAAATAGATCAACTACTATGGCAAACAACCCCAACTGGAAGCAAAACATTGGCTAATACTTGAATCAAAGAAGGTACCAACTGTACAACCCTGTATTCGCCGAGTAGGCCCCCGGGACCCAAGAGGTATTTTGAGACACTATTTTCCGGCACGATCCAAGGCAGTGAGAGAGGGGGGGGGGGGGGGGGGGGGGGGGGCAGAGGCCCCCTTAGCGGGCGAGAGGGGCAGGCGGCCAGCCCCCCTCTCGCCCAACTTCCTTAGCAGGCGAGAGGGGCGGGCGGCCAGCCCCCCTCTCGCCCAGCTCCCTTAGCGGGCGGGAGGGGCGGCCAGCCCCCCTCTCGCCCAGCTCCCTTAGCGGGCGGGAGGGGCGGGCGGCCAGCCCCCCTTCGCCCAGCTCCCTTAGCGGGCGAGAGGGGCGGGCGGCCAGCCCCATAGCAGGCGAGAGGGGCGGGCGGCCAGCCCCCCTCTCACCCAGCTCCCTTAACGGGTGGGAGGGGCGAGCGGCCAGCCCCCCTCTCACCCAGCTCCCTTAGCGGGCGGCCAGCCCCCCTCTCGCCCAGCTCCCTTAGCAGGCGGGAGGGGCGGGCGGCCAGCCCCCCTCTCGCTCAACTCCCTTAGCGGGTGAGAGGGGCGGACGGCCAACCCCCTCTCGCCCAGCTTCCTTAGCGGGCGAGAGCTCTCGCCCAGCTCCCTTAGCGGGCGGGAGGAGCGGGCGGCCAGCCCCCCTCTCGCCCAGCTTCCTTAGCGGGCGAGAGGGGCGGGCGGCCAGCCCCCCTCTCGCCCAGCTTCCTTAGCAGGCGAGAGAGGCGGGCGGCCAGCCCCCCTCTCGCCCAGCTTCCTTAGCAGGCGAGAGGGGCGGGCGGCCAGCCCCCCTCTCGCCCGGCCCCAGGGGGAGGGGTCAGTCTGCGTTTAGCGCCGTAGAATAGCGGGCTTTGGCTGTTAGCAGACCAAATTCGGGGGTATTTTCGTAATCTCGTAGGCCAGAATGTGGTTATTGGAAGACCAGCTCCAGAAATCTATAAATAGGGTCAAGGGGGCACCTTTGAAGGTGGATCTCACTCTCTCTTGGCTACTCTCCCCCTAGGTCTCTTTGGTGGGGGAAGAGAGTCTCCAAAGGTGCCCCAAGCTCAGCATTAGCTTGGGAGGGGAAGCGCTCTAAGATCTTCCGGGTGTGTGGTGGGACCTCCTCGCTGAGCCATTGGTCTTGTTCCTAGTTTCCTAAGTCTTCGGCCTAGCGCTCTCCCTTGAGAGAAGTAAGTGTGAGGTCACCCCCTCTTTTGGGGACCCCGAACTCCACAAGAGACCAAGTATTGGTTTCAACATTATGGTGCGGTGAGCGTGGAGAGTGACCAGCACAAGAAAATCTCAAGCTGAGCTCCATGGCTGGAGGTGGAGGAGGATCCGACCCAGGCCACTCGCAGCTCTTGGTGGCTGGAGTGACGTTGGAGATGTTGGAAAATTTCAAGCGGGAGGTTTTGCAGACCTTGCAGGTAGCTTTCGCCACGATAGGCGAAGGCAGGAAAGGAGGTGGTCCGGAGGTCCCGCCTCAGCAAGTGGGCGAGAGCACTCCCGGCCAGCAATCCAGGAAGGAGGTACCAGCGGGAGGGAGTGGGGAGGCCTTCGACCCCCACTCGCCCGGTCCCCTAGGAGGGGCGAGTGGGGAGGTTTCAGGACCCCATTCGCCCAGCCCCAAGGGGGCGAGTGGGGAGGTGTCATACCCCCACTCGCCCAGCCCCAAAGGGGGGGCGAGCAAGGGAAGTCCTTTTTGTGAGTTGGTTCTCTCACCCCCGGTTCCAGGGGGGTTCGGAGGGCCAGAGATGTCTCAGTACTCCGGCAAGGATGACCCAGTCATGCACCTGCAGTGGTTTGAGGACATGGTCTCCATCAGGCCCATGTCGGACGCTTTCAAGTGCCGACTCTTCGCGACAACTCTGAAGGAGAAGGCAAGGGATTGGTTCCACCAGCTCCCCGGGGGGTCTATCTATGCTTTCGAAGACTTGCGTCGAGGTTTCCTGCTACGCTTCTCGACGTCAAGGAAGAGGAAGAAGGATGCCGAAGCACTTTTCAAGATCAAGCAAGAGCCAGGGGGGTCACTGGCTCACTACGTGGATAGGTTCCAGGAAGAGGTTTTGCTTGTCCAAGAGGTACTAGAGTTCACCCTCCAACTCGCCTTCATGGTGGGGTTGCGGGAGGGGTTCTTCAAGATGAGCTTGAAGCGGAAGTCCCCCTATCTTTCAAAGAGATGATGGAAAGGGTGGCGGAAGAAATTGAGAGTGAGGAGGCCAACCCGGAGTTCGCAAGAAGGTTGGCCAAGCTGAGTGAGCCGGAGGCGAGACAGCAGGGGGGGAAGGTAGAGGCTTCCAAGAGGAAGTTCGACCAAGAAGAGGGTAACTTCCAGGGAGAGAGGCCCGACCCCCCAGGGTGGAGGCAGGGACCGAAGGCACCCTCTCCACCACCTCAGCAAACCATTGTAATTGGCGGAGGAAGAAGGAGGAGAGCCAGGAAAGCAGAAAGAAGAGGGAGAAGATGGGATATGGTAGAGTTACCCTACTGTGACTTCCACGAGGAGGAAGGTCATGTGACGTCAGCCTGCCCTGAGTTCTTGGAAATGAGGGAGGCAAGGGGTCCAAGGCAGCAACAGCAACAATCGGAAGAGGTCGAGGAAGACCAGGCCTGGGAGTAGGAGACCTAGTTTTGGTTTCCATACTTAGTTTTTTCTACCCTTAAGTCCATGTATTGCGACGCTTCATTTCCATGCTTAGTTTTTTCTTGCATGTATTGTGATAACTGATGTAATGGAAATTTTTCAAAATACTTAGCCCCGATGCTGGCCCGCTGACCAGGCTCCCGCCAAGCTGGCAGGGTCGGGAACCGCTCGGTGGTCGGATGTTTCTCAAGGTACTTAGCCCCGATGTTGGCCCGCTGACCAGGCTCCCACCAAGCTAGCAGGGCCGGGAACCGCTCGGTGGCCGAATGTTTCCGAGGTACTTAGCCCCAATGCTGGCCCGCTGACCAGGCTGTCACCAAGCTGGCAGGGTCGGGAACCGCTCGGTGGACGGATGTTTCTCAAGATACTTAGCCCCGATGTTGGCCCGCGGACCAGGCTCTCACCAAGCTGGCAGGGCCGGGAACCGCTCGGTGCCCGGATGTTTCCGAGGTACTTAGCCCCGATGCTGGCCCGCTGACCAGGCTGTCACCAAGCTGGCAGGGCCGGGAACCGCTCGGTGGCCGGATGTTTCTCAAGGTACTTAGCCCCGATGCTGGCCCGCTGACCAGGCTCTCACCAAGCTGGCAGGGCTGGGAACCGCTCGGTGGCCGGATGTTTCCGAGGTACTTATCCCCGATGCTGGCCCGCTGACCAGGCTCTCACCAAGCTGGCAGGGTCGGGAACCGCTCGGTGGCTGGATGTTTCTCAAGGTACTTAGCCTCGATGCTGGCCCGCTGACCAGGCTCCCACCAAGCTGGCAGGGCTGGGAACCGCTCGGTGGCCGGATGTTTCTCAAGGTACTTAGCCCCGATGTTGGCCCGCTGACCAGGCTCTCACTAAGCTGGCAGGGCTGGGAACCGCTCGGTGGCCGGATGTTTCCGAGGTACTTAGCCCCGATGCTGGCTCGCTGACCAGGCTCTCACCAAGCTGGCAGGACCGGGAACCGCTGGGTGGCCGGATGTTTCAGAAGTACTTAGCCCCGATGCTGGCCCGCTGACCAGGCTCCCACCAAGCTGGCAGGGCCGGGAACCGCTCGGTGACCGGAGGTTTCAGAAGTACTTAGCCCCAATGCTGGCCCGCTGACCAGGCTCCCATCAAGCTGGCAGGGCCGGGAATCGCTCGGTTGCAGGAGGTTTTCAAAGTGATTTTTCCCCCGAGGTGGCTCCGCTAGCCGGGCTCTCGCTAGCCGGCAGGGTAGGAAGGCCTCTCGGGGAGGGTAAGTATTTTTCCCCCGAGGTGGTTCCGCTAGCCGGGCTCTCACTAGCTGGCAGGGTAGGAAGGCCTCTCGGGGAGGGTAAGTATTTTTCCACCGAGGTGGCTCCGCTAGCCGGGCTCTCACTAGCTGGCAGAGTAGGAAGGCCTCTCGGGGAGGGTAAGTATTTTTCCCCCGGGGTGGCTCCGCTAGCCGGACTCTCACTAGCCGGCAGGGTAGGAAGGCCTCTCGGGGAGTGTAAGTATTTTTCCCTCGAGGTGGCTCCGCTAGCCGGGCTCTCACTAACCAGCATGGTAGGATGGACTCTCTGGGAAGCTTGAGCAAATTTTCACAGGAACGATGTGGGGCCTTCTCAATTTCATTCAGCGTCACTCGCCGAATATGCAGGGTTGGACTTTTCTTTCCGAGCGGGTACCTCGCTCGAAAAAAGCGGGGATTGTGTACAACCTTGTATTCGTCGGGTAGGCCCCCGGGATCCAAGAGGTATTTTGAGACACTATTTTCCGGCACGATCCAATGAAGTGAGAGAGGGGGGAAGCGGTGGGGGCAGAGGCCCCCTTAGCGGGCGAGAGGGGCGGGCGGCCAGCCCGCCTCTCGCCCAGCTTCCTTAGCAGGCGAGAGGGGCGGGCGGCCAGCCCCCCTCTCGCCCAGCTCCCTTAGCGGGCGGGAGGGGCGGGCGGCCAGCCCCCCTCTCGCCCAGCTCCCTTAGCGGGCGGGAGGGAGTGGCGGGCGGCCAGCCCCCCTCTCGCCCAGCTCCCTTAGCGGGCGAGAGGGGCGGACGGCCAGCCCCCCTCTCCCCAGCTTCCTTAGCAGGCGAGAGGGGCGGGCGGCCAGCCCCCCTCTCGCCCAGCTCCCTTAGCGGGCGGGAGGGGCGGGCGGCCAGCCCCCCTCTCGCCCAGCTCCCTTAGCGAGCGGGAGGGACGGGCGGCCAGCCCCCCTCTTGCCCAGCTCCCTTAGCGGGTAGGAGGGGCGGGCGGCCAGCCCCCCTCTCGCCCAGCTCCCTTAGCGGGCGGGAGGGGCGGGCGGCCAGCCCCCCTCTCGCCCAGCTCCCTTAGCGGGCGAGAGGGGCGGGCGGCCAACCCCCCTCTTGCCCAGCTTCCTTAGCAGGCGAGAGGGGCGGGCGGCCAGCCCCCCTCTCGCCCAGCTTCCTTAGCAGGCGAGAGGGGCGGGCGGCCAGCCCCCCCTCTCGCCCAGCTTCCTTAGCAGGCGAGAGGGGCGGCGGCCAGCCCCCCTCTCGCCCGGCCCCAGGGGAGGGGTCGGTCTACGTTTAGAGCCGTAGAATGGCGGAATTTGGCTGTTAGCAGGCCAAATCCGGGGGTATTTTCGTAATCTCGTAGGCCAGAATGTGGCTATTGGAAGACCAGCTCCAGAAATCTATAAATAGGGCCAAGGGGGCACCTTTGAAGGTGGATCTCACTCTCTCTTGGCTACTCTCCCCTAGGTCTCTTTGGTGGGGGAAGAGATACTCCAAAGGTGCCCCAAGCTCAGCATTGGCTTGGGAGGGGAAGCGCTCTAAGATCTTCCGGGTGTGTGGTGGGACCTCCTCGCTGAGTCCTTGGTCTTGTTCCTAGTTTCCTAAGTCTTCGGTCTAGCGCTCTCCCTTGAGAGAAGTGTGAGGTCACCCCCTCTTTTGGGGACCCCGAACTCCACAAGAGACCAAGTATTGGTTTCAACACCAACAAACATGGAAAGGGTGGAGGTTCGCATGTTAAACAAGGAACCATTTTATTATTCTTCAAGGACTGAATCAGGTCTCTCGGTATTATTTGTGGGAGTGCAGAGAATTCCGCGGCATTTTTCCCTTCGTTGATGTTAGAATATATTTTCTATTCGTTTTATGCTTAGAAGTAACTACCTTCCTTGAAGGCTTTAAATACCAAGCCTTCTAACTCCTTTCTCACTTATGACAAAGCAATATAGTTTCTCCTTTCGTCTTCATCCTCTCCCAGCTCTTCGTCCTCCCACCACACCTTTTATTCTAACAAATATATCCTTATATGTTACTTGAAGTATTGAGAACTAGTAAAACATTCCATAAAACATTATAGCGAATAAAACCAATAGTCAAATAGCACTGATAAAAATTATAGATATTCATAGCTGTTGCACGAATATACAAATTTAAATATCCCAAAAAACTCTCACTCGCATAGCTAACAAACAAGACAAAATTTGGCATCAGTAGTATTTGTGGTTAGTTGTGTGAATCCTCATTTTTACTTTATTCATGTTGAATTCATGCCAGGTGTTAAATCTAAACTATGCAAATTACCTTTAATAACTTTCACCCAAGTTGCCAAATTAATATATACTCATTCTCCTTTCTAATTCTTAAACATTGACTCTATCTACATGTCTATTTTTGAAAATATCTACACTTTGTTGTACACATCTATTTTAGCTTTTTTTATTTAATTGACGGCTCAAATTATATATCAATGATCTCTTGCATTCTCATTTCATGTAATTTACTCTTTTCACGGGTAAATCAGCGAACAAATTAATGCAATCATTTTATCAATCTATAAGTCAATGCTCTTTTAATGTTCCCCTTGCATGTAATTCACTCTTTCAATGATAAATCCATGAATAAATTAACATAGTGACTTTATGATAGTTCCCAACCGATCGTAGAGACATACACAATTTGATCTAATTATGTGGCATTGTATCTGTAGGATAATCCTTTCTTATGTTAATTATACGTATATTACTCGTGATTTTTTAGTTAAGCTGGTTTTAAATAACAAAGGTTGTGCCAAATGAATAGATTCAGGGGACCCGGAACTTTGTTGAGCCTCTTTCTAGTCACTTTCCATATGATTCCTGTCTATAAACCAGTGACCTTCTCTTTCACACCCCTTCAAATCTATGCAATAACTTAGCAGACAAAACATGCCCATAATTGCATTAAAAAGAAAAAGAGAAAGCCAGATGACAAAGAAATGTTGACTAGAGAAATATAATACATACATACTGCATGCAAAATAACAATAGAACCAACATAAGAAACTTACTTTACTCTCTCAAAGTTCAGCCCCATTCTCTTACCACCATCTTGCCCTGAAACATACACAACATCACTAGCTTAGTATGCTTCCAAAACACTCGAAATCTAGCTCAAATCATATACAGAAGGAAAAGGATGAAGGGAAACAACCTTCTTACCGGCAAAAAGAAAGTATATCAACACAATATGAAGTTAGAAGTTATGACAAAGAATAAGTTCAGTACCGGGGAGTGGATTATAATACCCCAGGATTTCAAGATGCTTCCCATCCCTGGGGGATCTACTGTCTGCTGCCATCACTCGATAGAAGGGTCTGTTCTTACAACCAAATCTTGATAGCCTTATCCTGACCACCATCTTCTTGGCTCCCTTGTATCTATTCTAAATGCCATTAAAAATCAGGGATAATGACTTACAAACAATATCACATGAAAATGGGGAAAATAACATTTTGCAACTCTAGGGAAGCATTAATGCTCACTTTAATTCAGGTAAAGTGTTCTAACCATCATTAACACCATTAAACAAATAATGCCATTTCCATATGCAATGAATTCTCCTTGCAAACAGAGAATCACACAATTTAACAAATTATTATGCAAACAAACAGTAGCTTGTGCTTGTAGCTTTGTTATGAAGATTGCATGCCAGCAGTCTTTTTCAGGTATTTCAACAAATACTTAGCAAGCAGCTCATTAATTCGAAGAGATATTTCACAAAAATCAAAAGTACAGATGCCCTAACCCCTCCTCATCGGCTCTGTTGCTAGTATCGGAGCACTTCGAGTTAACATCGTTGGATGTAATGGGGCTTGAAAATTTCGAGGGGAAGAAAATGGTGGATCAATAAGCGCCGAAACTAGCTGGTGAACTTTCCACCCAGATATCTTGCATTCACTCGTCGGATGAGGGCTCATGCCGCTGTCGTCGAGGAGATGGGATGCTGAAGACTACTTCGGAAAGGAGAACGATGAGGGATGGAGGAAGAACCTGGTTTCCAGAAGACCTTGGTCACGGGGAGGTGGCGGGGGGTAGAGGACGGCGGTGCCGACGATTGCGCCGGCCCGACGGAGAAGGAGATTCGGCGTGGTTGAGAAAAATACCTGCAGGAGGAGGAATTGGTGAATGGTGAGGAAATTGAAAAGGCAATTGTTGGAAATTAGCAGACCATAAATGTCTATCCGCAGACTAATCTTTTCCACTTTATTTGAGTTTACACTTGTTATCCGCGGATCTATTTTAAACTTGAATACTTGATGTCGTCGTTCTCCTGAGAAGGGTCCGACAACGAAGGAACATCTCCGACGACCTTCTGAGCACTTCAATGTGTGCATGGATTGTGATTCATAAAATGAATGCACATTAATGTAAAGTACTGAAATAACTCGGTCTTAAGGTCTTACGTGACTTTCAAATAAAAGTACTCAAAAAGCTACGAAAACTCCACTGTCACAACATAACTTGGGTTTCGGCCCTCTATGCTCCATTGCGAGCTACTTCACCTGAAATCGGAAACACACGAGTGGAAAACGAAGGTCAGCATGTAGCAGACCAACAAAAGCAGACCAACAAAACGTAACGCCCTCTCTACCCGACCATCCTAGTAGACTCTGGGGCGAGTGCATCGCTCTCCTGCAAGTATGCACGTAAGACAAGTACGTAAAAGAAGCACTAAGCGTTGCATAATACCCATAACTCATGGCCAATACATGCGTCGTGGACACCTAAAGTCACACGACCTTAGCTTTAAAGGAATTCAAATCTGAGTACCTGCAACGAGAGGCGAGTGGTCTTCTTCCTTCCTCAAACGTAGCGACAGGAGGAATAAATTTTGCATCTGTTCAAAAAGGCGCGATAGAGGATCTGTTTGACCCTTGTCCTAGAACGTAGTGATGGAAGGCGAGAGTTCACCTATGTCCTGAGAGTGCAACAGGGAAAGCGCATCGCCTGTCCTAACTCGTAGTGACGGGATTACTTCCGGTCCCGAAAGGTCGTGACGGGAGATATGAATTTTAACTCCGGTCCTGATACCGTGACAGGGAAAGCGAATCACTTGTCATAAATCGTAGCGACGGGAATTGTAACATTACTTCCGATCCTTAAACATTATTTTCCCCACCTTGAATCAGCTCTAAAATGTATGGACGACGTGACATAGGCTAATAAGCTTGTAAATGCAACTACAATGTGACAGAAAATCCACCCGTCCTACGAAAGCCCATAACATCGTTGTTCCAACAGGCCCAATGTAGGTCCACCTAGGAACGTGGCTTTCATGAAGAAAACCCACTAATTCCCGCAAACAGTACAACAAACGATATGGAACATTCCCGCTTGCGTACTTAGGGCTAACCGTGATGCACTTCACATAACACATCACTTATACGGGCTTATCATCACGGATAGGCTTCATTCATCATGCCTAAATTCAGACTCGCGCGTCGAATCACTAATACATATTTATGTTGGGGACGGACACAATCAACCCGATGGTTCGCAATAAACCGAAGGAATCACACACTGTAGCCAATTGGCGAAGGGTGGCTCACATATGCAAGTAAAATAGAAAAGGTTACGTCGGGATCGCAATCCCACGCCTGGAGGAGTCTCTTCTCTCAACCGCGTAGCAGGAGAGGGACTCTATATGCAGTTCACAGAAAACATACACCCGAGTCGCAATCCCGCGCCCTGACAAAATTCTCGTCGTCAACCGAAACGACATGAGGGGACTCTCATTGCACTAAAAAAAATAAAATGCACAAAATAGTGGTCCTAAGACCTGGAAAAGAAGTCGTTACACTTGGAGTGCGTCTTGTGCTTCCAAACAGCATTCCGCAGTGTTCCTTGCAAGCTCACATTCGATAAACGAATTCTCGGCGATCTTTCACGAACAATAAGAGATCTCGGCAAATGGTGCTCGGGCATCCACTCCACTTGGTGGGGAGACGCCCTAATAGATTTTTCATCTCTTCCTCCCTAGACATTCATCTCCAGCACAAGGGCCGAGTCCTACAACCCCTTTGCAGCAACTACTGACTCCCTCTCTGACGGCGCACACGCAACAGGCGACGCAAGGGAATGTCATAATCGGCCCTCCACCTCTGGGGTTCGGGTGGCATAACAACAGAGCAACAACTCCCCTCCTCAGTCGGTGGTGCAGGGGACGACATGCGGTTTGGAGCGGACGAACAGATGGGTGTAGGAGGTTTGCGCTCGTCTAGGAGGAAGCTCAACAAGTTTGTTTTCCTCCCTCTCGATACCCCAAGGCGGTGCACCCATTAGATAAAAAATCGGAGCTAAGCTGTGCCATCAGGATTGACAAGGGAGGGTGGAAGAGGATTGATGGCTTTTGCCCTACCGCACTCCAGTGTGCGCCCATGCGCTCCGCCAGTGCTTGTTCTCACACTTGGCTCTCCAGAGCACGCTTCGCTCTCTGGAACAAGTTTCGCTCTACAAAGCGTGCTATGCTCTGCAGCCCGCACTCCGCTCCGCAGCCTGCACTCCGCTCTGCAGCCCACACTCCGCTCTACATGAACGTGCCTCGCACTACTCTTCAGAACGGATCACTGCGCGCCAACCTCTGAGACACGCCCCTACACACAGCTCTCTAAAGCGTGTCACTGACACGCACAACAATCAAAAAGTCTCTTTGATAACATTGTAGAATGAGCGATGTTCTGTCACCCTTGTTAAAACGATTGTCTGCTCTTACAATATTGCTAATATATTTTCTGAATTAGGCCAGACCCTGTGATTTCCCCCCTTTTACTATTTTCCATGTAAAAATTATGACGTTGACTCTAATTTGACTGTGAAGTTGACTCCCCAACTAAGACAAACATCATCTACCAAACTCAAGGAGCACATATTTTTGAAATCAAATACATGAAGAATAGAATTATGATAATATTCTTCTTATAAATTAATTAAACATGTAATGACATAATGAAAACATTAGTGTCAGTTCTTTATCAATGCGACAATCTAAACATTTGTTCTTAGATGTTGCAATTATTGTGTAAATACTCATACATAAATCAAATATTTTTCATCAAACATTTTCTCAAATATTTTTAAGTATAAATATTTTCATCAAACATTTTCTCCAATAATTTAGAGTTATTTCCAAATAATTTTGAGTATTTTTTGACGAACTTCTTTAATTTTTTGAAATAACTGGGTCATTATTATTATTATTATTATTATTATTATTATTATTATTATCCTCTGCTGCGAAACTTGCGCTCACGACGCTCCACTTCCACGCATCAGCGGCTCTCTAATGGCGTCGGCGAGCGTCGTAGCTGGCCAGGTTTCGCACATACTTTACGCGAGAACTCGGGAATGCCCTTCCCTCCCTTCTCCTTCACTATGTAAGTCTTCCCCAGCGCTTCCCCACCGATGATTTGGGATGGGGATGAAGATTTTTTTTTGATTTCATTCTTAGGGTTTCAGATGATAAATATGCTGGGTTGTTTGTTCTTACTTCCGACTCAGATCTGTATACATTTGGCGCCTGAAGTGAAGGCGTGTTTACGTAGTTTTGAATATAGTAAAGGGCCGGTTAGCGCATATTCAGATTTTTGAATGATTTCGTCTGCTTTTGTTTGAAATTTGGATAATAAATTGTAGTATGGAGTGTATGGTTTGCTTTAGATCTGTCTTCTTATTCATTGCTGCTGCATCAGTCACTGTATGATCTGCTGTCAATCAGTTCTTTGCTTGCCCAGCTTAAATTGTAAATTCCATGCAGTGTATCATAAGAATTAACCATATGAGTTGATTATTTTTTTCCTAAAAGATGGAATCCTTGGCTCATTTTTTTTATCATTGATGCGATTATGAACATATATACTTCAATCAGTCCGCAATAGTAGATGTATATGCTTTGCCGCATGTTCAATTTTGATTGATTTATATATTCATATTTGTTTAATCTTACAAAAAGGCATTGTCTTTGTAACCTTAAGCACAATTTTTTCTTTCATAGATTAGAACTACGACTATCACGAAGTCATTGGTCCCGTCTTTAATCCCAATTCTCATTTTATTTTCTATCATCCCAATCCCCGGATGGTCGTGTGCATTTGATCTCAAGGTCACTTGATCTTGTCTTTTCACTGACCAATTTGAGATCAAAATGCTCAACAAATGTTAGTTTTGCTCTTCTCATATGCTGCTGAACAAAACAAATTGCTCTCGACTTCTTTCTACTTTCCTCTCTAATGCACTCCTATTTTCAAAAAGTTTATCTACTATCTCCGTCATATGCTACAACCTCATTCACTTTTTTAGCAATGGATTTTTCAAGCTGGCCTTGGGGTGAGTCAAAAAGGTCTGGCCAATACAAAGTTCTTTGTGATGCCTTCCAAGCTTCCAACAATACTAGAACACTTGACAAAATATATTATAAAAGAATGTATGATTATTGGTGGTGGTGTATTCATAAATATGTTTAGTGAAAGGTTGTCGCGTAAAATTGGAATATTTAGAATATATGCTCAGCTGAATCAAGCTGCTTTCATTACTCTGACGCCATGCCCGGCCAATGATTTTTGTAAGTTTTGTATATTATGAAGAATAATATACAAAACATTTGAAATTCTGTTACGAATACGGACGAGGTAAAGGGGCATCCTCCTGTGTGGCGCGCATATCAACGTCAGGATTGAGGAGATGAGAACATGAATCCCAACATGACGTCGGACATTGTACAATAGTGGCATCACGCACTCCGTCATCTCCTATGTTGTTAAAGGGGCACCTCAAGCGCGCCTAAGGCTCAAGGCTCACCAGACTCAGAGATTTGCGCCTTCGTGCGTCTTTTTTGTGACTTTAGAGCATAAAAGGTGCGTCTGAGTGCGATTTTCTGTTGTATTTTTTTTTTCAAAAGAAAGAAAGAAATAATATAAGAACTCAATTTTTTTTTTGCATGATTTAGTGTTTATGAAACATAACGAGCGTTGAGTCTTAGATATGATGCAAGTGACTACATTGATTATATTTTTTTAAGAGACATAAATGATAGTAATGAATTATTGAGTAGAATAGATGAATAATCTGATCAAAAACATGAATTGATGTTTGATGCTAATTATTTGAAATGAATGTGGTTTCACCTTGCCTTCTTCATACATGGGTCTGCGCGTTGCGCCTAGGCTCCAAAACCCCTTTGCACCTTGGTGCGCCTTGCGCCTTTAATAACTAAGGTCATCTCTATTTATATTATCGCATCTGTATCTTTGGCCCGTACGGTTATTTACCGGTTTTCATTTGTGTTTCTGAGCAAGACACTATATAAGCCTATGGATGACTTATTATTATTATTCATCTTGGAAGTAAGATCGTCTTAAGAAGATCCCCAGGGGATGAAATTTCCTCTCTATTCTTTTTCTTCTTCTTCCTCTACCCACCTATAAACCCTAGTTTCTAACATATTCACTTCCATTAAATATTCTGTTATAGTAAATTTTTTGCTAGAAAATTAATCATCTATTTGCTAATTTTATGCCATGGTTGCTTAAGGTCTTTTATTGGTAAACACATTGGGTGCCAGTTAGTTTCATAAGAGACGTCGTTGTTTTGTCCATTCATATCTTGAGAGAGCAGCTAAATGGTGTTTGCTTTCAAGCTTTATAGATGTCCAAATCTGGAAAATGCTCGTCGCCCCCAACAAACTAGAGAGACAAGAAACAGACAATATGGCATGAGCTAAATATATTGCTCATAGACAAGGAAATATAATTGAATTATTTTTCGAATTTGGTTGCATGATAAATAACTTTATGAACAAAAAAAAACTATAGATTGTGAATACCAAAATTTCTTTATATTCTTAGATATGTATTACTATCATATTTAACTTATTATGTTATTGTCGCCACTGAGAAAATCTTGTTGTTACAGTCAGATTACTACTCATGGACCATCATCATAGCCATTTATTTCTTATTCACATGGATTGGACTTTTGTTATATAGATGATTCTCTATCGAATCATATATCTTAGCATTTCTATCTCTCATTTTTCTCTCAACATGGTATTATAACTTTAGATTTCAACAACTGGTTTCACAAACTTTGATTTCATGTCACTGGGGTTGAAGGTCATTGACGTCATTACCTAATCGAAGCAGTAATCTTGACCCCTCGACTCGCTCTAATCCCTTACGAACAAACTTCTCATTCCTTCAGTTCGATCTTTAGAACATTATTCAATCAAACCACATCAGTCGCACGAAGTGCTCCATCCGTGATTGAGTAAGATATTATTAATAAGTTTTCCTTTGAGCTTTACTCTTCTGCCATGGATTTGGATTCGTGGATTCAACAACCGTTGACGACCGTCATTACCTATTGCAGATTCCTGCTATTTATCATTTTTTCATTTACACAACATCCCATGTTAGGCGATATCAATTCACATTAGTCCTTCTACTGCCTAATGACTTAACCGTGATTTTCGATCACAGAGCTTCATCTTCGTTCTAATTTCCACAACAATCCTTTATCTCTATTCACAACATTAGCAAGTCTTCTTCCTGGACTTGCAGTTCCTTCTCCATCCTCACATTCTACAGCAACGAGAAGCCCTTCTACGATTGTCTTTACTTCTTGTTGTTCACAATCTTCATCCTCGATTTCGACTGTGACATTCAACAACCGCAACTTCTTCTTAATCTATAGTGGAAGGACCTTCCTCGCTGTCATCCTTAATCTTCGACTATGTTTACAAACTCCATCATTAGCTGCAGTTGGGCATCCGTTTTCGATCACATTGAGCTTTCTTTTTTCAACTATGTCTTTGATTGCTACCTAACAGTTTTCCGTTGTCTCATGTCCACTTCAATCATTTTAGTCGCCTTCAACCAGAACACGCTTCTTCTTCCTTGACTCCGTCTTTGACCACAACCACCATCTTTGACTACGATTGAAGTCCATCTTCAATCACAACGAGCTTCTTCTTTCTCGTTTCGGTTTTCGACCATGGCCTAATAGATTCTTTCAGTATTTTCTCAGTTTGATCAGAATTATTATTGTAAGCACTTCTATCTTCTTCTTCCTCGACTTCTTATTCGATCACAATCGTAGCCTCTGTCTTTTACCACGAGTGAGCCCCCGTATTCTATCTTTGCGAACTTCTTCCCTAACTTCATTTTTTACTACAACATAGTAGATTTTTTGCTTTTTTCGATTTTCCTTCACAATCGACAAAAATAACCTCTGATTCTCCTTTACAACTGCAATAACAAACTTCAATCCTCACCCACTGTCGACCACACCAGTACTCTCGTAGCTGTGCATTTTCTTCCTTGTGACCAAATTCTATTGCCCACCATGCTGAGAAACTATAATGTCTTCTCTGTCTCGCTCTTCATTGCATCATGCTCATTCCACGAAAATAGAAACTGTCTTTATGTCACCATCTTATGTACTAATTTCATCATGAATAAAAAATCATTGAAATACGCCCATGGGCAATTTTGTCTACTAAAATATGATGGAAAAAAGTACAACTATCCACTCGATCAAAGGAATACCCTTAAAATTTTTGGTAGGTCAAGAGCAACAGCAATTAGATTGTCTCCAGAATCTGCAGGACTGCCTTCTCCTTTGGAACTTATATCTCAACGAGGTCTTTTTACATGAATGTGCTGTCTCATTTTGGGTAGACCGTGACAGTATGACCATGCCATCACATATTGGGGACAAGATAACATAACAGAGATACCAGCCGAGGCTAATCATACCTTTGAAGCCGTGAAGCAAGATCTTGTGCAAGGGTCCCAAAATTTGAATGAATTCCCTCCACTGTACTTGGAAAATAGAAGTTGTTGAGAGATATTTTATAGATCAACATATGTTAATTGTCAAGGACGAAGAAAAAGAATCCACACGAATGTACCCACTTACTAACACTGTGATGATCCTTCTCGAAGGGTTTAAAAGAGTGCTCACTTGCGAACTACCTGAAGAAGAACTCCGTTACCACAATGAAAGAGAACCCAACAATGAGGGTGCTTATTAACCTTGAATGATTCTGATTTGAGCACCGATCAAGTGGAAATCTCCATTGATTTTGGCTAACAAAAGAAGAAATGGTTCTAATTTGGCTTAATAGAAGTAACTTACATACTAATGAAAATGGGCTTAAGTTGGCTCAAACTTCTTGACCTTTGTGTTTTCAACATTCTAGTGTTGAGATACTGATTCCCCCAAAGTTTTTTTTAACATTCTGTTATTTAAATGAGAAGATATGTCAAGCTGAAGTCGGAAACATTATAATGAAATCACCAGAACGTCCTTAAGATTATAAAAAAAAAGATGCATAAGTTGAACGTGAGTTGAGCATATATGTGTTGCTATACGGTTTTGCAAAACCGTTTGTGCCAACTCTGCAAGATGAGATGCAAGAGATGACCCTCCTTGTGTACACTATTAACTTGAGGATAGATTTTTCTGAAGCCGGGTAGTCTGATGTAGTGCATCCCGATGCAATCATGTTCATGCACAACTCAACTTTGATCGCTCAGCAAATTGTAAAATCCGAGGTTTTATCCAATTAACTTAGATGCATATATACTATATCAATTAATAAACGTTATACGATGTTTAACTATGAAACAAACAAAAATCTAATTCTATATAAACACGAATGAATACAAATCTTAATATGTTCAAATATTACATAGAAAATTAAATGTGTATAAAGTTTTCATCAATAACCACTTTATTACTTACCATAAACACTAAACTAACTAGGTTTGAGACATTTATCCATGAGTATTCTACCTGTAGTAATTTTGAAAAAAATTACACTGCACTTACCGATAATCTGATTCCTAGTATTGACTAAATCCTATTGCTACTTGTTTAGAGGCTCGCTTTTGTGCATTCTTGATTTTTCTTGAGGTTTTTCTTCTAATTTTGAAGTTAAACAATGGGTAATTTCAAGGAGATATGACCATAAAATTTGCATGAGCACCACAAAAAATTTCAAGCAAATAGGACCATACCATTACATTTGGGACATCATACCTTTTTGAGAAAATTATCATTCAGTTCGAGAAAAGATGGCGATCTCATAGTATATGTTCTGTTTTACTGTTTATGGTGTTGAATGTAGTACACTTCCATCAACTTACCTTGTGGTCGGTATCATAAGATACTATAAAAGTTCACATATCTTGCTGTCAAGAAACCGGATGTCTAGTTTGGGATGATATGGTATGATGCCCATAGCAATCATGATTATCCTATGATACTCAATCCTACCTTAAGATAAAGGCAACATAAACTAATCTTCGTTCTTATTCCTTTGATGTAATAAAAATCTAGAACTTTTTGATACTTTTATGGACTCCTTGGCTCCGTTTGGCATGACGGTAGCGGTTGTGAACGCGATGGTTATGAACCGTTGTTCGTGAACGTCCGGCCTCACCTAAAGAACTTCATTTACTTTTATGTTCAAAACTAGTTTTTCTTTATCCGTAGCAGTCATAACTGCTATCATGCCAAACATACCTTCTATGATGGTGATATTTTTTTTCTAAACTCACTGGGGCAAAAACGCCCCGCCAAACGGGTGGAATTTTTGCGTCCGGATGAGAGAGAAATCCGGATTCAATCAAATTGCGCCACGTGTAAAAGTGTTTTATCTCAAATAAAGGAGTTCTATATCAGATAAATGAGGTTTATCTCCAGCGAGTCCCGGTTATAACCGGGACCCGGACCCAAAATCTTCCGTCAAACAGAGCCTTTGTCAGTTTGTGAAATTGTCCTCTTACTATAATAGTATGATTCTAGTGTAACCAGAATAAGTGATTAATGACTTAAAAAAAGAATCTTTCGTCGATGTGCGGTTTCTCTTCTTCTCAAGTGTGATTCTTGAAGAAGAGCCAGTGGAAGCTGTCATCCTTCTGATCCAAATCTGAATTACTCTTTATTTTTTCTAATTATTTTTTGGTTGACATATATAATTGGCTTTGTTAGATTACAGACATTTGAGTTTTAATCATCGCTAAAGTTTTATACAGCTCAACCTGCCATTTATTTCAGTATTCTAAGGGATCATCAATGGTTTACTCGTTTGTTTTTAGATAATGAGCTTATTGATTTGTTCTTGTTTTGTTGATTTTGCATTATATTTGTTACGGGTCCGTGTTGGGGATAGATACACCACCACGTACATATGTATCTTTAATTTTTTTGGCACAATACATATTTAGTTATCACACTGTTACATTTTACTCATATATGATGACAGCCTTGGTGAGGATCATTTTTGTAATATTTGGAACTTCTACATCACTATTTAAGTGAGTAGGGAGTAATGAATGGGCAAGCAAGACCTAATCTCTAAACTCTCTTCCCGTTCATCTTCTTCTCCTTGTCATTCTTCTTCTCCTTGTCATTCTTCTTCTAGCCAATAGCCGCATCTCCTTCGGGTTATCGTGCGCCAGTTGAACTCGGCTCTTCATCGGAAGTATCTTCCCCCTCCTCCCTCTAGCATCGGGAAATCTAGGTCCAAGAAGGGCCAGCTAATCTCCTCAATGACTTCTCCCTTTCACGTCTGCTTACCCGATCACAAGCGGGTGGTCGTAACAATCTCATCTTGCATTATCTACATAAAAGATTCAGGTCTATCAAGAGAATTACTAATTTAAATTAGCTTGGATCAAGATCTGAACGTCAGCATCATATTCTAGATTGGATGGAGATTGAGATCTACATGAAGTTTATGTTAATTTTGAATGTCTGAGCATGATAAATTTATTTACTTCTTTATGCAATGCAGGCAATGGTTTGAGCATAAAAAGCACTGCAAGCATTGATAGAGCACTATCCCGGTCATATATCAGAAAGACCCATAGGAAATCCCTTCAAATATATGGATTATTTGGTGGAAAAAAGGATAAGGGTGAAGGTGTTGATGACGCACCGTCAAAGGTAATAAAAAAATAAGTTTTCTTTGAAATCATTTCACTTGGTTTTGCATTTAGTGTTCTTTTTTGCATTGCTAATTCTATGAACTTTAATAATATAAAGCATTCTAATTCATAGCAGTTCTTGATGTTGGCTGAGATACAATCGAGTAAACACCTAGGAATGTGCATGTGTGTGTGCTTGACATTTTTCTTCTTACCAAGAATATTATCATTTTCAAATCGTAGGAAGAAACAAAGGACAAGATATCAAAGCAAGAGCGGATTTCTGAAGTTGTTGATGTTTAATCCTTAAGGCATTTGGTTGATGTATCCTCAAGTTAAGAAGATTAGAAAGCCAAGTAAGGGAAAGAAATTCTCATCCTCATTACGTTCAAATTAAATCTATAAATGAAAATTCATCTAATATTTATAATAAACTAAGAAAGTCTTAAAAATTAGGTTGATTTAGCTTTTTTGTTGCATGGCTTGAAAATTTGCTGTTTACCTCGCCATATTTAGTTCTTTCATGGTGGGTAAGGTTAATGCAAATTGTGCAATACTTAACATTCTGTTGTGGTGGGTAAGGAAGATGAAGTGTCATTCTTAACTCTTATAGTGTTCATTTTATCCACATTAAGTCACATATGCTATTGGCAAGTGCCTTGGATTCTACTCATGCATTAGTTGTTCACAACTTATGTTTCTTGATTTGCATGTGTGGAAGAAATGAATCAAGGCCCATGTAAAGGCCTCATTTCTCATGTATAGATTAGTCCCACATCTTGGATTGGAGTTGAGGTTTCACTCCCCCATCCTATAAATCTATATACAAATTCTTGCATTGTGATTGATGAGTGAAGAAATAAAAATATTTTTCTATTCCGCATTTCATTTTTCTACATAGTATCAGAGTGAGGTTGTTCCCTAACGTGTAAATCCCATTTTCCACGGCTAGCTGATCCGACTACGGTTACCCTTAGATGCAGTTCCATCTACCGCTCACCCTCTAATTATGTCTCCCTACATTGCTTATCTATAGACCTTCACGGGTTTTTCACTTCCTTGTTCTCCATTTCCACCTCCTCTTCTGTGCAAGACACTCTTCAGCATCCTAGGTGGTGCACCTTCACAGGTTTGCCACTTCATTGTCCTCAATTTCCACCTCTTCTGTGCAGGACACTTTTCAGCATCCAAGGTGGAGGGTCACGATGGACGAGGAAATGACTACCCTCTGGGTCAGTCAGACTTGGGACCTCCTCTTGGCCATTCCTGCGTGGGTTGTAAATGGGTCTTTACTGTGAAGCATCGCCTTGACGGGACAATCAAGCGCCTCAAAGCTCGTATTGTGGCTTGCGGGTTCACTCAATAATATGACCTCGACTATGAAGAGACGTTCTCTCTGGTTACCAAGTTGAATACAATTCAGGTATTGATTTTCTTGGCCGTCCATCGTCATTGGCAGTTGCATCAACTTGATATTAATAGTCTTTTCGTGGGTGAGACCAACTCTTTTCGTTTCGACTGTTCACTCAATGATTCCGCTCTTCGTTCACTAAAAAAAATCCTTTTGTAGCTAATCATTTATCGGGAAAAATTGAAAAACTCAACATGAGGGAGGAGAAAGAAATAATAGTGACTTGGTCTCGGGCATATGCATTTCTTAACGGAGTCCTCGCTGAGACTGCCTACATGCTACAACCATCTTGTTATGAAACTACATGGGAGTCTCTTGTTTATCATCTTAAGAAATCTCTCTATGACCTCAAATAGTCTCCTCGGGCCTGGGTCGATAAGTTCATTAAGGTTGTTCGAGATTTTAGCTTCATTCGAAGCTCGGCAGACTTCTTATTATTTTCTCGTTGCCGCCCTGCAGGCACGATGATCATCCTTGTATATGTTGATATTCTCATCACAGGCAGCGATCTGAATAGTATATCTATGATTAAGAAGCACCTGACCTCACACTTTCACACCAAAGATTTGGGTCACCTCCGCTATTTCTTAGGTATTGAGATAGCTCGTCGACCCGATGAGTTTGTCTTGTCTCAAAGGAAGTATTGTCTTGACCTTCTTCACGATGCAAGCTACTCAAGATGTAAGCCTATTGATACACCAATTGATGCCAACCACAAACTATGTACTCACACATCCAATTTTTATTTGCTTCTCTCTAACCCGGAATACTATCGTCGCCTTGTCGGTAAGCTTATATATCTGACTACCACATGACCCGATATATCATTTGTTGTTGGGGTGCTCAGCCGCTTCATGCATGCTCCCCGGGTGTCCCACCTCCAAGCTCTCGAGCGGATCCTTCGGTATCCGAAGAATGCTCTTGGACAAGGGCTTGTGTATAAGCTCTCATCTTCTCTATTCTTAATTGCATATTATGATCTATGAAGCACTGATACTTCCTTGAGGGTCACGTACCCGTACCGGATACGTATCCGATACCGGTACGTACCTGATACTCACATATACACCTGTTATTCTAGTCTGTAGATACACTTGGACTTGGTAGATTGTTCTGCATATTGTAATAAGAGTATGTTTTTCTGCAGTAAACAAAAGACTTCTGCGTGTCTTTTAGAAAAGAAAAATTGTGACCCAGAAATGCAACTAGCGATGTTTGTTTATTATAGTAACAAAATGTATTTCAGATCTAAGTATCTTTTTTCATTTAAACTATAAAGAATTTGATTTAAATTTATTATTTTGTTTTTTTTACTATATATTTAAAGATTGGATGTTTCAAATTGGTACTGTTTCTACTTGCTCAACATGATTTTTTTTATGTTTAATATTTTTCTAACTTGTCTCTAGACGAACCAGAAGTTGAAGATGCGTTAATCTCCAATAATAGGGAAGAAGAGGAAGAAAATGACTAATAAACATCCTCAAATTTAAAATGATTATAAATATTTTTTGTTTGAGAACTTCATATTATATTGTATTAACTATGAATTTGTATTTTAATTTGTGATTTATGCAATTATGCTTGATGTTTTATTATTTTGGGTACTTTTAATTGCATTTGAGAGATTATACATATATATTTATTATATTTAATACAACATATCCCGCCGCACCCGCATTCTTATTTTTTAAATTTTGTCGTACCGCCGCACCGGATACGTATCGTACCCGGTACTCGTACCCGTATCGATGCTTCCTAGATTATGATACAAACTATACCGGATGCCTCGATGATCGTCGGCCTACAAGTGGCTATTGCACATATTTTGGAATACATCTGGTCACTTGATGAAGCAAAAAGCAGACGGTGGTGGCACACTCTTTAGTGGTGGCTCAATATCGTTTGATGACATCTGTTGTGTCTAAACTTACGTGGCTAGAGAGCCTTCTAACTGATATTGGTATACAACTCCCTTATCTGGCCATTTTCTACTGTGATAGTCAAGCTGCCATCCACATCGCCAAAAATTTCGTCTTTCATGAACGCACTAAGCATATCGAAGTCGATTGTCATTTCATTCGGGAAAAGGTTCAACTTCGCAAACTTGATCTGCGACATTACCCGCTGTCGAGCAAATTTTTGATGTCCTCACCAAGGCCTTACCACGCCCACTATACCGACAGTTCGTTTCAAAGTTTGACATCTACAATCTGTATGCTCCAGCTTGTAAGGGAGTGTAGAAGCAACGAATAAAATCCCATGTAAAAGCTTCATTTCTCATAAATAGATTAGTCCCACATCTTGGATTGGAGTTGAGCTTTCACTCCTCCATCCTATAAATCTATGTACAAATTCTTGTATTCTGATATATGAGTGAAGAAATAAAAATATTTTTCTACTCCGCATTTCATTTTTCTACAACATGTAACAATATTGCCTCAAACTCGATTACTTTATCCAATAGTAGACCGTCTTTCATCAATTGATCCATACCGATCAACATCCCTGAATATGTTTACACACACGTCTTCACTTTTACCAATGGAGTCTTTTCTTGGAGTAGGCTTATCTAACATTTTAATAGACATTATTCAGATGAGCATCATGAAGATCATGCATTTATTGACTCACCATAGTGGCTATAAAAGTGATGTTAGGTGTTGTATACAATTTTATCGTGATGAGGATAGATCATTGCAATTGTGCTCTCGCGAGTGGTTAAGTTGATTGAAGCTTAACCAGTGGTCACGGGTTTGAGGAATCAACAAAGAAGGAGAGGGAGAAATGAGGTGTTGCGTAAGATTGATAGATGAGTTTTCCTATAAATACCTAATTTCATATTAAATTCGAGGAGTTTCAACAAGTTTACAACCCATGGGTTTATTTTCTTTTAGAAATCAATGTTATATTTCTTCCGTGAGATACACGTCTTTCTTGCTTCATGCAATTTCTGTTCCAAAAAAATATTTTAGCTGACCGAGATCTTTGGTATTAGATGTTTTTTGTAGAAGTTTCTTTATGATGCAGGACAAGCGTCACACCTACCTGCCACCCTGGCGCTTGGCGTCGCACCAGCCCAGGGGTCCCACCGGGAGTCCACCCGATAGGCCTTATCAGGTCCGCGGACCGTACACCCCAACCCATCCCCGACTCCACCACAGGGCCGATAGGTTGTTGAGGCTGGGTATCGTACCCCCGACCTCCTTGAGAAAGAGTCTTCAGGCGGACTCTCATCACCAACTGATCCGCAAGACATGTGTCACACCTGCCTGTCACCCTGGCGCCTGGCGTCGCACCAGCCCAGGGGTCCCACCAGGAGTCCACCCGATAGAACTTATCAGGTGTGCTTCGTGGAGGATACTGTGAACTACCCGTCAATATTTTACATAAGATCTTAAGCTGGTTAAACCGAGTGAAGATCATACTATGGAAACGCTGTATAACCTGGGGATTTAACAAATTTTCTTAAGACGATAAAGCTAACAAATCTGAGAATAATCCAAGATGCAGGTAATAAACCAAAGAACACTACTCAAAATTTTTACACGAGAAGGATCTCAAATATCACTATGAGCTAAATCAAAACAACGAGGGCTTTGGAACTTACATTCATGGTTCACATTGGCAAGTGCATGCCAACCAATGGAGAAGGAAGGTTATGGTTTGGTAAAGTAGGAAAAAGATGAGGCAGCTTCCACAACTCCCCAAGAATGTAACTCTTATTGGCGTGATGCGCCCAAAAAAGAAGATAAATGGACGGCATGGAGCGATCAAATTCAAAGAAGAGCCTTCTTGGAAATCGGTTGCTGAAGAAGACTGGAGAGACCTCTACCATCTGTGTCGTATTTCTCTGACTATAATTGATGTGTTATGTTATGCCGCCGCATCCGCTACAGTTTCAAGGGCAGACGTACTCTCGGCGACCGAAAGAACGGAGGCCAAACAACGGGGCTGAACCATCCGGTTCAGCCCCCAACCAATGAAAGGAACCAAGGGGTGACTGAACCAACCCGGGGCTCCCTCATGATGGCTATGCACTATTATTCTCAAGGTATCTTCTCCTTCCTTCTCCTTAACCCTAATCCTTCTTCCCCTCTCTCTAATCTCCCCTAGATCTCTCTTCTTCTTTGCAAAGCCCTAACATTTGGTATCAGAGCATCGTTCCTGCGATGATGGTGACACGCACGGAAGCCGAAACCGCGCAGCTCGCATCCCTCGAGGAGAACTACGTAGGGTTGTCGGACACGATGGCGGCGCTCGAAGAACAAGTGAAATCCTCCCAAAAAAATCTAGAGGATCGCTTGGACGCGCGCATGGAGGAGATCAAGACCCTACTCGTGCAAAATCTGAAGGGAAAAACCCACGCGGCGGAGGGATCCGAAGCCGAAGCATCCTACCATCCGGCGCAGAACGACACGGGAATCGGAAGTGGAACGCAGCAGGGGGCCGGATCCGGGTCTACAGGAGGCGGAATCCCCGTATCGGGATCGGCGGAAGCCGATCTTGCGCGGATCGGCACCTACGCCGTCCGCACGAGCGGATCGACGCAGGAGGGGTGCGGGGCCCCTGGAGCGGCCACCGGCGGCTTGATGGAGGCCGGCTACCGCCGGCCAGGTGGCTGGAGGCCGCCGGAAGGTTCGACGGCACCGAATGTGCCGTTCGGCGCCCAGTCCGCCTGGAACGGACCGGGAATGCAGTCGGGTCCCTCGTGGCGGGGTCCAGGGCAGGGAGCAGCCCCTTTTCGACCTACTGGAGAGAATGCGGTCCCAATCGGGGGTGTGGCGGGCATCCTACCGCTACCACCGCCATATGGAGGACCGACGGACTATGGAAATGGCAACCCATGGGGTGGAGGGCAACAAGGAGGTTACGGTCTGGACCGGGGACGTCCCGGGCCCACAGTGGCTCCAGCGCAACCTTACCAACCAGCACATGCAGAACCACGGTCGTACATGCAGCCCAAACTGACACGTATGAACTTCCCTAAGTTCAAAGGCGGCGACGCCTTAGAGTGGGTCCAGAAGGCTGAACTTTTCTTCAAGTACCAGGAGATTCCGGAGGGGCAGTGGGTCCAGTTGGCATCTTTTCACCTGGAAGATGACGCTTTCCAGTGGACAAAGTGGTTTCTGAGGGGACGCAATTACGCACCCTGGGAGGAGTTTGTGGAGTCCTTCTCGGCTCGCTTCGGGCCTCTGGAGTACGAAGACGTAGAGGCTATGTTACAGAAGCTGCGACAAAAAGGATCAGTCACAGAGTACCGGACAGAGTTCGAACGGCTAGCCAACCTGGTCAATTGGGAGGAGAGGACGATGCTGAGCTGTTTCGTATCCGGATTGAAGGACCATTTGAGAGACGAGGTCCACGCCTACATGCCACGCAGTTTGAGTCATGCCATCAGCCTGGCCAGGATACAGGAGGAGCGGTACAATCGGTAGAGGACTCGGACGACAGGTCGGGCACCTACGGTTGCAGATGCACCCAAGAAGGAACCACCGACCGAGGTCCGTCCTACTGTGACGAGGTTGACGTGGCAGGAGCTTCAGGCCAGAAAGGACAAGGGGCTGTGTTTCAAATGTGATGAGAAATTCGTTCTGGGGCATCGGTGTCAGAAGGTCCAAGTCTTCATGCTGCGGGACGACGGCGAGGAAGAGGACACCACTGGCGATTCCGTTGAGGATGATCTGGATCTCGCAGAGTTTGGAATATCCCTTCAGGCGATGGCAGGGTGCACGACACCCCTTACTTTACGGATCGCAGGGGTGATTGGCCAGGAACGGGTGACTATATTGGTTGATAGTGGGAGCACCCACAATTTCATTAACCCCGAGGTGGCTCTCAAGGCTGGGCTTCAGATTGATCGGGAGGCCGCGTTCCAGGTCATGGTGGCGGATGGGAGCAAGTTGCGATGCGAAGGGGTCCTGAAGGGGGCCGAGCTGCGGATGCCGGGATACATCTGCCACACGGACATTTACCTTCTACCCATTAGAGGCTCGGATACGGTCTTGGGGGTGCAGTGGCTCCGGCAGCTACGACGGGTAACCACGGATTGGGACCGAATGACGCTGGAGTTTTCTCAGCAGGGCAAGGACCACTGTTTGCAGGGCATAAGGACGTCTCCACTCAAGGAGATCTTACTCGGGAGTTTGCAGAGGCTGGAGGAGCAAGGCGGGGCAATGGCCATGATTCTGGGGGTGACCACCGTGGGATCGGAAGCCAGCACGGAGCCTGAGCAGATACAAGCGCTCTTGGGACAGTACGGTGATGTTTTTCAGGAGCCACGCTCCCTCCCTCCGTCCCGCTTCCGGGACCATCAGATCCAGTTGAAGGCAGGGACAGATCCCACCAACATCCGGCCTTACCGCTACCCCCATATTCAGAAGGCTGAGATAGAGCGCAGCGTGCGCGAGATGCTGACCTCGGGTATTATACGCCCCAGCACTAGTGCTTTTTCTTCTCCGATCATACTGGTGAAGAAGAAAGACGGTTCGTGGAGGTTTTGCGTAGGCTATCGGGGGCTTAACAACTCCACCATCAAGGACAAATTTCCCATTCCTATGATCGAGGAGCTATTGGACGAGCTACATGGGGCACACTTATTCACCAAGCTGGACCTCCGGTCCGACTACCATCAGATTCGTATGAAGGAGGAAGACGTCCACAAGACGACCTTCCGTACCCACGATGGTCACTATGAGTTCTTGGTGATGTCATTTGGGTTGGCCAACGCACCCTCGACCTTCCAGGCGGTGATGAATAAGATATTCCGCCCTCTTCTTCGAAGGTATGTGCTAGTTTTCTTTGACGATATACTTATATATAGCAGGAGTTGGGAGGATCACCTGGAGCACGTCCGCACCGTCCTCACCATACTAAGGGAGACACCAGCTGTACGCCAAGCGGTCCAAATGCTCGTTTGGGCAAGCGGAGGTTGAGTACTTGGGACACCTGGTGTCCGCACACGGGGTCCAAGCTGACCCAAAGAAGATCGCAAGCATGGTGGATTGGCCACCTCCCACGACGGTCCGGGCTCTGAGGGGCTTTCTCGGACTGACAGGGTACTATCGGCGGTTCGTGAAAGATTATGGGAAAATAGCCCACCCCCTCACTCAGCTGTTGCAGAAAGATGCTTTTCAATGGAGTACAGAGGCGGAGGTCGCCTTCCAGTCTTTGAAGGCGGCCATGACTACCACCCCGGTTCTGGCACTACCGGATTTCTCCAAGGCGTTCGTAGTGGAGGCCGATGCTTCGGGGGTCGGCATTGGGGCTGTGTTGATACGGGAGGGCCGACCCTTGGCCTACTTCAGCAAGGCGTTGGCACCTCGGACGCTGGGCCTCTCGACGTACGAGAAGGAGATGTTAGCCATCCTTCATGCGGTCGCCTTGTGGCGGCCTTATCTCTTGGGACGACACTTCCAGATCCGTACAGATCACCAGAGCCTGAAACACTTTCTGGAGCAGAGACTAACCTCACCGTTGCAGCAGAAGTGGCTGACAAAGTTGCTGGGATACGATTACGAGATCGTATATAAACAGGGGAAGGAAAATGTGGTGGCCGACGCACTCTCCCGCCTACCAGAGAGTTCCTTGTCCCATATTTCAGGACCAGTGATTGAGTCACTGGAGGAGATACAGGCAGAAGTTCAGCAGGATCCGGATCTTCGGGCCATCATTGAAGCATTACGACAGGGAGAGCCTACTGAGGCCGACTACCACTTACAGGGAGACAGGTTTTACCATCAGGGCCGGATAGTCCTCCCTGCCACCTCGACTTGGCGGGATGTCATGATGCGGGAGTTTCACGCCTCACCAACCGGCGGGCACGCCGGTATCCTGCGTACATTACAACGAGTCCAGGCGAATGTATTTTGGAAGGGTATGCGGCGAGATGTTCAGCGGTTTGTGCGTGAATGCGAGATCTGCCAGCGACAGAAGTACGAGACCACCTCACCCGCCGGGCTACTGACGCCGTTGGAGATTCCCCGTCAGCTTTGGGACACTGTGTCTATGGATTTCATTGACGGCCAGCCTAAGTCTCAGGGCAAGTCCGTCATTTTGGTTGTGGTTGACAAGTTGTCCAAATACGGACACTTCATAGCTATGAGCCATCCGTACACGGGGGAAGCAGTTGTTGAAGTTTTTGCCAAGGAGATTGTGCAACTCCACGGAATTTCGAGCGCTATCATATCAGACAGAGATCCCGTCTTTGTGAGCAATTTCTGGCAGGAGCTGTTTCGGCTACAGGGGACTTCCCTACGCATGAGTACGACCCACCATCCTCAGACAGACGTGCAGACGGAGGTCCTCAACCGTGGGGTTGAAACTTATTTACGGTGCTTTGTCATGGATGAGCCACGCTCTTGGACTAGATGGATCCATTGGGGGGAGTATTGCTACAATACGTCTTTTCATACGGCCAGCAAGCTCACCCCTTTTGAAGTGGTCTACGACCGCCCCCCGCCTACTTTGAGCTCTTATGAGCCGGCCAACACCGCTCTCCCCGCGGTCGACCGGATGTTACTGGATCGAGACCGGACTTTATCTTTACTCCGGGAGAACTTACGCATCGCCCAAGATCGCATGAAGCATCAGGCAGACAAACATCGTACCGAGCGGGAGTTTGCGGTGGGCGATGAGGTCTTCCTTAAACTCCAACCATATCGGCAGCTCTCGGTCTCTCGGCGGACCAATCAGAAACTGGCACCGAAATACTATGGCCCTTTCCGTATCCTCCGCCGGGTGGGGCCCGTGGCTTATACTCTGGCTCTTCCGGAAGGTTTTCGCATCCATCCGACGTTCCATGTCTCATTGTTGAAGAAGAAGCTCGAGAACTCGACTCCGATCAGCCCTACTCTCCCTGAGGCTACTAGCAGTGGCGAATTGCGACCTTCTCCGGAGGCTATTCTGCATGTCTAGTTTTGGTATTCTTGGCTTACATTAATTAAATAGTTTGGAGATATTTTACTTTTGTTTCTTTTTATCTTCAAAAAGATGATTGTGGTTGTTGATTTAAAACTAAAAATCCTATAGTTTATCTTTAAGCTAAAGCTCTTCCATATGTTTCAGGCAGGGATTCTAGGTAATATGCAAAATTTGTATGAGACTGTGAAGAAGGCCCAAATGGTAGTCCAAGTCGAAGCTGTTCGTGTTCAGAAAGAACTCGCTGAGTATGTATTAATGATTTAGTTGAGCATCAAGACATCCCTTTCTTGGAAATCTCGAAATTTATCAACTCATTTTGTTTGCAGGGAAGAGTTCGATGGCTATTGCGAAGGTGAGCTGATCAAGGTACGAAACAATCTTCGATATTTTATGATCTTGTTTCTATATAAATGCAGTGATTGAAGATTAAAATCATTATTTTTGTGTGAATTGGGCTTTATTCTTATATCTTCTTCTAATGTTATTGATTATTTGTCAGGTAACACTTTCAGGAAATCAACTACCAGTGCGCACTGAAATCACTGAGGCTGCAATGGAGTTGGGTGCTGAAGTAAGCACTTATCTTGATCTTATCTTGGTGGCTATCTATAAGAGATTTATTTATTGGTTAGTCTTCCATATGTACTATATTAAAAGGAAAAATTCGGGTTTATCATTATTCTGAAATAGGACCATCAAATGAATCCTATCCTTCAATCCCCCATTCTAATGAACTACATTGTTTTGTTAGTGCATAGGTTCAATATATATATATATATATATATATATATATATGTATATAGGGTTATTTACCGGGACCTCCCCTCGAAGTTTGCATAATTACAGATTGCACCCCTCTAACTTTCAAAATTACAATTAGCTCCCCTCAATGTTTATATTTCATAACATCCATGCACAAAAAGACCTCCCCTGAAGATTTACTCCAAGGGGGTACTTTTGTGCATGGATGTTATGAAATGTAAACATTGAGGGGAGTTTTTTGTAATAATTTCAAAAGTTAGAGGGGTGCAAGCTGTAATTACGCAAACTTAGAGGGGAGGTCCCGGTAAATAACCCTATGTATATATAAAGTTAATTACAGGAACCTCCCCTCTATGCTTTAAATTACAAACCTCCCCCCCCCCCCCCCCCCCCCCCCCCCAAGTTTAATTGGTTTACAAACTCCTCCCTTATGTTAAACTCTAAACAGTTTTTTTACCCTTGGTTTACCGGTCATTCTCCCCTTAATTACGAAGATGCCCTTCTGCCTCAAGACATTACTAATTCGAACATAAGCACACCTGAGGACCTCTAAATCGCGCCGAATAATTTCCAAAAATTCCGATTATTTTATTTATCAACGCGCAACAATTAACTATACTAAATTGTACCTCGACGACGCTTGCTCGATCAAGATCGCTCGCGATCGGACCCTGAAATTAGATTATTTTTGTATTGATATTTACGGATGTTACAACCAAAAACCATGAAGTCTAAAATCTCTCTCCGAGAAGGAAAATTGAAAACACCGTGCAATTAACTAATTCCAAATGGATAAGAAATAGTATTATTTATAGGAATAACATGGAATTTCTTCCTACCTAAAATTAGAAAATGAAATACATTTTAATAAATAAAATCCCATATATATTGATAAGAATTCTTATTTAAAATAAGCTGATAATGATTCTCAATGTATAGTTAATTCTATAATTCAAAATGAATTCAAATTAAGTACATATACTCGTGCTTGTGTCGTCGTAAGTCCACCTCGTAGTATCTTTTAATATGTTCACACCAATGCCGGGCAGCGGGGCTTTTGACCTTTGTTTCCAAAGCTTTTGACCCTTGCATGTATTTGTTAACAATGTTATTCAAAATACTAAAACCCTGAGCTCGAAGGAGGAGGCGAGCTGGGAGAAACTTCACGAAGATGGAGATTTTCGAAGAACATTGAGCGAGACGGCAAAGGGTATAATAGGAATTGCGGAAAAAAAAAAACCGACAACGCAAAACCACGCCTTTTTGAGATATTATTTCAAAATATTAAGTATCATTGTTTGGAAATGGGAACTAACCATGTTATGCCGTTAACCATTTCTTAGCTAGAGGCTTATCTTGTATTTCTTATAGTTTGGCTGACTCTGGTTATGCTATGGCCGGCGTAATTTTAAATGTTCCAATTTAGACCCTGTAGTTTAAATGTACTTCTACGATCTTATTTCATCATTTTCTTCCCGAAATCTCCAATTAAGATAGTCGTTTGGAGATTTCTCGCATGATTCCCGTTAAGCTGGTTCAAAAAATCAGTTCTTGATTAAGCCATTTTCTTCAAAGGCGCAATCTTCTTATAAAAATGCATCACTGAATCTCTGCCTTTGACTAATAATCTGCAGAAACTATCTTTGCTGGTGACCGAAGCATACAAGGATGCGCACCAAAAGAGCATTCTGGCAAGAACTGAGAACTTCTGACATTATCTGAACTATTCAATTCTTAACATGAGTTTAAGGATTCTTCTTCTTCTTGGCCGTCTTCTTCGCAGGCCTTGAAAGACAGAATGAGCAATCTTGCCCAGAGTCTGGGGATGCCGCCTGGCCTCAGCGAAGGGTTCAAGCAATAGAGCAGGTGCGAGTCCCGCTCGGATTGAAGACCAGTTTTGTTTTCTCGAAGCTACACGTGATCCATTTCCATCTTCCATTTCCAACCAGAGAGAGTATCTTCTGCTGCTTGCTGTGGAGAAGAACTATGTTCTGCATTTCTGATACTGCTGTATTGCTTTCTTCTAATTGTAAAGATTTTTTTATATGTAGTTTGTATGCATGAATTCGATTTTCTTTAGCGAAATCTGTCTTGTTTGATCAGATCTTTCAGTATCAGTTGAGTAGCATAAATATAGTTCTTATGAGAAATGTTATGTATTTTGATTTTTTGAAAATCTACACCATTCCTATATAATTGTTGGTGTGTATATAATCTACACCATTCCTATATAATTGTTGGTGTGTATATTTTATGCACAATGAGAACATTTGTTTATTTAAATACTAATATGCATGCATATTACCCTTAATTTTAAGCTATAAAATAGATCAAAAGGGCAAAAATATATAGTCTAAATGTTACATAAAAAAGGAGCTATTTTGGATTATTATTTATATATATAGGTAACTTATAATTAAATTACATATTATGTAATTATAATTAACACTAATATATATTTCTTTTAACAGAGGGCTAAGGGGGGATTGCAGAGATTAAAAAGGGCAGCCCGGTGCACAAAGTATCCCTGCGCAGGGAGGGTCCAGGGCAGGGTCCCAACCACAAGGGTGAAATGTAGGCAAACATTACTCTGCATTTTTGCAAGAGGTTGTTTCCAGGACTCAAACCCGTGACCTCAAGGTCACACGATAACACCTTAGCCGGTGAGCCGAGGCTCCCCTTCAGGGGATTGCAGAGATTGCACGGCTAAATTGTTCTTTTAACATTTGGATGTGGTGTTTTGCAAAATGAAAATCATTTGGATCTCTAGTGGCATTTTCATCCTTAAAGATGACATTTTGATTTTGCGGGTCTACGCTGGGCATTCGTCGAGGAATGCGATAGGCGTTGTAACATTTTTCTTGCGACATTTTGGACCGAGGGAAGTCCGCCGTGCCACGTGTTGAGGCCATTTATGAACGCAAAATATTTGCGTCCGGGTCACGGTTAAAACCACGAGTCACTCCAAGCCACTCATTTATATCTGAGATTTTTTTTTACGTGAGATACAACTTCTTTATCTGGAATACATCATCTACCTTTACACATAACGCAATCTGGTAAGTCTCGGACGATCAGAGTCCTGGACGCAACTATTTCGCGTTACGAACAGCCGCCCCAAATAAGGATAATTTTAGGTTTGGAGAGGGCCCCAATTCAACGTCTATGGTTTCACATATACTATATGATTATATATATGGTGTTTATATAGGCAGCCCACGAATGGTTATTGGCAGCCATATGATAATAGCAGCCTAATAAAGCGATATTGGCAGCCCGATGGATATTGACAACCCAAAATAAAAATAAAATTTAAGTCAAATAAATCATATTTAGTGAACAAAATTCATCTATTTTCTCACTAAACAGTAAAGTAAATTAAAAATATTATTCAAACACTATATACTAACACTTAATATTCATATTATTTTAAATAGTATAGATATGATGGAACAATGCTCGCATATAATTGGTCGCATACGAGCATACCTTATTCTGCATAAGAGCGAGCGCTTCCATGTGATTTGATTGGGGCTGAGCATAAGAGCGAGCACTTCGGATTAAAAAAAATTCGGATATTTTCTATATAAAAAATTTGGGCAATGTTACGAGCACACTGTTTATGATTATTGACCGTCAAATTATAATGGCACATCAAAATATGTTATTTTCACATCGATCGATTATTTACACGTCAAAGATTTTTATTTGTGTCTGCTTATAACATTGCACAAAAATTTCCTATGCAGTTGTCTTGTTATAGTGATGAACTGCCTAGAGAACTCATGGGCTCTCCAATGTCCATCTACCATCTCACGGTCGAGAAATCCTCGTCGGAGGCAGCATCAGCTCATGAAAGGTTCCTGATGCAGGATAGGCGTCACTCACGTCTGCCACCTGACGTCACACGAGGGTCCATCTTGGCATCTCATCAAGATGACTTTATTAGAGCTGCAGCCCACACGCCCTAGTCTTTGACCGGTCCCACGACAGGGCGCAGCGGATTGTTGAGGTCAGGAGTCAATCACAGGACCTCCTTGATAAAGAGTCTTCACACAGACTCTCATCACCAAAAAAAATATAAGATTTTAGTGATTGAAATGGAGGAGATAAACCTCATTCATGAAAAATCTGAGGAGAACAAACATGATCGAAATCAAACCCTAGCTTAATGCATACCTTATTCAGAAAAAACAACTACAATTTTGCGGTGCATATAGCGAAATGTAACGTGAACCTGATAATTCCACAATTTATTGTTCTAAATTTATCAAATAGAAAAGTTAATTCCACAATTTTTTTAATAGTTCTAAATCTTTTGTTATCATTTTTTCAAACTATAAATTAAAAAAAGTTAATATAAACTATTTCATTAAAATATAATTTAAAAATACTAAATAAATTTCATAATTTAATTTAATGTAATTAATATATTCTATTCTATTAGCAATAAATAGCACATAGTTTCTGATTTAATAAAAAAATAGAAAAGACAACTCTGAGGTCAATAACACTTCTTTTGAATTTTCAACAAGAGGTTCACATTTTTATCACTATGAGAGCAAGGCTCTGTTTGGCACTGTGGTGATGATCGTGAACGTGATGGTTATGAACTGTTGTTCGTGGCTGTCCGACCTCACCTAAGAAACTTCTTCTACTTTTATGTTTAAAACAAATTTTTTTCTTGGTGACGGTCATAGTCATTGTCATGCCAAACATACATTTCATAAAGATAGCGTTTTTATCCAAACTCACCGGAGCAAAAACACTACGCCAAACAGAACCTAAATTGCAATTGAATCAAATAAAATAATAAGACTTTTCTGAGTAAGATGAGAATTAGATCTTTCATGACGTCGCCTCGACAGACGCAGCTCACAACTTAGAATTAAAGGTGATTGTTATCCGCACTACAGTTTTGGCTATTCACACTTTTTTTGTATGAGTTATTATGCGCCTTTTGGAAATACTTCTTGTACATGCATTTTTAGGAAAAGTGATCAACACGAAAGTTGTAGATCTCGATGAGATCTACAACTTTCGTGTTGAACACTTTTGCTAAAAATGAACGCACAGGACATATTACCGCCCTGATTGAAATATGTGTGTAACTAAAGCGAATTTTTGGAAATACGCCTTGTACATGCATTTTTAGGAAAAGTGTTCAACACGAAAGTTGTAGATCTCGTCAAGTGCTGAACACTTTTCCTAAGAATGCATGTACAAGACGTATTTCCAAAAGGCGTATAATAACTCATTCAAAATAAGTGCGGATAGCCAAAACTGCAGTGCGGATAACAATCGCCAATTAAAAACCATATAGTTTATTTACAAATATATCTTTTTCCATTAAATATGTTGAGCTGAAATAGTTTTAAGGACCAAAATCTAAAAAACAAAAAAAATTGGGACTAATTTATTGAAGTGTCAAAAGTTAATAACTAAAATCACAGTTTAGCCAACAAAGAATGATTGTCATATCTCATATCTAAGGCTGTAGCTCTTCAATCGAATTCAAATTTGACATAGAATGCAAAGATTTAGATTCAGATTCGTTCAAATATTCAGTGTCAGATTCGTCATGAAATGTTGGATTCGAATTCAAATTCGAAAATGGATAATTCAAATTTGAATTCTAATATCGCAAACTATTCGCAATGGGCTGAACAAAAATAAAATTATTCAGATTCGATTTCAAAAGCTATTCGAATTCAAAAGATATAACCGAATGAATTTTAACCATAGTCATATCACATGGCACATTAGCACGTGCTATATAATGAGAGCCATGTGAGGGAAAAAAGTTTCCTCAAGCTGTATGTAGCAACAAAATAGCCACATCAACAATCACTACTATACTTTGGTACTCTTAATAATTAAATAAAAGAACAAAGATATATATATATATATATTATAATTTATATGTATGTACTTGTGTTGTATCTTTAACTACTATATACAAGAAAAAAAATGAAAATTCATAAAAAAATAATGACTATAATAAAAATAATGACGAAAATTCATAAAATCTAAAAATTTTAGGTAATCATTAGACCTCCTAAATCTATTTTAAAATGATTTTTTTTTGTTAAATTATAAATGTTTTTGAAATTTTTTTATAAAATATTAATTAAAATTTTTGTACGATTATTTTGAGTACTCATATGTATATGTTGTGAGCACAAGTGCGGGCGAAGCCCGCCAAAAACAAACGAAGCCCGTCGTCACCGGCCGGATAGTGCCTGTCACTCGTATTAGTTATAAGTAAAAGTTGTTTTTTAAGTAAAAGAATAGGCTTTCCTATTTTACCCTTTTCCCTTTTAGTTTATCATTTTTCTTTCTTAATTTGATATTTATTAACAAGGATTTATATTGGAATAAATGATGTATTTTTCAGATATTTAACACATAAATTATATCATATAAAGTCAGTGGAGCGCGTTGTATCCTGCACATTAAAATCATCTGCAACAATTATTAAGCTGTATTTTTAGGCGATTGTTATTTGCAGATCAGTTTTTTTTATTTGTGAATTTTAACTATTCGCAGCTGTAAAGAGTCACAGATTCACTGTTCACAAATAAAGTTTGTATTTGCAGACCAACTAAAGAAAATCATAAACTCAAATAATTGAGAAGTTTTTTGGCTTGACAATAGACAAAATCGTTCTACGAAGAACAATCGTCTATTTTTATTGGTGTCACGATCGCTACATTTTGTGTTTGCGTTGGTTGGATTCAATTTTTAAGTTTAATAGGCTTCATTTTGCTGACTTATTCGTGCCGGTCCAACCGACCGAGAACACCGCCGAGGCCCCACGATCATTTTGCGGAGCCGTGACCCAGCGTTTCGCCTTCCGCGTGCACCCGGTCCGTGGCCACGGATCCACGAAACCACTGTATTAAAATCGAATAAAATCAATTGAATTTTTTATAAAATAAATATACAATTATTAGGAAAACCAGCCTCTTTCAAAACAATTGGGAAAACAAATTTTGAAATAAAAAGTCAGACCGTGCCCGCAGCATTTGAAAAGAGCCAGCGGGGAAAGGCTGGGGGGGGGGGGGGGGGGGGGGGGGTACCCTACAAGCTGTTCAAGGTGGCATTGAGTGGGTACCCTACAAGTCTGTTCTTTAATAATCATTACAAGTATTGTGATAGAGATTCCAGGGCCCCTAATCCCAACTAGTTACCCTACAAACATGCCTTTGCCACCTAACTTTTTTCTTCCCTAATCCATATAACAATAGAAAGCATGTACTTCGGGGAAAAACGACGATTAAATGACATTTGAACGTCGATTTCTCGTTGTTAGATTTAAATGATTTGAACACGTAAAAATAGTAACATGTATAGTTAGACGGATATATGTAATTAGCGTTATTTATTCAAAGAGGTTATTTTTGTGCATCTATGTTATGAAATATAAACTTATAGAGAAGTCTTTTGTAATTTCAAAAGTAAGAAGGGTGCAAACTGTAATTATGCTAACCTGGTTCTTTGGTAATTCTCTCTCTATATCATATCTTATACTATTCTAAAAGGGAAAAGCATCCTTTGGTGCAACATTGAGTGTTCCCAAAATACCCTTGCACCAAAGGGTGTTTTACCCTTATGCCATCAGAAAGACGGCTGGGCCGGGCGGGCTCCAGACAGGCTTTGCGGGCCGCAACTACTGCTTGGCGTAGCCTGTGCGGAGGCGGCCGCAGGCCGCCGTCAGCGCGGCCGCAGGCCACCGTCGGGGAGCAACGAGCAAGGGCGAATCCCGTGCGGGGCTTCTAGTATATATATATATATATGCACTATTGTATAAGGGAAAAGCCTTCTATGGTAAAACATTTTTTTTTTATTTTGCCTCTTTTTATTTCAAATATTATAATTTTTCATAATTAAATTTAATTTATGTATTTTTTATTTTATCTATACTATTATAAAAGGAAGGAAAAGACCCTTCGATAAAATATGCATCTTACCAATGTTGCCTCTTTTTCATTAAAATAATAATATGGGTTATGTTTATTAAAATAATAATAAATAAAATAAGCATTTATTTCTCGTTATTTTAATAAGCTACGAGCATCTACGCACGGGCTTCGCCCGTGCTCGATGCTCTCGGGCGGCCTTCGGCCGCATCCAGGCGGGCTTCGCCCGTGCTTGATGCTCTCGGGCGGCCTTCGGCCGTATCCAGGCGGGCTTCGCCGAAGCCCGCCTGTATAATAATTTTATGCATACTTACTTTTCATCTACTTCTATAATATCTGAGTACACAACAATAAATAATTACTAAGTACATTCTATTTTCACATAATTCTCCAACAACAAAGCATTAAAATAATCATGGCAATGAGAGGAATTGATTATTTAACAATATCCTCTCAATTGGTGGGCTACTTTTACGTAAGAAAATAAGAGATGGAATTAATTCAGAAGCCAGGAAGTGTGTAAATCAAATTCTATTGCAGTTCTCGGTCCATGGCTGTGAAATTGAAGCACACGACATATTGCAGTTCCATACCTAACACAAAACCAATCCACAAATACAAATCGTGAGAACTCAAACTTATAAAAAGCAAAATAATCGAGAACTGTTTGTACGACTTGAATCATAAAATGAAAAGGAGGAAATGTGGATCTTACAGGTAACGAAGAGCATTGAATTCGTAAAAGCACGGATCTAGAAGAGATACTTCAACCAGGTAATGCTATCTTTGTTCCCCTTAGCAAATCCATGATTTAGAATCATCTTGAACACCCATATCCCAAAATGTTTGCAGTTCACTTAATGAAATATTCATCATCATCTGTTGACGCTCCCTCACGAAGACATTCCCTGCTAATTGCTTGCTTCCCATGCCCGAAGACATTCCCTGCTAATTGCTTGCTTCCCATGCCCAATCATGGAACCAGAACTCTGCGGAAAAAAAAACACTTATGAGCCCAAAAGGATTCATGACAAAAACTCTAGAAATAAATGAGTCACAGGTATTAGAGATAAAATCAATATATCTATGCTTATGTCCAAAGTATAAATGTACTGAACCCCACAGGAAGCCTACCTCCCCCCTCTCCCTCTCTGACTCTCTTAAATGTGCCACTGCAGTGCAGAAATCTGCACTATAATGTGCATATTTCAGCATTGTACATATTCGTAGACTTCACAATGGCAATATTTACTTCCTTCATCAAATTTAATAATCAGAAACTATGAAATCATTGGAAAAAACACTAACCACACCATCGCCCGACGATCTTCCAACTGCATTTTTCTTCCTTTCCTGTAGGAACACGAAAATCAAAATTAGAAGGATAGTTGAAGTTGCATCGTACTGATTTTGTAGACTCAAACAAATATTAACATTGATATACTTACTTGTGTGATGGGAGACAGAAATGAGAACCACCACTGAAAGAACGACCTGCCACACCATTGTCTCAAGTAGGCAATCCATAGCCAGATTGAAAACCTTTGTACGTATTAGGAAACCCATTGCCACCAGCTGGGTTGCAATCGCCTCTGGCTTGACCAGTAAGAGGGTCAAAGGAAGGTGGGCAGGCTTGACCGAGAGCAAGTAAACTCTCACGACCTTTACCGCTTTTCTGGTTTTTTAGAGTTCATTTTAATCACTGTTCTTCGGTCTGCTTTACACACATGTAGATATCATAGAAATGCACACTGATCTCAAAGTGAGAAAATTGTGGGGTGAAATGGGTGTTGATTTCTGGAATGCTGAGATCTAGAAGGAGAAATTAAATGAATTTTCATATATTGTGATAGAATTTGAACAGTTGAGTTATTGAACCTGAAACTCATTTAGTATCTCCTTCTAAATCTCGGCATTCCAAAAATCAACACCCATTTCACCCCACAATTTTCTCACTTTGAGATCAGTGTGCATTTCTAAGATATCTGCATGTGTGTAAAGCAGACCGAAGAACGGGGATTAAAATGAACTCCAAAGAACAGAGAAGGGGTAAACGTCGTGACAGTAGCTCGATGATATAAAAATTACCTGAAATTTTTCAATAGATCTCAAGTTATTTGCGGAAGAATAGAGGGGCAAAGCACATGAGCAAAAGATTCAATAGAACATGAGCTGCAAATATGGGGAACACCATGTTTCTCTTTTACCTCAATGGGTGTTAAAATACATGAATCGTTATCCCATATGCAACATCAAGATCAAAACATGGTGTCCCCGTTCAATTCTATGCGGCCGATATGGAAGTCCAACAAAATAACAACTGATGACAATTTTATTGCAATTTATATTTGATTTATAGCTGAATCGCAAGAGTACAGTAAAAGCATTCTTTAAATGAAATTCTAATGAAAACATCATGCCAAAAGCGACATGACATCAAGGCGGGCTTCGACCAACTCAGCACGGGCTTCGCCCGTGGTTGATCCCTCGAGTGGTGTTCGGACGCATCTAGGCGGGCTTCGCCTGCCTGAGCACGGGAATCGTTTGTGGTTGATCCCTCGACTGGTCTTTCACCAATGCCAATGCCTGACCGATATGTGCGACTTTAAACCTGAGCAAATAGTGAGAAGTAACGACCTAAATATATAGAACACAGAACTCCTGATTTATGTTATGTAGTTCATTGTAAACAATAAAATAGTATTTTGTTTTTCGGTATTACCTTCTAATCATTGTCAAAACATAATTCCACTCTTCATCTGGAGTGAGGCGTGGTGGCACAGGCGGGATGCGTAGCCTAAATCCTTCAATCTCGGTTCGTGGTCCCTCAGACCACCGCTGTGTAGTCGGCCTAAACATATCATCGTACAAACTGTCATTTGGGTAGATGGTAGCACTTATACACATGTTCTGTGTTTCTGCAACAGGATCTTGCGAAAGCAACGTCAAATTGAAATTAGAGATTCAGAAAACCCAGGTGAAGGTTCAAACCATGAAACGACCAAGCTAAAAAAGTTATGAAATGAGCAAGTTCGTGCGCATGCATCCAAGCGGGTTGCGCATGCCATGAAGAATAAAGTTGTACACTAATATGTCGTGCTCACATTATTTAGCTAATAAAGCGAAGACGTGTAAAACAAACATTATCAATTAAATGGTAAATTTCATCTGTAGACAATAAAATCATGTAAATGTTGAGAAAATTAAGGTCTAAATGAAGTTGCGAGTGAAGCATGAAATGTAGTTGAATGAATTTCCTAGAGCTTTGAAATTTTTTTTAGCATAAAATAAATAATGTAGAGTTGAAGAGGAGCTTACCCACATGATCAAACATTTCCATACGTTGGGTCTGTTTATCATTTATAGGATTTCTTCCTGTTACCAATAGCTTCCTGATTTATTTGAGACATCTCCGTGGTTGCAGCTTCATAATAATGAAGCCTATCCAAAAGCCTAGCAATCTCAAAATTTTTCGCCGTAATTTCTGGGTCAATTTCCATCTCCACTTCAGACCTTGCACAACCCCTTGCGACAGAAGCAGAGACTATTCTCGCAACAACAATTTGCTGCCTCAAGTTCTCAATTGGATCGACACTGGCTTCCTCTTCCAAAGGTCTGGGAGGATTAGGAAGAACCAATCCAACGGTTGATAAATGTTTACGGATTTGGCATCAACGTCGTCTTCGCAGAGATGGAGGCATGCATTCTTCCTGGTGATGTTCGAGTGTTGCTCGAGTAGGAAACTAACGGTCTCTGCTCTTTTGATCTGCCAAGAACAAATTCTTCAGCAATCAACAACATTTTTTTGGTGCTTTACTTTTACCAAATTACATACTAATTCGGGCTCAACTGTATTGCTCTTGTCTTGTAGATAAGTTGTAGTGCTTAACATTCAGCACACCATAATGTGTTGCCTTCAATTAACAGCACACTTAAAAACAAAGATTGTCCTGGAAATAGACTTTTCACATTCAGGAACTACCAAAGCAAAGAAACTGTGGAAATTCCGGAATGGAATTTAGAGCTAAGAAATTGAAACAAAAATCTGGAAAGCAGATGTTCGAAAATTCAAGTCAATGTAAAGGTGTACTTAGAGGAACGAAATTGAGCATCATGATTCAAATCAGAAATATGAAAAATCACAATTGCATGCATCCTGATTCAAAATTTTAGAAATTGAGCATCATCTAAAACATAACATGCTACTCAAATAATCATCAATCCTGCTAATATACAAATCTGAAAATGCATGGATGCCTATTATCAATCTTAACATGTCGTCTTGCAGATATTCATGGATCAAATAACAGTGCAAATTTATAAAAAACACTGCATTCTGCTCCGCCGTCACCAACAGAGGCAACAGAGAGCAGATCCTCAGCCGGGTATACCGTGCGCAGATGTTAAGTCAATCCTATAGTGAACCCAGTAATTGCATGGTACAAATAAATGGCAGGGATGCGTTGGAGGAGGTTAATTAGTTGGAGGAGGTTAATTAATATGCTCGAGGATCGAATTTACTATATCAGGATGGCGATGCCCTCAAGAAATAGATACTATATTTTTCCTTAACTGCACACCACATTATAATCCATGGAGTTTGGATGAAAATGAAAGATTCATCAAATAAAGAATATGTAGCAGAGCTCTTACCATAGAACTGTACAGTTTAGGCCTTATAAACAGCTTGTTGAAGCTCTATATCTTGCATCAGTGAGCAGTATATGTGTTGTAGTAGAGTGAAAGCAAAATAACTACCAAAAAATACAAAATAGCTAATCAGTTACTGATTATTTATGGCATCAATACATAAGAACTGCAATAATATGAAACAGGATTGTGGTGTCTACCTGGAAGAAGAGGGTGAAATTATACATAGAACTTCTCTCTTTCCTCCCTAAATTGGTATAATTAAAAAATCACCATAGAAATTACATTGACAACTTTTAAAATTTTATACATTGTTATAAAATTTGGAGTAGGTTGAAGCGAATGCATGAAGCTCAAGCATATTAGTGATTATCTTGCAAGATAAGCTTCAAGCATAAAATACTTACCCAATATATCTCACATAATAACATTGCAAAAAAGTAACATTGTGTGTTTAGTAAGAGGGATATATGAAATTCAATTAGTTTTATTTAAATTGCACCGATAAGTGAATGCAAGCAGAAATTGAGCCAAGGAAAATAGTTTTAATTGAATTGCACCAAATAAGTCAAATTCAGGTAGTTTCAATTGAATGGCACCGAATGATCCACCTTAAAAAACACTGCAATCAATTAGAACTAATAAAGTGAAAGTTTGGGGGCATGATCCATATAATTATAGGCAGTGCACACTCTACATCTAAGAAATAAACAGTATAATCATATATTTAGAAACCGAAATAAAAAAACAAAATAAGCGACTAAATAACAGAGAACTGGAGAAGTTACCAGGCAGGCCAGCGAGGACGAACATCGAGCACGAACAGCAAGCACGAACGGTCATACAATATCTCTATTACAGTTGCAGAACATGGGAGCAATGTTACTAATTCTTCTTGAGTTAATGAAGCAATCTTAATAACTGAATATTATTGAGTTAATGAAGCATAATTTTATGAATATTATTTGGTTCAATATATAAAGGAGAGACATACAACAGAGGCAAAAAACATCTCCATTGCATTCACGACTACCATAAAGCATGTGTTACAGAAAGGAAGGCGCGGATATTATAGAAAATCTTGCATGAGAAGGTGCAGCTCATTACTTGGCATCCATGTTTTCTAATATCATGTAAGCAGTGTGAGAACCTCAATAGGAAGACCATTGCACATGGGTTAGGTACGAAGCGTCATTGCCTTTTTTAGAAGATACAATAATAATAATAGCATGTAGAAGCAACAACGACTTGTTATAGCATACATGAAGCAGTGAAGCAGTGCTCGAAAGGAAATGTGAAATATACAGACAACAAAGAACAGAGTACATGACGACATAATATGTAATGTATGAAAGAAATACAGGGTGAAAAAAGATTGGCAAAGATACACAACAAAATTTAGGCAAAGTTTGTTGCGTGTTGTTCTATCAGTAGAAGTCTCGTAGAAAGTACTCTGGATTAACATCAAACAGCGCAAGTTGACGCGCAGTTATCTTCATTCCGTCAATCATAGAACCCTCCATCTGATTTGCGGCAGCTATCATTGTGACCTTATCTGCAAATACTACTTCGCCCGTAACCACAGGCTCACCGTCTGTGTTTACATCGACCTTTGCAAACAAATTTCAAATAAGAGCGAAGTAGATAGTGAGTCGGTGAAAATAATATAATTACTGAGAAGTAGTCAGGGGCCATACAGCAGCGTGAAGGAAGCCCAGAAGAGATGCAAACATGCACTTTAAAGTATCTATAGTGGTGGCAAGATTGAGGCCGTTTAGTAGTACGGAGAAGTAATAGTAATCACGCATCTCTTGTGGCACATCGCGGCTGTACGCAAATTCCTCGCGCTGTGTAAGTGTCATATTTGACGATGAGGCAGAAGCGGACATAAAAATTATTCGGGAAGCCCAGAGGCAGGAAGCTGTTTGGCTTAGGAGATGCAGAAGGCACAAACGAATTATGATGTATGCGAAACGGATGAAATGCTACTGATTTTTGTTGATGTGCACGAAGCACAGAACGAAGACCTATGAAAGGAGAAACACAATTAAAAAAATCCGGACAAATAATTATGTCAGTGATGATAGCAAGAAATACAGTTACAGTAAGTAACAAACGGAGTAGAAGCAGCTACCTTACGTAAGGATAAACAAATTAAGAGAATGTAGATGCAGGGCGAGAAAGAGTTAAATAAAGTCAATTGATTAGTATGCATCTGCATGTATGGTAGCATAGTATATTTTGTATCACTTGCATGTATGTGGAGTTGAAGATATACTTTTTAAAGGTGAGAAGGAATTAGTATGAGATATATTGAAAGACCGATGTAGTTACGGCCGACAAGCGTATAACATCAGATCATGTAACAGTGCTTACTGGGAGGAGATATTATAGGGAAGAAAATATAGTACCTCAGAGAAGTTCATTGAAGCAGTAAATGTAATTGTGAGTTGTGTAACAGTTTGTAGCATAGTGTCAAACTGAATGTAGTTGAAGGTCAGTACTTCTGTTGAGAATGTGGAGTTAAAAGGCATTTGAAAAATTCAGAGTGGGAGTGAAATACATGTGCAAGTAGAGAACAGTAGGAAGGGGGTGTATGAAGTGCACCTGAAGTAAAGCTTCTGAAATTAAATCTTTAAATACAACATTCTTTGTGTAAATGCCATGGTATCCGGTGAGGGTACCAGCTTTCACCAAAATTTTTGTATGTGATTAAGCAACGCCTCGCGATGAAGCTACATAAAGTTGGCCATGAGTGAAAACAGGGGATGGTAAGTAAATACCAACATCCTTGATTGTCTGACCCTGAGATTTGTTGATAGTTAAAGCGAAGCTTAAACGGATCGGGAACTGTTTGCGAGTTAATTCAAAAGGCAATTTCAGATCTTTAGCATTTTACACCTTAGAAGTGGTAGTTGGGCTAAGGTTGGTAAGCAGTAAGGCAAAGTAGCAGTACTCCCGCGTATGTGTTGGGACACCATGTGCGTCATCAAATGCATTGCATGGTAACGGAAGGTGGTTCTCGTACGACATGTTTGATGAGAAGGTAGAGGTAGATACCACGGTGTGTTAGAATCGATATGGAAGGTTTAGCTGTGATCACAAAAGGGAATCAACCTGTGGAGAATATTGTTAATATATAGTATAGTTCGACGCTTGAAGATTGTAGTGTAACAGTAAAAGCAGTAGTGACGTGAGTAACGTAAACATGGGGTATATGTACAGTAAGTGGTAAGATATTGTGCACAGACAGTAGTAGAGAATTAGTGAAAAACACAGTTGTTTTGTGCATAGTAAAAAACCTAAAAAAGCAATGGCTAATATAGAGTGAAGTTATGTTATTTTGGAACTTTTCCTAGTAGGCGTACGTGGTTTTGAGTTACAGTTCTTCAGAAACCTATTCAGTGTGTACATCGAATAATGCTAGGTCACGGATGGGACTTCCATCAATGATTTGGCCAGTCATCTCAGCTGCAGCTGCGGTCATCGTCGCTTCATTTTCGAAGATAACCTCACCTGTGCCTAACGGCGTATTATTCTCGTCCACATCAACCTTCAATGATAAAAAGAAGAGAATACAGAGTTACGACGTAGCATGGGTGGAACAATGTATTTTATGAATAAGATACAGTATACGTACAGTGGCGTAAAGGAATCCAGAGAAATCTGCAAACGTAGACTTTAATACCTCAGAAGTGGTATTTCGGCTAAGGTTGCTAGGCAATAAGGCAAAGTAGTAGTACTCTCGCATATGTCTTGGGACATCATGTGCGTTATTAACTGCATTATATGGTAACGGCACGTGGTTCTCGTATGCCATGTTTGATGAGAAGGTAGAGGCAGATACCACAGTGCGTTAGAGTCGATATGGAAGGTGTAGCTATGATCACAAAAGGGAGTCAACCTGTGGAGTATATTGTTAATATATAGCATAGGTCGACGCATGAAGATAGTAGTGTAACAGTAGAAGTACGAAGGACGTGAGTAATGTAAACATTGTATATATGTATTGTAAGTGGTAAGATATCGTGTACAGACAGTAGAGCGGAATTAGTGAAAAAATCGGTGCTTTGTGTGTACGAAAAAATGCAAAAACAATGGACAATGTAGAGTGAATTTGTGTTCTTTTGGAACTTTTGCTACGAAGCAGCAGATTTTTTTTTCTGTGTGAGATTAGTAATGACACAAAATAAAGGTAGTTACGATTGAGAAGAGTAGTATGTATATTATAAGTAATTTCAATAGTAAGTCAAGCGTTCACCTGTACGGACTTTGGCAAGAAGTTCTTTGAAGACAACATTTTTTGTGCATACTCCTTTAACTCCAGCAACAGTTCCATTTTGTATTAAAACTTTAGTGGTTGATGACGATACTCCTCTTGATAAAGCAACATAAAGTTGACCATGTGTGAAGACAGGTGAAGGTAAGTAGATACCAACTTGATTTATTGTTTGTCCCTGGGCTTTGTTTATAGTCAGAGCAAAACTAAGACGAATTGGGAATTGTTTCCGAGTAAGTTCGAACGGTATTTTTGTGTCGCCTGCATTTTTCAGTGGGATGCGGGGTAGAAATACCAACTTGCCCTTATGCTGGCCCGTAAGAATTTCTGTTTCAATAACATTATTCTGAAACTGACGGCACAGGAGTCGTGAACCATTGCATAGACCAATTCGAGGATTCAGATTTCGAAGGAGCATAACAGGAGAATTCTTTTTCAAAGATAGTTTGTGTGGGGGAAGATTGCCCGGGGAGAGACTATTTAGGAATTCCTGCGGGTATAAATTATGGGGGTCATCGTCAACTGAATCAAATGAGTAGTATGTTACTTCATCACCAGGGAGTAATTTCAAACATTTCTCGTTTAGCTCAATTACAGTCTCATTTAACGGAGTCAACAATGCTCTGTTTTCCCAGTAACCAGTGGTGGTAAGACTTAAGGAAATATCCGCAAATACGATGTTAATGAGTGTAGTAATTGAATGTTCGCCATGCCATGGAATAATCATTGAATCTGGAAAATGGATCATATCGTCATCGTATGTAGTGACGTCACCGTTTCCAAGGCGAAGCAGAAACTCGGAGAATTGCTGATCATGGAGAGCGCGCATATTATGAGATAGTGGGAGCAGCTGCACAGATGACCATAGAGGTGAAGTAACAATGCTGGCGTTGATAATTTGAGACTTTGTTCCGTTAATTACGATAGGAGGAACTTGGCGAAAATCCCCTCCCATGATTAGTACTTTCCCACCAAAAGGTTGGTGTATGTCAAGAACATCCTGCAATGAGCGATCAACAGCCTCGAAGACGTGTTTGTGCGACATTGGAGCCTCGTCCCACAGAATTGCGGAACATTGTCGTAGAAGTTTTTGCAATTCAGACTGCTTCTCAATTGTGCAAAATGAACCTGCCTCTATTGGGATTGGAATTTTGAATTTTTGATGGGCTGTTGTTCCACCCGGCAGGAGGGTTGCAGCAATTCCAGATGATGCAACAGCAAGCACGATATGGCCATCATGGCGTAAATGTGCAATGATTGCTTTGTAGAGATAAGTTTTTCCGGTGCCCCCAGATCCATCTATGAAGAAAATACCTCTCTCTTGACGTTGGATAGTTTCGATAATAGTTTGGAAGGCATACATCTGGTTAGCATTTAAATTTTGAATAGACTGTAGATCTGTATATGAGAGTGGTATCGAGAGTTCATCTTCAATTAAGCCTGAGATGGGGATCATATTTGGAAAGAATGCAGATATTTGAGGAATATCGAACTGCGAAATACTTTTGCTATGTTGCTGAAGAGTATAATCAATTTCATGAAGGAGCTTATTTAGAATAAATACATCGCTGATATAAGTGGAGATGTAATCTTCAGTCATTGCAGTGTAATTGTCATTCCATAGTTGCCTAACCTCTGTAGGGTTGCAGTAAAGTAAAATTGTAGTAAATAATGTACGCAGTGCAGATGGCATTTGAAATTGCCGGGCCTCACACATGCAGTTATGTAAGCTATTGTCTCGTTCAAGTAAATCATAATGTTCTGCAGCTTGCTTAAATGTTGAATGTATAGTTGAATCAACTGTCATTAAATGGTCAAAAGATTTAGGGCCTCGAATATGATGTAGAAGCATACGCAGATAAAATCTTTCACCCTCAGATGGATGTACAGAGTACATGCGCCCAATAACTTTTTGATGACGACGGCGTTTGATCCATGTTCTGGACGTCGAATTCCATCTATAGTGTTTAAGAAATTCTGTGTAGATGTAATTAGGTATTTCTTGCTGGGTGTCGTAAATTCTGAAAAATTCAGTTAACATTGTCCGAGAATTTCGTTCACTGGCAAGAACGTCCTCTATTAAATCAGTGGTACGAAATTGCACCTGCTGTTTGTTGGGCAAATGGATCTGTAAACGGCTGACTGACGGAAATGTTTGGTACATACCAAATTTAAATATCTTCCAGCATGCTTCCTGAGGACATATCCAACGACCGTTCACATAGTGAGAAATCTCATTATGATCTGGAAGAGGGTGGACTTCAACTGCGACAGAATCAGGGCCCTTGTGAATGTACTTATATAGGTATTTGATACTCTTGATACTACTGCAAATTTCTACGTTAATATGACAGTTATATTTGAGCAGGAGCCATGGATTATACGAAATAATCCATCGATTATCAACAGCGTACCCATGAGTGCGACGAAGCGTGAAAGATCGGCCATTATCACGACGTCGGTAGATTGGGTAGGAATCTGATCCATGTATAGTATGATTAGCAAAGTCTTTGGGATAACCTTTTTTACACGTACCATGCTTCATGCAAGTTGCATGAGTGTTTATGTGCGCGCACGGGCCATGAATCCTATGTCGCACAACAGCATTATATAGTTCTGGTTCATGCTCAACATGAGGAAGCTCTGCACTAACAATTTTATCGTAGTCGTCTGAAGTGTTCATTTTATCTGATGTATCAAACATAATAAGCATATGAGCATGGGGCAGACCTCGTTTTTGGAACTCAATCACATGAACATGACTAACAGTTTTTCCAAGAACATGTTTATGGAAGATATCGTCTTTTAATCTCTCAAATTTAGCATGAAAGATTCGAGCAATTAAATCAGGACGATCTTGCGACGTTTGTGAAGGGTATAGTGCCTCTGTAATTTCTGGCCATGAAGCGTTGCACGTCATTGTCAGAAATATATCAGGTCTACCATACTGCTGTACAACGGACATTGCATCTTGGTAACGCTGGTACATATCGCGAGGGCCTCCAATAAAGGATGATGGAAGAATAACGCGCCTACCAATATTTGCTGTGAAAGAGGATTATTTTGATGTGAAGGTTGTGCAACATAGAAAATTCAAGCATAATGGATATGATATTGAAATAAATACGTATATACCTCCAGTATTTTCTCCAGCAGTTAGACAGTCCTGTAAACCGCAATATAATTCAGCTCGAATTGTTTTTTGATTATTTTTAATCCATCGAAGTTTTTGAGTTTCAATTTTAAGGTAGTTGTCAACGACATATTGTTGTAGTAGACGACAGCCGTGTAGCAGGAATGATAATGTTGGCTGACGATCCTACGATGATGTAAGTAAAATATTAAATACAATTAAAACAGAAGATGTAGGTGGGCAGGGCAGTTTATATGTTTGAGTATAACCTGGAGTATGTATGAGTAATAATCACAGCAACTAACACGTCGATTATTTAAGCCCTTGTATTCAGCCAACCACCCGAATGTGCCATATGGGAGGAGCAATGGATATTGTAGGGGGTCATAGTAACCGCAATATTCTGGAATAGTAATCAATTGACCTTCTGCTGTTTTCAAAATTATGTTGCGCTCATTTGATTCTAAATATTCGTCCACATCAACAATTATAGCGACAACCTGTGATGCAGTTGGCAATGTATATTGAGGGCCTAGCGCAGGACGTTCCTTGATAACCAATCTGCAGTTCGTAATATTTTCATGTTGAGCTAATTGTTAGAACATTGATACGAACGGATTCACTGAGTACAAAATACTTTGTATTTTCTCAAGCAATGCACAATCAAGCTCTGTGTTTTCTTGCAAACGATGATCTACTGCGTGTTCAGTGTCGTAGATGTATAGTTGGAGGTATCTAGGGCGGCTGTTTATAGGAGGTAACAGAGAACCAATTCTGTGATATATTGATCCGTGAGCCCGAAATGTGTACACGACATGCTGCTGGCATGCTAATGTTTCGTCTAAGTTCACACCCATAGAAGTAAAAGAGAAAACATGATTGTATGAGCGAATGTATCTTCTGAAATGATGACCCTCAGCAGAATCAGTCGTGAACAAATTGTAAAGGTCAGACGGAGCAGGTATGTGTGGAATTTGAACTCGTCCATTGGCGCAACACAACGTTTCTGTCTCCCCGTCAAATAGTTTAGCGTTACAGTAACAGCAGACATGAGGTCGTTGTAGTTGTAAGTATATAATATGTTGGTTGTCTTCACAGATGCGTGCAATGTTATGATATACAGGACGACGCGTGGAACGAATGCGCGCAAGGTTGTTATAATCTATGTGGGCACGTTGTGGAGTTTAGGTCATAAAATTATCTGTAGGAGAAATATGAGTTGTAAGATATATGTAGCAGCACACAAACTTGATGAATATGAAGAACGTACCATTTGAATTAATAGACGCTAACATATGTGTGTCTGTCACATGAGGTGTGTACTGCCCAATGTGTAGACGTAATGTAGATGCGATATCTGGATTTGACAATGTTGGAGCAGAAGTTATTGCGGTAATGAAGTCATCTGTGGCTGTAGCTGCATGAGTAGTTAAGGTAGAAGATAATGTTGGGATGGTGAACTCAGATAGCACTGAAGGACGTGGTTGGCACGTTGATGATTCGCCAATTTCCATCATTTGTTCGGCACGAAAGTGTGATAAATATGGTATATATACTTGTCAAAGAATATGTATGCACAACAGCAGTATTTGAATCTGTCACTGTACAATGCGTACATATCTTGTAGGTTGCATGAATGTATGATGAAATATAAAAAGATATTACACGTACACGTATGATAATGCATATAATGTTTGTACCTTCGGCAATGGTGGGAGACAATTGCGGGACTGTACGTGGTTGTGGTCGTTCTGCATGAATGGAGTGATTGTCGGAGCCATGATCTTGTGTGTGGTGTTGCTGCCGGCGTCTCTGAGTTGCAGCATGTCTGTGCTCTCTACGCTCTGCGCATTGTTGTTCTGTCATACGCAGAAGTCTTGCTCTTTGGTAAGATCGATTACGTGCTCACTGTGCAGCACGTTGTTCATCAGTCATCAGGGCTCTTCGTCGTTGTGAACGCGCCCGATTAGAAGCTCGTTGAGCCTCTCTTTCGGCTTCTGTCATGTGTGCATTTCTTATTAAGCCGGAAGAGTAGGTGTCAGCATGTTCATTTGGTTCCGCTGTACATTGTAGACGTGGCCGTGTTCGAGGACGAATAGTACATTGAGCATCAGCGTTCATGTGGCTGACGGTATGATCGAGGTCCATTAAAAATTCATTGGCGGCTGAATATCTGGGAATTCACAATGTCGCTGTAAGGAATATAGTAAACCGCACAATTGTAAGGAGGAATTGAGAGAATGTAAGACAGGTGATTGGAACAATGACAGACGATTCACGAAGATAATACGGAAGCACAGTAAATGTTGTCTGAATCATATGAATGCATGGAGTTGTCTGCATGAAGCACAACGTCTGTAGGGTGTACGGAAGCACGTGCGAGTTGATGTTCTTGGTTGCGGGAGGGAGATTGCTGAAGGGAGAGGTCGTGTACATACACATATTCTTAGGATAATTTATTAAAAACAAAATCAAATCAGATTTTATGATTTTACATTTGAGAATGAATGTAGGGTCAAAGTAAATAATCTGCTCATCTATGTGAGAACAGATGGCGAGCAAAAATGATGAGCTGAACATGCGCAAAGAAGAAATGTAGAGTCCTATCAGCTGAACATGCGCAAATGATGAGCTGAATGTGAATTAGTAGTATTTAATAGCTGTAAATGTACTGAATCAAAAACTTGAGTCCAAAGAGGTTTGCACGGAATGAATTTGTGATGGGTGAACTATTTAGAATTTGCGAGGAAGAGAGGAGGTTGATTTAAAGAAGAGAAAGAGATGCATATCTCAACAAATGTGGGATGACGATTAGAGTTTCATGAGCAATGAGCATAGTAACCCATTTTTCCAATATCACGTTAAAGAACATGAAGATCAAGAAAAATAGATGCTAACTATTATAGTTTGATTTGAAATATGGGGTAAGCAAGGAGCACAGAAAGGACAGTGGAAGATCTGAAGATAGAAATCGTGTGTTGTTGAACAAATACAGAATGAGGAATTCATTTTTATGAGTAAGGAAGCAAAGCAGTCGTTAATTATTAAGCATTTTAAAGGGTAAGACAATGAGGATTTCACTTCGATGAGTAAGGTAGAGAAATTAAGAGCAGATGGCTGGAGCTATGTCCGCAATCAGTGGCTCTTCATCAGAGATTGCAGAAGCTTTGGGCGAGGAAGAGAAGACGTAAATTCTGCTATTTATCTCATTTTATAGTCTGATAAGTCAGTACCGATTATTTGACCATTTGTTCATATGATCTCAAATACTATTCTGCAATTCAGTAGCACATTCTGTTTGTTGTTCACTCAATTTGGAATTTTGGAAACAATATTCTGGCAAGCATCATAAATTAGGCCGTATGGTATTTCAAATGTTAGTGGATTGGAAGTGTAGAATAGTGCCTTCTGAAGTTGTTTAGACTTCCAGCGAAGGAGAATAGCATATACAAATTATTGTACTGCAACAGGCTTGGGCTAAATAGAGGGATGTGTATTAGTCAGATCGATCCTAAAATTGTACTGAATTGACTTTGTTCTGCTAGTTTTCCTTATCGCAAGTAACAGCATGTATTTTTTTCAGCTTGGTTTACGGTTACATTTTGTAAACAGTATTCTGGAAAGCATCATACATTTGGCCATATGGTCTTTCAACTGTTAGTGGCTTGGAAGTGTAGAATAGTGCCTTCCGAAGTTGTCCAGCGAAAGAGAGTAGCATATACAATTATTGTACTGCAACAGGCTTGGGCTAAATAGAGGGATGTGTATTAGTCGGATGGAGCCCAAAATTGTACTGAATTGACTTTGTTCTGCTATTTTCCTTATCGCAAGTAACACCATTTGGGTTTGGGCTAAATAGAGGGATGTGTATTAGTCGGATGGAGCCCAAAATTGCACTGAATTGACTTTGTTTTGCTATTTTCCTTATCGCAAGTGACAGCATTTATTTTTTTCAGCTTGGTTTATGGTTCTATATTATTGAATCACCCAAAAAGTAAACATCAGAGGTAGAATCCAATTGCCCATGGCTGTAAATTGTAGTTACTAAAATAAATCACTGAAATTGTAATTCTCAAGAGCCTAATATAACTTATATATGTAGATGTGCGACAGAGCTGAGGAGCAGCAGCGACAGGAAGCTGGGACGGAGGCCGAGTAGATGTGTGGGAGGAGCAACAGACGGAAATTGAAAAACACATCGAAGTAGAAGCACCGACGATGTTGGAGTCACAAATTGCAGGTATAAGAGGAAAAAAAAGACACCCAAAAAGTAAACATCAGAGGTAGAATCCAATTGCCCATGGCTGTAAATTGTAGTTACTAAAATAAATCACTGAAATTGTAATTCTCAAGAGCCTAATATACCTTATATATGTAGATGTGCGACAGAGCTGAGGAGCAGCAGCGACAGGAAGCTGGGACGGAGGCCGAGTAGATGTGCGGGAGGAGCAGCAGACAGAAACTGAAAAACGCATCGAAGTAGAAGCACCGGCGATGTTGGAGTCAGAAATTGCAGGTATAAGAGGAAAAAAAAGAAGGAAATGAAAATCAAAAGTAAAATGAAATGAAAAGCAGAAGTAAATAGCGCGCACCTGCAAGGGGTTTCGACGGAGAGCAAGGAGGAGTTGGGGAGACCGACCGAAGCAGAGCAGGGAGAACCGAGCGGAAGCTGCGAACAGTTGCGAGCAGCTGCGTGGGAGAAGCCGCAGGCGCAAGAAAACGGCGAGGAAGTAGAAGCAACGGGGATTGAGAAATTGCCGACAGAGAACGAAGCAGAGAAGGAAAGTAGAAGCGAGAGCAAGTCGTACGTACCGCCGATGCCTGTCGACGGAGAGGAAGAACGAAGTGGTGGGAGCCAAAGAAAGCGCAGCGGCGGTAGAAATGGAAGCCAGCGAGGGAGCGAGGGAAGTGTCATAGCGGGGAGAAGAAGAAGATGTCGTGGAGGCGTGATGGCTTTGAAGCGGCACGAATGAACACATTAGGGCACGACACCTACGCAGGAGACGACGAAGAGGAGACACGCACGCGATTTTTACACCGCCGATGGTTCTCCGACGGACACGGCGTCGTTGCAGACGTAGGCGGCGAGAACGCGAGTGTTGGCGACGGAATGACCTAGCCGGAATCGCGAGCCACGAGGGAGTTTTGTCGAACCGAATTTGAATGGGCAAAATAGTAAATACACTGCCGTGACTGAGCCAAGCGGCTACTGTAGCAATTCCATGTTTGCTTATTTAATATAGATATCCTTCGTAGTGATATTTATGCATTGGTTTTTTTTCTATTTGTTGCGCGTTGGTTAGCGCTTTCACGGATTGGAGGAAATAAATTAGTGAGCTAAGCATGCGAACAGTCAAAAAGAGAACAAACATTAGGACAACGCGACTTTTTCAAGAAAAAACTCGGAAAAAGAAAAAATCACGCAGTCAGATCCAGTTTTGACAAAATCCACAAGTTGCGGTCAATTATAAGAGTCAGAGTTCTTAGGAGGGTGACAAATCACCGCTCATTTACAAATTCTCGAGAAAAAGCTAAGTCTTCAGAAGCGCTGACAGGAGCTGCAGTTTCTGGAGCAGATTCATCCCAAACAGAACGAGCTCTGAGTAGGAGGATGAACGAAGCGCCAAGTCTTCGCCGGAAAACTTCAGAGCTCTCTCTTCTCATTTTTTATAGCTTTTCGGGGGGGCACACTGGTAATTGCGCCCTTCTGGATGCTGAAGGAACGAATTGGAACGCCTGATTTCGGTCTCCTGGATCACCAATTTATGGAATATGACGACCTTGCCCACGGCGGTTCAGGTAGCTTGGGAAGGACGTCGACTGCGGTGGCGGCGGGGATGGCCCGCGCGTTGAGTGCCCGCGTGAAAGGTCGCTCGGAGGTGCGCGAGCGGAGGCGTGCGTGGAGGCGCGTGCACGAAGGGTCACTTAGAGGCACGCGCGGAGGATCTTGCAGAGGCGCGCACGCGAAGGGTCGCTCGGAGGCGCGTGCAGAGGAGAGCGCGCAGAGGGTCTTGCGGAGGCGCACTCGCGTGCGGAGGCACGCGTGCGTGCGAAGAGGCGAAGGTGCGTGCACTGCCTCCCATCAGCGCCCAACGCAGGCAATGATTTATTTGAGCGCCTAACTTGGACGCTAACTGATTTGGGCGTTGACTCAATCAACACCCAATGGGGGCGCTGAAATGAATCATCGCCCCTTGGGGCCTGGGGTGCCGCGCACACACAAAATTTGTGCCAGCGCGCGCAATGTGCTCCGGCAGCGGCCTTCGCCCGAACGCTTTGCTCGATCACGGCAACCACGTGGGAGCGTGAGGTCTTGCGCGCATGCCCATTCTGCGCGCCCGCACGTTCCGGCATCTATTTGGGAGATCAAACAAACTTGATATTACTCGAGAACGAGCATGTTGAAATTGTATTGGCGAGCCGGCCGAAGTCGAGGGGACTAAGATTTGATTACTTGAATTTTAGGTTAACCCTATCACTATTTAATATGCTCATGCAATTATTTCTCATTATTTTAATCTTTTTTTGGCCATTTATGGCACATAAATGCTATAAACAAACACATAAAATCACCTTTTTTAGATAGAAAGCAACCACACCTCATCTCCACCAACCATAAGGTCCATAACCAATAAGTTTATTAATATATAGCAACTTTTAATCATACCTTTTTTTAGTAACATATTCTTTTTTTTTTTTTGCTTCTCAGACTTTAAATAAACCTTAAAATAGAATATTCTCCTTTTCTACTTAATTCACATTGTCAAATTAATTAGCTTTTAAAAAAAATTTAAATTAATTATTCAAATATGTGAATGAATGACATATGACATCTTATCATGTACAAATTACCGATCTCCTGCTCGGGCTCTGATCGTGATTGCCGGTGTCCTTCGTGATTAGTGCCGCCGACTATCACCAAGTCGGCGGCGGTGAGGTTCTCGACAAGAAGAGATGGCTGTCGGCGGTGAGCGGGTGAGAACTGTCGATTCTTCAGGCAAGTTCCCAACGAGTAACAAAAAGACACTTGTTTGGCACGAAATTTTTGTCTTGGTAAGTTTGAACAAAAACGTCATCGCCATAGAATAGAAAGTTAGTTTTGAACGTTGTTGCGTACCCATAAAGGCTTTGGGGTGCGTCTAGAGAAAACCCCGCTAAAGAGAGGAGGGGGAACCAGTCGAACCCCGGATCGCGGAAGTAGAGGACCCGCCGCGCAAGTACGACGCGCTAGAAACAGCGCCAGGTAAGCACAAAACCGCACCCCACTACCGGGGTGCGGTTAGCCCACGCCCCGCTAAGTAGGGGGCGGGTAGCCCGCACCCCACCCGCATGGGGTGCGCCCGGGTCGGCCAAGCCGCACCCTCCCCCCATAGGGGGGTGCGGCCAGGCCGCACCCCACCATGGGGGAGCGGCCAAGCCGCAACCCCCCCCCCCCCCCCCCCCCCCCCCATGGGGTGTGCGGCCAAGCCGCACCCCCCCATGGGGGGTGCGACCCAACCGCACCCCCCATAGGGGGGTGCGGCCAACCCGCACCCCCCTTGGGGGGTGCGGCCAAACCGCACCCCCCATGGGGGGTGCGGCCAAACCGCACCCCCCATAGGGGGGTGCGGCCAAACCGCACCCCCCATAGGGGGGTGCGGCCATAGGAGGGTGCGGCCAAACCGCACCCTCCCATGTGAGGTGCGGCCCAGTCCCCCTCCGCAGAGGACACCGCATCCCCACGTCAGAAAGGGTCGAAGTCCGCTTTTCCTGGCTTCGCTCACTTTTACGCCTCGCCTCGCTCACTTTTACGCCTCGCCTCGCTCACTTTTCCGCCTCGCCTCGCTCACTTTTTGTCTTTTCAGTTTCTCACTTTTCAGGAACGGCTTGTCGCCTTTCCTCAAAGGGCAAGATGGTCATTTACGAAAAATGGTGATCCAAGTGCCCCAAATCGAGAAATATGATTCGTCAGCCAAGTTGGTTATGGTGATTACGACGGCAAAATTACCGGGCTACCCCCGGCCAAAGCTATAAAAAGGCCCCCAAGGCTTCATTTAGAGGATCCCCGGCTTGAGGACCAGAGAGAGCTCCTTGAAGATTCCCACGGATTTCTACTTCGGTGCTTGAAGATCTTCTTCGTCAACTTAGAGATTTCCTTCTTCGCGAAAGCGGACAAGGCTCCCGCTTTCGTTCTCAGGAAAGCGGACAAGGCTCCGGCTTTCGTTCTCAGGAAAGCGGACAAGACTGTCTCGCTTCCGTTCTCAGGAAAGCGGACAGGGCAGTCTCACTTCTGCTTTCTCAAAAACAGACAGGGCAGTCTCACCTCTATCCTCTGGAAAGCGGACACGGTCTTCTCACTTTCGTTCACCACTGTACTCATAGGAAAAGTACTTAGTTTTTCCGAGAGGTGGCCTGTCACCCTCAGAGTGCTCTCTCTCTCTCTCTCCCTCTACTATTGTAACGAGCAGCGGCCTGTCGCGCTCTATCTCTAAGCATCCAGTTGTAACCTCTCAGGAGATAGTGAAATTTGGACGGCACAGCTCCGACCACGTGGTTTTTTACCCTTTCCGGGTTTTCCACACTAAAAAGTCTCAGTGTACTCAGCAAATTACAAATTGACTGTTTGCGCGCTTAGATCGCTCCCGAGCTAAGGCGGTTCAGTTGAACCGGTCTACCAAGAACCCTAAGCGACCCGCAACAAACGTAAAAGTGAATGAAGTTCCTTAGCTGGGGTCGGGCTTTCGCGCCGGCCGGTCGCCGCCGCCGCCGTGCCGACAGAGCCGTAATTAATAAATTATTATATCGGCCCGACCGCATTTAGAATTCACGTGAGCAGATATTCCATTATCATGTTTTTTTTATATATTAATAAACCCCAAAAATAAACCACTCACGAAGTCACGAGTCACGAGTCACGAGTCACGAGTCACGAGCAATAAAAATATAAAATGAAAAAAAATATTCCATCCGCTTGGCAGCCTTAAGCCAATCCGAAAGTGACACATCAACTCAAGGCTGCATCAAGCCACGCGCATTAATTTATATTGCCTAATTTTATATACACTTTCATTTTTTATAATAATAATAATAATAATAATAATAATAATAATAATAATAATAATAATAATAATATGCTTAGGGTCCCACAAACGGATGAAGATTCCATTTGGTTCATTTAAAGTAAGATGGATTTTTATTTATCCAAAGCTGCAATTATTTATTTATTTATTTATATAGAAAATAAAAATTAATGATATTGTTTAACCGCTGGATTAAAGAAGAATAAAATCTGAGCCATGGATAGTATACATTTGGCTTAAATATAGAGGATCATAATTCCCCACAAACTACCCCCTCCCTAAAGGATGCCCTTTTTTTTAAGTCTATGCTTGCGACGGATCGCAGGTCCGTAACCCGCCCATGGCCAGTCCGGCAAAAGTGTGTTTCGAGACGCCGGATCCTGGAGCGAACAAAACACAATCAATCAATTATTAAATCAAAAACACAGTCAATTATTACAATCATTACATCGAAAACACGATCAATCAGATGGAATTCGACGGACCGGAGGCAATCAAAACTCTAATAGTCAAACTGATAGTCACCTAAAAAAACTTAATCCTTCAAACTTTTATTAGTATTATTATTAGTTCCCCAATTTCATACCGTATATCATGCTCTGAGCGGTCTCATAAGTCCTATGCTCCGTTTGGCGCAACGTTTTTGTTCGGATGAGCTTTTGTATAAAAACACCACCATCATATAATGTATGTTTGGTATGACAACGGCTGACCGCCGTCAAGAAAACAAAACTGGTTTTGAACATAAAAATGGACGAAATTTCTTAATTGAGGTAGAACATTTACAAACGATAATTCATAATCATCGTGTTCGCAACCGCTGACCGCCAAAATTTCAACGGAGATAAAACTTTTATAATAAATATGATATATATATATATATATATATATTTATAAGGTGACAATATAACTCACATATACAGTACTACTCGGTCTACTCCAAACAAGATAAAATCATATTTTTACAAAGAAATGAAGAACAGATTAAATAATAATAATAATAATAATAAATCACTCCGCTTCTTGCTTGTTTCTTCCCGTCGATCTGCTAAGAAGTTTGGATGGTGGAGAGGCGGAGGTCTCCAATGGCGGAATCGGGATCTCCATCTCGCCTTTCAGAATCTTCACAATATCCCCACTATCAGGTCTCAATTCCGGTGTTTTCTGCAGGCAGAGCAGCGCCAACTTTATACAGAGATTCGCCTCATCCCTGTCATACGAATCCCTGAGCTTCTCATCAACAATGTCAAGGATATCACCCGCCTGAGCCAATTTCCTGCACCAGGATATGAGATTTGCCCTGTCGAACTTCATGGGCGAGCCCTGCATATGAAGAGGTCTTCTTCCCGCCACAATCACGAGAATAAAAACGCCGAAGCTGTATATGTCAGCCTTCTCCGGCGGATGGCCGGCGCCGGAAGTTTCTGGAGCGACATAAAAGACGGTCCCTCTGGTGCTCGTCGTGCAGGTGAGTTCTTTGCTGTAGAGATCGGAGTTACAGATGTCGCTCCCGAGTGATTTGCCCTTTCTCTTCTTCCATCCCTTCATGAATCTGGAATCCGCAGTAGAAGTTCTGCCGTTACCCCTTTTGTTGATCTCAGAGAAGTACTCCTCCTTCCACCATTCCCTCAATTTCTTATCCTTCTTCTGGCATCGATCCTCAACGTTATCTTGATTCTGAGAGTCCAGGTCTCCGCAGAGAGTTTCAGCTAGGCTGCATTTTTCAGATTTCTCCATTTGATTCGACTGTTTGAACTCCGTGGAACTCTTTCGGTCATCGTCCCAATCCGGGTTGTTTGATGGGCAGATCTGGTTGCCGATCCATTCTCTCACGTAGTCTTTGCTGGAAAGCTCCCCACTCTCATCCTGCTTCCACCACCAATCCTTTCCCCGAATCCTTTTCGAACCGTCTAACGGCGAACTCTCAACAGATTCGCTGCATTTTACAACACTTCCGAGCTCTTCGTCGCAAGTATTTTTTGGATTCAGCTTCTTCTCATGAGAAGAGCAAGTATTTGGAGGAGGAGAGGGAAGGGGAATGTCGACCTGGGGGGTAGGGCTGAGTTCCTGGCTGAACATGTCACCGGAGATCAAAACGGCTACATCAGTCTTCCGCCTGGAGATGCCGAAGTCAGCGATCTTCGCCTGGAAATCTGGGCCGAGGAGCACATTGCTGGGCTTAATGTCGCCGTGGATCACCGGAGGATCGCACTCGAGATGGAGAAATGCGAGTCCTCGAGCGATGTCGAGGATGATACGGAACCGGCGATCCCAATCGAGGATCGGGCGGGACGAACCAAATAGCGCCTCCTGGAGACTGCCATTGCTCATATACTCGTAGACGAGGAGGCCACGAGGCAGGCGCTTTCCCTCCAGGCAGTATCCGAGAAGCGAGACGATGAAGGGCGAGTGCGGAAGATCGGCGAGCACCTGCAGTTCGTTCTGAAACTCGCGGGCCGGGAACGACGCGGATCCAGAGAGCGGGCTTTCGAGTCGCTTGACCGCGACGGACTTGCCGTCGGGGAGGATGCCGCGAAATACGGCCGCAGAGGCCCCGCGTCCGAGGGAGCGCGAGGGGTCGAAGTTGCTGGTGGCGGCGCGGAGGTCACGGAAGGCGAAGCAGCGGAGACGGGGCTGAACGATGGAGTCCAACGGGAGTGTTGGAGAGCGGCGGTGGGAGAAGCGGAAGTAGAGGAAGATGAGTAAGACGAGGAGGAGGATCGCGAGGGAAATGGCGATAACGGCTGTTAGGAGGAGCGAGTCGAGGTGTCTCACTCCGTGTGCGGCGGCGGCTGGCGGTTCAGGGAGAGATCTTGCCGTCATTGTGGACGAGAACGGATTTGCGCTCGGAAGTTGGATCACGGTGAAGAAGATGGAACTGTGCGGAGTAGTGATGGGATATATACCATTAGATTGGGGAGCGATATTGCGGGAAACGGATCACCGTTCATCCCTCATAAAACGGAATGATGTACGGCGATCCGTTACTATAAATAACAGAATTAGTTTTGATGCATATAATATATTATTTACTACTTTGTATAGTTGTATTAACCCCTGTATTGTTGGATCCGGAGTATCCATTTCTTCGTCTGATGGCCAAGAATTTTTTGAAATATATCTAGTGATCGAGAATTTTTTGATTAAAAAAAAGAACAAATTGTTAATAATCCTCTTTAGTTTTATCCTCTTTGTCAATAACCCCCCTAAGTTTTAATAATAGGATGATAACCCCCCCCCTTAGATTTCATTAGTAACGGCGTTTCTTTTCCTTGGCCTGCACTCCACCCTCGTTCCGCATTTTTTCCCGATTTCCAGCCCTAGCCGATCGCGTGCGTCGCTCCCCATTTCCGGTGAGTTCGTCGGCGTAGGAACTGCTCCGTTCATCTCTAGTTTGTCGGCGAGTATGTCGACCTAGATCGTCGGGGGCGTGGACTGCCATGTTCTTTTCGAAAATCCTCCAGCCCTAGCCGATCTACGCCCCATTTTCGATTTCTGCGTTCAAGGTCCGCGACCCTCCCCTTTTTTTGTCATGAATGTTTCAGATCTACATATATTTTGTTCGAAAGCCATTAAAATGCGGAATTTCTTACCTTGATCGCTGGACTTGAAATATTAACGTTGTTCACTAATTTTACTACATACTCATTGGAGCAAGTTCAATTGGATTCATTTCATGGATTTAACGGTGTGCGATTAGCGCTGTGAAGAATAGGTGAGATTAGTGAGCTCATCAAATCAACTTGAAATGCATCTGGACCGTAAAATAGATCCCCTCCATTTCGTCAGAAATTGTCGTCGGAAATGGAGAGGATCCTGATATTATATTGTTCCACATGACAAGTTCAAAAATCTAATAAGAGCACACGTCAACAATCAAAATATTAAAAAAAGAGCGAAATTTTCTATTACTTTGCGACTGCGATGCATTCGTAAAGTACTTGTACAACTCCGACGTTTTAGGGAGTGCAACTTACCAACTATCTCAAAACTCCAAAGTGTTAGGAAAGATGCTACCAACTCTTTTATTATTATCAAGTAGGGTCGGTCAAATTGCTCGCATGGCTCCCTCGCACGAAATCATGCCCGAAACTTCTATGTACTCGTGCCCGGAGCCAACCCGGCTCCCTTGCACTAAACCGTACCCTAGGAGTTCCCCTGCACCCATCCATGCCATGAGCCAACCATGATGTGCCCGTGCTGCCCCATTCAACCACCTGAATGACGGGCCGCACCCAACACGACGATGTAGCATAACTCGAAGGAGCAGACGCGTCCCACAAAGCCGTTGTAGAAGTTTACAACAGAGTGCGGTATGACGGTAAAGTTAGACGCCGATTCACCGAACATAGCAATTTGAAATGGGTCAACTGTAATTTCAACTAAAAATACTAAACTTTTGTGCCAGCTGGCAACTCATCGCACCGTTAAAAAAGCCTGGATGATCGGCTCATGTATTACTAACCGGGATCTTTTCCGAGAATGGAGGAGGAAAACCGGCGGGAATTATTTTAATTTTAATTTTTTAAAGGCGTTATTTTCAAAAATTCATGCCACCAAAATTAAATGTTTGAAAAATGCATCTTAGCTATATAATAATTTATACCCACATCATCAAATGCATAATGACTATTCCATTATTTTTATTATCGCATTCTTTTAAATTAAAATTAAAGGACATATAAAAATACGAGTGACAGTGCACGGGGGCCCCCCGTGCTCCGCGCGACAGTACTTTACGCGCACCCGGCGGGCTTCGCCCGCACCCGGCGGCCTTCGTCCGCAACCGACGGCCTTCGAGTGACAGTGCACAGGGTCCCCCCGTGTCCGGCGCGACAGTACCCTGCACGCCCCCCGGCAGGCTTCGCCCGCCCCCAGCACGCACGCAGTTATATATAATTTATTTTTATTTTTCTTTTTTAAATAAAAAAAATGAAATTGAATATATATTATACATATAATATTATCTGTTATATATATCATACGTTATAATTTTTTTTACAGAATTTTTTTTTTTAAACGAAGTCCGCCGCCCTGCCATTGCCGTCCGCCACCTCCGCCACCTCCGCCACCTCCGCCACCTCCGCCACCGGAGCCACCGCCGGTCTGACCGGACCCCACCGCCGAGGTCGCCAGACCCCGGCGAACTCGGTGGGGTTGGTCCGGCGGCGGTCCGTCAGGGCCACCGCACCGTGAGGCCCAGATCTGTGCCTCACGGTCAGGGCCACCGCCGCCGGTGACCCTGCCGGACCGCCGCCGGACCAACCCCGCCGAGTTCGCCGGGGTCCGGCGACCTCGGCGGTGGGGTCCGGTCAGGCCGGCGGTGGCTCCGGTGGCTGCGGCGGCGGCGGCGGACGGCAAAGGGGGGAGGCGTGAAATCGGGTTTTGATCGGGAGGAGAGGAGGCTGAAAAAATCTTATATTGTTATTCGCACGCCAGGTAATTTCGAATATGGCTATTTGCAACCCAGATCAGCGGGATCGAACGGCTGAGATTCAATCTGCGGTTCTATTTGAGCCTCAAATGGTCCTATAAGTTTTCCTTTATATAATATAGATTTTATATAGGAGCTCCTCCTCCCGAACCAAAGTGTTGTGCGAGTTTGTGGGAAGGCAGACGAAGTCGCCCAATCTTCAAATAAGTGTCTCTTCGCAGGGCGTGGACCGTCTTCCACACCTTACAATGAGGGTGTTATTTATAGGCAAATATAAGAGGTTCCTAGGAGGTCACCGAGAGGCTGCCGGCATGAAGTATGTCGTGATGAAGGTCGCCGAGCTGAATTGCACCAAGCATGAATGCAACCGAGCTGAATTTCGAGGAGCTGAATTACGCCGAGTTGAATGCTTGCCGAGTTGAACCCCTGAGATGTCTTTCTTTATTATGCACATGATAATATATAATATATTATTTATCATAAGCATCGATTTTTTTTTTATATTAATATGTATAATTTATTAAAAGAGAATCCAAATATTTTGATGCAATGCTTCACTTCTTAAAAACGATTCAAAATTTGTTACCTACAATCAATTTGAGGGTTAAAAACATTTTTCTACTGAAAAAAGCCATCAATACAATGTAAAACAATACAATCAGTAATGCCAAGTGTCTCTCTTGTGTACTATGTGTCTGGAACATGTCGCAGCTCGATGTTTCGTAATATATGCGCGGATAAATAATTTTGTAGGAGATATAGAGTGACAACTATGTATATTGTGTTAACGTGTGCCGCCTCCTCCATTGGAACTGGATCCTCTCCAGTTCATGCGAACTGGATAGTATCCAGTTCATGATCGGACGGTCCCAAATTCATCTCGCAAAAGTCAGCTCGCCAATTCAGCGAGTGCTCGCCGTCAGATTTGGGAGATGAAATCGTGACCGTGAACTGGATACTATCCAGTTCGCATGACCTGGAGAGGATCCCGGTCCTCCTCCATTACCGGACCACCATTATTGCCCTCCTTTTCTATTTTAGGAAGCTTTCCCTCTCCTCTCTCTCTATATATATGTGCGTATATATTTTAGGGTTAAGATATTCCCGTAACTGAGAGGAGCAAGAGAAGGTGCGGCTGTTCACCGAGTGAGAGGAGGCGGAGCCTGTGTGTTCTGCGACCAAATCAGAGGAGAAAGGCGTTTCTCCATCAGCGGTGGCAGGAGGTTTTGCGGTGACCTCGGCGAAGCTTTGTTCCGGCGATCCGACCTCGGCAAGGAGTTGGAGATCTTGGCGTCGCAGAGCAAGCGTGAAGGCGGGCCTCTTCATCGACGGCGGAATCCTCGGTGGAGAATCCTTGGAGGCGGGCGACACCGACGCTGTTGAAGGAAGGAGGCGTACCTCTGTTTGTGCGATACTGCCCGGCGGTAGCTAGCGGTACCGCGTGCGGTAGCTCCCAGATTCAGATCAGACATTCTCTCTCGGCGTATTTCAAATCTATTTGATTTCAGTGTAATCTCTGTCCAAAACTCTCTGATTATTATAGTGGATCTTCTCCGATGCTCTCTCCGTGGACGTAGGAGCTTCTCTCCGAACCGTGTATATTTTGCGTCGTCTGTGTGCTTGAAATTTCTCCGTATTTTATTTTTGCGCACTATTGTTATTGCTCGGCTTATTTTCGTTGCGTTGTCCGCGACGTTTCGAAGCCGCGGACTAGATCCAATTTCATAACAATTGGTATCAGAGTCAGATTCCGACTCTCGGACCTCTGCGAACAAAAGCAATGACGGCAAAATTCGAAATTCCGAAGTACGACGGCAAAATCAATTTTATTTATGGCAGAAACGGATCAAGACAGTTCTCGTTCAGCAAAATCTCCTTATATAGGGCGCGCACTGCTCAGCCAGGAGAAGTCCGGAAAGGATGGAGAGTAATGAGAAGAACTAGATCTGAAGGCGATCAACAGGATCCAGTTGTGTCTAGCGGATGAAGTCATGTACAATGTAGTCGACGCTGAGACTACGTTCAATTTGTGGAAAAAATTGGAGAAGCTTTAATTTATATGTCAAAGTCGCTCACAAACAAGCTCTACGTTAAGAAGCAGTTGTACAGTTTAGGGATGTCTGAGAATACGCAGTTGCTGGAGCACTACATGAATGTGTTCAACAAGCTCATCTCCCAGTTGCGCAACATGAAGGTAAAAGTCGAAGAAGAAGACATGCTCTTCTTCTGATGTCTTCTCTACCGAAGTTTTTTAATCATTTGGTCACCACGATCCTTTATGGGAATGACACTCTAAAGATGGAAGAGATGATGACCACGCTGATGTCAAATGAAACAAGAAGTCAGGCTTTAGCTCCGACGAGGGGCTATTGGTGAAGAGCTAGACTCCAAGCAGAGGGAGATCCAAAGACAGAGGCAAGCAGGGAAACAGATCCAGGTCCAAGTCGAAGAACCGAAATAACAAGTGTCACTACTGCAAGGAAGAAGGACACTGGAAAAACAACTGCCCGAAGAAGAAACTCAAGGAGAAGAATCAAGAGCCACAGCAGGCGGCTGTGGCATCAGACCAAGAGAGTGATGCTGATGTTCTCCATGTTCGATCCAGCCTCGACTCCACCGATGCATGGATCATGAATTTTGGATGTTCTTATCACATGTGCCCAAACTGAGAATGGTTCTCCAACTTCAGGAAATGTGATGGTAGTCGTGTTCTAATGTAGAACAACTCAGAGTGCAGAACGCTTGAGATTGGCAGTATCAGAATAAAAATGTTCGACGGAACTGTCAGAACCCTCACCGATGTCCGATATGTGCCCGATTTAAGAAAAAAATTGATTTCTCTAGGCACTCTGGAGGCGGCCGGATATTCCTACACCGGTGAGGAGGGCTACTTGAAGGTAAAGAGATGCGCTCTGGTGGTCATGAAAGTAGAGCGCTCCGACACTCTCTACAGGCTGATCGACACTACTATATATTGTCGGCGACGCAACAGTTTCTACGACGTCAGATGAGGATTCCTCTCTGCTGTGGCATGCCAGACTTGGCCACACGAGCGAGAGAGGATTGCTGGAGTTGCATAAGAGGGGCATACTGAAAGAGGTCAAGACGTGCAAGTTGGACTTCTGTGAGACGTGTGTTCTCAGGAAGCAGTGCAAGGTGAAGTTTGTGACGTCAAGCAAGTGCAGCAAGCAGATTCTGGAGTACATACACTTAGACGTTTGGGGGCCAGCCCCAGAGCCATCACTCGGAGGTGTCAAGTACTTTGTGACCTTCGTCGACGACTTCTCAAGAAAGGTCTGTATATATTTTCTCAAGCACAAATCTAAAGTCTTCGAGAAGTTCAAGATCTGGAAGACCAAAGTGGAAAAGCAGACCGGGAAGAAGGTGAAATACCTCAGATCTGATAATGGCGGCGAGTACACCTCAACGAAGTTTCAGGCATATTGCAATTAGGAGGGCATAACTCGACATCTCACAATTCTCGGTACACCGCAGCAGAACATCGTCGTAGAAAGGATGAATAGAATGTTGCTAGAGAGAGATCGGTGCATGCGATTGTTCGCCGACCTACCAAAGTCTTTCTGGGCCGAAACTATCAATACGATATGCTATCTAGTGAATCGGTCTCCATCCATGTCACTAGATCTGAAGTCTCCTCAGGAAGTTTGGTCAGGTACACCTGTTGTTTATTCTGATATTCACATTTTTGATTGCCCTGTCTACACCCTACTATAGGATTCAGAGAGGACGAAGCTGGATGCTAAGTCCAAAAGGTGCATCTACCCGGGCCAGAAGGCCGACACTAAATGGTTCAAACTGTGGAACCCTGAAACCAATAAAGTTGAAGTGAAGCGCGACGTCGTGTTTGATGAGGCTTCTATACTGAAGAAGTCTCAGTCCCAGGCTAAAGAGGTGGAGAAAACTCCAGTCTCAGCAGTGGAGGTGGAGCTGAATGGAAGTGACAGAGCTGACGATCACGATGATTCCTCTAACTATGAGAAAACGGATGTTGTTCAACCTGCCGGTGCAGAGCCCTATTCTATTGCTAAAGGAAAGGCAAGGCGAGAGTTCAGACTGCCTCTCAGGCTACAGAACACTATAGCATATGCATTTCAGGTAATCTCCTCCGATCCTTGTTCCTTTCGTGAAGCTATAGAGAGCAGAGATACTCTTAGCAGAGATACTCTTAGTGGAAAGCTGCCATGGAGGAAGAGATGGAGTCTCTTCAGAAGAACAAGACATGAGATTTGATTACCTTACCAAAGAGAGCCAAAGCGATCAGTTCAAAGTGGGTGTTCAGGAAAAAGTAGCCCGCATCAGGAAAAGATCAGTGAAGATACAAAGCCAGATTCATTGCCAAGGGGTTCACGCAGAAGAAAGGAGTTGATTTCGATAAATTCTTCTCACCGGTGGTAAAGTATTAATTGTTCAATCTGGGTGTTACTTGCTATGGTGGTCATGTAGGATATGGAGTTGGAGCAGATGGACATGAAGACTGCCTTTCTTTACGGCAACCTAGAGGAGGAGATCTATATACTGCAACCTGAGGGATTCATCCGTGCTGGTGATGAGAAAAAGGTGTGCAAGCTGAAGAGATCTCTCTACGGTCTGACGTAGGCTACGAGGATGTGGTACAAGAGGTTCGACACATTCATGACTTCACATGGTTACAGGAGGAGCCAGTACGACAGTTGCGTCTACTATAGGTTTCTGGCAAACAGAGATATTCTGATTCTGATGCTCTACGTCGACGACATGCTGATTGCTTGCAAGTCAGCTCGAGAGATTCAAGTACTGAAGCTGAAGTTGCATGCTGAGTTCGAGATGAAAGATCTCGGTCACGCACAGAAGATCCTTGGGATGGAGATTAAGCGGGACAGGAAGAGAGGCACGCTCTGGCTCTCTCAGAATGGTTATATTCAGAAGGTTCTAGAAAAGTTCAACATGATGGAGTCTAAAGCTGTTACGACTCCCTTGGGACAATAGTTCAGATTATCAGCATAGCAGTGTCCTAACTTAGATGAGGAACGCAAGAAGATGCTCAAGGTTCCGTACGCTAGTGTGGTTGGGTGCTTGATGTACACGATGATATGTACGAGACCAGATATTGCTCAGGTTGTGAGTGTGGTCAGCAGATACATGGTGAATCCAGTGCGACAACATTGGGAAGCATTCAAATGGATTCTACGTTATTTAATGGTTACACCAGACGTCGGTCTACTATTCAAAAGGAGCAAGGATGGTGGAGCACTAGAGGGCTTCGTTGATTCCGACTATGCTGGGGACCTCGACCGAAGAAGATCTACATCTCTGTATATCTTCATTCTTGGTGATGGTACTATCAGTTGGAAAGCCACTCTTTAGGACATATTGACTCTATCCACGACAGAGGCGAAGTACATTGCTGTGGTGGAGGCCGCAAAGGAAGCCATCTGGCTCAAAGGTCTCACCAAGGAACTCAAGTTTACTCAGGAGGCGGTGAAGCTGCACTGTGACAGTCAGAGTGCGATTTGTCTTGCAGAGGACCCGGTCTATCATGCAAGGACCAAACACATCGACGTGCGCTACCACAAGTTGAGGGAGTTCGTTGGAGGTGGAGACATATAGTTGCTAAAAGTCCCTACGAAGGACAATGTTGCAGATATGCTGACAAAGCCTGTATCGGGAGTCAAGTTCAAGCACTGCCTTGACTTGGCTTATATTTGTTTCTGCTGATTGTGATGACCCCAGGGAGAGGGGGTAGTTTTTTTCGGAGGGAGAAGATCCAAGCTGCAGGTGGGGCTTTTCATGCATGAGGCGTCAAGGTGGAGATTGTTAACGTGTGCCGCCTCCTCCATTACCGGACCGCCATTATTGCCCTCCTATTCTATTTTAGGAAGCTTTCCCTCTCCTCTCTCTCTCTCTATATATATGCGTATATATTTTAGGGTTGAGATATTCCCGTAATTGAAAGGAGCAAGATGAGGTGCTACTACTGTGCACCGAGAGAGAGGAGGCGGAGCCTGTGCATTCTGCGACCAAATCAGAGGAGAAAGGCGTTTCTCCATCAGCGGTGACAGGAGGTTTTGCGGTGACCTCGACGAAGCTTTGTTCCGGCGATCCGACCTCGGCAAGGAGTTGGAGATCTTGGCGTCGCAGAGCAAGCGTGAAGGTGGGCCTCTTCATCGACGACGGAATCCTCGGTGGAGAATCCTTGGAGGCGGGCGACATCGACGCTATTGAAGGAAGGAGGCGTACCTCTGTTCGTGCGATACCGGTCGACGGTAGCGGTATCGCGTGCGGTAGCTCCCAGATTTAGATCAGACATTCTCTCTCGACGTATTTCAAATCTATTTGATTTCAGTGTAATCGCTATCCAAATCTCTCTGATTATTATAGTGGATCTTCTCCGGTGCTCTCCCCATGGACGTAGGAGCTTCTCTCCGAACCGCGTATAATTTGTGTCGTCTGTCACTACAACATTTTTGTTCTATAACAACGTTTTTTTGCGGTTCTTTAAAAAACGCAACGGTAGAAATATAGTTTTTGCGGCATTTTTATAAAAGCGTCGTGATTGACGTTACTAATGGCGGCATGTTTTAGAAAAACGTGGCCATAGGTCGCAAATTTAATATATAGCCGCTCATTTTTATTTGCCGAATCATCTTGCCCTAATTCGATCGGCCGGACTGAAGCTGCGCGCGGAAGGTAGAGCGCGCCGACATCCTCCGTATCCTCCATTCGCATATCATCTTCCTCAATCACGTCGGTGAAGCTCTACGGAAGCCCTTTCTCTTTGATCTCGCTAGGAGTAAGCGTGTTCTCTTTGTCAGCCGGATTGAACGTCAGGATTCAGCAGATTCTTCGTCAGGTTATTTTTCTACCTCCGATATGTTTCCCCCACCATATGCGATCTAGCTTTATCGGGTTGTTGTAGGGATAGAGGGAGATGGCTTTCTCCCATCTTTGTTGCCACTGATCTCGTAGAAATCTGCGATTATTTTAGGGTTTTAAGCGTAATATGCTGTATAATCTTCTCTCAATAGGCTGTGAAATCATATGTTTCCATTTTCAAAAAATATTTGGAACATCAGCGTCCCGATAATTTGGTGGTCGTGAAGGATCGATCAGTTCTCGAACGAGAAATCTGATGTTATATTGTTTGCCCCCTTTTCTTTATATATTTTTTTGCACATTTTTCTTGATAAATTGCATGCTGTCTTCTCATATTTGACATCGTGAATTAATTAGCTTTCTTTGAATTATGTTAATTAGGCCAAGTAATTTTCTTGAAAACTATAGTAAGTTTGTTTAGGATTTCCTTCAGTTAAACATGTATAAGCACATGCACAAACTATGAACATCTGATGCTTCCCACCTGCAGATCCTCCTTCATCTGAATCCCAACTATAGTCTTCTGACTCTGCAAATTCAGCATAAGAGGTAAAATCAAACAGTTTTTTTTTAATTCAGATTTAGGCTTCGTTTGGAGGGACTTATTTTCGTAACCGCATGAATCGGGCCTTAATTAAAGTCCGGTTCATGCGGTCGTAACCGCTTGACCGATGAAATAAGTCCCTCCAAACAAAGCCTTAGTGTTTCTCTTCCGTTCCTTTTTTTTTTTACTTAAGATCTGTTGCTGATTATATTAAACACATTTGCTATTATGCTAAATTAATTTATATTAATGAAGGAATGCTGAAGTTTATATTCTGCACAGTCACTTTCATGTTGATGGACAGTAATAATTCTTATTACCTTCACACAGTCACTTTCAAGTTTCTGTTTAAGAAAATCTTTGGATGGTGTGATTTTAGTTTGAAAATTTTATGCATGTCTAGAATTAAAACTGCCAGTAAATGCTTGAACCTATAGGAGATAGATTTATACCTATTTTTATATGTTCTGCTTTCATTTTGAGGTTTTAGACAGTTGTGTTATGGTTGGTATGAGTTGGTTCTTGGAGGGTGCTTCTATTATATGTATTTACTTTTTAGTAACAATGATGTCGACAATTTGCTAATTTATTTTGATCCTTCTTTTTAAAGATCTTTACGTTTTGTAACTGATTAAACTTATTTGCGCATGCACATTTCTCTTGCATGTATGCACACATATAATCTGATTTTTTTTCTTATAAAATGTGTTTTTGTTCTATAATAGTTTTTGCTGTTCTTTATGAAGGCACCTAACTAAATATTTTATATTGTAACAATTGATAAGAAATGGATGTTAGAGCCACGCCACTCAAAAACTTATTTGGAAGACATAAAATACACCAATCAGGGAGAAGTGTCCATGTCCATGTAGAAAATGCTTAAACATGAAGATGTGTGATCGAAATGTGGTAGAAGAACATCTTGTTTGGAATGGTATAATGGAGAACTACACATTGGATCTATCATGATGGACGGTTGTCTAACAATGATAAATGCCCATTTAATGCAAATCCATTACACCCAAATTACAACTTGAGTGATCCAATAGATGAACTATTGCGTGCAGCTATTCCAAATCTACAACATGATGAAAACTTGGATGAACATGATTTACATCATGATGATATTGGTGAAGACGAGATATTTGAGTATCCTGAAGCTCCAGTAAATACAGATGCAAACAATTTATACACATCTCTCTTAGAGGGAAATAAGTCATTGTGGGAAGGATGCTAAGAGTACACAAAATTATCTTTTTTGTTAAAACTCCTTCATATTAAGACTCTTGAAAATTGGAGTAATGTACATTTCAATATGTTGCTGAAGATCTTACAAGGTGCTGTTCCGGGTGGTCATAAATCAATTCCTGCTAACTATCATGAGACCAAGAAAATCACTTCAAAATTAGGTCATAATTATATTAAGATTGATGCATGTGAGAATGATTGTTCTTTGTTTTGGGGACCATATCAAAATGATAATGTCTACTATGTGTGTGGTAACTCGCGATGGATTGCAATACTTGAAGATCAAGTGGTTCACAAGTCGAGGAAATGTAAGCAACAAGATAACAAAAATGCAAAGAAGATTTCGAACAAAGTTTTTAGGTATTTTCCATTGAAAGAACGGTTGGAACGATTATTTCTTTGCAGGCAAACTGCTGACATGATGAAATGGCATGCCAAATGAGCCTAATCATGACAACTTCATGCATCACCCTAGAGATGGTTTGGCATGGATAAACTTCAATAACCACAACAAAGAGTTTTCTAGTGATCCCAAAAATATTCGCCTTGGCCTTGCCACTGATGGTTTCAATCCTTTTGGAGATCTTAGCAGCATGCACTGTACTTGACCAATTATGTTGATAGTATACAATTTGCCACCTTGGAAGTGCATGAAAAAAAGATCTATCATTATGTCAGGTCTGATTCCTGGTCCGAAAATGTCTGGTAATAATATTGATGTATATCTACAACCATTAATACAAGAGTTGAATGAGTTGTGGGAAGTTGGGGTACAGGTACTTGATGTTTCAGATGAAAAAAGTTTACACTACATGCTGCATTGTTGTGGACTATTAGTGATTTTCCAGGGTTGGGTAATTTATCAGGATGGAACACACATTCTAAACTTGGATGTCCATCATGCGGGTTGGAAACTCAATCTTGTTGGCTAAAGCATAGTAAAAAAAATAGCATATCAGGCTCACCGTAAATTCTTGCCTGCTGATCATCCATATCGTAAAGCAAGAAAGTTTGGTCGTCATGAAATGCATATTAGTAATGTGAAACCACTCGGTGGAAGACAAGTATTAAAGGAAACAAAAAATGTTCAAGTTGTATTTGATCGAACAAACCAATCCGGAGGACCGACAATGCATTGGAAAAAAGCATCTTTTTTGATTTGCCTTATTGGAAAACTAATCTATTAAGACAGTGTCTAGATACGATGCATATTGAAAAGAATGTGTGCGATAACATATTATATACTATCTTGGGTGACCCTGCTAAATCTAAGGATAACGTGCGCGCTAGAAGAGATTGTAAGGATTTGATGATTTTAAGACAGTTATGGCTCCAAGAAAGAGATGACGACACTGTGATTATTCCACCAGCATACTTTACTATGAGTAAGGTTGAGAAAGATACTTTTTTGGGAATTCTGAAATTGTTGCGAATTCCAGATGGATACGCACGCCTCAAATATATCTCGTTGCATTAAACTCAAGCAAGACAAGATACAAGGGTTGAAGAGCCACGATAATCAAATCATTATGCAACAATTTTTGCCAGTTGGTTTGCGGTCAGTGTTACCGAGGCATGTAGTAATCCCATTAATGGAAGTTTCAATGTTCTTTAGACAATTGTGTTCCAAAAAACTCAAAGTTTCAGATTTGAAAAAAAATTGAAGATCGAATAATATTGGCCTTATGTCAGCTTGAAGTAATATTTTCTCCTTTTTTCACTGTAATAATTCATCTCATGATCCACCTCTCACAAGAAGCTATTTTGGGTGGTCTAGTACAATTTAGATGGATGTATCCTATTGAGAGAGAACTTGGACATTATAAGAAATTTGTTCGAAACAAGTCAAGACCTGAAGGATCGATTGCAGATGGTTATATAGCAGAAGAAACTCTAACATTTTGTTCTCGATTTTTAGAGGGGATAAATACTCGGTTTAATCGTTCAAGTCGTAACAGTGCAATTTCTATAGCCCCAACTCCATCATTTACAATACTTCCGCAATTGGGGAATGCAACAAAAGGTGCAATCTTGAAAACACTAGACCCAATCAGCCTTAAGCAAGCTCATCGATATGTTCTATTCAACTGTGCAGGACTCGAAACATTTCGAAGGTTACTTCGGTTACTAAATTATGAATATTCTTTTGTAAAATATTTATCTTCAAATGCACTCATTGATAATATTTATGTTTTACTTTCTAGTGAACTCCGAGAAGAATTGAAGAATCGTCTTCGTACGCAACATATTGATGTAGAGTTGTTGGAGAACATGCTTCAGAATGAATTCTCAGAATGATTTAAGCTAAGAGTAAGAATTGTTCACACACATACACATTTATAACTATTATCGATGACCCGCAACATGCTTCAGAATGCTTCAGAGTATTTATGTTTTAATACAAAAAAATGTAATGCATCTATTTTCCTATGATTGTCGCAGGTTATGCGTGAAGGAATAACTATCGATGACCCGCAATTGCGGAAGTTGGCTCTTGGGCCTAATTCTGTTGTCAAAAGCTATAAAGGATATAACATAAATGGATTTTCATTTCGAACAATCAGTAGCGAAGTTTGAAAGAGGACATAAAATAGTGGAGTTGAAGTTATATATGTTCTGAATATGAACAATTACATTAAACGTCGAGAGGCATAGTCCCGACATAAATGATGATCGAGGTTTGGATCTGTTATGCATTACCCCTACTCTTTGTATCATTGGTTTTGTCTTGATCTCATTATATTATGCTTTCATGCAGGCGATGTAATCTGGGGAGAGAGCAGTTGGAAGTTTCGTCGTACAATCATGGAGTAGTTGTGTAGTTGTAACCCAAGATTATATTGCTATTACTAATGTATTTTTAAAAAATTGGTGATCATTCGCCGGTTCAACATTCAAGACGACGCAATTACGAAAACGCCTCTCAAAAAAATTATAAAAAAACACTAGGCCTTCATCTGAGGAGGAGGAACTAAGAAGAAAAAAGTGAGCTCTTAGATTTTCTGGCAAAGACTACTCTGAGATCTCATTTGGAGTTTTAAAGTCCTCTTTCGGTTCTCAAGTCTTCATTCAAGAGAAACTTGGAGATCTCCTTCGGAGTTCGATCTGCTCAAGTGTCATCTCCAATGCCTGCTCTCGGAGTTGCTTCTACGAGCGCGAAGTAAGATTTTGCTTCTTTTCACCTTCAAGCAAGTAAACGGAGCGGTGGTCTATCACCCTCTCAAAAATTCAAACACGTGTAATCTCAAGAAAATTAGTGGATTTAGTCGGCAATGAACTGACCCCGTGATTTTTTCCCTTTTCGACTTTTTCCACATAAAAAGTCTTGTTGTCTTTGGTTTCTATTCTTAAGCAAGTCCCAGATCGGTGGTCTTTGCCCGCCCCCGATCGGCATTTTTTTAATATTCATTTTTAAAGGTTTTTTCTATTATAGTTTTATTTTTAAATTACTGTTTTAAAATTTACAAAACTAAAAAAAAGAATGAAAAAGAAAACCGCAGGTGGGTGGTTGTGTCTTGAGAAGTAAAAGAAATCTGTCAATTCATATATAGAGTAATGTAAGTGCTTACAACAACTTGTCAGTTGGTGTGGTGGTTGTGTTTTGATTCAATATATTACAGGTTTAGGGTTTGATCCCATGCTAGCACAATTTTGCAATTATTAAAATTTTAGTGAATATAAGGACAAAATCATAGTTTCACATTGTAGGGTAGTGACTTAAAAATATAGGTCCAAGACACCTTACCATAGCAGGTACAAGAGATCTAGTAAAAATAATGTGGCTGAATTTGATTTCTGGGGGATTGAATAGTTGCGATTGACTTGATGATAAACCGTTAGACCATAGGTGAATATTTTTATATAGTAGTATATATATATATACTGTACAATATTATAAAGAAATATCGTTTTTGTGTCAATGGCAAGGTAAATAGGCACTTCATGGCAAAGAAATTGAGACAAAATCAAACCACAGCCGTTGGATCTAAAATCAAATCAGAAAAAAGGCCCGCGAATAGCCAATTTTCCAAAAAACCAAACTCTCCAACCCAGCGAAATCCCGTGCCCCCTCCCTCCCGTCCTTCCCGCCCCGTTTTGGTCTGCCGCCGGCGGTGGAGCAGCCGGCTGGCCGGCATGAGGCCACCGACAGGTTCGCCGGTCTCCGACGAACCTGCTGGTGGTACTTCGGCGGGGCTCCGACACTGCCAACAACGGCGGTGGCGCCGCCGTTCGTCAAACGTGGAGTTCCGCCATTCGTCGAACGCAGGTTCGCCGTTCGACGAACGACGAACCTCCAGCGATCGACGAACGGTGGCCCTGATCGTTCGTCGAACGCAGGAGCCCCTGCGTTCGTCGAACGCAGGGGCTACTGTGTTCGACGAAGCGCGAACCTGCGTTCGACGAATATAATTACTTTAATATAATTACTTTAATACAATTACTTACTATATATATAATTACTTTTGTTAGGGTTTAAAAAAATTTAATTACTTAATATATATATAATTAGTAAAAATAAAAGTGGCGGCTGAGGGGCGGGCGAAGCCCGCCGATTGACCTCACATAGGGCCGGAGGCCCGTGCCTCTCACTCGTATATATATATAGAGTGACAGGCACTGGGCTCCGCCCCTATTGCTAAGCGCAATAGTACCAGACCAGCGACGGCGGGCTTCGTCCGCCCTTGCGCCCACAACATATACATATGAGTATTCAAAATGACTGCACAAAAATTTTAATTATTGTTTTATAATTATTTTTTTTCAAAAATATTTATATTTTAACAAAAAATCATATGTACAACCCTCATATTTTCCGAGTCGGTGCGACCAGACGCAGATGAGGTCGTGGTAGGGAGAGTGACCGCGACGCGTCAAACCAAACCGGAGGTTAAGGTGACCGAGATGAGCAGGTCGACCTCTCGGAAGCGACCAAGACCAAGTAAGGCTAGAGAATGACCCGAGGGAGGGAAAAAAGGCTTGGCAAGGCAAGTGGGGGTAGCCCCCCACTCGGCCATTCCCCCTCTTTGGGGGGCGAGTGGGGGCAGCCCCCCACTCGCCCATCCCCCCTCTTTGAGGGGCGAGTGGGGGCAGCCCCCCCACTCGCCCGATCCCTTGAGGGGGCGAGTGGGGGCAGCCCCCCACTCGCTCGATCCCCCTTGAGGGGGCGAGTGGGGGCAGCCCCCCACTCGCCCGATCCCTTGAGGGTCGAGTGGGGGCAGCCCCCCACTCGCCCAACCTCTCCTAAAGGAGGGCGAGTGGGGGCAGCACCCCACTCGCCCGACCTCTTTGGGGGGCGAGTGGGGGCAGCCCCCCACTCGCCCATCCCCCCTCTTTGAGGGGCGAGTGGGGGCAGCCCCCCACTCGCCCAACCTCTCCTAAAGGAGGGCGAGTGGGGGCAGCACCCCACTCGCCCGACCTCCCTTGAGGGGGCGAGTGGGGGCAGCCCCCCACTCGCCCGATCCCTTGAGGGTCGAGTGGGGGCAGCCCCCCACTCGCCCAACCTCTCCTAAAGGAGGGCGAGTGGGGGCAGCACCCCACTCGCCCGACCTCTCTTGAGGGGGGCGAGTGGGGGCAGCACCCCACTCGCCCGTTTCCTCCCTTTGGGGGGATTCTAGCTATTCGCAGTCCGATTTTGGCTATTCGCAGTCCATTTTTGGGAAAGTCTATAAATAGACCCCCATGGGCACCTTGGGAAGGGTTGGTGATAACTTCCTAAAAGGAAGTTATTTCACTACTTATTTTATTCTAATTTTCATTAAAAAGAGGAGAATAATCCCTAATTATAGAAAATATGTTTAAATATCTTATTAATCAATGTTGGACTGATTTCGGTCATTTTCCATGGTTTTCTATCTAAGATTGGTCAAAGGATTCAAGTTGGGGAAGCAAAGGATCATTTATTGCTGATGCTGAAATTATGTTGCAACGCCTAAAATTAGCAGGTTGTAACGTGGCGGCGAAATTCAGATTTTGAATTTTAATAAGAGGCGCCTACGTGTATTTCCAAAGGAGGCATCCCTTCAGATTTGGAATGGAAATTAAGAGCACGAAATTACAGCACTAAAAGAAGATTATTCTTGGGGAGAAACGGTGGAAAGAAAAGGAGAGAACTTTGGAGGTCTTCTTGCTCTTAAGGATTTCGGCTAGGGCTTGGAGAAAGGAGAGTGTGGATCATCACGAAGGAGAAGGATCTGAGTCTAGCATCATTCCTACAACGTTTTTGATTTCCTTAATCATGTCTAGTAAGATCTACTTTGATTTGCTACTCCTCTCTTCCTTTATGAACTAATTTTCTAAGTCTTGCATGTGTGAAGTACCTTAGTTGTGATGATGACTTGATTTTCATTTATAATTTGTGAATGTATTGACGTTGATCTTTATTAAATTTATGATCTTTTCTTGGGATTTTGGTTTAAGTTTCATCTTTAAAGTGCTTGGCAAAAATTCGAGAGATGAGTCGGGCTAGATGAACGTTTATTCGCACGGCGATATTCGAGAGAGAAGTCGTGTAGTTTTTAACCAAACTTTCGTATTTATACTTCATCGCGAGATTCGAGAGAGGAGCGTTGAAAGTGCATCATAAATCTTAATATAATTCCAAGAGAGAGAGAGATCTCCTCTTGAATTAGCAACCGTGATTCTAGCACTTCATGTTATTTTAATTTCATCTAAGTTGGAGACGACTAGAGGATTTGAAATAAACGGATAATGGAGATCGAGAGATAAAGTTATCCAATTTAGAATCGTTGCAAGAGAATCGTTAATACTTCATGAATTATCATTTTTATTAGTTATCTTCATAGCAAGGGAAAATCACATGTGAGACTATTTTTTCAAGTGAAGTAAAAGTAATTTAAGTAACCGTAACTAGAATTGTAGTTGTTTTATTTTGCACTATTTAAGTTTCTCTACCAATCATTATTACTTGCTTGAATTTAGAGAAAAGGCAGAATTAATATTTGTGAGCGCTACGTTAAGCACTTCCTCGTGGGAACGATCACTTTCTCATCATTTTATTACTTGTACGACACGTGCACTTGCGTATTTATATACACCTTTCACGGGCGTACCAAGTTTTTGGCGCCGTTGCCGGGGAAGCGCGCTAATTTAGTGTTTTATTTCTCACAATATTTGTGAAACCTTAGTACTTAGAGATCAAACATTTGTTTGTTCGTATTATTTGTTTTAATTTATTCGTCTATTTGAATACTGGTCGGTGTATGTCCAGATAGGCAAGTAGAATTATTGCCGTTGAATTCTGAAATTGAGCGTACCTGTAGACGAAACAGGAGAGACTTTAGGACCGTTAACATTATTCATCCTGCGATGAATGATCCTGAGCCAAATAATGTTAATAATAATGATGGTCAGGTTGATCAAAATGCCCAACCGCCAGCACCACCACGTATGACTTGTCACGATTATAACACACCTCTAAGGGGAGGTTTGCACTTCAGCATTGCTCGACCAGCAATTGCTGCTAACAATTTTAAAATGGACCCACTAATTATGCAACAAGTGCAAAACAATAAGTTTGGGGGTCTAGGTCATGAAGATGCAAATTTCCACTTTCGAACCTTCTTAGCAATTTGCGATATGTTTAAGTTCAATGGAGCATCGGAAGATGCAATCCTGCTGAGAGCATTTCCGTTCTCCTTAGAGGGTAGAGCTAAGGATTGGTTAGACTCGTTACCACATGAGTGTATCACAACATGGGACGAACTAGTCGATAGGTTCCTGAACAAATATTTTCCACCCTCTAAGACTGCAAAACTGAAAAGGGATATTACAACATTTTTACAAGGTTACGGGGAAACTCTTTACGATGCATGAGAGCGTTTTAAAGAGCTGTTGAGAAAATGTCTTCATCATGGGTTGCACCAACACCAGCAGGTGTCCACATTTTACAATGGGCTGCAAACTGCAACCATGATTTTAGTCGATGGAGCTGCTGGGGGCTCATTAATGAAGAAGTATCCTGAAGACGCGTATGCTATTTTAGAAGACTTAACATCTAATAATTATCAAGCATACGAGAGACAAACTAATAGTAATCCAGCGGGAGTCCATCAGGTGGACCAAATCACTTCTTTGGCCGCTCAGATGGCGTCGCAGTTTAATTTAATTAACAAAAGATTAGATTCACTCTCAACCCCTACAACTAGTGCCCCGCTCACAGTTGAACAACTAAATCAAATAACTGAAGAAGCAAATTATGTGGGAGGGCAACCAAGACAAATTCCGCCAGGATTTGCCAATCATTATCACCCCGAGTGGCGAAATCATCCAAATTTTTCCTGGAAGAATAATCAAGGGATGAGTCAACCACAAGGTTTTAATCAAAATATGAATCAACTACCTATCAATAACAACTCTCAACCCCAACAATTAAACCAAAGGAAGATGACTGATGAGTTTATCTTAGGCATGTTCCAAAAGTATGACTCAAAAATGGTAGGAATAGAATCATCGTTAAGATCACTAGAAACTACTATGGGGCAACTTGCAAATTCATTAAGTCAAAGGCCCATTGGAACTCTACCTTCTGATACCACACCCAATCCAACAAAAGATAATCATAATAATCATTGCAAAGCTATTGCACTAAGGAGTGGTGTAGAGATCCCAAGTGGGGAGGGGTTGCTTGAGAAAGTTAGGGAAGAAGAAACGAGTAAGAAGCCAGGTGAGTCGAGCATATTAGAGAAGAACGAGTTGGGTGAGAAAAATGAGGTGGGAGAGAAACAAAAAGAGAAACTAAATCAAAAGAAAGAAGTAGTCTATCCACCACCCCCATTTCCGGCTAGACTTGTTAAATCCAAACTTGACACACAATTCCAAAAGTTTATGGAGATTTTCAAAAAGTTAACTATAAATATCCCATTTGCTGAGGCTCTTGAGCAAATGCCAAGTTATGCCAAGTTTATGAAGGATATCTTGGCAAAGAAAAGAAAGTTTGTTGATAAAGAGATAGTGGCGTTGACTGAGGAGTGTAGTGCTATATTGCAGAAGAAGTTGCCACCCAAGCTTAAGGACCCCGGTAGCTTCACAATTCCTTGTTCTATCGGTTTAAACTTTGTTGGGAGAGCTCTATGTGACCTTGGGGCGAGCATTAATCTGATGCCATTAACTATCTATAAGAAGTTTGGTTTAGGGGAGATCACACCTACATCTCTGACTCTACTGTTGGCCGATAGGTCTCTAGCATTTCCCAAGGGAATTGTAGAGGACGTGTTGGTTAAGGTGGATAAATTCATCTTCCCCGCCGATTTTGTGGTACTTGATATGGATGAGGACAAGGATGTCCCCATCATTCTGGGTAGACCATTCTTGGCCACCGGACGAACACTCATTGACGTCCAGAAGGGTGAGCTTACGATGAGAGTTAATGATGAGAATGTGACATTCAGCATCCTCAAGGCTATGAAATTTCCGGATGATAAGGAGGAGAGTTTCTCTATTGAGGAAGTGAATGCACCTACACGTATGATGTATGATGAGAATGATTGGGAGCGTAAAATCCTGAATGTGTTAACAAATGAAGAAATAGAAGAGGACCCAGACTTAACGGAAACTGTAGAAGCTTTAAGTATTTATGATCATATACCAAATGCTAATATGTTTGAGTTAATAAGTAGACCAAGTGAGTCTAAGGTCATGAAGCCTTCTATCTTAGAGCCACCTACACTTGAATTGAAACCGCTACCCGAAAACTTAAAGTATGTTTTTCTCGGTAAGGATAACACACTACCGGTTATTATTGATGCATCTTTAATTAAGGAAAATGAAGAAAAATTGCTTGAGGTTCTCCGTGAGTATAAAGGAGCAATGGGGTGGACCATTGCAGATATTAGAGGGATAAGTCCCTCAATTTGTATGCACAAAATTCTTTTGGAAGAAGAAGCAAAAGAGTCAGTTGAACACCAACGAAGACTTAGCCCACCAATGAAAGAAGTGGTCAAGAAGGAGATAATCAAATGGTTGGATGCGGGTATTATTTATCCTATCTCCGATAGCCGGTGGGTAAGTCCTGTTCAATGTGTGCCAAAGAAGGGGGGCATTACGGTAGTTAAGAATGAGAGCAACGAGTTGATCCCCACTAGAACGGTAACTGGATGGCGGATTTGTATGGATTATAGAAAGTTGAATAAAGCGACTATGAAAGATCATTTTCCACTTCCATTCCTCGATCAGGTTCTTGATAGGTTAGCAGGAAATGAGTATTTCTGTTTCTTAGATGGTTACTCGGGGTATAATCAAATCATGATAGCTCCCGAGGATCAGGAGAAGACTACCTTCACCTGTCCTTTTGGGACATTTGCATTTAGGAAAATGCCCTTTGGATTATGTAATGCTCCTGGCACATTCCAGCGCTGCATGATCGCTATTTTTACTGATCTGATTGATGAGGGGATCGAGGTCTTTATGGATGATTTTTCAGTATTTGGGAGATCATTTGATGAATGTCTGAAAGTGTTGAAGAAAGCTTTGGATAAGTGCATTCAAACCAATTTGATCCTAAATTGGGAAAAATGTCACTTCATGGTCAAAGAGGGAATTGTTTTAGGACACAAGGTGTCAAAGAAGGGATTGGAAGTAGATCGGGCAAAGACAGAGGTTATAGAGAAATTGCCTCCACCAACTAATGTTAAAGGAGTGCGAAGTTTTTTAGGACACTCCGGCTTCTACCGTCGTTTCATTAAGGATTTTTCTAAAATCTCTAAACCACTAAGTCATTTATTAGAAAAAGATTCACATTTTAACTTTGATGAGGAATGTCTAGCCGCCTTTCATTCTTTGAAGCAAAGTCTGATTTCTTCACCCATTATTATTTCACCCGATTGGTCTTTACCATTCACCATTATGTGCGATGCTAGCAACTTTGCTGTGGGCGCGGTTTTAGGACAAGTGCGTGACAAGGTCTTTCACACAATCTACTATGCTAGCAAGACACTGATTGATGCACAAGTAAACTACACAACTACCGAGAAGGAGTTATTAGCAGTCGTTTTCGCTTTTGACAAATTTCGATCCTACTTGGTGGCTTCTAACGTGATTGTTTATACGGACCATGCAGCAATTCGATTTTTAGTGGAGAAAAAAGACGCTAAACCTAGACTGATTAGGTGGGTTCTCCTCTTACAAGAGTTCGACTTAGAGATTAAAGATCGTAAGGGAGCGGAGAATCCGGTAGCAGACCACCTATCACGTCTGGAGTATGAGTGTGAGAAAGATGTGGACATAGAGATTAGAGAGAATTTTCCTGATGAGAGGTTGCTGGCAATATCTGAGGCGAGTATGCCATGGTATGCAGACATTGTGAACTACATAGTGAGCAATGTATTTCCCCCAGACATGGACTATCAACGAAGAAAAAGGTTTCTCCACCAGGTGAAATCTTACATCTGGGATGATCCGTATCTATTTAAGATCTGTGCTGACCAAGTGATCCGCAGATGCATCCCCGAGGTAGAAGTACAAGGTATCCTAGCGAAATGTCATGCTTCACCTTATGGTGGACACTTTATGGGAGAGAGATTATCAATAAAAGTCTTAGAGGCTGGTTTCTATTGGCCAACACTATTTAAGGATGCTCATAGGTTCGCAAAATGTTGCGATAGATGTCAAAGAACGGGAAACATCAATCGAGGGGATAGCATGCCACTGACTAATATTCTAGAGGTGGAGATCTTCGATGTGTGGGGAATAGATTTCATGGGCCCATTTGTAAACTCAAATGGAAATCTTTATATACTTTTAGCTGTGGATTACGTCTCGAAGTGGATAGAAGCTATAGCCACACCAAAGAATGATGCTAAGGTTGTATTAAAATTTCTTAAGGCTAATATTTTTTCTAGATTCGGTATACCCAGAGCCATAATAAGTGACGGTGGAGCACACTTTTGTAATACTCAATTTAAATCGCTCCTACGAAAATATGGAGTCACTCACAAAGTCGCCCTTGCGTACCATCCTCAAACAAATGGTTTGGCTGAAGTTTCTAATAGAGAGATAAAATCAATCCTAGAAAAAACGGTAAGCGCAACTCGTAAGGATTGGTCACAAAAACTAAATGAGGCATTATGTGCATATAGGACAACATTTAAAACCTCGATAGGCCTAACCCCATATAAAACGATCTATGGCAAATCATGCCATCTTCCAGTCGAATTGGAGCACAAAGCATTTTGGGCAATAAAAAGGTTGAATTTCGATCTCCAAGAAGCGGGCAAGAACAGACTTTTTCATTTGAACGAATTGGAAGAAATCAGATCTAACGCGTATGAAAATGCTAGGTTGTGCAAGGAAAGGACGAAGAAATGGCATGATTTGAGGTTGCGAAGAAAGGAGTTCAAAAAAGGGCAGCTCGTCCTCCTGTATAACTCACGACTGATATTATTCCTGGGAAAATTGAAGTCACGATGGTCTGGGCCTTTTCGGGTGGAGGAGGTACATCCGTTTGGAGTTATCACGATTTGTAATGAGAGAGACGGATCCAAGTTTAAAGTAAATGTGTTGAAACCAGTTTCCCGGCTTCAGCGTTCGAAAATAGGGATAGGCAGCTTACCCTTACTTATCTCAGGTAAAGTCGGACGGCTAGTCACTTAGAGCCTAAGAACCTTTCTGCTGGTGGATTCAGGTGAAAACAGACCCCGCGAGCTGCAGCGAGGAGGTCCCGCCACTAACCCGAAAGACCCGAAGATCTTCCCCTCCCAAGCCAATGTTGAGCCTGGGCACCTCGGAGAGCACTCGCAACACCTGACCGTTGGCCTGAAAGACTTGGCGAACAGAAGGCAGGGTCACTAGCTAACCGAACACACTAAAGGGGGTGGGGGTAAGGAGATTCCTACCTCCCCCAAGGTGCCCATGGGGGTCTATTTATAGACTTTCACAAAATGGGCTGCGGATAGCCACGATTTTGCTATCCACAGCTCCCTGCCGTCTTCGACTTGACATCTCGACTCAAGAAGGGGAGGGGGCGAGTGGAACCTGAAACATACACTCCCGCCTTCTTCAGAGGTCCGAAGAACCTTACACGGGACCCCACTTGCCCAAAAAAAGGGTGAGTGGGGTCTCCCCCCACTCGCCCCCTAAGGGGCGGGCGAGTGGGGCCTCCCCCCACTCGCCCCCTAAGGGGCGGGCGAGTGGGGAGGGGAGTCTCCCCCCACCCGCCCCCAAGGGGGCGAGTGGGGCCTTCCCTCACTCGACCCCTAAGGGGCGGGCCCCCTAAGGGGCGGGCGAGTGGGGAGGGGGTCTCCCCCCACCCGTCCCCAAGGGGGCGAGTGGGGCCTTCCCTCACTCGCCCCCTAAGGGGCGGGCGAGTGGGGAGGGGGTCTCCCCCCACCCGCCCCCAAGGGGGCGAGTGGGGCCTTCCCTCACTCGCCCCCTAAGGGGCGGGCGAGTGGGGAGGGGGTCTCCCCCCACCCGCCCCCAAGGGGGCGAGTGGGGCCTTCCCTCACTCGCCCCCTAAGGGGCGGGCGAGTGGGGAGGGGGTCTCCCCCCACCCGCCCCCAAGGGGGCGAGTGGGGCCTTCCCTCACTCCCCCCCTAAGGGGCGGGCGAGTAGGGAAGGGGGTCTCCCCCCACCCGCTCCACTAGCTCCACCCGCCCCCAAGGGGGCGAGTGGGGCCTTCCCTCACTCGCCCCCTAAGGGGCGGGCGAGTGGGGAGGGGGTCTCTCCCAACCGCCCCCAAGGGGGCGAGTGGGGCCTTCCCTCACTCGCCCCCTAAGGGGCGGGCGAGTGGGGAGGGGGTCTCCCCCCACCTGCCCCCAAGGGGGCGAGTGAGGGAAGGCCCCACTCGCCCCCTAAGGGGCGGGCGAGTGGGGAGGGGGTCTCCCCCCACCCGCCCCCAAGGGGGCGAGTGGGGCCTTCCCTCACTCCCCCCCTAAGGGGAGGGCGAGTGGGGAGGGGGTCTCCCCCCACCCGCCCCCAAGGGGGCGAGTGGGGCCTTCCCTCACTCGCCCCCTAAGGGGCGGGCGAGTGGGGAGGGGGTCTCCCCCCACCCGCCCCCAAGGGGGCGAGTGGGGCCTTCCCTCACTCGCCCCCTAAGGGGCGGGCGAGTGGGGAGGGGGTCCCCCCCCACCCGCCCCCAAGGGGGCGAGTGGGGCCTTCCCTCACTCCCCCCCTAAGGGGCGGGCGAGTAGGGCCTCCCCCACTCGCCCCCTAAGGGGCGGGCAAGTGGGGAGGGATTACGGTCGCCTCCAATTGTTCGAGCGACCATTTTGCCCTGTTATGGTCATCTTCATTATTGCGACCATATACACGTTGCGCTGCATGCGTTCGGCAAATATGAGGTCTGTACTTTCTTTCTGGGCGAACGGCATCCAGTCGCTCTTAAGCGGTCGCTCCACTCGTCTCGGCCACCCTCCCCTTTGGTTGGGTCTCGACGAATTATGGGTTATACACAATCCCCGTTTTTTTCGGGTTCGACACGAGCCCGGAAAAATAATGGATGGCCCGTGGTTCGGAGAGACCAACGATGAGAACTCGAGGGTTGAACTATTTCAAAAACGTTTCAAACTAAACTTAACGCAAGAGTGGTAACCCCTTCTCTACTTAACAACCCTCCTGTGAGCCGAGCTTAACGGGAGGTGGAGACAACTCAACACCTTCCAGAGAGTCGAATTCAACTGGAAGTGGAGGCAACTTTCAAGAACCCGCGCCCCGGTCTCTCGGGTTTGCACACTGTTTTTTTTTTTGCTAATTTAGCTAGCTCTACCGTTTCGTCTCCTTGGGATCTGTTAGCTAAAGATAAATAAACCGCTCGCCTCTCAGAGTGAGTTATTCTGCCCTGCCGGCATCAACAAGCCCGGTCAGCGGAACCATCCCGGGGAAAAACTTACTTGGCCTCTCCGAGAGGTCAACATGCCCTGCCAGCTGGTGAGAGCCTGGTCAGCGGAACCATCTCGGGGCAAAACTTACTTGGCCTCTCCGAGAGGTCAACCTGTCCTGCCAGCTAGTGGGAGCCTGGTCAGCGGAACCATCTCGGGGCCTTAACCGACATGAGTCACCTGCCTCTCCGAGTGAGTTCTCCTGCCCTGCCGACATCAACTAGCCCGGTCAGCGGTCTCTTCTCGGGGCCTTAACCAAATTCCTTGCCTCTCCGAGTGAGTTCTCCTGCCCTGCCAGCATCAACTAGCCTGGTCAGCGGTCTCTTCTCGGGGCCTTAACAAACATGAACCACCTGCCTCTCCGAGTGAGTTCTCCTGCCCTGCCGGCATGAACTAGCCTGGTCAGCGGTCTCTTCTCGGGGCCTTAACCAAACTCCTTGCCTCTCCGAGTGAGTTCTCCTGCCCTGTCATCATCAACTAGCCTGGTCAGCGGTCTCTTCTCGGGGCCTTAACCAAATTCCTTGCCTCTCCGAGTGAGTTCTCCTGCCCTGCCAGCATCAACTAGCCCGGTCAGCGGAACCATCCCGGGGAAAAACTTACTTGGCCTCTCCGAGAGGTCAACATGCCCTGCCAGCTGGTGAGAGCCTGGTCAGCGGAACCATCTCGGGGCAAAACTTACTTGGCCTCTCCGAGAGGTCAACCTGTCCTGCCAGCTAGTGGGAGCCTGGTCAGCGGAACCATCTCGGGGCCTTAACCGACATGAGTCACCTGCCTCTCCGAGTGAGTTCTCCTGCCCTGCCGGCATCAACTAGCCCGGTCAGCGGTCTCTTCTCGGGGCCTTAACCAAATTCCTTGCCTCTCCGAGTGAGTTCTCCTGCCCTGCCATCATCAACTAGCCTGGTCAGTGGTCTCTTCAAATTTCTTGCCTCTCCGAGTGAGTTCTCCTGCCCTGCCAGCATCAACTAGCCTGGTCAGCGGTCTCTTCTCGGGGCCTTAACCAAATTCCTTGCCTCTCCGAGTGAGTTCTCCTGCCCTGCCAGCATCAACTAGCCTGATCAGCGGTCTCTTCTCGGGGCCTTAACCAAATTCCTTGCCTCTCCGAGTGAGTTCTCCTGCCCTGCCAACATCAACTAGCCTGGTCAGCGGTCTCTTCTCGGGGCCTTAACCAAATTCCTTGCCTCTCCGAGTGAGTTCTCCTGCCCTGCCAGCATCAACTAGCCTGGTCAGCGGTCTCTTCTCGGGGCCTTAACCAAATTCCTTGCCTCTCCGAGTGAGTTCTCCTGCCCTACCAGCATCAACTAGCCTGGTCAGCGGTCTCTTCTCGGGGCTTTAACCAAATTCCTTGCCTCTCTGAGTGAGTTCTCCTGCCCTGCCAGCATCAACTAGCCTGGTCAGCGGTCTCTTCTCGGGGCTTTAACCAACCTTTTTGACTCTAAACGTTTCTCATTCATCATTAAGAGGCTACATATCTGTTACAATGCGCCTTCTTGCGTCTGCTCTGCCACATGCATCTCGGCCAACTCCTTCATTACTTCCTCCTTCTCCTCTAAGTACTTTCTCATCCTCAACTTTTGTCAAGGATAGAAACGTTTTAGATCGTCTCCACTCCAGGTATTTCCAATAGGGATCCCTTCAACATTTTGAAGTCGATACCCCCCTGACTTCAGGGCTTCCAGGATTACATACGGTCCCTCCCAATTGGGATGGAGCTTTCCTACGTTCGCCGACCTTCCCGCGGCTTCAACCTTTTTGAGAACTAGGTCTCCTGGGACGAATTGTTTGATCCTAATATTTTTGTCAAAGTACCGGGCCATTCGGCGCTTCACTTCCTCTTGTCGAATCACTGCGAGGTCCCGAAGCTCTTCAACCATATCCAACGAGAGCCGCTGTTCCTCCTCATTGTCCATCCTCCAGTCTTCGCCTCCTTCCTTGGCGGCCACAAACCGGGGGGACCTGACCTCGAATTCCACTGGGAGCACAGCTTCAGATCCATGGGAGAGCTTGAACGGTGTTTCTCCCGTCGCCGTGTTGGGTGTTGTTCTCAAGGCCCATAAGACCGAGGGAAGCTGCTCCACCCAGTTTCCCTTCAAGTTCTCCACTTTTTTCTTCAGTAAATTGACTATGACCTTGTTCGCCGCCTCTACCTGCCCGTTGCTCCGAGGATGATGAACGGAGGCGAAACGAAGGTCAATGCCCAACTGACCACAGAAGCTAATGAGTTCCTCACTAGCGAACTGCGGTCCGTTGTCCGTCACTATGGCGAGGGGGAGCCCATACCTGCAAATTATTTCTCCTCATATAAAGTTTTTTACTACCTGTGAGGTTGTCTTCGCCAAAGCCTTGACCTCCACCCACTTGGAGAAGTAGTCTATCATGACTAATAGGAACCTTCTTTGGCCGCTCGCCTGAGGAAACGGGCCAACCAAGTCCATTCCCCAGATGGCAAAAGGCCAGGGCGCCGTGATTGTTCGAAGCCTTTGCGCGGGCTGGAGTTGGAGTGGCGCGAAGAGCTGGCACTTCTGACATTTCTTTGCAAACTTCATGGTGTCCTCTCGAAGAGTCGGCCAGAAGTATCCCTGCCTCAGCACCCTCTTTTCCAGGGTCCGACTCCCGGAATGGCTTCCGCACTCACCAGAGTGGATTTCCTCCAAGACCCTTGGAACCTCATCTTCCGTCACACATCTTGCTAGGAGTCCAGTTAGGGTCTTTCTGTACAAGCTTCCTTCACGCATCAGATAGTAGGCAGACTTGTACCTGAACCGCCTCTTATCCGGAACATCTTCTGGGAACTTGCCTGATGCCAGAAAGGCAATGATCGGATCCACCCACGAGGCCCTCTGATCGATCTCCATTAGCTCTCCTTCCTCTATAGATGGACGAAACAACTCCGTCACTACTCCCCCGGCCCGAGGTCCATACTTTGCCAGGGAGTCCGCCTGGGTGTTCTCCTCTCTCGGCACGTGTTGGATTGAGAAGGAGCGGAATTGACTGATGAGGCCTTTGACTTTCACCAAGTACCTTTGAAGGGTTGGCTCTCTAGTCTCAAACTCCCCCCGTACCTGGGATGCCACTACCATCGAATCGGTGAATACTCTAACGTCCCGAACCCCCAGTTCACATGCCAGACGAAGCCCATCCACCACTGCTTCGTACTCGGCCTGGTTGTTGGTGACGGGGAATCGGATGTCAATCGCTTGCTCGATCCTTGTCCCCTGTGGGCTGACCAGGACCACCCCTCCGCCGAGGGAATGTTTCCCTGACGCCCCGTCCGCGAACAGCTCCCATGCTACCAACTTGGGAGGTTCCAAATCATCCACCTCGGTTACATACTCCGCTAGAAAGTCCGCTACCACCTGCGCTTTCATTGATAGCCGAGGGACGAAGGTGACATCGAACTGCTAAGCTCGACAGACCACTTTGCCAACCTGCCCGAGTGCTCCACTCCTTCCATAATGCCGCGAAGGGGGTGATCGGTCACTACCTTAATCGAATGCGCCTGGAAGTATGGTCGGAGCTTCCTGGCCGAAATGATCAAAGCAAATGCCAGCTTCTCCAGAATGGGGTATCTGAGCTCCGCCTTCTTCAAGACCCGGCTGACATAGTAGATGGGAAGTTGTCTCTTTCCTTCTTCTCGGACTAGGACCGAGATCACTGCCTCGGTGCCCACCCCAAGATAGAGGAACAGGTCCTCTCCTTCTCTCGGTCCTTGCAGCAGTGGAGCTTGCGTTAGCTGTCTCTTCAGGGCTTGGAATGCCGCCTCGCACTCTTGCGACCATTCAAACTTTTGATTTCCCCTTAGAGTTTTGAAGAAGGGTGAGCACTTCTCTCCCGCCCGGGAGAGAAACCTGCTCAACCCTGCCAGCTTCCCTGTCAACCTCTGGATCTCCTTCGCACTCCTTGGCGACTCCAACTCCAAGATGGCTCTGACCTTGTCTGGGTTGGGTTCCACCCCCTCCGGGGTGAGTAGGTGACCAAGGAACTTTCCTCGGCTTGCTCCAAAGACGCACTTCGAAGGGTTAAGTCTCATCTTGAACCTTCGAAGGGTGGCGAAGGTCTCCACCAAATCCTGCAAGTGAGACTCCACGTCCCTGCTCTTAACCATCAAGTCGTCCACATAGACTTCTAGGTTTCTGCCTTTTTGATCCTTGAACACTCGGTCCATCATCCTTTGGTAGGTTGCTCCTGCGTTCTTCAGCCCGAAGGGCATCATCTTATAACAATAACACCCGTCGTCTGTGATGAATGAGACATCCTTAACGTCGGGCGGATGCATTCGGATTTGATGATAGCCAGAGAACGCATCCAAGAAGCTCATCACCGGGAAGCCGACAGCTGAGTCCACCAGCGCATCGATTCGGGGTAAGGGATAACAATCTTTTGGACATGCTTTATTTAGCAGAGAGAAGTCGATGCACATCCTCCACTTCCCCCCACTCTTCTTTACCATTACCACGTTGGAGACCCAGCCCGGATACTGGATCTCTTCTACGAACCCTGCTTCCAGCAACTTCTCTACTTCCTCCCTGATCGGCCCGGCGAGGGTGGTCGATACAGATCTCTTCTTCTGCCGGATGGGGCGGATGCTTGAGTCGAGGTTGAGGCGATGACACGCCACATATGCGTCGACACCCAGCATCTCCGCGGCGCTCCATGCGAAGATATCCACATTCTCCTGGATACACCTTCGGACCTTCTCTTGGTCATGCTCGCTCAGCCTCCCGCTAATCTGTATCTTCTCCGGCCTTCCGCTGCCGCTGACGACCTCCATTTCCCTCACCTCCTCTGCCACTTCCAACCTGGCCAAATCTTCCAACATCTGTTCTACCTTCCCTGCCTCTTCCTCCCCTTCCAGTTGCCACGACTCGTCAGGGGGGGAGTTTCTTGGCTCTTCACTTCCAGTCATCCGACCTACTCAAGGTTTTTCCGAACAAGCTGCGTTCCACGCTCACCGCACCAGAATGTTGAAACCAGTTTCCCGGCTTCAGCGAAAATAGGGATAGGCAGCTTACCCTTACTTATCTCAGGTAAAGTCGGACGGCTAGTCACTTAGAGCCTAAGAACCTTTCTGCTGGTGGATTCAGGTGAAAACAGACCCCGCGAGCTGCAACGAGGAGGTCCCGCCACTAACCCGAAAGACCCGAAGATCTTCCCCTCCCAAGCCAATGCTGAGCCTGGGCACCTCGGAGAGCACTCGCAACACCTGACCGTTGGCCTGAAAGACTTGGCGAACGGAAGGCAGGGTCACTAGCTAACCGAACACACTAAGGGGGGTGGGGGGTAAGGAGATGCCTACCTCCCCCAAGGTGCCCATGGGGGTCTATTTATAGACTTTCACAAAATGGGCTGCGGATAGCCACGATTTTGCTATCCGCAGCTCCCTGCCGTCTTCGACTTGACATCTCGACCCAAGAAGGGGAGGGGGCGAGTGGAACCTGAAACATACACTCCCGCCTTCTTCAGAGGTCCGAAGAACCTTACACGGGACCCCACTTGCCCAAAAAAAGGGTGAGTGGGGTCTCCCCCCACTCGCCCCCTAAGGGGCGGGCGAGTGGGGCCTCCCCCAACTCGCCCCCTAAGGGGCGGGCGAGTGGGGAGGGGGTCTCCCCCCACCCGCCCCCAAGGGGGCGAGTGGGGCCTTCCCTCACTCGACCCCTAAGGGGCGGGCCCCCTAAGGGGCGGGCGAGTGGGGAGGGGGTCTCCCCCCACCCGTCCCCAAGGGGGCGAGTGGGGCCTTCCCTCACTCGCCCCCTAAGGGGCGGGCGAGTGGGGAGGGGGTCTCCCCCCACCCGCCCCCAAGGGGGCGAGTGGGGCCTTCCCTCACTCGCCCCCTAAGGGGCGGGCGAGTGGGGAGGGGGTCTCCCCCCACCCGCCCCCAAGGGGGCGAGTGGGGCCTTACCTCACTCCCCCCCTAAGGGGCGGGCGAGTAGGGAAGGGGGTCTCCCCCCACCCGCCCCCAAGGGGGCGAGTGGGGCCTTCCCTCACTCGCCCCCTAAGGGGCGGGCGAGTGGGGAGGGGGTCTCCCCCAACCGCCCCCAAGGGGGCGAGTGGGGCCTTCCCTCACTCGCCCCCTAAGGGGCGGGCGAGTGGGGAGGGGGTCTCCCCCCACCCGCCCCCAAGGGGGCGAGTGGGGCCTTCCCTCACTCGCCCCCTAAGGGGCGGGCGAGTGGGGAGGGGGTCTCCCCCCACCCGCCCCCAAGGGGGCGAGTGGGGCCTTCCCTCACTCGCCCCCTAAGGGGCGGGCGAGTGGGGAGGGGGTCTCCCCCCACCCGCCCCCAAGGGGGCGAGTGGGGCCTTCCCTCACTCCCCCCCTAAGGGGCGGGCGAGTGGGGAGGGGGTCTCCCCCCACCCGCCCCCAAGGGGGCGAGTGGGGCCTTCCCTCACTCGCCCCCTAAGGGGCGGGCGAGTGGGGAGGGGGTCTCCCCCCACCCGCCCCCAAGGGGGCGAGTGGGGCCTTCCCTCACTCGCCCCCTAAGGGGCGGGCGAGTGGGGAGGGGGTCTCCCCCCACCCGCCCCCAAGGGGGCGAGTGGGGCCTTCCCTCACTCCCCCCCTAAGGGGCGGGCGAGTAGGGCCTCCCCCACTCGCCCCCCTAAGGGGCGGGCAAGTGGGGAGGGATTACGGTCGCCTCCGATTGTTCGAGCGGCCATTTTGCCCTGTTATGGTCATCTTCATTATTGCGACCATATACACGTTGCGCTGCATGCGTTCGGCAAATATGAGGTATGTACTTTCTTTCTGGGCGAACGGCATCCAGTCGCTCCACTCGTCTCGGCCACCCTCCCCTTTGGTTGGGTCTCGACGAATTATGGGTTATACAAAATGGACAGAGGTTGAAGGAATATTATGAAGGTAGTGACCAGCGCGAGGCGATGGTGTTAACTTTCAGTTGAAAATGAAATAGGGAAAGCGTCCGGCCGGGACGTTTTAAACGAGGCGCTAGGTGGAAGGCAATCCACCATCTCTGTTATTTTTCTATCATTTTTAGTTTGTTTTGTTTGTTTTATGTTTGTTTTTATCAATAGGAGGAAAATAGGTGATGGAAGAGATTGCAAAGTGGATCTTGGTAGTAAATAATTTTAGAAATAAATTTTCCAGATTTCAGGTTGCAACGCATAAATTTTGCGCGTTACAACTTGCTAGCCTCGGTGGGACAACGCATAAATTTTTCTTATTTTTCCGCGTTGCAACACATAAATTTTGCGCGTTGTAACGCATAAATTTTGAATTACGCGTTGCAACGCATAAATTTTGAGCGTTACAACGCATAAATTTTTCTTATTTTTGGACAATATTTCTGTGAAATTAGTGCTGTGATGTTTGCATATTTTAATTTTATTGCCCATTACCTTGCATTCCATTACTTTAGTTACTTGAAAGGTTTTGCTAAGATATGGCTCCATCCAATATCCATTGCTAACGTTAGAATATCTAAATTAAAAGCTACTTTATTAGGGTTATGCTTGTGTTTGGTTTTGTGATGTTATTTGCAGATCCTCTGAACTACTGGGCTATGATTCGATCGAAGCACTCATGAACTTTGAATTCTTTGGAAGGTGGCAATGCAACATGCAAAAAAAAAATATGAGGGGAGTATTTGTTTTACATTATTTCTATTTCTTTAATCGTAAAATTGTCAATTATTTTCCTCTTTTATATTTTCATTAATATAGTTGCTAGGGACTAGCAATATTTTAAGTGTGGGGGTGGGTAGAGTTCAGCCCCTACTGCTTGGATAAGGACTTATTTATTTATATATGCGAACTCAATAACTCCGTCCTTGTTTTTGCAATTTAACCTATAGGACATTCTTGTTATCCAATGATAATCGAGTGGTATGGCCGGTTAATCAAACGATTTCAATCACAGAATTTGAAATTAGTGAGAATTTTTTTGGTAAAGCGCTCTTAAGTATGATTTAAGCACAATTTTCCTTGGAAGATTTTACTTCAAAACCTAGCTTTTGATATGGTTTCTACAATATAATGGGGATGGGTAAGCAAGAACTGAGTTAGCGATGTTGGCTGAAACATGGGTTTATGTAGTTAAATCATTTTGATCCTCCACTACAATCTTTGCGCTTGAACACTTTTCATGTTGATACGTATATTCCACGCTTACCTTCCCAATATTCTTACTAGTTATGTCTTAGTATATTAGCCATTTTATGAGTGTTTAATTAAAAAAAAAGATTGAGATTCATAGTGATATGGGCCTAAGTATATGTATACATACCTGGAATGATCCCTACTATGCTAGCAAATTATAAAAAAAAAATATAAATAAAAAATGCATCATAGTGATTATGTGGCCTGGGTATGTGTACACTTATACTTGGAATGATCCCTACTACGAATAAAAAGATTAAAAAAAAGAAAGAAGGTCAATAAACCCCATAATTTGGTGAATTATTAAGATTACTAACTAAGGGAATGTCTTTCCACTTTCAACATTAGCCCTGAACGCGTAACCAAGTAAATTCTACTTTCATTTGAACTACTAATCTTTGAGTAGGCTCAATCAATAACTTAGCTTATTCTTATCGCCCCTATGTTGCGGAGATCCAATGTTAAAAGATGTTTGCGAGTAACTAATTTTAAGGAAAAACACACACAACACATATGTCTTTATTGAGCTTTACCTTTCATTCAAGTTAATGGATTTTTGAATGATTGAATTCTTGTTGATTGATAGGCTTATCAGTTGAGTAAAGCGGATTCCTTGAATAAGTCTTTGTTAATTTGTTGTTAAGGATGTGTGATTAGTTGAGTTTGCACAATTTCATTAATTCTTTATTCAAGCTTAGAATTGATTATATTTGCTAGGGACTAGCAAATGTCTTAGTGTGGGGGTGTGATAACTTCCCAAAAGGAAGTTATTTCACTACTTATTTTATTCTAATTTTCATTAAAAAGAGGAGAATAATCCCCAATTATAGAAAATATGTTTAAATATCTTATTAATCAATGTTGGACTGATTTCGGTCATTTTCCATGGTTTTCTATCTAAGATTGGTCAAAGGATTCAAGTTGGGGAAGCAAAAGATCATTTATTGTTGATGCTGAAATTATGTTGCAATGCCTAAAATTAGCAGGTTGTAACGTGGCGGCAAAATTCAGATTTTGAATTTTAATAAGAGGCGCCTACGTGTATTTCCAAAGGAGGCATCCCTTCAGATTTGGAATGGAAGTAAAGAGCACGAAATTACAGCACTAAAAGAGGATTATTCTTGGGGAGAAACGGTGGAAAGAAAAGGAGAGAACTTTGGAGGTCTTCTTGCTCTTAAGGATTTCGGCTAGGGCTTGGAGAAAGGAGAGTGTGGATCATCACGAAGGAGAAGGATCTGAGTCTAGCAACATTCCTACAGCGTTTTTGATTTCCTTAATCATGTCTAGTAAGATCTACTTTGATTTGCTACTCCTCTCTTCCTTCATGAACTAATTTTCTAAGTCTTGCATGTGTGAAGTACCTTAGTTGTGATGATGACTTGATTTTCATTTATAATTTGTGAATGTATTGACGTTGATCTTTATTAAATTTATGATCTTTTCTTGGGATTTTGGTTTAAGTTTCATCTTTAAAGTGCTTGGCAAAAATTCGAGAGATGAGTCGGGCTAGATGAACGTTTATTCGCACGACGATATTCGAGAGAGGAGTCGTGTAGTTTTTAACCAAACTTCCGTATTTATACTTGATCGCGAGATTCGAGAGAGGAGCTTTGAAAGTGCATCATAAATCTTAATATAATTCCAAGAGAGAGAGAGAGAGAGAGATCTCCTCTTGAATTAGCAACCGTGATTCTAGCACTTCATGTTATTTTAATTTCATCTAAGTTGGAGACGACTAGAGGATTTGAAATAAACGGATAATGGAGACCGAGAGATAAAGTTATCCAATTTAGAATCGTTGCAAGAGAATCGTTAATACTTCATGAATTATCATTTTTATTAGTTATCTTCATAGCAAGGGAAAATCACATGTGAGACTATCTTTCCAAGTGAAGTAAAAGTAATTTAAGTAACCGTAACTAGAATTGTAGTTGTTTTATTTTGCACTATTTACGTTTCTCTACCAATCATTATTACTTGCTTGAATTTAGAGAAAAGACAGAATTAATATTTGTGAGCGCTAAGTTAAGCACTTCCTCGTGGGAACGATCACTTTCTCATCATTTTATTACTTGTACGACACGTGCACTTGCGTATTTATATACACCTTTCACGGGCGTACCAGTTGGTCTCTACCCCCTCCCTCACGCGTGAGCAAGCACTACCCCTCCCCCTCCCTTTGTCGTTGAAGGTGGTCGGTGAGGTGATCCTTAGTGCCCTCCAAGGTGCCCAGGCTCAGCATTGGCTTGAGAGGGGAAGTTCCGAGTGGGCTTCCGGGTGTTCGGTGGGACCTCCACGCTGAAGCTTAAGGGGTCTGTTCCTAGACTCCAGTTGTTACCAAGTCCGAGTCTCTTAGTTCTTAGTGACCGGTCAAGAGTCAAGGCTTAGGTCAAGTAAGAGTTAGTCGCAACCCCCTTTCGAACGCTGAAACCGGGAAACTGGTTTCAACATTCTGGTGCGGTGAGCGTGGAAGCGACTAGTTCGGAAAACTCTGAGCCAAGTCTCATGGCTGGAAGCGACGAGTTGGGAGACCCGCCTCCACCTTGCAAGTATGTGAAGAAGAGCGACTTCGACGAATTCAGCAAGAGGATCCTGGAGTTCATGCAGGCCGCATCCTCCGCTCGCGGCGAGTGCTCAACACCACCTGCACCTAGGATCCCCTCACTCCCCCTAGTGGAAGTGAGAAGCAGTCAGCAAGAGAAGGGGCCAGCCTCGGAGGAGGGCTTGAGCCTCCAGGCGCGAGTGCTCTTCAACAGTTCGCCCCGGACCAGCTGCCCCGGCGGGGAAGTGATGGGAGTGCCTCCCCCCAACCAAGAAGAATGGAGAAGCCCTTTCTGCGAGTTGGTCATGTCAGCCCCCGTTCCGGATGGATTTCGCGATCCTGCCATGTCCTATTACGAGGGGGATAGCGATCCTCTCCAGCATCTTCAGTGGTTCGAGGACATGACCACGATCAGGCAGATGTCGGACGCCTTCATGTGCAGGCTTTTCGTCGTCACGTTCCAGGGAAAGGCGAGGGATTGGTTCCACTCGCTTACGGCGGGAACCATCTACCGCTTCGAGGATCTGCGTCGAAGTTTCTTGTTAAGGTTCTCTACCTCGAAGAAGAGGAGGAAGAGCATGGAGGCCTTGTTCGCAGTCAGGCAAAATCCAGGGGAGACGCTGGCTAGCTACATGGATAGGTTCCAGGTGGAGGTCCTTCTTGTCGTCGAGGTGCCCGGGCACACCCTGCAGCTAGCCTTCACCCTTGGGATGCAGCCTGGGCTGTTTCGGATGAGTATGACCCGGGACCCTCCCCTGTCTTTCGAAGAGCTGATGAAGCGTGTTGATCGTGAGACTGAGTGTGAGGCTACCAATCAGGAGTTCGTGGCTAGGTTAGCCCAGGTAGCAGAGGAAGAAAGGAAAGAGCATGGAGGAAGAAGAAAGGAGGAGATGAGGAGTCAGGGACACCAAGGACCCCCCGTTGGGCAGGAGCAAGGCTGGGAGTTTCAACCACCAGTCGCCCTACCGACCTGGAGGCCGCCAGGAGGACCCCCTCGAGGCCAAGGAAGAGGCCATTTCCAAGGGAGAGAAAACTTTCAGGGGAAGGAGGGACGGTTCAACCCAGCAGGGAGGCAGCCGGACACAAGGCCGTTGCAACCCCACCCCCTACAAACCATGATGATTGGCCGAAAAAGAGGAAATAAGAAGAGGGGTCGCGCAGGGAAGGAAGCAAGGATGATGGCATTGCCGTACTGTGACTTCCATCAGCAGGAGGGCCACGCAACAGCCACATGCCCAGAGTTTCTGGAGGTAAGGAAATGAAGAAGAACCTCGACAGAGAGGAGACAGCTATACCCGGAAGGACCAGGAGGAAGCTGAGGAGATGGAGGAAGTGATGGATGAGAGGGCCAAGGTGCATGTGGCCGAGTAAGCGCAAGGAAGCGCATTGTAATGGTATGTAACCTATTTATAATATATTAAAAGTAGTTAAAGATAGCATCTAGGTCAAGTCCTCGACTGGAGACCACTCGCCCGGGCTTGTTGATGCCGGTCGCTGGGTGGCTCGTCGGGTAGATTCGTTTTAGGTCGAGTCCTCGACTGGAGACCACTCGCCCAGGCTTGTTGATGTCGGTCGTTGGGTGGCTCGTCGGGTAGATTCGTTTTAAGTCGATTCCTCGACTGGAGATCACTCGCCCGGGCTTGTTGATGTCGGTCGCTGGGTGGCTCGTCGGGTAGGTTCGTTTTAAGTCGAGTCCTCGACTGGATACCACTCGCCCGGGCTTGTTGATGCCGGTCGCTGGGTGGCTCGTCGGGTGGATTCGTTTTAAGTCGAGTCCTCGACTGGAGGCCACTCGCCCGGGCTTGTTGATGTCGGTCGCTGGGTGGCTCGTCGGGTGGATTCGTTTTAAGTCGAGTCCTCGACTGGAGACCACTCGCCCGGGCTCATTGATGTCGGTCGCTGGGTGGCTCGTCGGGTGGATTCGTTTTAAGTCGAGTCCTTGACTGGAGACCACTCGCCCGGGCTTGTTGATGTCGGTCGCTGGGTGGCTCGTCGGGTAGATTCGTTCGGGTTGCTAAGGCTCCAAGAAGAGAAGCCGGTCTGAGGATGTGTTGAGTTCCTCCACCTCCATGTGAGATCGGCTCCCTGTCAGGTGTTGAGTCCCTCCACCTCCAGGTGAGCTCGGCTCCCTGTTAGGTGTTGAGTCCCTCCACCTCCAGGTGAGCTGGGCTCCCTATTAGGTGTTGAGTTCCTCCACCTCTAGGTGAGCTCGGCTCTCTGTTAGGTGTTGAGTCCCTCCACCTCCACGTGAGCTCGGCTCTCTGTTAGGTGTTGAGTCCCTCCACCTCCAGGTGAGCTGGGCTCCCTATTAGGTGTTGAGTCCCTCCACCTCCAGGTGAGCTCGGCTCCCTGTTAGGTGTTGAGTTCCTCCACCTCCAGGTGTGCTCGGGTCCCTGTTAGGTGTTGAGTTCCTCCACCTCCAGGTGAGCTCGGCTCCCTGTTAGGTGTGGAGTTTCCTCCACCTCCAGGTGAGCTCGGCCCCCTGTTAGGTGTTGAGTTCCTCCACCTCCAGGTGAGCTCGGCTCCCTGTTAGGTGTTGAGTCCCTCCACCTCCAGGTGAGCTCGGCTCCCTGTTAGGTGTTGAGTCCCTCCACCTCCAGGTGAGCTCGGCTCCCTGTTAGGTGTTGAGTTCCTCCACCTCCAGGTGAGCTCGGCTCCCTGTTAGGTGTTGAGTTCCTCCACCTCTAGGTGAGCTCGGCTCTCTGTTAGGTGTTGAGTCCCTCCACCTCCAGGTGAGCTCGGCTCCCTGTTAGGTGTTGAGTCCCTCCACCTCCAGGTGAGCTCGGCTCCCTGTTAGGTGTTGAGTCCCTCCACCTCCAGGTGAGCTCGGCTCCCTGTTAGGTGTTGAGTCCCTCCCCCACCAGGTGAGCTCGGCTCCCTGGTAGGTATGGAGTTCCCGCCTCTCACCTCAAGTCGAGTTCAGCTCGACTAGAGGTGTTGAGTTTTTCTCCACCCAAGGTTAAGTTCAATTCGACCTAAAGGTGTTGAGCTTTCTCCACCTCCTGTTGAGCTCGGCTCACAAGAGGGGTGTCTAGTGGAGAAAGGTCCGTTCCTCACCTCATGTCAAGTTCAGCTCGACTAGAGGTGTTGAGTCCCCCTCCACCTTCGGTCGAGTTTAGCTCGACCTAAAGGTGTTGAGCTTTCTCCACCTCCTGTTGAACTCGGCTCACTGGAGGGGTGTCTAGTGGAGAAAGGTTCGTTCCTCACCTCATGTTAAGTTCAGCTCGACTAAAGGTGTTGAGTCTCCCTCCACCTTCGGTCGAGTTCAATTCGACCTAAAGGTGTTGAGCTTTCTCCACCTCCTGTTGAGCTCGGCTCACAAGAGGGGTGTCTAGTGAAGAAAGGTCCGTTCCTCACCTCATGTCAAGTTCAGCTCGACTAGAGGTGTTGAGTCTCCCTCCACCTTCGGTCGAGTTCAATTCGACCTAAAGGTGTTGAGCTTTCTCCACCTCCTGTTGAGCTCGGCTCACAAGAGGGGTGTCTAGTGGAGAAAGGTCCGTTCCTCACCTCATGTCAAGTTCAGCTCGACTAGAGGTGTTGAGTCTCCCTCCACCTTCGGTCGAGTTTAGCTCGACCTAAAGATGTTGAGCTTTCTCAACCTCCTGTTGAGCTCGGCTCACAGGAGGGGTGTCTAGTGGAGAAAGGTTCGCCTTCCGCCTCAAGTCAGGTTCAGCCGAAGGACTCGGAAGGGGTATCCCGTTGGCAGGTCCCTTCGCGGATCCCCCTCAGGTCCCACCTAATCGTTAAATAGGTGGGTTGGACTTTCTTTCCGAGGTTGAGACAAGCTCGAAAAGAGCGGGGATTGTGTACAACCCTCATATTTTCCGAGTCGGTGCGACCCGACGCAGATGAGGTCGTGGTAGGGAGAGTGACCGCGACGCGCCAAACCAAACCGGAGGTTAAGGTGACCGAGATGAGCAGGTCGACCTCTCGGAAGCGACCAAGACCAAGTAAGGCTAGGGAATGACCCGAGGGAGGGAAAAAAGGCTTGGCAAGGCAAGTGGGGGTAGCCCCCCACTCGGCCATTCCCCCTCTTTGGGGGGCGAGTGCGGGCAGCCCCCCACTCGCCCATCCCCCCTCTTTGAGGGGCGAGTGGGGGCAGCCCCCCACTCGCCCGATCCCTTGAGGGGGCGAGTGGGGGCAGCCCCCCCACTCGCCCGATCCCTTGAGGGGGCGAGTGGGGGCAGCCCCCCACTCGCCCAACCTCTCCTAAAGGAGGGCGAGTGGGGGTAGCACCCCACTCGCCCGACCTCCCTTGAGGGGGCGAGTGGGGGCAGCCCCCCCCCCCCCCCCCCCCCACACACACACACACTCGCCCGATCCCTTGAGGGGGCGAGTGGGGGCAGCCCCCCACTCGCCCAACCTCTCCTAAAGGAGGGCGAGTGGGGGCAGCACCCCACTCGCCCGTTTGCTCCCTTTGGGGGGATTCTAGCTATTCGCAGTCCGATTTTGGCTATTCGCAGTCCATTTTTGGGAAAGTCTATAAATAGACCCCCATGGGCACCTTGGGAAGGGTTGGTCTCTACCCCCTCCCTCACGCGTGAGCAAGCACTACCCCTCCCCCTCCCTTTGTCGTTGAAGGTGGTTGGTGAGGTGATCATTAGTGCCCTCCAAGGTGCCCAGGCTCAACATTGGCTTGGGAGGGGAAGTTCCGAGTGAGCTTCCGGGTGTGCGGTGGGACCTCCACGCTGAAGCTTAAGGGGTCTGTTCCTAGACTCCAGTTGTTACCAAGTCCGAGTCTCTTAGTTCTTAGTGACCGGTCAAGAGTCAAGGCTTAGGTCAAGTAAGAGTTAGTCGCAACCCCCTTTCGAACGCTGAAACCGAGAAACTGGTTTCAACATCATAAATCTAAAAGGTCTAATGATTACTTACCATAGTAAGTGTAAGACTCTAGGAGGTCTAATAAAAGCTTTTGTATTTTTTGAATTTCCATCATTATTTTTATTATAGGGATATAGTGTAATTACACAAATAGCCTTTATATTTTATGAATTACCATTTTTTTCATAACATATGTTAAGTCATTGGAGTAAAAGAATGATGCTATATTTGGCAATTTTGAATGTTGCACCAAAGACAACTTCTTGTATATAGTAGTTAAAGATATGTAATACTATACTAATATACTTATATAAAAATGATAATTATAAATATTATATTAAATAAAATTTATAAATAATTTATTAAACTAACATATATTATATTAAAGCGCCAACTGTCCTTGCGTGTAGTGTGCCACGTGGTCCAATTTCTGATAAACACAACCCCATTTGTCTATGCCCACACCGAGGCCATGTGCTGATGGAAGATATTTTGGGTATGCGCATCCCATAGCTACAGTGCGGTGCGCGTACCATCTTATTCGTAACAAATTTTTTTCACGTCCAAGATGGTACACGCACTGTAGCTGTACGTGCGATGTGCGTACCCAAAAATTGTCCGTGCTGATGCTCCTAATTGAGGTCAATTGATTTTTGAGCTCGATTGCAAACTTCCTAAAAGTATTACACCCCCAATCGTGGTGCAACTATGTAAATCTCCGACCCAACCCAACTGGATTTGGCTCCGATCGCACACATCCGGTAACTCAACCTCGAGTGCAACCAACATGCATGTCGTGTTCTTTTGGGCTCAACGAATATAGCTTGGGCCGGTGGGCCCAATTTGGTAGCCGATCAGGCCCCAATGGGCTAACCCGAGCCTTCTTCTTAGGAACTCAAAAGTCATGAATTAAGCAATGATCGCAAATTGTGAATGTCTCTTATTTTCTTTTTTTCCTTGAGATTAGGATAGTCTTTTCTTAAGGCCCTTATTCTTGCAAAATGATTTATAGTCCTTCAAAATTCTCAACTTTGACCTCAATTCTTTTCCGACTCTTTTCAAATCTCGCATTTCTAGTCGTTCTCTCGCAAATAGTCAATTGTCATGTCACGTTTTCACGCAACTCTTTCAAGTGCACGCTTGCTTTCACATCTTAGACGGAAAACATACATCGGTCATGCATGCTACGTTGTTCAAAAAATGTCAATTTGATGAAGCGGGTGAAGATACATTGATCGTCTTTTAATTCTCGGATTTGATATCCACGTCAATGTTTTTCGAAAACATAATATCCCGGTTCAATTCATCTACGCGACTCTCTGTTGTCATGCTTTTCTTCGATTTGAAGGCGCAGAACCACAACTTCAAATATATGTTGTCAGTGAGGTATTTCTTACAATAGAGCGTCCTGATCAGCTTCTTCCAGATTTACCGAAGTCTCCCCAACCTCGAAGCACCTAGTCGGCGATGATGTGGGAAAGCGGAATTGTGTTGTAGGTCTTTATCTTCGACTCTTCCTCCGTGTACGCTATCATTTCCTTCGACCATTTCTCCGCGCTACAATTTCAACATATATAACCTTAAGCAATTCCTCCGCGTACGCTAGAATCTATCTCTGATACAATTTGTTTGCACGAATATACAACTAACAACAAATTGTGTGAGGCTGCAAAAAGAAGCTTAATTGTGTGAGGCTGAAAGAGATCATTTTTGTGTGACAATTTTTATGCGGAAAATCTTGCAAGCACTATTTTTGATGCGTAAATTCCCGCAAGCACTCTTTTTATGACAATTTTGATGTCTAGATTTTCACCTGCACATAAACAGGGCGGCGTGTTACGCGAGATTTTTGGGTCTGAGCCCCACGAGATGTTGACATATGTAAAAGGTTTAGGTCCCACGTTATTCTGCTTTATCTCTCTCCCCGTTTTCAGACCGTCTTCCCCATTTTGCACTCATGGCTTCCTCACCATCTGCATGATGCTGCTCCAGGAAGAAGAGTGGTCGTCTTCCGTTGACATCTCCGCGGGGAGAGACAAAGCGAGGAGACAGAGAAAGTTTCTCCTCTCGTCACCGGAAATGGTTGCTGCTAGGTGGATAAGCAGATTTGTGGATAAAAGTTTTCAATTTAAAAGAATGGTGAAAACAAGTGGGATGAATTCTGTGAAGAAGATGAAATGAAATAATGTTATCTCACTGAGACAATTCACTTGTATCTGAGATAAGTGTGTTGTATCTGAGATAATCAATATGTATCTGATCAGATAATACATTTGTCTCCGAGGTAATGGACTTGTCGTCTCCGAGACAATCGAGTTGCATCTGAGATAACACACTTCTCTACGATAATCGAGTTGTATACGAGATAATATATTTTCTCTAAGTTAATGAACTTCTCATCTCCGAGATAATCAAGTTGTATCTGAGATAATATATTTGTCTCTGAGATAATGAACTCATTTATGAGACAATCTAGTTGTATCTATGATTTGTGACTTGTTCCCGCAATTTTGCACAAACCTAAATACCTTTACCTTTACACATGTCAGTATCTCGTGAGTCCCGGACACAGATCTGTGTCCTGGGCTCAGACGCAAAAATCCGCTCTCTCCGGGCCATGGTGGGGTCCAAGATCTGGACGCTAATTCTTCCCGTCAACTAATAACGTGTGGCCGCCGTTGATTAAAAAATAATTAAACAGCAGTGGAAGAAGAAATTCAAGAAACCGATCTGCGTACGTCGGTACGTAGCAGAACAAATTCCCGATTCGTCTTTTAAATTAAATTTTTTTCCCCAATCCGCACAAATAAAATAAAATAAATCAAAATTAAAGCTTAATTACTTGAACGCCGCGCGCTAATATTTATAATTTCTTTAAAAATCGCCTCTCTAACTCGCCCGCCGCCTGCTCTGCACTCCGGTCACTCAATCGCCGGCAGCCTCCATATGAAGAATAGCTACTACCTCCTCCCGCTGCTCGCCCTCCTGGCAGGAACCTCTCCGCCGGCGGCCACCGCTGGAGCCTTGCCGGATTCCTGCAAGGCATGGCTGGTGCAATCCATTCCCACCGACATGCCGCTTATCGCTAGGGTTCCCGGCGTGCTCCACACCGGTACCAAATTTCGTTTCACCTGTATTCCCAATCCTTTTTTTTCTTTTCAAATTTTTAGGGTTTTTGAATTGTATTCAGGTGATGTGCTGAGATGGTTGGCCGGAAACGCCACCCGGCGGCTTGATGTGATTGCGCAGTACTGGCAGCTCCTGTCGCAGCCGGAAAATCCGAAATCCGGCGACTATGGATACTCTCCGGCGGACATGGAGAGGTTCGGCTCCGGCGAGGGCCGCGCCGTCTATAGCGCATTAGAGGCGGCGGCGGAGAGAACTGTTGACATCAGGTATTCGTCTATTCTCCTCCATCTGTTTGGGGGATATCCCCATTACATTTAGGAAATTTTTTTTTAGAATGCGGTTATTAGCGGTCCGTATTTGTCTATTTGCAGTCCATAAATTATATTCGTAATATAAAAATTTCTACTCACATTAGAGTCAAAAATACATTACTAATATAAGATATATATAATTTGTCAACATTTGCATTTTGATTTGATTAACTATATATACTATACAAGAGTACAATATCAACCAACAAAAACTATAAAATGAGCAAAATTGTTGATTTTAAATGGACGCCGTCATAGTTACGATCATCTGCAACAAGAAGGAAACAAATACCTTGACGTCGTCGGCTGGAAGGGTTGAAGTTGTCGTCAGCTGGGAGAACTCAATGTTGAATGAAGATGGAGGTCGGGGTTTGAAGGAGAAGCGGGATGAGGTTGTCGGCGAGCGAAACTTGGCGTCGTCGGCAGGATTAGATTGTTTCGAATCCTAGACGAAGAGATCGTCGACGAGAATAAAAGCGGGGTGCACCGAAGGAGAATAAAAGCGGGGTGCGCCGAAGGAGAATCATCACCGATCAAACCGTTGATCCCAGGAAGGAGATATTTCAATAGATAAGCAGGCGGGTCGTGAAAACACACATCAAATCTATTACTTTCATGCTAAACTAAATCATCAACATGGTATATGATGTAATAAGAAGATTCACGGCTATAAGAGCTAGAGGATAATGGAGCAATAAGAAGGGAAATGTTTGATCTTCGATCTAACTGCATCTTCTTCCTCCAACGTCAAACAAATAAGCTATTTTCACGGCTATAAGAGCTAGGGTAATAGAGCAATAAGACTAGAAATGCTTGGTCTTCGATCTAACTTCATCTTCTTCCTCCAACTTCAATCAAATAAGCTATTTTCACGGCTATAAGAGCTAGGGTAATTGAGAACTAAGACTAGAAATGTTTGATCTTCGATCTAACTTCATCTTCTTCCTCCAACTTCAATCAAATAAGCTATTTTCACGGCTATTAGAGCTAGGGTAATAGAGCAATAAGACGAGAAATGTTTGATCTTCGATCTAACTTCATCTTCTTCCTCCAACTTCAATCAAATAAGCTGTTTTCACGGCTATAAGAGCTAGAGTAATAGATCAATAAGACGAGAAATGTTTGATCTTCGATCTAACTTCATCTTCTTCCTCCAACTTCAATCAAATAAGCTATTTTCACGGCTATTAGAGCTAGGGTAATAGAGCAATAAGACTAGAAATGTTTGATCTTCGATCTAACTTCATCTTCTTCCTCCAACTTCAATCAAATAAGCTGTTTTCACGGCTATAAGAGCTAGAGTAATAGATCAATAAGACGAGAAATGTTTGATCTTCGATCTAACTTCATCTTCTTCCTCCAACTTCAATCAAATAAGCTATGTTGCCTAAATTTTGTGTGCTGCAACTCATCACATGAGCTGACATTATTCTAGGTTCCTCCAGCACTCTGGAGTTTATCCTGATTACACACAAGAGCCAACTGATCTAGCTTCAGGAAAGCCAAATGTGCGCAGTGTTACCTTACTGCTTGGTGATTGGTGGGGTTCAGGAGTTGTCCATGCAAAAGTTTGGATATCAGATTCTAAAGACATATATATTGGATCTGCCAACAATGACTGGAAATCCCTCACTCAGGTATTTTCTTGCACATTAAAATTTTTTATCCTAAATATATACTTACACTATTAATTACTCAAACCACCCCCGAGCGTTTGCATAATTACAGGTTTCACCCCTCTATCTTCTGAAATTACGAAAACTTTTCCTGTAAGTTTGCTTTTCATAGAACGGATGCACAAAAATACCCCCTAGGCCCCTAGGGCTCCCCTCCAAGGGGGTATCTTTGCGTATGCATGTTATGGAATGTATAATTACAAGGGAGATTTTTGTAATTTCAAAAGATAGAGCGGTGCAGGGGAGGTCTATTTGTCTTATCTTTTAGTGTGAAGTCTTTTGCAATTGTTGGTATGAGTTGTATTCAATGATTCATTGGGGGTTAATGAAGGGAAGTACTTTGAATATCCTGAAACTCTAGAAATGATTTTGGTCACCTTCCCTTTCTCCAATCTTTGGATCATTGTTAGCTGGTGCGAGATAACTTTTAGAATAGTCGCAGTCGAGTTATTTCCATGAAACTTTTTATGCAAAATTAATTGAGATTCTCAACAGCAATGTTTTACTTATTTATGCTTTGCTTGGTACCTTTTTTTTATTTGAGCTAAAATTTGCATTAGATTAAAAGATCATATAATTGAAATGGCATCACTTTCTTTCAGGTTAAAGAGGTTGGCATCTACCTTGTAGGGTGCCCTAAAATTGCTAAAAGGTTGGGGATATACTTTGAAAATCTTTGGAAGTTATCCTCTCTTAATTCCGCAGCTTACACCAGGACTGTCTGGGATGAGAAATGGGAGGTTTCTCGAAAATTTCCTTGCTGGTCTCATTTCATTCCACACAAAAATAGATGCAGGTAGAGATTGCTATCTTCTTATAAAGAACTAATTTTTTTTCTATAAGTGAAGGGAGCCTTGACGCACCGTTTGAGGTGTTGCTGTTTGACCTTGATGTCACAGGTTTGCGTACATTTCACCCTTGTAGTGGGACCCTTCCACGGACCCTCGCTGCGCGGGGATGCCTTGTGCACCGGGCTGCCCTTTTAATTGAAGTCCTCATATCTCATTTTTCATTTATAAATAAATTACAGCCTTCTGAGTTATATTGATGCTAATATGTGAGTCATAATCTTTTATCAGCTATTTGATTCCTCCAAAATTTTTTTTTTTGGGGGGGGGGGGGGGGGGGGGGGGGTAATTATCGGGGCCTCCGCTAGGACTTTGCATAATTACAAGGACCACCCCTCGACTTCTTACAAAACACCCCTTCTTAGTTAACATACATTACGAGTGCGTCTATTCCAAAAGGGGATATTTCTTGTACTAAAAAAGAACAATGTTAATCCGTAGGGGATACTTTTGTAATTTCAAAAATTAGAGGAGTGTTCTTTGTAATTTTGCAAAGTCGGGTCCGTTAATTAACCTTTTTTTCATAAATTTCTTCATGCTTGTCCACGCAGATCACCTCTTCGTCATTACGTTGAAACCCCGAATGTAGATGGATATCCAATATTATCAGACCCAGATAAGTTCCATGTTCCGCTAACGACCCCTGGTTACAACACGTCTTCATTGCAAGACTCGAGCAACCATACATGCTATCTTTCATTTGCCCCACCGGAGGTATACCGTTTCCTATCCTGCCTTTGCAAATTAAGTTAATTCCATGTTCTATGATTCAAATAAGTTAGACTCAGTTTGAGATAATTGTGGTGTTTGAGCGGTAGCAATGTAGAGTTGTAGTAGTAAACACGGTGGTGACGATATATCTGCGTTATTTTAGTCCAAATTCACATTTTGGGGTGTACATGTCCACGACTGTTAACATTTGACCGTACCTGCGTGATTGTTGTGACGTTTTGACCTTGTTCGCATTACTCCCTGCAGGACCCGTCGGCGTTGACCCTGTGCCGCATGATTTTATCCCGGTGGGACCCGCCATTATGCGGCCTGTCTATGGTTGAGCTTTTTTGATGATTGGTCGAGATTATTAGTCTCACATTTTGAATCATGAGTTTTCTTCTGATTTTATAGAGCTTAGTGTTTCTCTCCACTCGAAGTGACTAGTTTTGAGTTGGATGCTCGTGGGTTTACAAATCTAAAATGTCGTTTTTGGAAACTAGCATTCATGACCACACATACACAAATGCTACCTGAGTTTTTCGTAGCCGCGTTCACAACAGCCGGCGCGCTCCCAAACAGAACCTTACATTTTCACTCTTATAGAAGATCATGTTGCGAAAATAAGGGTAGGGGTTGTGAAAATAGAGTTGAGTAAACTGAAGTCGTGCAAGGTGAAAGTCTCGTGCACAGTTTTAAACGAGAGAAAGAGGTGAGATATCCTCTCTTCAACTCCGACTCTCCCGCCCCAGCTATTGCTTTTCTTTCTATTACTTTGAAAGTAGCCGCTTCAACTTTAGCCACTCGAATTTTTGATATTCTTTTGGAATCACTTATAATGCTCGTAATGTTAAATGCAAAAGAGGGATTCGCGAAATTAATCCCATGTAGTTGGAATAAGGCTGATGATGATAACGATGCAGTTGTTATTCGATAAAATGCAATCGGACGAACAAGCATGGATCGAAACAATCAAGTCCGTGCGATTTGGCGGAATAGTGCGGATTAATACTATGGACTGGCTCGGGCAGTCCGGTTACACGAAACAGACGATATACTGGCCTTCTCTCTCATCGGCAATATCAGAGGTATGCAATTTTCCTTTTTTTTAATTCTACTTGATTGCACTAAGATTTCCCTGGTTACTGATTTAGGCTCCGTTTGGCACGGTGGCGGCAGTCGTGAACACGGTAGTTATGAACCGTCGTTCGTGACCGCCCGACCTCACCTAAGGAACTTCATCCACTTTTATGTTCAAAACTAGTTTTTTTTTCTTGGCGGCGGTCATAACCACTGTCATGGCGAACATACATTCTATAATAGTGGTGTTTTTGCCCAAACTCACCGGAGCAAAAATGCCGCGCAAATCAAATACTGAGCTAGTATTCCAAATTATTCATCCTTTTCCCCCTCTACTATGAATAATTTCTGATTGGTTGGGGTTTAAATTGGGATTTTATGGAGGGGAGGCATATGCAGAATGGAGAGCTGTAGATATTCCAAAGTGAGAAGTAATGAATGAATCTCTTCTGTATTTTGAATATCTGCAGCAGGATGTAAGTTTTTTTTCTGAAAATTTTGTCTCGGTTTGGCGCGGGGGCGGCGGTCGTGAGCGCGGTGGTTATGAACCGTTGTTCGTGAACGCCCGACCTCACCTAAGGAGCTTTAACCGCTTTTATGTTCAAAACTAGTTTTCTTTTCTTGGCGGCGGTCATAACCATTGTTTTGCCGAACATGCATTCTATGACGATGGCGTTTCTGTCTGAACTCACCGGAGCAAAAAAGCCGGCGCAAAACAGAGCCTTTGAAATTTTGAAATTTTTTGGGAGGAAGATAGAATATATTATTTTAAAATTACTAATTCTCCCTCTCCATCACATGCTCTCTCTCTCTCTCCTCATTGTCTCCCTTTACATCAGTCTCTCTCCTCTCTTTCTCTCTCTATTTGTCGATATCTCTTCTCTTTCTCCCGTGTACCAAGATCCTCTCCATTTGATCACGGTCCAGATCAATTCGTGGCTGATCCGCCAGGTTCACTAATCTCATTCTTTTATATTTTTTCTTTAGTAAAAAAACTATGCACCGTTAGATAAAGTGGGAATCAATCCTCACCATGAAATAAACCTAATGGAGAGGATCCCGATCCCCCCTTTCTCTTCGAAACACGCCAGACCTTCTCTCTCATTCGACGCCCTCTATCCCTCTCGCTATCCAATCTAATCATGAGAGCGAATGGAGTAACACCGGAAATTTGTAAAAATTACATTTTTATGATGGCAAAATGGAAAGATCAAAACTTTGTTAATGTTATAGTAGAGATAGATACATTGTGAAGTCTTGTGAGTTTTGGGTAATCTTTGCAGCATGGAATTTCTAAGGAAGATGGCTTAAAAAATCACTATGCTTTTACATGGGAATTAGACTGCATTCGAGCTTAACTTTGAGCTTATCATTTGCGGCTTCGCACCTGGGAATCTAAGCGTCCAACTTAACACCGATTGATTAGGATCTAATATCTATAGAGCGATGTTATATGCAGACCGGTTTTGGTTGTATGCAGGTCGCAAATATCCATTAAATTTTATATTTTTTAAAGATATATGCAGGCCGCGAACTTCTCTCCATTCCTCCCGAATCCTCCACTCTCTCATCATCTCCTCTTCCAACGTTCTTCTCGCAACCGACCTCATCAACCTCTACTCCCGCCTCCGCGACCTCCCGGTCTTCGTCCGCTATGACACGTAGATGTTCAAATCAAGCGACGGCAACCTGCACTTGCTGTTCGGATCGGCGACGATGGTCTTCCCCATTAGCACAACATCAAAACACAACCAGTAAATTCTGATTGTAGACGCAGTCCCATTCCTCCGGCTTCCGCTTCACGGCGTCTCCTCTCAGGTGTCGAAGCTCCTCCTCCATTGAAATAATAAAACATAAATTAAAAGCTGAAAGTAGGTGGATGAAGGGACATGTGACATCAATTGATGATTTATGTAAAAATATATGAATTTAGTTTTTGAATATGACCTGTAGATTTGAAATTTGGCCTGCATGAATAATATTTTGGCCTGCATACATTCGCGGCCTACATAAAGCCAAAACGGCCTGCATATAACATTGCTCTATCTAGTTTGGGCCCAACCTGCTCTGATATCACTTAAAAATATAAACATCTAAGCTAAAGCCAGTTGATTATAGATGGAGGGATCCAGAATCTATTGAGTGCAGAAGACGACCTAAATTTCTCAATGTGGGACTAAATTTATACGACGCCCCTTCACGTAGGGACTTTGTCCTCTAACACATGAACTATTTTTTTTTAACTGTGGCTCGTTGGATCATACCTTGTTAGACTCTAAGCATCCAACTAAGAGGAACCCGTGATCTATATTAAGTGCATAAGGCTACATGAGATTCCCGATGTGGGACTAAATTCTCAACAAGGCCCGTGTAGGTTCCCTATCAAGATCAAACTTTATCGACATGTATTAAACAAGCGCGTCGCCATCTAAAAACAGGCCGTCTTCTCGAAGAGCGCAAAAGTCAAAGTCCTAATAGCATACTGGGCCCACAACGTCGAAGGCGCCGAGCAGTACCTGAGATCTCTTCTCTACTCGAACGTCTTATGCCGATCGTCGAAGTACAACAAATGCCGCGGGGAAGTTGAGGTCAAGTACTTCAAAGTCCCCGGCTTCAACCACACGGGAGCCGCCTTAGTCAACGGAACGGCGAGCGGAAACCTATATCCGGCCTATACGCGTGTCAACCACGGAAAGTACGCTGTCAGCGACACGAGGGCGCACGTGGGAACCAGCAACCTCGTGTGGGATTATTTCTACACAACCGCGGGGGTGAGCTTTGGAACATACCATCCAGGCATTGTTGCTCAGCTGCAGGAAATATTTGATGCCGATTGGAATTCGCCGTACGCCGTTCCGGTCGAGCCTATCGCGTCCGCTTAGGCGCTGCGGTGAACTAAATATGTCTCTCTCGTGTTTGATTATAGACATTGTTATGATCTGTCTGTCGACTAGAGCATAGTATGTAACTTTCTATTTGTAGTATATTAATATGCCCCCCAAAAAAATCGTACAGTAACATGTAAAGTGAATTTTTATTTGAGTAAAGTACTGAAATTTATCAGAATCTATAAAATTTTTGGTCAAATGAAGATAATTTGTATTAAAATAAGGCAATTGTTATCCGCAGACCATAAATGTCTATCTGCAGACCAATTTTTTTCCCAATTTATTTGAGTTTACAAAGTGTTACCCGCAGACCAATTTTAAAATTGAGCAGTAGATGTTTTCGTTCTCCTGAGCAGGGCCCGGCAACGAAGGAACTTCTCCGTTGACCTTCTGAGCACTTCAATGTGTGCACGGATCGTGATTCATGGATAAATACCGAGGTGAGGAAGAAAGACGATTTCTTCGATGTTCATGCGGTTTCGGTTTGTTTGTGAAGATTTAGATAGCTAGGGATCGTTTGTGAAGATTTAGATAGCTAGGGTTACTCTCTCACTGTGGTGAGGAAGGCGAAGAGGACGACTAAAGTTTTTTTTTTAAATTTTCTTTACTAATACGTGGATAACAAAAATATGTGCGAATAACAAATTTGACTTTCTTTAGAGCTGCGAATAGATAAAATTTGCGAATAAACAAACGCGGTTTACGAATTACAACCGCCTAAAATAAAGAAGGTCGTCCCGTGACTTTTCACCCATATTTTTGGGTTTTTCGCGTAAAAATTAAGTCGAAATTGGTTAAATTTCCAACAATATCCGATCTCTAAGTTTGATAATTCGCACGATTCTACGCCATCTGAAGCGAGTTATTGAAGGCTCAGAAGATCATTACTCACAGATGAAGTTCTGCATACAGGAAAATATAAACTGGAACCAAATGAAATTTTCTTATTACAGTTTCAAAGGGCATGCACTTGCCAAGATTTCTCAATCATGTCTCAAGTAAAATGTTTGCTCAGAATTCCAAAAAACCAGGGAAAAACAGATTTGAAGTACCAGTCGCCTTCGCCGGCAAACCCGACCGCCGAATTATTCCGCACCCGATAATCCCGAGAGAATCGATCGTCTTCTCCGTGAACTAAGAGGAATTCTTGATGATCCACTCCACTAATGTGGAGATCCCAAATCCTGTAGGTGTTTGTTTCTCATTATTCCAGGCAGGTCCAGCCATGTCAATATGCATCCACTGGACTTTCTCCTCCACAAACTGCATATGAATACAACTTTGCCATAAGTAACTGAGAACTGTATTCTATACTGATTTAATCTCCGTTTGGGGGGACTTATTTTCGCCGGTCAAGCAGTTATGACCGCATGAACCGAACCTTAATTAAGGTCCGGTTCATGCGGTCGTAACCGCTTGACCGATGAAAATAAATCCTCTCAAACGGAGCCTTAATCACTGGATTTACATGAATCACATCTTAGCAATGGAGACAATTTAATATATTTTTAGGCGGTTGTTATTCACAAACCGCGTTTGTCTATTGACAGATTTTGTCTATTCGCAGCTCCAAGGAAGTCAAATTTGTTATTCGCAGATATTTTTGTTATCTACAGATTAGTAAAGAAAATTAAGAAAAAAATTTGGTAGTCCTCTTTTCCTTCCTCACCACAGGGAGAGAGTAATCCTAGCTATCTAAATCTTTCCAAACAAATCCTAGCTATCTAGATATTCCTTCGTTGTCGGGCCCTGCTCAGGAGAACGAAGAAATTAACTGCTTAAGTTTAAAATTGGTCTGCGGATAACAATTTGTAAACTCAAATAACGTGGGAAAAAGTTGGTCTACTGATAGACATTTATGGTTTGCGAATAACAATTGCCTATTTTTATAATAAGATTAGAGAATTGTTAAAGGCGCTGCAGTTTTGACTAGTCACACCGTTTTGTTAAAGGCACCGCACTCACACTTTGTTAAAGACACTCATAATTGTTAATTGCACTGCTTTGAATTTACTACTGCTTCATTGCATCATGCTGATGGCAGGTGGAATTTGACGAGAAAGGAAAAGCTTGTGGTGTGACATAGAAGGTGAAAATGCAAGAAGCAAGAAAGTTGTTTGTGATCCTTCTTACCTACCTAACAGGGTAAGTTTCAATAAAAAAGAGGAAACTGACGGCTCTACCTGGATTTTTCGTTAGCGGCGACGTGGAAGAAGATGACTGTCGGCGGCGGCATCGGTGTCGAAGAAGAACGGCGGCGGCAAAGAAGGCGCAGGACTCGCGATTAGAGGAGAAAAGTGGTATTTGTTACTTTGTAAGGACTTGCTCAAGAAAGAAATTAACATGCTAACTGATAGGAACACAACATGGTGGATGGCACTCCATGCAACTACTTAAGACTCAGAGCCGTGTCCACGTCTACCGTCCATTAATATTGTCCTTTAATTACTATGACGTCCTTCCCATCAACGAGCATTTTTGGTAACTTAGGCTCTGTTTGGGGCGGGGGTGGCTGTGGGAAAAATTTTATTCCCACCACCACCGTAGTTTTAGAGGTATTTGACTTCTCTATGGTGTGAAAGTGTTTGTGCCAAAAAGGTACTTTGGTGATTTTTTGGAAAGCAGTGAATCCTCCCATTTTAAGAAAAGCTAAAAGGAGCCAACTTTCCTCATTTTCATGCTTCTCTTTTCATAGGTCAATGTTTCCTTTCTTCTCAAACTGTTTTTTTATCATTGTTAATCCCCCCCCCCATTTTTCCCACTGCCACTGCTGTCCCAAACAAAGCCTTAGTCAATAGAGGTCTCCCCTATATAAGAGAGAGTGGATGAGTCTTAGGGATACCTTGGAAAGTCGTTTGTAAGCTCACTTAAAGTGGGATCCTTACGGAAAACAACACCCAAGAGATTGGCGCGAGCACATCTCTCGAGTTGTATCCGCCTTTTAGATTATAGCGCAATCCATCATTTTTCGTGCGGTATCTGTTAGAATTGAAGTGAGCTAGCGCCAGCGCTAGCGCTAGCGCCGGCGTTAGCTCCTTCTCGCCACCCCCCTGGTTTTTTGTCTATAAATAGAGGGGTACTGTTGGGTATTGTATCCACAATAACCTTGATTTGTAGAAAGTCAACTTTGAACCAAGATTGAATTGTTTGTGTATTTGATATATTTTTCTAGTATTGTTCTTGCAGGTTCACATTGCTAAGTGTAGACCAATGTCAGGTCACAATGGGTCAATAAGCACAGTCTCATGCACTGTAATTCTTCATTGTGTGGGGTATGGGGTTGACTCATGTGTGATCTCTCAATTGGGATACACTTTATGATCAAGACATTAAAGATTCAAAGCTTAGGTGTGCAGCATTGGTCTAGAGAAAAAGGAAGAAATTTTTCCTAAGTAAATTTTTCGAGATGTAAAGGTACTTTTTCGAGAAGTCCTTCTATGCTCTCGAGAAGTCCTTGTTATTTATCGAGAAGGGTTGTCTCAAAGGTCTTTCTCGAAAAGGTTGAATTTTTCGAGTAGCTATTATCATCTCTCGAGAAATCAATGTTACTCGAAGAGTCCCCTTAGTTTTCGAGAAAACTTCTTTTTCAGTTGTTTTCGAGAAGTCTGTCTCAGTGGCAGCTTTCGAGAAATCCTTCCTCTCTCGAGAAGTGCTTTTGTTTTCGAGAAGTCATCGTTTCTTTTGAAAAGCTTTCTCTCTAAAGGTTTTTCTCGAAATTGTTTTGGAGTTCACGAGAAATTTCTTGTGCTCTCGAGAAGTCTTTCATCTCTCAAGAAGCTTTGTCATAATTCTTTGATATTCTCTTCTAAAGCTGTTTTTCGAGAACTAGCCGGTTTCTCTCGAGAAGTCTTGGATCTCTCGAGAAGTCTGGTTCTAGCTTTTCTCGTAAACCTTGTTTTTTCCATTTTGACGATAAGTCTTTTCCGTCATATTGACGTGACGTCTTTCCTCGTTTTAAGGTTAAATCGTTAGGTCTTCATCTATATAATGATTGCTCCTTAAGAAAGAAATAATGATTCGAAGTAGAAGATCAGAGTTCGTACTTATCTCCAAAAACCTAATCTGATCCAAGATCGTCGTCTAGTGCCGTGCATCGCCATTGTTGGAGTTCGATCGTATGTTATCTGATTTCGTCTCCAAGTGGAAGAAAAAGGTCGATCGATCATCGCCTTACTCGTCCTGTTTTCATTGGATCGATCAAGACCTTAGAAGATCTGATTTGTGCCGATTTGATTCTTCTTCTTCAACATCAAGCCGAAGCCATTTCTATCTCAAGAAGGAAGAAGATCATCATCAAATTATTCAGATCTGATCGTGATTCGTTAAGTATTGTTTCTATCTAAATTTACATTTGATTGTAGGAGAGATTGTTCTCCGAGTTGTAGGAGAGGTATTCTCCGAGTTGTAAGAGAGGGTTCTCTCTGAGTTTGTAGGAGATTGATCTCCGAGTTGTAAGAGTTTTGACTCTGAGGATTGTAGGATCGTTCTTGATCCGAGATTTAGTGAAGTAGTCAAGTCTAGCTGTGGTGCTAGATTGGCGAGGCCGGCAAGTGGAGTACCCAAGAACGGGGAACCACTATAAATTTCTTGCGTCGTCTGTGATTGTGATTTGCATTCTGTGCGTTCTTTATTTTCAAGATTTTCAATTCCGCAAAAGACGCAGTTATCACCTATTCACCCCCCTCTAGGTGATTTTGGTTGGCAACTAGATATTACAATTGGTATCAGAGGAGGCTGTTCTTGAAAGGTTACCACCTTGAATAGGATCTCTCCATTCTAATTGCTAACAAATCATGGAAAAGTGCAAGGAATCGTCTTCGCTGAAATTGCCAATATGCACTAAGGCTAACTTTCCTATGTGGAAAGAAAGAGTCAGATTTTATATGGAAGCCGCAGACCCAAGAATCTTCCAAGTCGTGGAAGAAGGACCTCATGTGCCTATGACCGCTTCTACTATTGATCCAACCTTAAAAGTACCAAAGAAAATGATGGACTTAACAAAGGATGAGATCGCTCTCGTTGCTTTGACAAAAAGGCAAAGAACATAATTGCCAGTGCAGTGGATGATTCAATGTTGCAAAACTTAATTCACTGTAATTCTGCCAAAGAAATGTGGACGTCTTTAATAGTCCTTATGGAAGGTACTGAAGAAGTAAGAGATGATAGAAGATCTCTTTTGAATCAAGAGTACGAGGCTTTCAAGCAGAATAAAAAGGAGTGCATTGCCGGTGCTTATGAAAGATTCTTTAAAATAGTAAACGGCCTAAGGAATTATGGTCGGGAATTTACTAATGGTGAACTAAATGACAAATTCCTGCGATCTCTAACGAAAGACTGGGATAGCAAGATAGTTGCAATCAGAGAGTTTGGAAAGTTACCAAACCTAGACCCACAAAATCTGTTTGAGAAATTATTATCCCATGAACTGCAAATGAACATTCGCAAAACAGAAGAAGATGAGAATAGAATTTCTAACAAGGAAAGGACCTTGGCTATGAAAGCCGAGAGCTCCAGAAAAAGCAGAGCTTTGTCTCCAGTTAGAACACAAGAATCTGATGATGAAAAAGAATCTGAAGCCGGCTCCTCCAGTTCTGAAATGTCTGATGAGGAGTTTTCTCTAATCTCTCGTCAGTTTAAGAAACTGCTAAACAAAAGAAGACACATGAAGAATAAGTTTTCCTCTGAAAATAGACATTCTCGACGTGATGGTGATCATCACAAAAAGAGCTCTAGCAATCATGACAGGTATAAATCTAAAACTGGTAAACATATTTCTTCTGACATAGTTTGCTATTGTTGCAATAAGCCAGGGCACATGATTGCTGAATGTCCCTATAAAAAGAAAGAGGGTGGAAGAAAAGAAGAAAGGAAATCCACCCACGGGAAAAGGAAGACTGAAAAGAGTCTAGTCGCTAAAAAGAACAAAACTTTAAGCGACAGTGACTCGGAGAAATCAAGTAGTGAAGAAGAAGCCTACTTCGGGCTGATGGCTATGACTGATGAAGAAGAAGAACCTCCATATACCGGGAAGGTAAATTCTCACACCATCTTATCTGATTCTGAATATGCCTCAGCTGAACAAAAGGATTATCTTTCAGATGATGACTCAAACCTCATGACCCAATATACTGAAATGCTTAAAAGCTTTGGCAAATGCCGAAAGGTAGTCAAAACACAGGCCGAGGAGATCATGTCTCTCAAAGAAGTGGAATCTAATTTGAGAAAGGAAGTTGAACAACTTTCTTCCTTCAAAGAGGAAAACCAAATCTTGAAAGACAAAATCAAAAGCTCAGATGAGCTCCTTGATCGGAAAGAGAACTCTATCAAAGTTCTGGAAGAACAGCTAGCCGCTGAGAAAAAGCTAGTTGAAAAGTTTTCACAACCGAAAATCATTCTTCCAATCATTGATACTTTCTCTGCTAAAGCAAATAGCAGTGGTTTAGGTCATGTCGCTGGGCCAAGTAATTCTTCTAAAGGCACCCGTGCCAAGAAGAAAAATAAGAATGCTAAGAAAGCTACTATCGAAGAAAAAGGGAAAGCCCATCTAGAACAAGTGGAATTTAAGAAAGTTCTACTTCCCACAAATGCTTATGACATGGAAAGCTCTTATGGTCACTTGACACGACCAATTAATTTTGCGCCTGTCAATGACTATAAGGGGTGGGCTCGTCCTCAAAACCTCGGTCAATGTGCTTTCAAAGCACCTTATGAAGAAGTAAATTTGAGAGATTATGGTCCTTATGTTCATGGTCCAAGTGCTGTTAAAGCACCAATAGTAAAGACTGTTGTACCTAAGCCAAAGGAGAAAGCGTTACCCTGTGTATGCTGTACTCATGATGCATCCTCATCAAGAAGGATTGCTCCTGCTAAAATCAACGTTCAAAGAGTTAAGCAGGAAAATATTAAGAAAAGATACAACAGGTTTAATTGTTGGTGTTGCGGCAAAATAGGTCACTTTGCCGTAGACTGTTGGTTCAATCTCACCTATTCCAAAAGACCACAAGTTAACAATGCAAGAAAGACCGCTCGCAATGTTAATGTTCCTCGTGGTGCTCAACTAACAAGGGACCAAGGACCCAAAGTTGTTTGGGCTCCTAAGGCAAAATAATTTGTTTTTGCAGGTATGTCCAAAGGCCAACAATAATCCTATCTGGTATTTGGACAGTGGTTGTTCTCGGCATATGACCGGAACAAGAAGTCTTTTGCAAAATTACATTCCAATTGAAAACGTTCCAAAAGTTATTTTTGGCGGATCTGACAGAGGAATAACAAAAGGCTATGGTATAATTTCTAACGGTAATGTATCTTTTTCAGATGTAGCTTATGTGGAAGGATTATAACATAATCTGATAAGCATAAGTCAACTTTGTGATAAAGGATATATAGTTGATTTTCATAGAGATAAGTGTTTGATAAAATCGGCAGATAATCTAGAAACGATTCTATCAGGCACTCGTTGTAGAAATATGTTCTGCTTAAACTTTCTTTGTTTATCATCTTGTACACCAGCGTGTCTTTTAGCAAAAGATAGTGCATCTCTTGCTGACCAATGACATAAGAGATTAGCACATATAAATTTCAAAACCATAAATACATTATTTTCTCAAAACTTAGTACGTGATGCGCCGAATATTAAGTGCATTCAAGATAGACCTTGTCATGCTTGTGTAAAAGGCAAGCAAACAAGAGCTACCTTTAAGAGCATTATAGGCAAAGATTCAACTAGGTGCTTATACCTACTTCATATGGACTTGTTTGGTCCTTTGCAAATTAGAAGTTTAGGAGGTAAGTCTTACACATTAGTTATTGTAGATGATTACTCACGTTTTGCATGAGTATTCTTTCTAAAACACAAGTCAGATACATTTGACATTTTCACCAAGTTTGTCAAGCAAATCCAGAACGAATTTGAATGTTCGGTGGTCAAAATCAGAAGTGACCATGGAACAGAATTTGAATCTGGGGGCATGACAGATTTTTGTGAAAGTCTAGGTATCTTTCATGAGTTTTCCTCTCCTCGAACTCCACAACAAAATGGAGTAGCTGAGAGAAGGAATAGAACACTCATTGAGGCTTGCAGAACAATGTTGAGTGACACTTCACTACCCGAATACCTTTGGGCTGAAGCAGTCAACACTGCATGCCACGTGCAAAACAGAGCACTCATAAACAAAAACCATGAAAAGACTCCTTATGAACTACTAAAAGGCAAGAGACCAACCATCTCTTATTTTAGAATTTTTGGTTGCAAATGTTTTGTACTTAATAATGGAAAGCATTATAAAACCAAGTTGAGCGAAAAGAGTTTTGAAGGTATTTTTGTAGGCTATAGCAGCCATAGTAGAGTTTATAGAATATTTAATAAGAAAACCCTGGTTGTAGAAGAGTCTATCAATGTTGTATTTGATGAAACGAGCATGCTACATAGCAGCTCTTCTAGTGCTTCTATTGAAGGTACAGGTTCAAAGACACAAGATATAAGTTTGGATGAGCCAGTCAAAGTTGATGCTCAAACCTTCGTCAAGATCTCTTCCCCAATCACAAATGAAGAGAAGATCATATTGATGAAGAACCAGTACAAGTGGAAGAAGACATTCAAGTAGCAAATGATGCTCCAATTGTTCAATCTGATGCAAGAAACCTTGAGTTCAGACACATAAGAGACCATCCTATTGATCAAATCATAGGAGATCCTCAAGTCGGAATTAGAACAAGAAGAGGTACTGCTAACGAAAATATGCATTTAAGTTTTCTCTCACAGGTTGAACCGAAGAAGTTTCAAGAAGCAAATGAAGACCCTCACTGGATAATTGCAATGGAAGAAGAGTTAAATCAATTCAAGCGTTGCAAGGTGTGGACACTAGTTCCAAAACCCAAGGATAAAAATATTATTGGAACAAAGTGGGTTTACAGGAACAAGTTGGATGAGGATGGAACAATTATAAAGAACAAAGCCAGACTTGTAGCAAAAGGTTATAGACAGGAAGAAGGGATCGACTTCGATCAAACTTATGCTCCGGTAGCTAGACTTGAAGCGATCAGAATGTTCTTAGCCTATGCTGCATTCAAAGGTTTCACCGTATACCAAATGGACGTTAAGTCAGCTTTTCTGAATGGTAACATAAAAGAAGAAGTATACGTTGAACAACCTCCAGGTTTTGTAGATTCTGAACATCCTAATTATGTTTACTTACTACAAAAAGCTTTGTATGAGTTAAAACAAGCTCCTCGAGCTTGGTATGAGACGCTGTCTAATTTTCTTCTTGAGAACAAGTTCACAAGAGGAAAGATAGATAAAACATTATTTCTTAGGGAAGTAAAAGGCAAGATTTTGCTAGTGCAAATCTATGTCGATGACATTATTTTTGGCTCTACAGACGACAATCTTTGCAAAAAAATTTCAAAACTTATGCAAGGAAAGTTTGAAATGAGCAGTATGGGAGAGCTAAAATATTTCTTAGGATTTCAAGTGAAACAATCTGAAGATGGAATTTTCATCTCACAGACGAAATTCACCAAGGAGCTGATTAAGAAATTTGGATTGGAGAGTGCAACCTCTATGAGGATTCCAATGAGCTCAGCTATGTCTCTGGACAAGGATGAGAAAGGGAAACCTTTTGATGAAACCAAGTACAGAAGCATAATTGGTTCTCTGCTCTACCTTACTGCTAGTAGGCATGATATAATATTTTCTACATGTGTATGTGCCAGATTTCAAGTGAACTCTAAGGAATCTCACTATACCGCTGCAAAGCGAATTTTGAGATATCTTAAAGGTACACCAAATCTTGGCTTATGGTACCCAAGAAGTAATGATAGCGAGCTAATTGGTTATTCAGATGCAGATTTTGCAGGTAGTAGAGACGACAGGAAAAGCACTTCCGGAACATGTCAATTTCTCGGAAGAAGGCTTATCTCCTGGAGCAGCAAGAAGCAAAATTGTGTTGCAATTTCAACAGCCGAATCAGAATATATTTCTGCAGGCAGTTGTTGTGCACAACTTCTTTGGATAAGAAATCAGCTTCAAGATTATAATTTGAAGATAAAGAATATTCCAATATTTTGTGACTCCTCCAGTGCAATTGCTATAGCAAATAATCCAGTCTCACACAGTCAGACAAAGCATATCGAGTTAAGATATCATTTCATCCGAGAACATGTGGAGAATGGGGATATCAACTTAAGCTATGTCCCTACGGATAAGCAAATTGCAGATATATTCACGAAGCCTCTGGATGAGACTAAGTTCTCTTTCTTCAAGACAGAACTTGGAATGCTCAACATGGAATAATGGTCAAGCAAAGGAGAAGAGAAGAAGATAAGTGAATTTTCTTAAAGCTTTATCTTATTTTATGTTCTAAAATAAATTACAGGTTTATCATTTGCAAAGAAGAAAAATCAAAGAAGAAAATTCAAGTCATCATTAAACTTCTCGAGAAATGTAGTTAATGTCTCAAGAAATGACTTGCCTTTTATGAATATGGATAGAGCTAAAACTTTTCGGAAAACTGAAGACACTTTTCGAAAAATAAGTTTATACTTCTCGAGAAATGGGTTATCCCTCGAGAAATGCTCTTTCGGAAGAAGATCGGCAGAGTTCTGAGACTTCTCGAGAATTTTAACTACCTCTCGAGAAATGTCTTATACTTTTCGAAAACTCTAATTTCAATTTTCGAGAATATGAAGAGCCAGGTACGCGTATATTTCATTTTCTTGAAAGTAATTAAAACCAAATTAATTGTCACATCAAACCAAACTATATATAGAGTCTCGAAATAAATTAAAAGTTCACGCGAGGTTCTTCCATCCCCTCTCGAAAAGCGCCGACGTTTCATCTTCTTCTTTCGCAAAATCAACGTTCCAGTTCGCCTTCAGACGGATCTTCTCTCGTTCTAGCTCACATTTCAAGTACTCCTCTCATTCGATGGCTCCTTCAGGAAAACCTAAGATCGGTGTCGGCAGTGAACTCGTGCGAGAAGGTCTCCAATCGATTTCAAATGAGTTTCAAAACCTCTTTTATCTTCTAGACGCAGCTGGCCTGTCTTTCTTACTAGAACATCAATGTTGAATTCTGTTTAAAGAGGTAGAGGATCTGTTTATCAACATAAAAGTGCATAAAAACGGGAAAAAGATGAAATCAAGTGTTGGAAATTTCAAAATCAAGATGAATCCAAAATCTCTTTCCAAGTATTTGAAAGTTCCCTTGATAGAAATTGAGGATACTCTAAGTAATGAGGATTGGGCTCATGCCCTAATCTTTTGTGGGTTAGATAAAGGAACATCAACTATTCGTAGACAAAAGATGAATGATGTTGGAAAATTGCTAGTGGACATAATTTCAAAAGTCTTACTATGTCATACTGGCAGTCTGGGTCATGTCTCTTCAGATGTTTTCAGCTTGGTAGCAATTGTGATTTGTGGAAAAAGATTCAGTTGGGCAGATTTTCTATTCAATAAGATTAAAGAAAGCATTATGAGTCCAAATTTTGCAAGGATTCTGTCACTCTATCTAAATCAGCTTAATCCAGATGTGTTTGACATGTCCAAAGGAGCTATTATACATCATTTGAAGAAGGTAGATGTTGTCACAATGAAGAGGTGGAACATCAGGATTACTAAGCCAACTGCAGGTGCAGGTCCCCAGGGGGAACCCATTTCTTCAGCTCAATCAGTTCCAGAGTATGAAGCTCCAACTCCACCTCCAGCTCAGCAACACAGTCCAGTTCCAGATCCATCTCCATCTCCAGCTCCACAAGACACCATTCCCTCAGCAGAGCCAAGTCTTCCTCCTCCAACAAACACAGTTCTTCCTCCATCAACTCAGGATCCATCAGAACAAGTTCCTTCAGATCAAGTTCCTTCCAAAACTCCATCCATCCCAGATACTCAAGTTTTGTCAGATACTCCTATGGGAGACACTTCTTTGTTACAAGAACAAGTTGATCATTTCTCACCTCCTCCAGCTATTAATGAAGACAGAGTTGATTCCACCATAGCAGATGTGGTAAGTGAAATTCTAAAGGGTGCTGATGATGTGCTTAGCACTAGTGACCACATGGGTGGGTCAGGGGCTGACTATGATTTTAATCTAGAAGTAGATGATGCTTCAGTGCATGGTTCATCTCCTCCCCCAGTACATATTGAGGGGGAGCAAGAGCCTTGCTTAGAAACAAACAAGGATGATCAGGAAAAACCTGTTGATGAAGAAAATGAGAGAATCAACATATCTCCTATGAAGCTCCAAAGTTCAGTTATTATTGAAGATATACCAGAGGAAGTTCTTCCAGCCCCTATTCCTCCATCTCTTTTTGATGAAAGTACAATTCTTGGTAAAGTTGAATTAATGCTTCAAAGACAAATTGCCAAAATAGATTACTCCTTCAAAGAAGTCCATGCAAGATTGTCTGATATTGAAAAGGAAATGGCCAAGAAGTTGAAAGAGTTCAAAACCAGTTCAGATCAAATGAAAGAAGTTGTTATTCAGGGAGGAAAGACCATTGATCACACCATCAAAAGTGTAGCCACAGTTCTTGCAGAAGTGGTTCAAGTCAGAAAAACCCAAGAGTACATGGCTTCAAAGGAAGAGGAAAATACCTTTAAGATTATTGATGAGGTTGGACAGTTTAAGGATTCTATTCTCCAAACCCTATCTGTAGAAGTCAGAAAGGGGGAGGACAGTATAACTGAGAAGATGACTGGATTATTGGATCAAACTCTTTTTTATTTTCATAGACATTTGATTAATAGGTTTGAGCAGTTGTCCCAAGGTGTCCAAAAACAGGTCAATGAGTTAAAAGATTTCACCTATAATACTGCTGTTTGGCTCCACCATGAAATCTTTCCTGATTTGGGTATTGACCCTGCTCAACCTCCTCCTCATTTTGATCAAGTTCAATCTGATGCTCCTTCAATTCCTCAATTTTCTCCAAGGCCAGCAGAGCAGTTTGAAGCTAATCCTTCAATTGAGACACACTCCATGCATTATTCTAGGAAAAGGAAGTATGGTGATGGACCTTCTGCAAGCAGATCTGTTCCTGGCTCCAGCTCAGCAGGTTCTGGCAAAGCAGTGGTAAATGAAACAAAGGTTTATCCAGAACTTTGGAGTCCAGTTTCAAAGATTATCATTCTTGACTCTCTCAAGCTTGTTGAAGAAGGGAATGTGAAAGCTTCTGATCTGTACAACACTTCTGAATGGAAAAGTATGAGACAAGCCAAATCAAGAGAAGAATCCATTTCAAGAATTATGGGTACAACAATCCAACAGCTCCAGAAGCTCCTCCTAAGTATCATCCAAAGCCATATGTTTATTTTGAAAGGCAAGAAATGTTGAGAAAGAGAAATGCAAATATCTGAAGTCAAGTTTTTGAAGATCTTTAAAACTTTATTTCTATATGCCTGTGTGAACATTAATTCATTAGACAATCTTAAATCTAAATATAATTTTTGGTTTTGATGTGACAATCATGTTCTTATATTTAGATATTGTTTTTAATGTTCTTTCCAGTATATCTTTTTATATTTTATATTTGATACAATTCATCTTGGTGAGTAGGGTTCTGACTTCTACAAATAGGGGGAGATTGTTGGGTATTGTATCCACAATAACCTTGATTTATAAAAAGTCAACTTTGAACCAAGATTGAATTGTTTGTGTATTTGATATATTTTTCTAGTATTGTTCTTGCAAGTTCACATTGTTAAGTGTAGACCAATGTCAGGTCACAATGGGTCAATAAGCACAGTCTCATGTAATGTAATTCTTCATTGTGTGGGGTATGGGGTTGACTCATGTGTGATCTCTCAATTGGGATACACTTTATGATCAAGACATTAAAGATTCAAAGCTTAGGTGTGCAACATTGGTCTAGAGAAAAAGGAAGAAATTTTTCCTAAGTAAATTTTTCGAGATGTAAAGGTACTTTTTCGAGAAGTCCTTCTATGCTCTCGAGAAGTCCTTGTTATTTTTCGAGAAGGGTTGTCTCAAAGGTCTTTCTCGAAAAGGTTGAATTTTTCGAGTAGCTATTATCATCTCTCAAGAAATCAATGTTATCTCGAAGAGTCCCCTTAGTTTTCGAGAAAACTTCTTTTTCAGTTGTTTTCGAGAAGTCTGTCTCAGTGGCAGCTTTCGAGAAATCCTTCCTCTCTCGAGAAGTGCTTTTGTTTTCGAGAAGTCATCGTTTCTTTCGAAAAGCTTTCTCTCTAAAGGTTTTTCTCGAAATTGTTTTGGAGTTCACGAGAAGTTTCTTGTGCTCTCGAGAAGTCTTTCATCTCTCGAGAAGCTGTCATAATTCTTTGATATTCTCTTCTAAAGCTGTTTTTCGAGAACTAGCCGGTTTCTCTCGAGAAGTCTTGGATCTCTCGAGAAGTCTGGTTCTAGCTTTTCTCGTAAACCTTGTTTTTTTCCATTTTGACGACAAGTCTTTTCCGTCATATTGACGTGACGTCTTTCCTCGTTTTAAGGTTAAATCGTTAGGTCTTCATCTATATAATGATTGCTCCTTAAGAAAGAAATAATGATTCGAAGTAGAAGATCAGAGTTCGTACTTTTCTCCAAAAACCTAATCTGATCCAAGATCGTCGTCTAGTGTCGTGCATCGCCATTGTTGGAGTTCGATCGTATGTTATCTGATTTCTCTCCAAGTGGAAGAAAAAGGTCGATCGATCATCGCCTCACTCGTCCTGTTTTCATTGGATCGATCAAGACCTTAGAAGATCTGATTTGTGCCGATTTGATTCTTCTTCTTCAACATCAAGCCGAAGCCATTTCTATCTCAAGAAGGAAGAAGATCATCATCAAATTATTCAGATCTGATCGTGATTCGTTAAGTATTGTTTCTATCTAAATTTACATTTGATTGTAGGAGAGATTGTTCTCCGAGTTGTAGGAGAGGTATTCTCCGAGTTGTAAGAGAGGATTCTCTCTGAGTTTGTAGGAGATTGATCTCCGAGATGTAAGAGTTTTGACTCTGAGGATTGTAGGATCGTTCTTGATCCGAGATTTAGTGAAGTAGTCAAGTCTAGCTGTGGTGCTAGATTGGCGAGGCCGGCAAGTGGAGTACCCAAGAACGGGAAACCACTATAAATTTCTTGCGTCGTCTGTGATTGTGATTTGCATTCTGTGCGTTCTTTATTTTCAAGATTTTCAATTCCGCAAAAGACGCAGTTATCACCTATTCATCCCCATCTAGGTGATTTTGGTTGGCAACTAGATATTACAGGTACCCCCCCTAAAGAGTAGCATTCTAAAAGTGACGAGTATCCTCAACTTTGAGCGAGTTAGAGATACCAGAGCGCTACTTGGCGAGCATCGAACTTGGAGTAAGTTCGGCAGAAGAGTTACCTACTCGCGAGATACCGCCCGACGCTAGTGTTAGCGCTCGCGGTAGTGAGAAGTGGAGGAAGCGAAGCGCGGCGAGCGTGCGAGTAGCTTGGAGTGCGAACAGCGAACTTGCGAGTTGGAGAGCTAACGCTGAGCGCTAGCGTTAACGCCGGCGGTAGCGAGGAGCGAGTATCACCTGCGCGGTGTGCTCCGGAGAAGAAGCGGACCTTGTCCGTGACCAAGTTCTTTCCTACTATTGGCTGTTGTGATTTAAGTTGGATGCAACTTGTATTCAGCCTTGTTCATTTGTAACTAGCTGCCAGAGTTATTAAATTGTGATAGTATTGTTCCTTTTTTGGTGTCCTTATTCTCCTGTTGGTTGACGTGTTCTTCCGACTTCAAAATAGTTCACATGGTATCAGAGGGATAGTGAGAACAAGGACTGAGCAACCAAGATGGATGGCGGAGGAGGGTATGCTAGGGGACTTGGCATCGAGCTGCTCACCCAGACCAACTACAAGAAGTGGAAGTCTTGCTTGAGAGTTACCTGCTTGGAGAGGATCTATGAGAGGTCGTTGGAGGAGAAGAGCAGGCAGAAGTCTTTTCAATCGAAGACAATGGTCAAGCTGTGAGAGCTTGGAGGAAGACCAACGCCAAAGCGGAGTTCACCTTGAAGAAAGCCATTTCACCTGACTTGTTTGACCACATCATAGGTTGCAAGTCAGCGTCTGAGATCTGGATAGCCCTCGATGGGTTATTCAACAAGAAGAATGTAGCGCGACTACAATTCCTGGAGAATGAGTTGGCAAGGTCGACTCAAGGCGAGATGACGATATCCACCTTCCTGAAGGTGAAGAACCTATGTGGGGAGATCTCGGCCTTGGATCCTGAAGAGCCAATCTCAGAGGCGAAGTTGAAGCGGCACATACTCCGAGGCTTGAGGAAGGAGTATGTCCCCTTCGTTACTTCCGTGCAAGGGTGGGCTACTCAGCCCTCCTTACTGGAGCTAGAGAACTTGCTGTCGTCACAGGAGAGCTTGGCGAAGCAGATGGCGGGAGTATCCATCTCAGGAGGAGATGGCGAGGCTTTGTTCTCAGGAAAGAGGAGATCCTGGGACAAGAAAAAGAAGAACTCCGGAGATGGACCTTCAACGTCCTCTCAGGGAGATGGGAGAAAATTCCTCCCTGCGCGCGATGAGATGGGGAGATCCTTTTGCTTTGCCTGTAGGAAGTACGGGCACATGGCAAAGGACTGCCGGTCCAATCTGAAGGCCGGTCATGCTGCTAACAAGAAGGAAGAGGTGGAGGTCACCAGGGCGGTGAGAGGGGGGACAATTGTTTCCTGGCAGAGATGACGGCAACGTCAGTCGATGTTTTAGCCTCCATCAACCTCGAGAACGACTGGATAGTGGATTCCGGTTGCGGGCATCATCTCACCGGAGATATGTCCAAGTTCGACTCCTTGGAAGCATATGAAGGAACGGATGTTATCATCACTGCGGATGATACGGTATGATGTAACCCAAATTGTCCGAGAGAACGGACTCGAGAATGAGCGCGCGGAAAACACAAATATTTGGATTTAAGAAATTCGTTATTCCTAATTTGAGAGTACTCGATTTGCACGGGTTCAAATTGACACGGAGATTTACTTTCACAAGCCAATTTGCAGTAATAATTTATGAGATAAACGATAAACAAGCAAATGAACGAAAAAAGGGCAAGTCACGCCAAGCACTTAATTTCCGAGCATGAAATTAGAACCGAATAAATGCGGAGGATGGATTTTACCAAGTCATAGCCCAAGATGTAATCAGGAAACGAACACGTTCAGGTACGGGCTGGCGAAAGACTGAACTCCCGTTGCTGGACAACGAGGCCTGCTGGTGGTCCGACCGAAAGAATGTCCGGAGTCGACGGTCGGCGGTTGCGGCGGATACCCTGAAGCCGACGGAGGGGGGAAAACGAGCGCCTGCTCCCAAGAGTTGTCGTCGTGCGCTGAGTCGGAGAAGATTCCGCGACAGTGGTCGTCAGTCGCAGGTGAGAGGGAGTCCAGCGTCTGAGTCGGGGGGGGGGGGGGGGGGGGGGGGGGAAACGACGTCGGTGGCTATCAAGTCGGAAGGGGAGGGGAAAGAATCGTGGGGAAGAGGGGGACCGGTCGGACAGGAGACGAGAAAAAGGTCTCGCCTCTGTCTTTCCGTCTCTCCTTCCTGGTGGGTTTTCCTGGATTAAAATAGGAGATTGGTTGGGCTTAATTTGGTGGGTAATTAAGGAGAATATTTGGTAAGGTTTAATTACTTTCTCAAAATGAGAATCTTGACTTGTGGACGGGAGAGATTTGAGGAGTTGATGGAGGTAAAGGTTTTAAAACAGCGTTTGACCGACTCTAACTTGATTACACGTAATTAATTATTTGGCTGGCTTGCCTTTTTACGTCCTACTTGCTATTTATCGGACCTTTTTATTTAAGGTCTCACTGGGTGGTCACACCGGTGAGCCGAGACTAATACAAATGCTGGAAATAAATAATCAAATACATAAACAAATGCTGGAAATAAATAATCAAATACATAAAGCATGATAAAATAAAGAAACACACGATCAGGCGGGTGAGAATGCATCACGGTACATCCCGTGGAGCGAGAAGGGAAGGTGTCCCTTGAGAGTAGAGAGAAGCCAGTGACACTGAAGAGTGTGTATCACGTGCCTGGCATGAAGAAGAACCTCTTCTCGGTGGCTAACGCAGTGGATGCTGAATACCACGTGCTGTTTGGACCGAAGGAGGTGAAGTTCCTGAAGAACCTTTCGTCTGTCGATACTGACGTCACGCTCACCGGGAGAAGGGTGAAGGATTTGTATGTTCTGTCTGCAAATGCCTACGTGGACAAGCTGAAGACAAACGACAGCGCTGTGATCTGGCATGAGAGGCTGGGTCATGTGGGGATGGACAAGCTGAAGATGATGGCGGCAAAGAGCCTAGTAAGTGGCCTGCCTCATCTCTCTTCCTACAGCGACGGCCATGTGTGCGACGGATGTCAATATGGAAAGTCACATCGACTTCCATTTGACAAGTCGGAGACCAGGTGTAAGGCACCTCTTGAGTGCGTACATGCTGACGTTATGGGGCTGTACGCCACCCTTACTAATGAAGGCAATAAGTATGCGCTGGTTCTGGTGGATGACTACACCCGTTATACGTGGGTATACTTTCTGAGAGAGAAGTCAGAAGTATTCAACAAGTTCCTCGAGTGGAAGGAGCTTGTGGAGGGGAGGCTGAACCGCAGAGTGAAGAAGCTGAGAAGTGACAATAGAGGGGAGTTTACCTCCAATGAGTTTGCTTCTTTCTGCAGAAGGTTCGGCATTCGGCGGGAGCTCTCCTGCGCTCACACCCCTCAGCAGAATGGGGTGGCAGAGAGGAAGATCCGCCATCTGGTGGAGACTACCAGGAGTTGGCTACATGCCAAGAGCATTCCCAAGGCCTTATGGGAGCTGCCGGTGTAACATCCCCCAAACTGCTAGACCCCTAAGTTGGTTTGGTCATGACTAAGCCATGACAAAACCATAGGAAGAGCCTTTTGACCTTGAGAACTTAGGAAAGGAGGAAGAAGCCACCTTGGTCTGCAAATAGCAATTCCCATCTTCCAAGCTTGGGATTGGAATTTAGTGCTTCAACTTAACCCTTGGACCCCACCTTAGTGTCCCTAACCCTTTAGGGGTCCCCTTAGGGCACCAAGGGCCCATTGAAGTCAACCTAAGAGACCAATTTGACCAAAGTCAACATACACTCTCAAATTGGTCAAAGTAGCCCTCTTAGAGCCAATCAACCCTCACCATGTCAAATTGATCACACCCCTAGGTTTAGAATACCATTATAAACCTAGTGGACCCAAAAGCCCCATCATGGGACCCCCAGGGGTGCAAATTGACCAAAATGCCCTTTTTAGGTCAAAATGACCTTTCTTCTCAAAGTACCCCAATTGACCTTCACCACATTAAATTGACCTCACCCATAGGGCTATCATATCATAGGGAAGCTAGTGGACCAAAAAGCCCCATGACCAAGTCAACCCTAGGGCTCAATTTGACCAAAGTCAATCTAGCCTATTTTGGTCAAATCATCTTAGATTGGGTCAACCAAGAACCATATGACCAAATTGACTCCACCATTAGTTCCTAAACTTAATTTAGAACCTATTGAACCCAAAAGCCCCATCCTAGGGTTCCCCAATTGACCAATTTGACCAAAAGTCCAAATTGTCCAATTTAGGTCAAAATGCTCAAACCTAACCCAATCTCTTTGGGCTAACTCAATTGGGTGGTCAACCAGCCCATGTGGGCCCTCATTAAGCTCAGGAGAGAGTATAGAAACCGACCATGGTAATTAGGAGAGAGAAAATGGGGGTTTCACCATTTTTGAAGAGAGAGAAGAGGCCATTCATGGCCATTAAGAGGTTTTACCTCTTAGCCTCCCCAATTGATGCCTCCATTCAACTCCTCAGCCGATTAGGAGGAGTTTCCATCAGTTACAAAGGGGGATTAAGGCAGGGAGAGGAAGAGGGGTCGGTCCTTGATGTAACCGAAGGGGGGCTTTAATGGCAATGATGTTTAAAGCCATCACCACCCCCAATCGAACCCCCCTTCACCTTCAGAGGCCTGAGAGGAGAGAAACCCCCTAGTTACCAGAGGATTTCGTGCACTGTAGGAGGAATTGGCATGGCTTCTCAACCGGCGGCAGCTCCCATGGTGTACTCAAGGTTGACTCGACGGCAAGCCCTCCAGCAGGTCCAATTCTCCTCCCTGAACTCTAAGGGTTAGATCCAAGTCGACGGCGGCTCGAATCGTGGTCAATCGGCCGTGAATCGAGTCGGCCAATCCTCCCGTTGATCGGGTTGGGTATCCTTCTACAGAACACGATTCCGGCCACCTCCGGCCGATCAAACACCGCTCATCGCCGGCCCCCACCTCAACGGAGGTGGTGGTGGCGTTGGTCGGCCGGGGCGGCGCTCAGGTGGCCGGGAAATCACTCACTAAGGCGGCCCAGGCGCGGTGAATCTCTGCCGTTGATTTCCTGGGGACGATGACCAGGCGCCTTCCGATCCGCTTTAGGATTCGTGCGCTCCCTTAAGGATTTTGCTTATTCTTATGATTAAACTGCAGCTCCTATTTAAATCTGGGAAAAATACTTAGAGGCCGAATCATGAAAAGTGGTCAACATAGCAAATGTAGCCCTTGGAGTCTAGTTTCATACAAAATTGAAATCACTCAATTTGGAGTCCTGGTTAGGGCTCAGCACTCATTCTAGTGGAGGCTGTCTTTAGGGCTAATCAGAACTCATTTTTGATGCCCACCCCATTATAGAACTCCAAATGACTTGATTTTTGGGGTGTAGTCTAGTCTTGTGCATACTTAGGTCATGTCCAAAGATCACAAGGATTGGAGAAGTTTTCTTCTTAATTTTTGGGAAAGACCAATAATCCTAGTTTAACCTAATTAGGTGTCCTAAACACCTCAAAACCCTTCCAAACTTGGATGGGTGGTCCTAAGGGGTATGTATAGGCCCTGGTTAAAATATCATGATTTATGGAGTTGTTTTGGTAGGGTATTCCACCAAAATAGCCTTAGGCTCCCTAGGTTTAGGCAAAACTTTGGGTGAGTGCCCCCACTCTTCCACAAGGTCTTTTGGCTCCATATTTGGGGTGCACCTCACCCTCCCCCATGCCAACCTCTGGTCCAAGTTTGGTGGCCATTGGAGGGGTTTTGCCCTAGTAAATCAAAAAGGGGCTAAATTGCTATTTGCACCCCAAATAGGTGCCCATTGGAATTCCACTCCCCACCAAATGTTGGTAGGATCTTGGGTGGTCTTACACTGACCCATGGTCAGTATGGTGAGTAGTATGGACTTGGGCAAGGTAGGGAGACCTTTGAGTCTAGTTTCTCTTAAAGGTTATGTTTAGGGTAAAGGTAAACCTAAGCTAGTTTTGGGGTGTGGAGGGGTTTCCTCCCACTGATTGTTGGGGTAACTTTGGTCACTGCCTTGGGAGGTAGGAGGCACCCCAAGGAGCCACTTTGGGTGGGTTAGGACCTATTGTGCCCATAAATCCTAATGGTTGAGTTTATGGTACCTTTTAGGGTTTGTGAAGGGGGTAGGAGTAAATGCCCATGGGGAGAAGTGTAATAGACCTCTCTGAGTCCTAAGAGTGGTATAATCCCCTCCCAAGAGGTTTGAGTGGATTTGGAGATGTTTAGGTCCTAACCCTAGGCTAAACCCTTAAGGGGTGCAAATAGGGGTCAATGAAGGGAGTAGGGTCAAACCCTAGTGGTTTGACCTAAAGTTTTGGTGGGTAGGTCTTAGTGACCAGAGAAGACTCCCTTGTGAGTTTGAAGAGATTTGGAGTTGTCTAACCTAGGTAATAAATCCTTGGGTAGATTTGTAAATAATTGGAATTTGGGGTTCTAGGAAGAAATAACACTTAGGGAATCATCATCTTCTGTCACCCACTTGTTTTTGAGGTTATAAATCTCTGGAGTTCCTACTAGAGCTATTGGAGAAGGTTAGACCTTAACCCTAGGCTAAACCCTAAAGGGGTGCAATTAGAGGTTAATGAAGGAAGAGGGGTCAAACCTCAGTGGCTTGACTTGAAATTTTGGGTAGATGGCCTTAGTGACCAGAGAATGCTACTGTAGGAGTTTGGAGGGATTTGGAGTTGCCAATCATAAGTAATAAACCCTAGGGTAGATTTGTAATTATTTAGGGTTTGAGGTTTTAGGGAGAAATAGTATTTATCAATTTACCATCTTCTGTCATAATCATGGTTTTAATGTCATATATCTCTGGAAGAATTGGTTAGAACATGAGTAAACTCTTAGAGGGTTAAATTGTAATATTTCACATTGTGGGCAATTTTTGGGATGATCAATTTTAGGATATTAAATCTCTGAAATTGCATGAAACTTTGCTGGTTGCCTTTTTATATCAATATGTATCCACTGTAATTTTCTCATAATTTATAGATCAATATTTTTGGTACCTCTAGTTCATTTTGAAAGAAATTGCAAATATATCCTTGGATGGAATTACAAACATACCCTCTGAATAGCATGGTCAAACTTTGTAGGATTAAATATTTTATTAATAAGCACCACTGTGTTAATTTGCACAAGGATTGGAGTTCATATGAGGGTACCTCCTTTGGAAATTATTGGAAATTATTGGAAATAATTGTGTTTTGGAATTTCTAAAAAATAATAAATCTTGCTGGTTTTCCCTAAAACTTTATATCTACTGTTTATTAGGTACCCTTGATTTATGAATAAATTGGAGTGGGCATTGGAGGTCAGAAAAATATACTTGTAGTTCAAACCTTAGTAATATGGCCATTTGGAAAATTATTTAAAATACAATTATTAATGGAAAATTATGAAACCCTAGATTTGATCTGAAGTAGGTAGTATGGGTCCCCAGTAAATCCCTTGGGTCAAGAAGTTGGATATTTAGTGTACCTCTCTTCATGAGCATCAAAACGTTAAGGGTGGTCTGCGTTTAGCAATTTGACAACTTTGGGGTTAGAGGTCAATCTGGTTGTCTTGGGTCTGAAGTGATGAAGGATGGGTGGTAGCCTTGTATTATGTATGGGTCTCTAGAGAAGTTGGGGTTTGGTAAGTCTTAGGGTGGTGGGGTGCCACCCTCGGCTAGGTCGTCCGGGAATTGACGAAAGATCGTCGTTTCTTGTTAGCGTCTTTTAGCACCTGAGTTTCTAAGGCAGGAAAGTCACTCTGAGAGTGTGCTTATGGAAGTCTAGCCGGTTTAGTCCGGTGATCTTTTGTTTCTGAGATATTTATTGGTGACGGGCGGGTTAGCCCGGGGAGCTTGTAGCTCGGTATTGTTGGAAGATAATTTGCATGTGCATAAGGTGGTGGGTCCTTCGTGTTGGCGGTCGTTGCACCGACGTTAATACTTGGGCTCGGCAAGTGTGGTATTTACACTTAGCCATAAAAGTCTGGCGGTCCAGTCAGTAAGAGTACGCAGACGCTCCGCGGGTTTTGTGGAGGCGTACGATAGGTCTAGGTCGGGTAGTGCATATACCAACCTAGAGGTGGGCGAGGCCCAACCCACCGCTTCCGTTTGCCACTACGGGAGTATCCTGAGGAGTCTAGCTCGCTCCAAAAAGTGGGAACTAAAGGTCTATGCGCATAGAGTCGTAGTGGGTGAGTTGCACTTGTTTGATCACCGCATAACAACATATTTGCATGTCATAGCATAACCATTGCATTCAACCCTTGACACCTATCGTATAAATTGGTATGGGACTTTTTATACGATAGGCCCTGCTAAACGACCCCTTGGTCTATAGGTTTGTATGGGCACTCCTATAAATCAATGGTTAATATTATAATATTTAGATTGTTTCTACATTTACTCATTTCTGCTTTACCTATACTTTACCCTGCTGTTTTTATTTCTGGTTTCATTTACATATATATATCACCTGTGTAGCGTAGATATTTCCTTGTCACCTGCATTTGTTTTACCCCTTGTTTGTCCTCCGCTTCCTCCTTCCCATCCGGTGCCTAGGAGCCTTGGGGGGAGGGGTGGGGAATTGGCTGAGTCTTTATGACTGACGGTCGGTGGACCTTATCATTTTAGGAGACCGCGGCAACGGAGCAGCACCGGAGGCCGGTGCAAATGGAGGCAGGGCAGTCTAGCTCAGGAGCTCAGATAACAGGATCCGTGAGTGTTGATTTAGTAGTTTTGCTTCCGCGAGTGAATCATGTAGTGAGGATCTGATGTATTGGGCAAGGCCCTAGCTATCTTATTTCCTTTCTTTTCAGTTACATTGTGGACATCTTTTGATGAGTTATTTATATATGTGATGTGGACTTAGCTTGTTCTACTAATCAGTTTAGCTTACTTTTCTTGTGATCGATTTGGCCGGCAGGATCGGCATTTTGTAGTGACGACCTTCTCAAGCGAAGGTGTCACCGCAAAACGGCGGTTCTGGGCCTAAGACCCGGTGGTTTTTGCAAAAAAAAATAGGGTCTTACAAGTGGTATCAGAGCAAACATCGATCCAAGGAAAAGAAGTCCACAAACCCTGGGCCACCCCGCGCGAGCTTAGTTTGCGGACAAACTAGCAGCGGAAGCAATGGTGTGCCCATAAGGGAAATCACATGTAAAAGTCCACTTATAACTGAAATGTTTCTTCCCTTTAGCTAAGTCCCTTATAAGTGCAATCTTTCTTGTGTAGCCGGCAACGGAACCTTCACCGCAGCATGGAGTCCCGCCGACTCCGAACGTCGTTCCACCACCACCGGCTCCTACCCCGTTCCAGCAAACGGAATTGGGGCAGACTCTGACTGCCATTTTAGAGACATTCAGAGCACAGCAGGCACCGGCTCCTCAGCAAAACCCTGGGGCCAACTGGCTGAGCATCTTCCGGGGGCTCTCCCCGCCAGCTTATATTGGGACGGAGACGGCTGTAAGAACTGAAGAGTGGGTGGACATTATGCAAGAGATGCTGACAGGAATCCAGTGCCCGGTGGAAATGGAGGTGCCACTGGTGGTTTCATGCCTGGAATCCCATGCTAAGAGGTGGTGGAAGAGGTTCCTGGCTACATCGTACCCGGGATTAGAGGCAGCAGATGTTGCTTGGGATGATTTCAAAGCGGCGTTGTTGGAGCATTTTGTGCCGCAGTCGGCAAGAGATGACTTGGAAGATAGATTTCTGCAGTTGCGGCAGGGGAGTAGATCAGTGCTGGAGTACCATCAGGAGTTCACTCACCTGTCCCGGTTTGCGGTATCCTACCAGCTGGATGATGCAGGATATGCTAAGAGGTTCTATAAGGGCCTCCGTGACGAGTTGAGACAGGCCCTTCTGTTCGTCTCCGATGGCAGCATGACGAAGATTCTGGAAATGGCAAAGAAGCTGGAGGGAGACCAGCAAGTTGTTCGAGGAAGGAAGAGACCCATGGAGGATCAAGGAAGAAATGGGAGAAGAGATCAGCCGAGAGGCCGAGACGCCGGGGAAAGAAGGACGGAGGTCTGACCCCGTCAGGAAGAGAGGCAGGAGCAAAGGGAGCCGGTAGTTTTGACTCCTCAGCCTCTACAGATGAGGGAAATGCCAAGGATTGGAGGAGGTGGGCAACCTCCGGAATGCTACCACTGCCATCAGGTCGGCCACATCAAGAGGAACTGCCCCCAGAGGAATGCTCTTCCAGCACCTCAGGCAGCACCTCGGGGTCAGCATCTCGGGGGCCGAGGACGTGGTCGAGGCCGTGGATTTCAGGGTGACGATCGGAGGCACTACAGAGAGCAGGCTTATGCCTTAGATTTGGCCAGGCCCCGGGACCCGGCAAGGGTCATCGCAGGTACTGGTCGCTTTTATTTTAAATAGTTAATGTTTTGAAAGTTTCAGCTTTACCTTAGCTTTGAACCAATCGTCAAACCCTTCAGGTTTAGTTTCCATTTTCGGCAAACCTGCTTTTGCCTTGTTCGATACGGGTGCCTCACACTCGTTCGTCTCGGCCAAGTTTATCGAAGACCTAGACCAAGTCAAGCACCTCAAAAGCGACTATAGGAGAGTGAGATTTCCGGACGGATCAGAGGTCTTAACAAATTTAGCATGCCTAATAAGTCTGGAGATTGGGGGAAGACTGTTCGAAGTCCCGGCAACTGTTCTGAAGATGAGGGATTACGACCTGATCCTGGGCATGAGTTGGTTGTATGAGAACCGGGCAAGGATTGACTGCCCGGCAAGGCGGATCGTGCTAGAGCATAAAGACGGGGTTGTGGCATTCGAAGGTACTCAACTTACCTCTCGTCTCTTTTTATCGTCCATTCAGGCCGTCAAGGCCCACCTGCAGGGAGACGAGGTTTACCAGGTGCTCTTCGAGGCGACTGAAGTCAAGGACTCAGTGCCTAGTATCCCGGTAGTTCGAGATTTTGCGGATGTCTTTCCGGAGAAGCTTCCTGGGCTGCCACCGCACCGCGAGAAGGATTTTCAGATTCAGCTGGTGCCAGGGGCCAAGCCGGTGTCCAAAGCTCCTTATCGGATGGCCCCGAAGGAGTTGGTAGAGTTTCGGAGCCAGCTGCAGGAGCTGGTGGAAGCCGGGTTCGTTAGGCCGAGTTCCTCACCTTGGGGAGCTCCGGTGTTATTTGTGAAGAAGAAGGATGGGACGCTCCGACTGTGCATCGATTACAGAGCTCTGAATAGGCTGACGGTGCGGAACACGTACCCTCTGCCAAGGATAGACGAGCTCTTTGACCAGCTAGAGGGAGCCCACTGCTTCTCGAAGCTGGATTTGAGATCGGGATATTATCAGCTAAGGATGCCAAGCTGGAGCCGATTTTCAGAGCCTTGGAGGCAGGTTCAGCTGGAGATTATTCGATGAAGGACGACCTGTTGAGTTTTAGAGGTCGGGTGTATGTGCCGGCGGGAGATCAGATCCGGGAAGATATTATGGCAGAGGCTCACTGCAGTAAGTATTCAGTGCACCCGGGTATTACCAAGATGACGGCAGATCTGAAGAGGACCATGTACTGGCCGGGTATGAAGAGAGATATCATTTATTTTGTGACCCACTGCGAGACCTGCCAGCTTGTGAAGGCGGAGTGTCGGAACCCCGCAGGATTATTGCAGCCACTCCCAGTGCCGGAGTGGAAGTTCGACGATATAGCGATGGATTTTATTCATGGTCTCCCCCGATCCCGTACGGGGAATGACTCGATTTGGGTGATCGTCGACAGGTTGACGAAGGTGGCTAGATTCATTCCGATCAGGAAGGATGACTCAGTCAGAGTTTTGGTTCGAAAGTTTGTGGAGCAGTTTATCCGTTATCATGGTGTGCCAAGGACGATAGTTTCCGACCGAGATGGACGTTTTACGTCAAGGGAGTGGAGAGCGGTGCAGGCCTATCTAGGCACCCGGTTGACCTTCAGTACGGCCTTTCACCCCCAGACAGACGGGCAAACGGAGCGCACCAATCGGACCTTGGAGGATCTTTTGCGTCTTTGCATTCTAGACCGTGGGGAGCCTTGGGAGAGACTGTTGCCGTTGGTCGAGTTCTCTTATAACAACAGTCACCAGGCTAGCATAGGCAGAGCACCTTACGAGGCATTATATGGACGGAGGTGCAGGACACCGTTATCTTGGATTCAGGATGAGGACCCCAAGGCTCTTGGCTCAGAGTTCGTGGAGGACACGGAGGCCCAGGTGAGGTTGATTCGAGATAGGATGCTGGAGGCCCAGAGCAGGCAGGCCAAGTATTACGATGCGCGTCATCGCATGGTGGAGTTCCAGGTGGGAGACCGGGTTTTCTTGAAGATACGTCCGATGCATGGAGTCTCGAGGGTTCGCGGCCGGAAGAAGCTCAGTCCAAGGTTTATGGGACCCTATAGGATCCTGGAGCGGATCGGCCCCTTGGCTTACAGACTGGAGCTACCGCCGGATTTGGAGGGACTGCATGACGTATTCCACGTCTCTTCACTTAGGAAGGCTTTACTTCGGCCTGAGCAGCAGGTGTCTACTTCTGAGGGGCCAGTAGCTACAGATCGATCGATTCACTTGGAGCCGGTTCGGATAGACGACACAGAGCTACGAGTCTTGCGGCGCAAGAAGGTCCCACTGGTCAAGGTCCTGTGGAGGAATCATGGACAGGAAGAACATACTTGGGAGCCACTGGACTTGATGCAGCAAAAATATCCGCAGCTTTTTACGACAGGTACAACTTACTTTTTCTGGGATGTTACAGTTTTTCCTCTAGTAGAAACCCCATAGGCTTGTCTGAATTTCGGGGACGAAATTTTTATTTTTATGTATTGGGATTTGAAACATCCCCCAAACTGCTAGACCCCTAAGTTGGTTTGGTCATGACTAAGCCATGACAAAACCATAGGAAGAGCCTTTTGACCTTGAGAACTTAGGAAAGGAGGAAGAAGCCACCTTGGTCTGCAAATAGCAATTCCCATCTTCCAAGCTTGGGATTGGAATTTAGTGCTTCAACTTAACCCTTGGACCCCACCTTAGTGTCCCTAACCCTTTAGGGGTCCCCTTAGGGCACCAAGGGCCCATTGAAGTCAACCTAAGAGACCAATTTGACCAAAGTCAACATACACTCTCAAATTGGTCAAAGTAGCCCTCTTAGAGCCAATCAACCCTCACCATGTCAAATTGATCACACCCCTAGGTTTAGAATACCATTATAAACCTAGTGGACCCAAAAGCCCCATCATGGGACCCCCAGGGGTGCAAATTGACCAAAATGCCCTTTTTAGGTCAAAATGACCTTTCTTCTCAAAGTACCCCAATTGACCTTCACCACATTAAATTGACCTCACCCATAGGGCTATCATATCATAGGGAAGCTAGTGGACCAAAAAACCCCATGACCAAGTCAACCCTAGGGCTCAATTTGACCAAAGTCAATCTAGCCTATTTTGGTCAAATCATCTTAGATTGGGTCAACCAAGAACCATATGACCAAATTGACTCCACCATTAGTTCCTAAACTTAATTTAGAACCTATTGAACCCAAAAGCCCCATCCTAGGGTTCCCCAATTGACCAATTTGACCAAAAGTCCAAATTGTCCAATTTAGGTCAAAATGCTCAAACCTAACCCAATCTCTTTGGGCTAACTCAATTGGGTGGTCAACCAGCCCATGTGGGCCCTCATTAAGCTCAGGAGAGAGTATAGAAACCGACCATGGTAATTAGGAGAGAGAAAATGGGGGTTTCACCATTTTTGAAGAGAGAGAAGAGGCCATTCATGGCCATTAAGAGGTTTTACCTCTTAGCCTCCCCAATTGATGCCTCCATTCAACTCCTCAGCCGATTAGGAGGAGTTTCCATCAGTTACAAAGGGGGATTAAGGCAGGGAGAGGAAGAGGGGTCGGTCCTTGATGTAACCGAAGGGGGGCTTTAATGGCAATGATGTTTAAAGCCATCACCACCCCCAATCGAACCCCCCTTCACCTTCAGAGGCCTGAGAGGAGAGAAACCCCCTAGTTACCAGAGGATTTCGTGCACTGTAGGAGGAATTGGCATGGCTTCTCAACCGGCGGCAGCTCCCATGGTGTACTCAAGGTTGACTCGACGGCAAGCCCTCCAGCAGGTCCAATTCTCCTCCCTGAACTCTAAGGGTTAGATCCAAGTCGACGGCGGCTCGAATCGTGGTCAATCGGCCGTGAATCGAGTCGGCCAATCCTCCCGTTGATCGGGTTGGGTATCCTTCTACAGAACACGATTCCGGCCACCTCCGGCCGATCAAACACCGCTCATCGCCGGCCCCCACCTCAACGGAGGTGGTGGTGGCGTTGGTCGGCCGGGGCGGCGCTCAGGTGGCCGGGAAATCACTCACTAAGGCGGCCCAGGCGCGGTGAATCTCTGCCGTTGATTTCCTGGGGACGATGACCAGGCGCCTTCCGATCCGCTTTAGGATTCGTGCGCTCCCTTAAGGATTTTGCTTATTCTTATGATTAAACTGCAGCTCCTATTTAAATCTGGGAAAAATACTTAGAGGCCGAATCATGAAAAGTGGTCAACATAGCAAATGTAGCCCTTGGAGTCTAGTTTCATACAAAATTGAAATCACTCAATTTGGAGTCCTGGTTAGGGCTCAGCACTCATTCTAGTGGAGGCTGTCTTTAGGGCTAATCAGAACTCATTTTTGATGCCCACCCCATTATAGAACTCCAAATGACTTGATTTTTGGGGTGTAGTCTAGTCTTGTGCATACTTAGGTCATGTCCAAAGATCACAAGGATTGGAGAAGTTTTCTTCTTAATTTTTGGGAAAGACCAATAATCCTAGTTTAACCTAATTAGGTGTCCTAAACACCTCAAAACCCTTCCAAACTTGGATGGGTGGTCCTAAGGGGTATGTATAGGCCCTGGTTAAAATATCATGATTTATGGAGTTGTTTTGGTAGGGTATTCCACCAAAATAGCCTTAGGCTCCCTAGGTTTAGGCAAAACTTTGGGTGAGTGCCCCCACTCTTCCACAAGGTCTTTTGGCTCCATATTTGGGGTGCACCTCACCCTCCCCCATGCCAACCTCTGGTCCAAGTTTGGTGGCCATTGGAGGGGTTTTGCCCTAGTAAATCAAAAAGGGGCTAAATTGCTATTTGCACCCCAAATAGGTGCCCATTGGAATTCCACTCCCCACCAAATGTTGGTAGGATCTTGGGTGGTCTTACACTGACCCATGGTCAGTATGGTGAGTAGTATGGACTTGGGCAAGGTAGGGAGACCTTTGAGTCTAGTTTCTCTTAAAGGTTATGTTTAGGGTAAAGGTAAACCTAAGCTAGTTTTGGGGTGTGGAGGGGTTTCCTCCCACTGATTGTTGGGGTAACTTTGGTCACTGCCTTGGGAGGTAGGAGGCACCCCAAGGAGCCACTTTGGGTGGGTTAGGACCTATTGTGCCCATAAATCCTAATGGTTGAGTTTATGGTACCTTTTAGGGTTTGTGAAGGGGGTAGGAGTAAATGCCCATGGGGAGAAGTGTAATAGACCTCTCTGAGTCCTAAGAGTGGTATAATCCCCTCCCAAGAGGTTTGAGTGGATTTGGAGATGTTTAGGTCCTAACCCTAGGCTAAACCCTTAAGGGGTGCAAATAGGGGTCAATGAAGGGAGTAGGGTCAAACCCTAGTGGTTTGACCTAAAGTTTTGGTGGGTAGGTCTTAGTGACCAGAGAAGACTCCCTTGTGAGTTTGAAGAGATTTGGAGTTGTCTAACCTAGGTAATAAATCCTTGGGTAGATTTGTAAATAATTGGAATTTGGGGTTCTAGGAAGAAATAACACTTAGGGAATCATCATCTTCTGTCACCCACTTGTTTTTGAGGTTATAAATCTCTGGAGTTCCTACTAGAGCTATTGGAGAAGGTTAGACCTTAACCCTAGGCTAAACCCTAAAGGGGTGCAATTAGAGGTTAATGAAGGAAGAGGGGTCAAACCTCAGTGGCTTGACTTGAAATTTTGGGTAGATGGCCTTAGTGACCAGAGAATGCTACTGTAGGAGTTTGGAGGGATTTGGAGTTGCCAATCATAAGTAATAAACCCTAGGGTAGATTTGTAATTATTTAGGGTTTGAGGTTTTAGGGAGAAATAGTATTTATCAATTTACCATCTTCTGTCATAATCATGGTTTTAATGTCATATATCTCTGGAAGAATTGGTTAGAACATGAGTAAACTCTTGGAGGGTTAAATTGTAATATTTCACATTGTGGGCAATTTTTGGGATGATCAATTTTAGGATATTAAATCTCTGAAATTGCATGAAACTTTGCTGGTTGCCTTTTTATATCAATATGTATCCACTGTAATTTTCTCATAATTTATAGATCAATATTTTTGGTACCTCTAGTTCATTTTGAAAGAAATTGCAAATATATCCTTGGATGGAATTACAAACATACCCTCTGAATAGCATGGTCAAACTTTGTAGGATTAAATATTTTATTAATAAGCACCACTGTGTTAATTTGCACAAGGATTGGAGTTCATATGAGGGTACCTCCTTTGGAAATTATTGGAAATTATTGGAAATAATTGTGTTTTGGAATTTCTAAAAAATAATAAATCTTGCTGGTTTTCCCTAAAACTTTATATCTACTGTTTATTAGGTACCCTTGATTTATGAATAAATTGGAGTGGGCATTGGAGGTCAGAAAAATATACTTGTAGTTCAAACCTTAGTAATATGGCCATTTGGAAAATTATTTAAAATACAATTATTAATGGAAAATTATGAAACCCTAGATTTGATCTGAAGTAGGTAGTATGGGTCCCCAGTAAATCCCTTGGGTCAAGAAGTTGGATATTTAGTGTACCTCTCTTCATGAGCATCAAAACGTTAAGGGTGGTCTGCGTTTAGCAATTTGACAACTTTGGGGTTAGAGGTCAATCTGGTTGTCTTGGGTCTGAAGTGATGAAGGATGGGTGGTAGCCTTGTATTATGTATGGGTCTCTAGAGAAGTTGGGGTTTGGTAAGTCTTAGGGTGGTGGGGTGCCACCCTCGGCTAGGTCGTCCGGGAATTGACGAAAGATCGTCGTTTCTTGTTAGCGCCTTTTAGCACCTGAGTTTCTAAGGCAGGAAAGTCACTCTGAGAGTGTGCTTATGGAAGTCTAGCCGGTTTAGTCCGGTGATCTTTTGTTTCTGAGATATTTATTGGTGACGGGCGGGTTAGCCCGGGGAGCTTGTAGCTCGGTATTGTTGGAAGATAATTTGCATGTGCATAAGGTGGTGGGTCCTTCGTGTTGGCGGTCGTTGCACCGACGTTAATACTTGGGCTCGGCAAGTGTGGTATTTACACTTAGCCATAAAAGTCTGGCGGTCCAGTCAGTAAGAGTACGCAGACGCTCCGCGGGTTTTGTGGAGGCGTACGATAGGTCTAGGTCGGGTAGTGCATATACCAACCTAGAGGTGGGCGAGGCCCAACCCACCGCTTCCGTTTGCCACTACGGGAGTATCCTGAGGAGTCTAGCTCGCTCCAAAAAGTGGGAACTAAAGGTCTATGCGCATAGAGTCGTAGTGGGTGAGTTGCACTTGTTTGATCACCGCATAACAACATATTTGCATGTCATAGCATAACCATTGCATTCAACCCTTGACACCTATCGTATAAATTGGTATGGGACTTTTTATACGATAGGCCCTGCTAAACGACCCCTTGGTCTATAGGTTTGTATGGGCACTCCTATAAATCAATGGTTAATATTATAATATTTAGATTGTTTCTACATTTACTCATTTCTGCTTTACCTATACTTTACCCTGCTGTTTTTATTTCTGGTTTCATTTACATATATATATCACCTGTGTAGCGTAGATATTTCCTTGTCACCTGCATTTGTTTTACCCCTTGTTTGTCCTCCGCTTCCTCCTTCCCATCCGGTGCCTAGGAGCCTTGGGGGGAGGGGTGGGGAATTGGCTGAGTCTTTATGACTGACGGTCGGTGGACCTTATCATTTTAGGAGACCGCGGCAACGGAGCAGCACCGGAGGCCGGTGCAAATGGAGGCAGGGCAGTCTAGCTCAGGAGCTCAGATAACAGGATCCGTGAGTGTTGATTTAGTAGTTTTGCTTCCGCGAGTGAATCATGTAGTGAGGATCTGATGTATTGGGCAAGGCCCTAGCTATCTTATTTCCTTTCTTTTCAGTTACATTGTGGACATCTTTTGATGAGTTATTTATATATGTGATGTGGACTTAGCTTGTTCTACTAATCAGTTTAGCTTACTTTTCTTGTGATCGATTTGGCCGGCAGGATCGGCATTTTGTAGTGACGACCTTCTCAAGCGAAGGTGTCACCGCAAAACGGCGGTTCTGGGCCTAAGACCCGGTGGTTTTTGCAAAAAAAAATAGGGTCTTACAGCCGGAGGGTGGAGAATCTAGCAGGGAAGAAGAGTGGGTCACTGAGGACCCTACTGTGGAGTTGGAGCTTTCTCCCAGTGCTCCATCGCCATCTGGCTCAGAAGGAGCATCTGGCTCAAGGGGAGCTTCGAACTCAAGAAGCAGGGAGAGCACCGCTTCAGGAGGAGTTCAGAGAGGAGTTCAGAGAGGAGCTCAAGCAGAGGAGTCTACCGGAGTGGTAGATAGTGGCCAAGCCTTGAGGAGGTCGAAGCGAACCATCGTTCCGCCTGCTCACTATAAGGAGGAGAACTTCGTGAGTTTGGTTTCCTGCTTCTTCGCAGGACCACTCGATGAGAGAGAACCTGCCTGCTTTGAGGATGCAGCTGGCATCAAGGAGTGGGACGCGACCATGATCGAGGAGATGGAGGCCCTAGAGAAGAATGAGACATGGGACCTGGTTCCCATGGTGGAGGGCATCAAACCTGTTACCTACAAATGGGTGTACAAGGTTAAGAAGAGAGCGGATGGAGAAGTGGAGCGGTACAAGGCGAGACTTGTCGCTCGAGGCTTCTCGCAAACCTACGGAGAGGACTACGAGGAGACATTTAGTCCTGTCGCAAAGATGACGTCGGTGAGGACGATCATCGCTCTGGCGGCGTGCCGAGGTTGGAAGCTGCGGCAGCTTGATGTGAAGAACGCATTCCTGTACGGAGAGATTGACAAAGACATATTCATGGTGCAACCACCTGGATACGTGTCCAAGTCACTTCCACATCACGTCTGCAAGCTGAAGAAGGCCCTCTACGGGTTGAAACAGGCGCCGAGAGCTTGGTATGAAAAGATTGCGGAGTACTTGCAGTTCTGTGGCTATGATGCCTCAGACTCAAACTCCAGCATGTTCGTGAAGAAGATTGGTGGTCTTCACGTGTTGGTGCTGTTGTACGTCGACGACATGATCGTGACAGGGAACAACCCTGAGGAGGTCGTGGCGCTGAGACAACAGCTTTCCATACGATTCGAGATGAAGGATCTTGGTGAGCTGCACCATTTCCTTGGCCTCCAAGTTGAGAAGAGAAGAGGCGGGCTGTATGTTTCTCAGAGGGCGTATGCCGAGAGGATCGTCGAAAGATTCGGCATGAAGGAGGGGAAGAGCAGTTCCGTTCCTCTGGAGGCTGGGCTGAAGCTTCGGAAGGAAGAAGGGAGAGTTCTTCCTGATCCGAAGATCTTTCGGGCACTGATGGGGAGTCTTATCTACCTGACTATCACGAGGCCGGACATCGCCTTTGCTGTCGGCCGAGTTAGTCGGTATATGCAGGAGCCGCGAAAGCCTCATCTGGAGGCAGCCAAGGGGATACTGAAGTACGTGAAGGGAACCCTTGAGATGAGGTTGTCCTATGAAGAGAAGTCTGACTTCAAGCTGCATGGGTACACGGATGCAGACTACGGAGGTGATGCTGATGATCGCAAGTCGACATCAGGTTACGTGTTCTTGTGTGGAGCTGCTGCTATCTCGTGGTGTAGCAAGAAGCAGGACTCTATTTCCCTTTCTACCACGGAGGCCGAGTACAAGGCGTCGTCCTTAGCAGCTCAGGAGTGTGTGTGGCTAAGGAGACTAGTGGAGGATGTGGACGAGGAGGTCAGCGGACCTACTGTGCTTCGCGGGAACAATGAGAGTGCATTGAAACTGGTAACCAATCCAGTGTGTCATGCAAGGACCAAACACATAGAGATCGAGCATCACTTCATCAGAGAGAAGGTGCTGAGTGGCTTGATCGCTGTGGAGCATGTGCGGAGTGAAGACAACCTTGCGGATATATTCACGAAGCCCCTATCTGCGGGGCCGTTCCGGAGGCTTCGCTCGTTGCTTGGAGTTGTTCCCGGAGCTCACTTCAAGGGGGAGTGTTAGAATTGAAGTGAGCTAGCGCTAGCGCCGACGTTAGCTCCTTCTCGCCACCCCCCTGGTTTTTTGTCTATAAATATAGGGGTACCCCCCCCCCCCCCCTAAAGAGTAGCATTCTAAAAGTGGCGAGTATCCTCAACTTTGAGCGTGTTAGAGATACCAGAGCGCTACTTGGCGAGCATCGAACTTGGAGTAAGTTCGGCAGAAGAGTTACCTACTCGCGAGATACCGCCCGGCGCTAGTGCTAGCGCTCGCGGTAGCGAGAAGTGGAGGAAGCGAAGCGCGGCGAGCGTGCGAGTTGCTTGGAGTGCGAGCAGCGAGCTTGCGAGTTGGAGAGCTAACGTTGGGCGCTAGCGTTAACGCCGGCGGTAGCGGGGAGCGAGTATCACCTGCGCGGTGTGCTCCGGAGAAGAAGCGGACCTTGTCCGTGACCAAGTTCTTTCCTACTATTGATTGTTGTGATTCAAGTTGGATGCAACTTGTATTCAGCCTTGTTCATTTGTAACTAGCTGCCAGAGTTATTAAATTGTGATAGTATTGTTCCTTTCTTGGTGTCCTTATTCTCCTGTTGGTTGACGTGTTCTTCCGACTTCAAAATAGTTCACAGTATCACTAACTAGGAAGGAATGATAGGAGAAAAGGCTGATATAATGGTAGAATGAAGGGGGCAAGAGAAAGAAAAGCACTCAGAAACTACTGAACAAACTCTTCCTAATGATTGGGATCAAGAAGAAAGGTTGGCTTGCATCATTTGGTTATAGCAGGGTCATCCAATCTTGTTCATCAACATCTTAGTTGTATCAAACTAAAATTTCTGAACAACAGCAACAATACTCAAGCCTTTATCCTACTATAGTGGGGTCGGCTATATGAATCCTTTGTCGCCATTGTGCCATATCTTTAGTCATAATCTCACTAATGTCTAAGTACATCATGTCTTTCCTTATAGTTTCATTCCAAGTCTTTTTTGGTCTACCCCTCCCCCGTTTAACATGCCTAGTGACTAACTCTCACAACGCCTAACAGGTGCCTCTAATGGTCTCCTTTGTACGTGTCCAAACCATCTTAGTCGAGCTTCTCGCATCTTCTCTGCAATTGGTGTCACTCCTGTCTTATCCCTGATACATCCATTCCTAATTTTATCCAGTCTCGTGTGTCCACACATCCACCTAAGCACTCTCATCTCCGCAACTCCCATTTTTTGCTTATGTACACAATTCACTGCCCAACACTCAGAACCATAGAGCATCGCTGGTCTAATTACAGTATGGTAAAAGTAGCCTTTTAAGTTTTCTGAACAGAATCAATTAAATTGCCTCTCAACATAAGAGATTCCAGAGTGTCATGAGTCTAGAATGCTATTCAGGGAAAAACATTAGGGCCAGTTGCTCTTCTCTCTATTTTTTAAAATTACCATGACCTCCTTTCCGAGCAATTTGGTTCATGTCTGTTAACAATGTAAGTTGGGGAGGTCTTTGTAATTTTAAAACGATTATTAAAAAAAAAATCTATCAATGATTATTTTAATCCACAGCACCCCAACCGTGATGCCCGTATTGTGCGAAATTAAATTAAATGTTCCGCACCTGTTTCAGGAAAAGTGCGGCAGTTATGGCCTCACCCAGACGGTCTCCCGCATTCCGCATGTCAGCAACACTAGATTTCATAGAGCCCCAATAGCTTTCCTCCAGTGGCATTCTCCAAAATCTCTCTCCCGCGACCTCGGAAGCTGAAACAATCTCCTTTGCAAGCTCATCACTAGATGAAAAAAATCCTGTCATAGAGAAAGACTATGGTTGCAATAAATCTATAGGTTGAAAAAATTGAAGCAATAAGCCGCTTAGAAATAAGTAGGGTTATTCACAGACCAAATAGTTTGTGAATAATTCGAGATCATCCGAATATTAATGTTTCTTTTCCTTGGATTTTTGACTAGTTCACAAATTATTAATATATATTTAACTATTTTGTTTTTGTTATCAGTTGGTATTTTGGTATAGATTTTAACATGAATCCAAATCCGAATTCCAATACAAATATTTGACAGAATCCGAATTTGAATACCTGAATTATATGTGAGATTTGGATTTGATTGAAGTGATATCCGAATCAATTCGATTTATGAGCACCCCTAGAAATAACTATAGAAGTTGGGGAGCACTTATCCAGGCTGTCTAGTACAAAAATACACAAATAGAGAAATTAAAGAAAAAAAAAAGCACCATACATTAGCCAAGGATAACATAAAAAGGGTAAAATGATGCATTGCATACTGTAGGATAAGAATAGGGCAACCCGGTCACAACGATCCCCGCGTAGCGATCCTACCACAAGGGTGAAATGTAGGCAAAATTTACTATACATTTTCGCAAGAGGCTGCTTCCAGGACTCGAACCCGTGACCTCAAGGTCACACGGCAACACCTCAACTGGTGCGCCAAGGCAACACCCTAAACACTAATACTGTAGGATAAGAATGATGCGTCTAAATTTATTACTTACGTATTTATACTATATATATATAAGTATAAATATCATTTGGTGAAACATTCATCTTTTCAAATTTACCCTTCTTTATTGCAAATTTTTCATCTTTTCACAAGTGCATTAAATTTATATGTTTTCTATTTAATTTTAGAAAGTGTGTCCTCATCCTCTCAATTTTGTTGAGTTTTGTATTCGGCATGATAAAAGTTTTTACAGGGACTATAAATAAAGGATGTACTGTCGTGTTAGGGCACAGGGGAACCCCATGCACGACTACTTGATGTTCTATATATTAGAAAATGATCCTTGTGCCGTGCATGTTAGTAAATTGATGTGTGATATGGTATAATGTACTGCCGCTGAATAAGGGGAAACCATGGTTCAAGAATACGAAATTACATTAGAGTAAGAAAGCATATCACCTGCAATATCAGGGCCATACGCAACTCTAGTAGCATCAGTTAGCGTTGCGAGATCAACAACCTGAATATCAAGATATAATCAATATGGGTGCACAAGTTCGCCGATCACATAGCTATGTGCATGCGACGGAAAAGAACTACAAATGCAAAGCGAATAAAGAACGTATTTTGCAAATTCATGCAAGAAAATGCATATACAAGCATCCGTAAACAAGGTGTTAGAAGGATAGACACAAGTTGTAGATGTTAGATATGTTGTAACTTTGTATATGGTAGATATTGCTTAGGCTCATCTCATGTATATATATATATGTAGACACTATTGTTGAGTATTATTGTTGAATACACATTTTCCTAACATGGTATCAAAGCGAGGTTAGGGTTTCCCATGCTCGTCCTGCTTTCTCCCGATTCCACTCGTCTGCAACTACCCGTCAGATCGATCATCCCGATCCCTGCTGTTTCCGCCGATCGATCAATCGATCTCGCCGATCCCTCCTGCTACCGCCGATCGCTGCTTTCGCTGATCGATCCCTGCTGCTACCGCCGATCTCGCCAATCGATCACTACTTTCGCCGATCCCTGCTGCTTCCGCCGATCCCTGCTGCTACCGCCGATCTCGCCGATCGATCGATCTCCTGCTTTCGATCGATCTCCTGCTTTCGATCGATACCTGCAGATCTTTGACGCCTCTGCTCCAGGTCTTCGACACCTGCTTATTACTCGTATCTCTCCTCCTCTGGCTGTTCCCGCAGCCCCGTACTCCTCCTCCGCCCCATCCGCAGCCCGCCGATCTCCGCTGCCTTCTGCAGCCCGAAGCCCGCTGATCTCCGCTGCCTTCTGCAGCCCGAAGCCCGCTGATTTCCGCTGCCCTCTGCAGCCCGAAGCCCGCTGATCTTTGTTGCCTCCTGCAGGCTGCAGCCCGCCGGATTTCGTCGGTCTCCTCCGTCGAGCGGACTTTTGCCCTAGGCAGCCAACTTTGTCCCCCATTGGTTCAATGGATGCTCCCCAACCAGGTTATAATGCTTCGGTGCGCTCTGTTCCTCTTTCTCCTGCGCCCTCTACTACTCAGTTCGGTGCTCCTCGTCGCCAGTCGGTCTGCTGTCACTATTGTCAGTGCCTTGGACACGTTCAATCTGGGTGTCGCAAGTTTCAGAGGACTCAACAGCCTGGTCAGCAGCGTGCTCCTGGTGTTCCTTCCGCTCATTTCTCGGCTCCAGCGCAGTCTTCTCTGGCCTGCTCTTCCGCCTCTGTCTCTCAGCCGGTTGCCTCTGCCCCTGCAGGTATCTCCACCTCAGACTGGTTGCTTGACTCTGGAGCCTCTTTTCACATGACCATGATGTTACTCGCCTTTTGTCATATCAGCTCATTATTCCTGCCCTCAGTATCATGGTAGCAGATGGCACCATTCACCCCATCACCAGTCGTGGCCTCCTTCACACCACCCATTTTCATATTCCCGATGTTGCCTAAATACCTGAGTTATCCATGAACCTTATATCCGCCAGCCAACTCACATCCCATGGTTGTCTGGTTACCTTTGATGAGTTCACATGCCGTGTGCAGGATCGCCTGACTGGTGCACTCCTTGGGGCTGATCGTCGTCGTTGCGGGGTGTACGTCCTTGATCGTCTCCACCTTCCATCCACTTCATGGTCACCTGCAGCTTCCTCCCTTTGTCTTCCTTCGGTGGGTTTCTCTCAGTGGCACCGCCGTCTTGGTCATCCCCGTGGTTCACGTCTATCTTCTCTCATTAGTCATGGTTTCCTTGGTCGTGTTTCTATTGATCGGTCTCACTCATGTTCAGGTTGTAAGCTTGGTAAACAACTACAACTCCACTATCAGTCTAGTGAGTCCAGGTCTCAGCGTCCCTTTGATTTAGTTCATTCTGATGTCTGGGGACCCGCACCTTTTGTATCCAAGGGTGGACACCGGTACTATGTTCTTTTCGTTGATGACTACTCTCGTTATTGTTGGGTCTATTTCATGCGTTCTCGATCTGAATTTTTACAGATCTATGTTACTTTTTCTGCTATGGTGCGCACACAGTTTTCTGCTTCCATACGCATTTTCCATTCTGACTCAAGGGGGGAGTATCTCTCTCATGCTTTTCGAGATTTGCTAACTACTCACGACACTCTCCCTCAGCTTGCCTGTCCCGGTGCCCATGCTCAAAATGGCACCGCTGAAAGGAAGCCTCGTCATATTATTGAGACAGCTCGCACCCTTCTTATCTCGTCTCATGTTCCTCCTCACTTCTGGGCTGAGGCTGTTTTCACTGCTGTCTATCTCATTAATCTGCAACCCTCCACTTTCCTTCAGGGTCAGTGTCCAGGTGAGTGTCTGTACTCTCGACCCCCACGTTACACTCATCTTCGTGTTTTTGGTTGTCGATGTTACGTTCTTCTCTCTCCACGTGAGCGTACTAAGTCTCTGCTCAGTCTGTTCCTTGTGCCTTTCTTGGGTACAGTATTGAGCACAAGGGTTATCGATGTTATGACCCTGTTGCACGTCGACTTCGCATTTCACGTGATGTCACCTTTGATGAGTCTCACCCTTTCTTTGTGTTCCCTGTTTCTTCGACCTCACACTCATCCGTTACTCCCTCTGACGTGCAGTTTCTCACTCTTCCCATCTCTCCGCCTCATGTATCCTCTCCTCCGGTATGTCCCCCTCCTCTTCCCTTGCCACAGTCTACTCTGTCACCTCCTTCTCCCTTGTCGCAGTCTACTTCGTCTCCCTCGCCTCAGTCTACTTCCTCTCCCTCTGATGAGCTGTCCACTTGGGATCGTGTCTCTCCTCTTCCCTATCACTATACTCGTCGTCCTCCTCCTATCTCCTCGCCTCCAGTGCTCCCAGACTCAGTTCCTACCTCCTCCAGCGAGTGTCATATGGTTGATCCTCCCGTGCGCCGCAACCCACCTTGTGAGAGGCGTCCTCCCGACCGTCTTAGCCTTGCTACCCTGCCGCTGGATCTACCTGCCCTTCCTGCCACTGTCTGCAGTACTCCAGAGCCGACTTCCTATCGTGAGGCTGCTCAAATACCTGAGTGGCAGGTTGCTATGTCTGCTGAGTTGGAGGCGCTTGAGCACACTCGTACATGAGAGCTTGTTCCTCTTCCCCTTGGTGTTGTTCCTATTACTTGCAAGTGGGTCTTTAAGATCAAGACTCGCTCCGATGGTTCTGTGGAGAGGTACAAAGCTCGACTTGTTGTTCGTGGTTTTCAGCAGGAGCAGGGGAGAGACTATGATGAGATTTTTGCTCCAGTTGCTCACATGACTACAGTTCGGACTCTTATTGTTGTTGCCGCTGTTCGCCACTGTTCCCTGTCACAGCTCGACGTGAAGAATGCCTTTCTTCACGGTGATCTTCAGCAGGAGATATACATGCTTCCTCCTCCGGGTCTATCCTCTCCTCCAGGCCTTGTCTGTCGCTTGAGGCGAGCTCTTTATGGGCTCAAGCAGGCGCCCCGCGCGTGGTTTGCACGTTTCAATTCAGCCATTACTGCCACCGGATTCCAGCCATGTCCCCATGATCCAGCTCTGTTCGTGCACTCCTCCTCCCGTGGTCGGACCCTTTTGTTACTATACGTGGATGATATGATTATTACTGGTGATGATTCTTCTCATGTGGCCTTCGTGAAACATCACCTTCAGCAGCAGTTTCAGATGACTGACCTTGGACAACTGAGCTACTTCTTGGGTCTTGAGGTCAGCTCTACAGATCGCGGGTTTCAGCTCTCTCAGCAGCGCTACACATCAGATCTCCTTGCTCGGGCTGCTCTCTCTGACTCTCGCACAGTGGACACCCCTATGGAGCTTCATCTTCAGCTACGTCCGGATGATGAGGTTCCACTCTCCGATCCTACTCGATACCGCCACCTCGTGGGGAGTCTCGTCTATCTCACCATTACTCGCCCCAACATTGCCCGTGTTGTTCATGTGCTGAGTCAGTTTGTTAGTGCACCCACCTCTGTGCATTATGGCCATCTGCTGCGGCTCCTACGCTATCTCTGGGCGACGACCTCTCGTGGTCTATTCTTCTCCAGCAGTAGTTCTCTACAGCTACGTGCTTACTCTGATTCCACCTGGGCTAGTGATCCTGTTGACCGTCATTCTGTCACTGGTTTTTGTCTGTTCTTGGGTTCTTCACTTATTGCATGGAAGTCCAAGAAACAGATTGGTGTTTCCCGTTCCAGCACTGAGGCTGAGCTTAGAGCCATGGCTACCACCACTGAGGATATTATTTGGCTCCATTGGCTTCTTGAGGATCTTGATGTCTCTTCTCCAGATCTCACTCCCCTCTACTGTGATAACACCAGTGTCATTCATATTACTCTAAACCTGGTGAAGCATTCTCTCTCCAAGCATATCAGGGTGGATGCTTTCTTCCTGCGTGAGCACTATAGTCAGGGCACTCTTGCCCCTTCCTTTATTCCTTCCGAGCAGAAGATTGCAGATTTGATGACAAAGCCGCAGACGAGGACCCAGCATGCCTATCTACTGTCCAAACTCTCGATGTATGATCCCCCGTGAGTTGGGGGGGTGTTAGATATGTTGTAACTTTGTATATGGTAGATATTGCTTAGGCTCATCTCATGTATATATATATGTAGACACTATTGTTGAGTATTATTGTTGAATACATTTTCCTAACAGTAGAGTCCATGGTGGTGAACAAAGTATGAGAAATCACGAACGGTCAAACCATATTTTTGAAATCCCAAATGAAGTTCTCTCTCAATGGTGTGGAAAAATTTTAAGATGTCAGTCCTTGAATGCTTGGGTTTTGGGAGTGTTGCAAGTTTGTAGGATCAAGCGCATACCATCTGGTTCATAAGCTCGAACGAAGGAAGATGGAAGAGGGGAGCTCAACCTATTAGCGCCTTCTCCTTGTGATCAAGCAAGGAACAATGGAAGAGGGGAGCTCACCCCTAGCCGATGGTGAGGGGAGGAGGAAAGAAGAAGAGAGAGATAGAGAAAGAAAAAAGATTAGGGATCATCCCCTATTAATATTTTTTCCTCTTACAAAAAACCCTAATAATAATATAGTGATGAAATAAAAAAAATCTTGGTAAAATTAAAAATCTATAGTATATTAAAAGGGAAAAACACCATTTGGTGCAACGTTCTCCTTTCCAATTTTATCCCTCTCAATTACAAAACTTTCAAAATTTTAAATTTAAACATTTTTTCTTTAATTTTAGAAATTGAAATTAATCGGTTTTTCTTTAATTAAAAAAACTATTATAGGGGCAGAGCTTCGTCACGGTCGCAGTTAGGGATAGGGCGAAGCCCCATGCCTGTCACTCGTATTATTAAATTTGAAATTAAGTTGCGCTAATTTCAAATTTTAATAATCTCCTTCCCGCACATCAGGCATTGTTGCCGGTGCTGCGAGAGTTGGGCGTATGCCCCCAAAGTGCGTCTGCAACAAGAAGACTGCGGAAATGAACAACGCAAAAGGATTCAAAAGTTTCAGGCAATGTGGCTGGTTGATGATTGCATTAAAGTTGTCAATTGTATATATTGTGTTCAACTCCAAAGAAAAAGATAGATTTTTAAATACATAGTATGAGTTTCACAGAAAATAATTGAATTCCTTGAAACAATAGAGGAGAAAATTAGAAGGAAATAGAGGAGAATAGAAGGAGAAGAAGAAAGAGAGGAGGAAGTCAGGGGAGAACTGAGAGGGAAAAAGGAAACAGCTGCTTAAAATAGATCAATAAATCACAATCATTAATAATTCTAAACATTATTAGGGCAGCACGGTGCACAAAGAATCCCTGCGCAGCGAGGATCTAGCCCACAAGGGTGAAATGTAGGCAAACCTTATCCTGCATTTTTGCAAGAGCCTACTTTCAGGACTCGAACCTGTGACCTCAAGGTCACACGGCAACACCTAAACCGGCGCGTCAAGGCTCCCCTTCTAATTCTAAACATTATTACAGAATTAAAAAACTAAAATTAAATATATCTGAATAGATAGGTTCCAAAAAACCATAAAAACCAGAAACCTGTACCTTCTCAATGCCCTGGTTACAGGCATAAACCAAAGCATCTGCAAGAGTGAGCCTGCCTTCATTATCTGTATTATTTACCTGAAAATATATTTTTTAACTTCTGCATGAAATTACAATTAAAAGGAATAATTCCATATAAATATTTATAGGAAAAAAACACTGGTAAATTTGTCAAGTTATCTACCATCTGGGGAATGGGCATCCCCAGGGCAACTCTGAAGGTCACCACACATGTAGTGAAGAATTTTATCTGGGGAACCTCTATAAAATCTTGTTCATCTGGATGTCATATCTATAGCTTAGATCTTTACTTTCTTGCATCTTTTTATTTCTTATCTTATTTTTCGCTTGCTATCTATCTATTTCTGTGTGTGCTTTATGTTGTAGCTAATTGTGATTTAGGCCAAAAGTTAGAATGATATTCAGATTTATCCTATTTCGCAAACTTTCAATTTTGCTTAATCAAAATATACTTTTGGTTTACCTCTATAGTTTTCCCATTAAAAGCTGTAACTATATCACCCGGTCTCACGCCGGTGCCACTAAGCATATTTTCGCAGGCAGCGACAATAAAATGAACCTGCGGAAAAGGCGTTTGACCAATTAAGTATATTATGTGCTCTTATATAAACTAGAAGTCAATCAATGAAGGATGAATTTATCAATATGACATGAGTTTTGCTTACCTCCACTCCTGGGGGTTTAATTTGACCAATGACTTTTGCAGCACCAAAAGCTGCAGCAGATCCACTCATATCAAACTTCATTAGTTCAATAGAACACCCTGGCCCTGTCTTAATGTTATAGCCACCACTGCAACAACCAGGAATGCAAATTTATGCAGTTCTACTCTCTCAATGATTTCTACTTCAGAAAACACTAAGTGCCCATTTGGCACTGCGGCGGCGGTCGTGAACGTGGTGGTTACGAACTATCATCTGTCTTTGACATGACAATGGTTATGACCGCCGCCAAGAAAAAAAAACTAATTTTGAACATAAAAATGGTTAGAGTTCCTTAGGTGAGGTCGGGGGTTCATGAATGACGGTTCGTAACCACTGCATTCACGATCACCGCCACCGTGCCAAACGTACCCTAAAGGAATCTATTCGAGGCGGGGAACATATGTATTTACCTATCAAATGTCAGTCCCTTGCCAAGCTAACTTGGTCCTCACAATGCCACCTGGTGGTTTATAGCAGAGATGGATAAAATGTGGGGGGTTTGAGGATGCAGCAGCAACTGCCAAATATGAACCCATCTTCATCTCTCTACATTGATCAGCATCAAATATCTTTGCAGTAAAAACATCACTGTGTGATGATGCAATTTTGGATGCTTCTTCTGCTAGTGCGCCTGAAAAAATGGAGACAGTCATTGTCACCTTCTCCATTCATAAAGAATGGTTGGAAATTTAGGTACTGAACTATTCACGAGCATACCCGGGCTCAGTTTTCGGGAGAAAAAATGCAGTTTTTTTGCTCATATGAACTAATGAACTTTAAGAGCTGATTTCTCCTCAACCATTCAACGAAATTCAAATCCGAAAGCAGCGTTAAATTCGTATTGAAAAAATACACAAAATAGACCCTTCAATCAAATATTTTCATGGAGATTTGATAGGACTACCAATCCCGCAAAATTGAGGTTTTATAGCTAATTGTCATAAATCTGTTAATTAGATCAAATAATCATTACCATCATCTGACTTGTGAAAACTTGTCGAACATTTTCTAAAATTTATGTCCAGGTCAACAATAATTTTAGGTGACATTTTCAGCAAATCTTAACTATTTATATAATGAGTTCTCTCACATTTGTTCATCTAATTAGCTTTGAGAGCGATGCGATGAAACTCGAGTTCTCGCAAGATCATAACTGATAGTAAAAAAAATTCTAGATGAACAAATAATTTGATCATGCAAGGACAACCGACTAATGAAAGTTGGGACAGTTACAAATACATACATACATAGATACACATATACAGTAAATTTTTCAACAATGTGTCTGATCTTTTGTTTTTTCACTGTCTAAAATTTTCACTTTAAAAACAGTTGTCGGTTATTTTTTAATTATGTGTGTGCCTGATTCTCTTAAGCCGACGACGCACTCTACTGACTTGAAAGAACGTTAATTAAATCATGAAATTTTAATTTTTATTTCGTGCTCTAGTTGAGTCAAAATCCTAATTCCGCCGCAGCTTCGGATGTGTGAAAGAAATATATCCAGTTTCTATATAAATGGAGCAGAAAGAAGCGTTTACCAGGAGTAAGCACATTTGCTGGAGCATTAACAAGATCTCTCCCGAAAATTGTTGGGCTAGAGAGCACGCAAGCCCGACCAGAGCACCTGCAAATTAGTTCGAACAAGTACCTACATGACCGTTTAGCGGTATGCCGATACACAACCAAAAATACAGCACAAAATAACAACAATAAAGGTGACACGCAGATATAACGTGGAAACCCAATAGGGTAAAAACCACGGGACGATCGGAGTCCAACCCGGAAAGCCGCCACTAAAAATGTGTAAAACAGATAGGCAATTACAAGGCTTTCCCTCCTCGATCCACACAGGATCTTCACCAACTTCGCACCACACAATATTACACAATAAACAGTAGCAGAAAAATCGCAAGTTACCGTCAGTGGCGGATGAGACGGATTACACAAATCCTCTCCAAGATGCCTCTTCGAATCCTTGCCAAAGTCTGCTCCAGATCCAATTCGTGTAGGCGAAGTATTCCTCGTCGACGTCACTGAGACGTCCGAAAGCTCTCTCCAAACTAAGATGCTTGCCACAAAGGCCTCACTAGAAACTCTTTCAATGCTTGAGATGGGAGAGAAGTGGATGCCTTACCCCTCCTCCTTCATGCCTATTTATAGGCCAAAACCAAGGGGTAGATGGTGGTAGATGGCATGTGGAGGAAGCTTCCTTGAAGCTTCCATGAAGCTTTCATGAAGCTTCCCTCGGTCAAAGAACACATGTCAAATAATATGAAGCTTCCTTTGGCCACCTTCCTAGAAGCTTCCTTTAAGAGCACATGTTGACTTTCCCTCTTTCTAGGAAGCTTCCTTCAAGTCAAAGACGGCTAGCCTCTTTTCACACTTAGGAGAAAATACCTCATCAAATCTCCCCCTTTTCGACTAAGTGAAAAAATGTGTCCTAATAATCTTCATTTGGTAAGACCTTCATGTCTCCTCCATATGTCGATAGATCCAGCGCCACCAAGTTCGAGTTAGTAAAACTCGAATCCACAGTTTTCTCCACAAAGGACGGGAACTGCACCCAACAATTTATCCCCTTTCACATCAAGGCGGAAGAAACCGCCATTCCGGCGATTCTAACGCAATGCTCGAACTTCCCCCTTGGCACTGTCTTGGTCAGCATGTCTGCCCCATTGTCATCAGTGTGCACCTTCTGAAGATCAAGCTCCTTCTGCTCCAGGACATCTCGTATCCAATGATACCGAGTGTCGATGTGCTTCGACCTCGAGTGAAACGTGGGGTTCTTCCCTAGGTGGATAGCGCTCTGACTGTCACACAAGAGTGTGTATCGGTCCTGAGTGAATCCAAGTTCTTTGATGAACCTCTTCATCCAAAGCAACTCTTTCCCAGCCTCAGTAACCGCAATGAACTCAGCCTCCGTGGTAGACAGTGCAACGCACTTCTGCAGTCTCGACGCCCACGAGACAGCTCCTCCTGCAAAAAGAATCATGTACCCTGACGTCGACCTCCTAGAATCCAAATCTCCAGCCATGTCCGCATCAGTGTAGCCCAACAGCTCTGGCCCACTGCCTCCAAATCTCAGCGTCAAGTTTGACGTCCCCTGTAAGTACCTTAAAATCCATTTCACCGCGCTCCAATGTTCTCTCCCAGGATTGGAGAGAAATCTACTGACGGTCCCGACCGCATGCGCAATGTCTGGACGTGTACACACCATCGCATACATAAGGCTCCCAACTGCAGATGCATACGGAACCTTCTGCATCTCCTCGATCTCCTCGGGTGTGCTGGGGCACTGATCAGCGGTAAGTCTGAAGTGAGCTGCAAGAGGCACGCTCACCTTCTTCGCCTGATCCATATCAAATCTCTGCAACACCTTGCGGATATACCGCTCCTGTGATATCCAGAGCAATCTGGCTCCCCTGTCTCTGCGAATGTGCATCCCTAGAATGGTCTTCGCAGCACCCAGATCCTTCATCTCAAAGGCAGAACTCAACTGCCCATTCAACTCAGCAATACGAGCAGTGATCCTCCCGACGATCAACATATCGTCCACATACAACAGCAGAATCACAAAATCCTCTGGAGCATACTCCTTGATGAACACACAGTGGTCAAGGGTGGTCCTCCTGAAGCCGATCTCCTCAATAAAGGAATCAAACTTCCTATACCATTGTCGTGGGGCCTGCTTCAGGCCATACAAACTTTTCTGCAAGCGGCACACCAGACCTTCCTTCCCTTTGACACTGAAGCCCTCAGGCTGATCCATGTATAGCTCCTCCTCAAGATCGCCATGCAAAAAGGCGGTCTTGACATCCATCTGCTCTATCTCCAAGTCTAGCCTCGCAGCAAGGCCAAGTACCACACGAATAGATGACATCTTCACCACAGGTGAGAAGATCTCATCGAAGTCAACACCCTGTCGCTGACCAAAGCCCTTCACCACCAGCCTGGCCTTGTATCTGGGAGGTGTAGAGGAATCTCCCTGCTTCACCCTGAAAATCCACCGATTCTTCAAGGCCTTCTTGCCCTTAGGCAGTCTCACCAGATCATACGTGTGGTTCTTCTGCAGCGACTGCATCTCCTCCTGCATAGCAGCCATCCACTGACGCTTCTCAGCACTCTCCACAGCCTCGTCATAGTTCTCAGGCTCCCCCGCATTAGTCAGCAGTATAAACTCTGATGCAGAATATCTGGCGGACGGGTGCCTGGCACGATCTGATCTCCGCAAGGCAGGCTTAGGGGCCAGTGCAGGCACATCATCAGCAATGTCCTCAGCGACTCCTGGTTCACCATCAGTGGTGATATCATGATCCGGAAGGGTATCAGTACCCTGTGCTGGCTCAGGCTCAACAGCCTCCTCAGCGTCATCATCTCCAACCATAGGTGACTCTGCAGCAGCACGAGACTCAACCTCCAACTCAACAGTCCCCTCAGGATCACCAACAGTCTGATCCTCACAGAACACAGCATCCCGGCTACGTACAAGCCTCTTCTCAACTGGATCAAAGAACCTGTACCCAAACTCTCCACTGTAGCCGTACCCCAAGAAAATACACTGGCGGGTCTTCGAATCCAACTTCGATCTCTCGTCCCTGGGGACGTGCACAAAGGCTTTGCAGCCAAACACCCGCAAGTGACTGTAAGAGGGGTCTTTCCCATACCAGACCCTATCTGGGACATCCTCCTGAAGAGCTGAACTCGGCGAGAGGTTGATGACATGCGCTGCAGTAAGAAGAGCCTCGCCCCAAAACATCCCTGGCAGCTTCGACTCAGATAGCATGCACCGAATCCTCTCCATCAGTGTCCGATTCATCCTCTCAGCTACGCCATTCAGCTGCGGCGTCTTCGGTGGGGTCTTCTCATGTCTAATGCCATGGTCTCTACAGTACTCGTCAAACGGACCAATGTACTCTCCCCCGTTATCGGACCTGATGCATCTCAGTTTCTTCCCAGACTGTCTCTCCACCTCAGCGTGGAATCTCCTGAAAGTATCGAGGACCTGATCTTTGGTCTTGATAGCATAGACCCAAAGCTTCCTCGAGTGATCATCAATGAAGGTAACAAAGTATGAAGCACCTCCTCTAGTCTGGACCTTCAGTGGTCCGCAAACGTCTGTGTGAACTAGCTCCAACGGCTCCGATCTCCTGGTGGACGTGTGGCTGTGAAATGAAATCCTGTTCTGTTTCCCAGCCATACAGTGGTCGCACCTCTCCAAGTGATCACCAGAAATATCACTAATTAGCTTCTTCTTTGCTAGGCATCCCAAACCCTTCTGGCTAATGTGTGCCAGCCTCCTATGCCATAAGGAAGTGGATGCCTCGTCCCTAACGGAGTTGGCCTGAACAGCTTCAGGCCTCCCCTCCATGTAGTACAGTCCAGAATCTCTATAACCTCGGGCCATCACAAGTGATCCCCTGATCAGCTTGCAGAAATCTCCTCCAAAGATGCCCAAGTGTCCTTCGTCTCCAAGTTTGCCGACCGATATCAGATTGAAGCGAATATCTGGCACATGCCGTACATCCCTCAGCACTAGTAGGGCTCCAGTACTCGTCTTCAGATGCATGTCTCCACGCCCAATCACCTTGGACGTATCCCCATTGCCCATCTTCAACACCCCACAGTCATGAGTGGTGTAGGTGGCAAATAACTCCCTGTTGTGGGAGACATGCGCAGAAGCTCCAGTATCAACGATCCAACTTCGGTCATCACATGAGAGTGCAGCTGTGACGTCATCTCCAACAATAATGACATCGTCCTCTGTGGATACAATAGCTGCAATATGACTCTCCTTCCTATCATCAGTAGCCACTCCTTTCTTCCTTTCGTCATTCTTCAGAGAATAACAGAACTTCTGAATATGCCCCTTCTTATGACAATAGTGGCACTCCACGTTTTGATAACGTGACTTGGACTTCCCTCTGCTTTGTCCTCTCTCGCTCTTCCTTTCTCTACTCTTGCTCCTGTCTCTCCCCCTGGGCTCAGTGTAGAGGATGTCAGCTCGTGAAGAAGAGCCTGATATCCCTTGAGACTTTCTTCTCACCTCTTCGTTCAGGATGCCACTCTTGGCAATCTCCATAGTAATGATGCCCCCGGGAGAGGAGTTGATTAGAGAAACTCTAACCATCTCCCAAGAGTCTGGAAGAGACTTCAGCAGCCATAATGCGTTGACCTCGTCCTCGAAGGTCACCTTCATAGCAGTAAGTTGATCAATAATACCTTGGAACTCATTCACATGATCCAGGATAGGGGATCCTTCCCTGTATCTGAACTCACCCAGCTTCTTCAGTAGATATAACTTGTTGATGCCAGTACTCTTGGCATACAACGTCTCGAGAGTCTTCCAAAGTATCTTTGCATCAACGATACTCGCGACATGATTGTAGACGTTCGGTTCCACGAACCGTCTGATGAATCCGCATAACTTCTGGTGCTCCACCTTCCACTTATTTGGATCCATGTCTTTAGGAATCTCCTCAAAGATAGGAGCATACCAGCCCTTGACGTAGATGAGATCTTCCATCAGTAAGTGTCACTGATGGTAATTTGCGCCGTTTAATTTCACCATTTGCTCGGAACTCGAACCTGAAGTAGATTCCATTGTGCTCTGTCACTGATCGGACTGACCTCAGTTCTTTGAGCTGACTATTTCCAAGAAAGGAATCAAAGAGGATAGGGAGCAGACCAATGGTCGTCACCTACCGCACCCGATCACTAACCTGAAATATCTGATCGGCTCGTCTCGAATCCCAAATAGGTCAGCCCGATACCAGCTCTGATAATGAACCTCGCTCTGATACCACTTGTTGGGCTAGAGAGCACGCAAGCCCGACCAGAGCACCTGCAAATTAGTTCAAGCAAGTACCTACATGACCGTTTAGCGGTATGCCGATACACAACCAAAAATACAGCACAAAATAACAACAATAAAGGTGACACGCAGATATAACGTGGAAACCCAATAGGGTAAAAACCACGGGACGATCGGAGTCCAACCCGGAAAGCCGCCACTAAAAATGTGTAAAACAGATAGGCAATTACAAGGCTTTCCCTCCTCGATCCACACAGGATCTTCACCAACTTCGCACCACACAATATTACACAATAAACAGTAGCAGAAAAATTGCAAGTTACCGTCAGTGGCGGATGAGACGGATTACACAAATCCTCTCCAAGATGCCTCTTCGAATCCTTGCCAAAGTCTGCTCCAGATCCAATTCGTGTAGGCGAAGTATTCCTCGTCGACGTCACTGAGACGTCTGAAAGCTCTCTCCAAACTAAGACGCTTGCCACAAAGGCCTCACTAGAAACTCTTTCAATGCTTGAGATGGGAGAGAAGTGGATGCCTTACCCCTCCTCCTTCATGCCTATTTATAGGCCAAAACCAAGGGGTAGATGGTGGTAGATGGCATGTGGAGGAAGCTTCCTTGAAGCTTCCATGAAGCTTTCATGAAGCTTCCCTCGGTCAAAGAACACATGTCAAATAATATGAAGCTTCCTTTGGCCACCTTCCTAGAAGCTTCCTTTAAGAGCACATGTTGACTTTCCCTCTTTCTAGGAAGCTCCCTTCAAGTCAAAGACGGCTAGCCTCTTTTCACACTTAGGAGAAAATACCTCATCAAAAATTACTCCAGAGGAAATATTGCTGGCATAGCTGAGTTTCTCATCCAGTTCAGGTCCAGAACCCAAGCCCATGATATCCACAGATTTAAGAAACGTCTTTTTTGTTTCAGATTTAAATCTGGTGTCTTCGTACAGACCTAAAATGATTCCTGCAGAAGATCGAAGAAAGCATCAGATTAATGGCTTCTTCCAAATGTGCTGCAACAACTCAAAATATATATATATATATACCTGAAGCAATTGCTGAAGCGGCATATAATGTGAGTTCTTCCAAGGGTTTAGATGCCAATACGACGGCGGCGTTTGATGCCCCGGCGGCTTTTGCGGCTGCAGCAACCGTCTCGCCGATGGCTCTATACGCGGCGGCTACTGAGGAAGAAGTACATGGTCCGATTCCAACTAAAATCAGCCTCTTAAAACCTAAACCATGTAATCTGAGAAGAGCCGACTGTCCGGGTTTTCCTCTGAAATCCTCTTCGGCGGAAATCTCCGATAGAAGACCGCCGAGCTGATCATCCAGCATTTTCAAAATAGGGTTCTCGAACTTGGAATCTGAACCCTTAAACACATCTTTCTCTGAAACAACAACCGCAAGAACATCTCCCTTCCATCCAGAAATATCAATTTCCTTGGCGGAGAATGTGATCTGCAAGCAAATGCATATGAAAACAGATGTAATGCAAGTTGATAGCAAATAAGAACTAGTCTCTACATCGCCATTAACAAATAGTTTCGTGAAGCAGAAGCTGCGAGCTCAAAATTTCTAGATCGGGACGAAAGCAGCGGTCGGCGAACTCAAGGATAGAATAATTCAAGCGGGAAACACGAACCCGTGATAGAATACTATTTATTTATGGAAAAAATTTAGTGACAGCCCACATGTGGTTATGGGCAGACCGCGCTATTAAAAAATGACTATTGGCAGACCACACGTTTACAGGTTCACATTTCTCTTTGGTTTTTTATTTTGGTTTGCTATTAACAATGGTCTGACCATAAGTTGGTCTGTCAATAACAACGTCTTTATTTATGGGAAATGCTATTCATACCCCATTAATGGATAATCACACTCATTTTTCTCTAAATTCTATTCAACTAAACCCCCCCTCAAAATTATTATTTGTACCCGTTATTACACATTTCGCTGCTTTCGGCTTTCACTGCTCTCCCGCCCGCAAACCCTTCCGCTCGGCGCTCGCCTCGCCATTTCGCTCGCCGGCGCCCCTTCGGACTGCAACCTCTCCCCTCGCCGGCCTCCCCTCTTCACGTAACCCTCGCCGCGCCCCTTCCTCGGCCGGCGCCCCTTCCTCGGCCGGCGCTCGTGCCCTAACCCTCGCCGACCGACCTCCAGATTTCACGTTTTTCTGCTTCTCTTTAAGGCTTCGGGATTTCCTGAGCATTGTTGGACGCCGGCCCTAGGTAAACCCCCTTCTTCCTGACTGAAATTATTGTACACTGAAATTTTTGAAATAACAAGGAGATTAGACTTATTAAAATCTCTTGACTGTTGGGTGGTGCCAGCCCCGCTTGATAGATGGATGTCAATGCCCGACATGGGTCTACTTGTTGCATCATGCTACAACGTACAACTTGTTCATTTTTCAAGCAAACAATCATTCACTTTTCTACCGCTTCATTCAAGTCCACCGGCTATTCGAAGGACAATTCATATGGGATTTATAAATGACAATCACTTCGTTCTATTGCGAATGAAAGAAGAATGTCCACTGCCTCCCGTGTTTCCGGTCTGGACAACATATCATGAACAAGTAGCAGAACAGTGGGACATTCCATATATTACACGTCTAATTTAAATAGTCAGGTATGTAAGTTTAAATAGTTTGATTGCCAATTGTTAAAGCTTTGAGTACTTATAAATTAATTTATTTTGTATTTTGCAGGGTGCAAATTGTTTTATCACTTGAATTCTTCAGGTGACGCATCGCATTAGGTTCCAAAAAGGTAAGATATTTACTTCGTTATTTATTATTTTAAGTTTACAATATTAATTGAAAATATTTTTCCTGCAGGCGGAGTTCATTTTGACAAGGAAAGATATGACGAACAAATGACTTTATGTATTTTTTTGGGGTGAAATGTTTTTGGATGTTAATTAAGTGAATGGTTTATGGACTTTTTGGAAACATGAGATTTTTTGGGGTGAAATGTTTTTTATGTTAATTAAGTGAATGACTATTAAGGTGTGCAAAAAATTGTACGTAAATGTTATTAATGAACAATACAAAATTTTTGATGTTGACGCAATTTTCTATGGGTACGATTATCAAGTATGGGTACAAATATCCTAATTGGGTACAAATAGCCATGGGTTACAAATAGCCATTTATGGGGTACCAATAACAATCCCCTTATTTATTTATGGTAAACACAAATTGTAAAGAGTTCAAAGTGTCACCCTCTAGAGTAAGAAAAAATGTTAATGCTTGTAACTCACCTTAGATCACTGTGCGTGACCCCCGATCCCATCGTATATTTCCGTCAGCATGAATTTTCACGCATGATTGATCTAAAATACAATCAATTTTCAATATGACCGTATTTCACAAATACGGCGGTATATTTTTGCAAACAACTGCACCGTTGAAATCACGGAACATACAGTTATATTAGCTCCCTCACTGTGATCATTGATCACCGTGCGTTACCCGTACCTAAATTTCTCTCCTTGAGGAAAGAATGAAGGGGGAGGTACACGAAGAAATTTCTCCCTTTAGAGATCGCTCCTTGTACAGCTTCGGGAGCCACGACTGTGAGGAGCCCCATCACCCGCTATACTTGTGGAAAAGTGAGCCACGTAGCTCGGATGTGCCGAAGCGGTTCGCCGAAGAGTGAGAGCCGACATATTGATGTTACTTAGGTGGCAGGAGCTAGCTATGTAGAAAAGGGGAACGCGGTGGAGTCTTCAGCCCCCTAGTGTCCAATACGACATTGTCGGTCGAGTTCGGAAAGCCCTGTAGCTTGACGAGAGCATGCAACGATACATGCATGAAAGAGTCGACAAAAGATTCCAACACCGCATTTTCCTATGATGATGGATTACCGTGGAAGAATAAAGGACGGTGCATCTCAAATTTTGGTAAACTTCGCGATGAACTAATGTACGAGGCGCACTTCTCCAAACAATTAATTCATCCGGGGAGCACCAAGATGTACATGGATATGAAAAAACCATTCTGATGGTGAAGCATGAAGAAGGACATTGCTTTGTTCATGGCGAAATATCATATCTGCGCGTTAGTAAAGGTTGAGTGTCAAAGGCCCGGTGGATTTCTAAAATCTCTACCGATCCTATAATTGAAATTTGATGATATGCATATAGATTTTGTGTAATGACTACCAAGTTCACAGTAAGTCAATGACGTCATTTGAGTGATCGTTAATCGTTTAACCAAGGTAACTCGATTCATTACAAACTAGAAGGATGATTCCATGGAGAGTCTTGTTGATTTGTATGTCGAGAATATTGTTCGGTTGCATCGTGTCTCTCGTAGCATCGTTTGTGATTGAAACAAACATTTCACTTCCAATTATTAGAGGCGTTGACACAAAGTTGAAGTTTAGTACCACGTTCCATCCACAAACAGATGAGTAAACAGAGAGAACGAATAGAACAATGGAGGACATATTGTGTATTTGTGTTCTCGATTTTTGGAAGAAGTGGGAAAATCACCTCTTCATGATTGATTTTGCCTACAATAATATTTATCAAGCTAGTATTCAGATAAGACCATTTGAAGTGCTCAAAGATAGAATGTATCATACTCCTTTGGCTTGGGTGGAGATTGGTGATACAAATTTGCTAAAACGCAAGGAGGTGGAATGGTGGATGAACCTAATGCAACAATCTGAACCATCCACGAGTGACTGTTGGTTTCCCTAGAAAGCTTTCTCGGGGAGAAAGCGAGAGAACTGGTAAATGACATAAAAAAGTGGATACTGACTATATCGTCTGGTTTCTAGTTGAAGGTATGTGCCATCGTATCATGGACATAAACGAGGTCGAGCATATCTTTCATGATCTCAAACTAAAGAAAGCGTACCTCAAGTTGTGCGTGTCCTGCATATGAAAATTGAGCATGAGGCGCGTAACGAACCAGATTAAGAAAAACTACTAAGTCTTAGTTAGGTTTAGGTTGCAAAAAAGGTAACAATGTCTTAAGCCATTCATTGGTCAGGTTACTATAACACCGGCTGTTGAAATGTGGAGTTCAGTGGGCGATTGGTGTATCTGGAGATCAAACTGTTCAAGAGTGTCAATGATTCGGCGACTGACGAAGCTAAGTCCAAGATATCTACGGTCGTTTGAAGTGATAGATCGCATTGGTAATGTAGCCTACCGCCTTGCACCATCGAATTAGCTCAACGAATTACATGACATGTTACACAAATCTTTATTGATGAAGGCAGAACCTACAAAAGTTACCGAGACCGATAGTGTGGCAATAGAAAGCAGACTATCGACTAAAGTCAGACATGTTTATATTGAAGACACAAAAGTCCGATAGTTGCGAAACAAGGAAATCGGGATGGTGAAGGTGTGTGGGAACAACAATGATCGTGATGAATTCTCCTAGGAGAGAGAGCTCTCCATGTGTGAGGAGTATCCCGAGTTGTTTCCACATGTACGATGAGTTAATGTTTGTTTTACATTTATTAAATAATGAGATGAAATTCTTTAGAGGGAGGAGAATTAAAACGCCCCAATTTCATCTCTAGAACCTTTTGAATTATGCGTACATGCATGAAATGCAAGTGAAGAGTTCATCGAGTCAAACAAGGGTAAAAAAACATGAATTCTCTTCACGCACTACACACACGACTATGCATTGTATAGTGCACAGTCGCGAGTTCATGTATAACTCAAAATGGCAAAAAATCAATCTCATATTTATGATTGTTTCAGCACACACGATTATGCACCCGATCGTGCTCATTTTGAGTTGTAGATAGCAAAATGGACGCACGACTATGCGCTTCGAGCGCACTATCGTGCAACCTACGTGAAATCACATTTTACGTACGCATATGATGATGTGATTAGTCATACGAGTTCTGAGCGCACAGAGGACGAGCTTTATGCGCACGTTGCACGAGCTTTAAACATACAATGAAAGATAGTCATATGGGTTTTAAAAGCACATCAAATGAGCTTTAATTAAGATGATGAGAATAGTCAGATGTGCTCTAAACGCACGCCATATGAGCTTTAAACGCACGCCTTATGAGATTCAAACAATACAATATATGATCGCTATGAATAATAGACATAGGGATTTTGTGTTGTAGAGTTGTGTGGACATGAGTGTCTTTAACCCACTTGATGTGGTGTGAATGCTATGTGAGATTCACTCACTGTATATTCTTCTAGGAGTTGTGGAAAGTTTTCAAATGAACCCAACAATCATTCTAATTGCATAATAGAAACCAACTTTTATTTTCCATGCTCAACATAGAAAATATTTGATGCCTAAGTCATTGCATGAGTAAAGTAGTTGAGTTACTTTAACTGTTGTTATCATGTTGCATGATGTTTGATATGCGTACTTCCATGATAGAGATAGCTCGCCTTGGAGTCTGCTAGGATGGTCGGGGGAGCGAGTTGTTACACGGTTTGTGATTAGTTCATATCTGACCCTCGTTTTTTATTTCTCATGTATATTTGATTGCAGGTCCGGGACCGAGTGAATGTACACGTTAACGCCTAGAAGTTCATTAAGATAGAAATTGCCGCACGAAATATTCATTTTATTTTACTTTTTGTATTTGGCGTGCGTGCCCTAGAATTGAAATTGTTGACATTCTATTTTGGTAAAAATCATATCAGTCCCTGAGGTTTCTAAGTCAGTGTCAAATTAGTCCTTAAAGTTTTAGATGTGTCAAAATAGTCCTTTAACTTTTCATCTAGGGATCTTTTTAGCCCTTGAATTACACTCAAAATGAAGCCGGATGTTTGCCAAAAGGATGAAAATGACGCAACTTCAAAGTTCAGGGATCAAAGCGACATTACCTTGTAACATCGGGGACTGAAATGATTTTTACCCCAAATATTTGTATAAACTCTAACATTGTTGTGTTATATCTCTATTTACCATGTTGTAATTATATCTCGCTTATAAGATGTATGATGTGGGGGGCCCGGCCGACACATATTATATAATGATTACAACTCTGGTGTTACAACAAGAACTATAAATATAATTTACCTTTGTAACCTTAAATTAATATATTTGAAGTTGAACATAATAATTTTAATATCATATAGAATTGGTCAATTAAAAATCTATCATTTTGTTTAACCTATAAATTAATATTTGTAAAGTATGTGTAACTTTATTACTTCCTTGTTAATTTATGGGTCTTAAAGTTTTTTTTCTACAATCAAATAATGAAATTGATCAATTCAAATTCTTATGACTTAAGTATCTTACCTAAATTAAATTGAGCCCAATGCCAACATTTCCTATGAAATTTGTAATTGAGTAGGGTTAAAATTCAGCGAAATCGGCCGGGATCGCACTTTCCGCCATGATCAGTTTTCTTTTCTTTTTTGGAACTAATATTACTATTTTTAAGCTCAAAGGGATTCTTAGGCTTCATTTGGCACGCCGCCGGACAGAGGGAAAATAAACGGCCTCCGGCGGCGTTTGCTTCGTCTAGAACCCCTCCTCCCCACCTCCGGTTTGAATGGCCAGGCTCCACACGCCGCTTGCTCCCGCCACCGCCGAATCAAACGAAGCCTTAATTTCTAGAAGGGGGTGTGTTGGCACACCGATTGAGTTGTTGTCGTGTGACGTTGAGGTCATGGGTTCGAGTACTCAAAGAAGCGTCTTGCAAAAATGTAGGGTAAAGTTTGCGGTGATGACCATGATCCTCTACATTTGGGACCCCAAATTGAAGTCCATTTAGGCCCGGTTTGGAGTTGCGGTTTACGTAAATTGCGGTTTAAGTAAAAACGCACCGCAATAACTGATACGCGGACGTGAGGAAGGACTGCGGTCCAAAAAATAGGATAAATTGTGTTCAGCGGTAGCATTTTCGTGCCCCCAAACGGTCAGCGCTATGCAGCGGCGTTTCTAAATAAACGCCACCGTAGCTAAACCGCCGTGCCCAAACGGGATAGAATTTTTTTATTAAAAAAAATAAAATTTGATGAGATTAGTGAACCAGTTGGATTTTCACGAATACTATCCATTGCACTTGAAATAGAGAGGATTGTATGTCAGATCGAAGGAAGGGAAGAAGAAGAAGTAAAACCTGAGGGAAATCGACGGCGGCGGGTGTGGTCAGGCCGAGGACAGCGTGTGCTCCAGCGACGTTGGAGACCATTTCGCGGATGAGCAGCCATTTTCCGGAAGCGCGGAAATATATAAGCGCGGCTGAGGGCGAGGGTTTGAGTTCTGTGGCCACCCGCCGGCGACGCATTTGAGCTGGTCTCCAGCGCCGCCGTGGATTTCAGGATTCGGTCCATTTTCATGTTTTTTTTATAATTTCCTCTTTAAAATTATTTCTGACCTTTCCGACGTATTTTTGTAGAATATTGATTATATAAATTGAGCTGGATAATACGCGATTAGAGCGTTCAGGTCAACGTTTTGAAATTATTAAAAACACGTTGACCTGGGTTGGCTTGTTTGGGCTAGCTTCCAGGGACGTCGTTTTCTCACTAAAACTTGGTTCTCCCGCCGAGAGAGTATTTGGCAAATGGCAATCTGTAGTTACATATGGAGGTCTCGTAGAAGCTAAAATTTTGGGTCCGGACAGATACTCATTTGCATTAAGGCGGGGACATCTCGGGTGTGCGAACAGTAAAAAAGTCTGACCTGGCTTATGTGGCGGAACGTCACTGGTCCCGGACGGTTCAATCCCAGAACCTAGAAATTTCGCCTTGTAGAATCCCCCGCTGGCTGAACGCTGAGTTTACGCGTTTACAATAAAAGGTATAAAATATAATTTAAAATTAACAAAAAAAATTCTAACAGATATAGAAATAAAATATAGTAAACAGGAAGAAAATGAAAAAAAATATAAACTGGAATAAAGTCAAAATTATGTAATTATTACACAAGTCCATCTTCCCTCAATGAGCATGAGCAGATTTCAAAAAAAAAATTGCAGGGAAAAACAAGATTAAAATTACAATGCCTTCCCATGGCATAAGAATGGGGCGACATTATTTCGCAGACGACGACCCGAGTCGACCAGGCCGCCTTTTCAGAGGGCGGTGGCTCGAGCTCGGCCTAAGAAGAATTCTTGACGACCCACTCAACCAAGGTGGAGACCCCGAACCCTGTGGCCGTTCGCTTCTTATCGTTCCAGACGGGGCCGGCCATGTCGATGTGCAGCCACTGGACTTTCTCGTCGACAAACTGCAAAAGCATCAATGGATTTAGCACAAATCACTTGATCTTCAACAACATTAATCAAACTAACAACAAAACCATCTCCCATAGGGGTTATAAATAGTTTTATGGACCGCGCCGATATTGACGCGGGCGAAGGGGCAGAATTGTAATTTTGTTCATAGTTGAAACCCTAGCTGCCCCTTGTTTTGACAGGACCACATAATTCTAGTGGGTTTTTTGTGTGTGATTGTTCATTCTTTGCTGGGTTCTGCTCTAATTAAAAAATATATATACATTGTTGCAGTAGTAAGGAGCATGCATTCAAATATATTCAATCAAATCTTAGGCTCTGTTTGTTTCGGCCTTTTTTCTCCATTGGCGGTGGGGGAAAACGTCAATGTTGAAAAAACTTGTTTGGTAAAACTCCTTTCTCCATTCCCAACACTCCAAAACGTCATTTTTGGCCTTAAACGCCAAAGTTGCCCCCTTCATTCCCACAACTCTTATTCTCAAAGCTCCAAAACGCAACCGCAGAAATTAGTAAGGTTAGATCTCAATTTTGATCAAGACTCCGTTTGGCACGGTGCTTTTGCTCCGTTGAATTTGGACAAAAACACCACCGCCATATAGTGTATATCAAGCTTGTCAAGATTGCGAGCCGGATCGTAGGATCGTACGATCCTACGATCCCAGATTAAAAAAGAGATCTGGATCGGACTTGGGATCGGAATCGGGTCATACTCATGTGGGAGCGCGATCCGGATCGTAGGATCGTTAGGCTCGCGATCCGGATTCGACCCTAACGATCCGGATCCGCTATCCTATTAATATCTACACGTTTTATAATCATGTCGTTGTCCGGACTCCCGACTCCTAGCCCTCGCGTGAAGCTCACGATAGACAAAACCCTTTTTCTTCTCTTCTGTTGTTCCGCCGCTACCCTGTGTCTACCGAAGTTGTCGTCGTCGGTCGTCCTTCATCTGCCATTGAAGTTTGCCGGTCTTCAATCTTCATCGTCGCTTGATTCCTTCATTTCCTTGAACACCGCCGGTCTAGCCGTCCAGAGTAATTGGTCCAAACTTCCAGAGGTAACTCACTCTTCCCTAATCCCCGATTTAACTCACTCTTCCCTAATCCCTCTTCTGCTATGCTTAAATCTTCATTGAAAAATATTTTCCAATTAGGTCTTTCATTTATCGCTTGATTCCTTCATTGAAATAATATTTTCCAGTTAGGCCATGATATAATATTTTCCCTCTTATCACTTTAATGTAGTTATGGAGTGCTATGCAGCTAGCCAGCTATGCTTAATGATTCTTTATCAGTTAGGTCTTTCATTTTGAAGATTTGTATGTGTATGGGCATCAGTTACACTTACTTCATTTCCTCTAATCTATACAATGAGCATCAGTTAGGTCATTGGTATTAAGAAGATTTGTGCTTGTGTATGGCTTCATCTACTATGCATTGAGTCTATAGGTCTTTATCTGCTATGCTTGTTGGAGTGCTATGCTTGTTGGTTTATTTCCTGATTACATATCTTGTTGATTCATTTTAAAGTTTTTGTGTTTTATAGATTCAATTCCAGCGTTTAATTGATGTCTACTTCAATTCCCGTTGGCAAAAAAGCTCGAAAAAATGCATCCGGTTCTAGAAGTGATCCGGGTTGGGAGCATGTGATTGAAATAGATAGTACGACCAAAAAGGTGCAATGTAAATATTGTCTAGTGATTCGATCCGGTGGGATATACAGGTTGAAACATCACTTAGCCGGGACTAAATTTAATGTAGAAGCTTGCACTAAAGTACCCGAAAATGTGAGAAATCAATTTTTAGGTATTCTTCAAGCTCACTGAGAGGATGCTATAAAAAAGAGAAGAAATGTTGAGGAATCAAGTGTTAATTATGAGGTTGAATTGGGTGTTAGACAAAAAGAAAAAGGGAAAGAGCTAATGAATGCTTTTGTTAGAAAATCAAGTCAATCTACAATTAATCACATTTTCAAGAAAGATGCACACGAGAAGGCATGTCAACAAATTGCACGTTTTTTTCTATACACGTGCAATTCCATTCAATTGTGTGAAGAACCCGGAATTCATAAGCATGATTGAAGCAATCGGCCAACATGGTCCCTGAATGAAACCACCGTCTTATAATGATATTAGAGTAAAATACTTAAAATAAGAGGTTGATAGAACTTTGGAATTGCTAGAAGACTACAAGGGTTGAATGGAGGAAAGTTGGTTGTACTATTATGTCTGACGGGTGGTCAGATAGGAGAAGGAGATCAATATGCAATTTCTTGGTAAATAGCCCTAAAGGCACTGTGTTCTTGTCATCAATAGATACTTCTGATATATCCAAAACTTCAGATAAAGTTTTGCAGATGTTAGATGAAGTTGTGGAGAAGATTGGAGAGGAAAATGTTGTGCAAGTGGTGACAGATAATGCTTCAAACTACAAGGCGGCCGGACAAATGTTAATGGAGAAGAGAAGAAATTTATATTGGACACCATGTATTGCACATTGTATAGATTTAATTTTAGAAGATTTTGAGAGAAAAATTGAGTTGCACAAATTAACAATAGCGAAGGGTAGAAAGATAACTACATACATCTATTTTAAAATTTTGCTTCATACTTGGCTACTTGATTTTACCAAGGGGAAAGAATTGATCCGCCCTGCAGTCACCCGATTTGCCACAGCTTATTTGACCTTAGGATGCCTTTCTGAGAATAAGGGTGGTTTGATGACGATGTTTACATCTTCCAAGTGGAAGTCTAGTAGGTTTGTTGGTTCGAAGGAGGGAAAATCATGATAGAAGGGATATGCATAACAAGAAGTTGATGGAACGACAAGATAGAAGAGATATGCAATTGAAGAAAAACTTTTTCAATTTTGAGGATATCCCTTCTGATGATGAATGGATCACAAAGAGGGAAGATCCAGTTCTTCCTCGTAAGGGCAACTGGTTGGGGATTCTTCGAAATAGAGATACACGGGAAACATTTAGTGATGATATTGATAGTGCTGAAATGAATGTTGAAGCATCCTTTATGGCAGTGAATGAAGAATGTAAGTTATGTTTTAAATCATTTGGTAATGCCCAATTTGTCAACTACATTATGTATCAAGCTCTCATTTAATTAAATTCTTTTATTTTAGGTGGAGTTGAAAATCTCACCAAAAGGCGCAGTGATCTCAATGCTATCGAGTATATTAGTGAGGGTGAATGGGATGATGATGAGAATGTCAGTGGTGATGATGAGGAAAATGTGACACTTGATGATGAGGATATGGTCGATGCTCCTATTAAAGATTTGTACTTATGGTTTTATGATTGGCAATGGTCAAATGGGGCCGTAAAACAAAAACTATTATTTGATGTTTTATGATCATATGTACTTTTATTTGCTATGGTAGAACTTATAAGTTATAACTATGCTGTTTTTTTAGTTCACTTCGTTTGCTAGGCTTTCTTTTAAATTATGATATAATTATTCAACAATTGATAGTTTTATAATTTTTTGTGTTGATTGTTTGTGTAATTGGATGATACCAAATTCAATTTAATTGTTTAAGTCTTACTTTATGAATGTAGTAGGATCTTACGATCCTCGATCTGATCCTACGATCCGATCCAACCAGCAAAACGATCCCACATAGGATCTCGATCCTGACAAGCTTGGTGTATATTTGACATGACAACGGTTATAGTTAGAGGCACGAGCCTAACATAGTAAATGAGTTCAAGCCAGACCTATTATTATAAAAGATAGAAGATGACGCGAAATATAGCCCCAGTCTAGTTAAACCACTATGCCCAACCACATCCCCCCCACAGCCTCCTACATCGCGTGCTGACGAGTCAACCCGGTTAGCAAGGCGCCGAAGATCATGAGAATGGGAATAAATAGTATCATGAATTAGTCAAATTTGGATGACAGATTGTGTTGAGATAAATTGGCCCAAGAGAGATCATCATAGAGAAACAGGCCTTTGAATAAAATGGTCCAATAGAAAGATTCATGCCATACTAATGAGGATCACATTTCCTGGATGGGCCGACTCTTATCGGAAACCGCTCGAGTCTACTTACACGGGAGGCGGAGTTAGGCTCGTCTGATGGGCGATCCGAGCCGGTAGTTGAGTTCAGAACAACGATGGCGTATTTTTATGTATTTTTATTTCAGGTATATTTAGTGGCTTTATGTTTCGGACGATCGTGGCCGCCCGTAGTGGGTTCTAAGTCTATAAATAAGGGTATTGAGGCGAATTTTCAAGTATCGCAGGTTTTGGACAGAATTACCGAGCTCTTGTGGTCTCTCCACGGTGGTGCCGATTCGGTGGATCATTGGTGTCGAAGCCAAAGTAGGTTCCTTCCCACTACCCATAAGGCCATAACTACCTTCCCACACATAACCTCCCAAAACTACCCACAATTGCCACTAACCGATGTCATTTATTGTCATAATCGCCCAAATCCCCTCTACCACCACATCCAGCCATTGGTACCCGCACATCTAACCGCCAGTCAGCCCCACCTCCAACATTACTACCCGGCACATAACTACCATTCCTCCATTAAATTAACTCTGCAATTCCATGTAACCGACCACTACCTTGCCTCGGCATTCTTCTGCGCGGCCTCCGCGTTCTCCTCTGCCGCCTTCTCCGCGGCGACCAGAGCCGCCTTTGTCTCCCGCAACGCTTTTACACGGCGAAGATGTCGCCTCGCTAGTAAATGCGTCAACTCGGCGGCTTGCAGCAGCGAGCGCGAAGATTAATATGCGAGATATCCAGAAGAGTCCTGAGCAAGCTCTCTGGCGTCATCTTGCTCGTACATAACATAGAGGACGTTGAACGTGTCATCATCCAGTTCGTCGTCCCCTACCCAGGAGCGCAGGATGGTGCTGACGAATACTAGGTTTTGCTGCGCATCTCACGCGAGCAATGGTTCACCAGTGACATCCCTCCCGCTTCTCCTTCGCCCAAAGTTGTGATGGGACTCGGGGTCCTAGAGGTTCTCGGGAGCCTCAGGGTCTTCGGGGTCGAACATCGAGGCCTCGACAATGTCGCGGTGGACGATTGATTTTTTGAATCTTTTGGAAGGTCCCGTCGGGACCGGTGCCGAAGTCATCGACCTCTTGTCCTTGAGATCGTCGGGCTCATTTCCGAACACATCTGTCAGCTCGACGGGAGGAGTTTGCTTCGGGCGCGAGGTCTTTGCCTCGCCGATGTTTACTCCAGAAGGGAGAGAGCGAAATCCTGCGGAAAGAGGCGAAAATTCAGTACGCTTTTCAGGTCGCTGAAACAAAGAGGATGAGGTCAGTCCTCGTTGTACCATTAATGGGCTCGGTTTTACCTCTTCAGTCTGTTCCGGACGCGGGTCCGGGAGTGAGTCTGCAGTGGCGGAGGAAGCGACCTTCGCGGAGGTCTCACCCCCTTCCCCGAGGAGCTCAGCCTCACTTAGCCTTTGTCGTTGGGAAGCTTGGACCTCGGCCCGCTTCCTCTTATTCGCCCGCTCCATCCTCTCGCGCCTAAAGAGGTCCGCGGAGGGAACGTTTCCGAACTTCGCCCGGAAGGTGCTCGCCGCCAAGTCCTCGGCGGATGGAATCGGACGGGCTTTGCGCGAAGATCCTCCTATTACCTCGGCAGGCGAAGTGGTCGTCTTAACGGGCGAGGTCTCTTCCTTCTCAACGGCCATGATCCAAGGAGTGAATTTCAGAAGTCCCGACCAATATTTACAAGGGGGGGGAGGCCGACACCCCATCTCGGTAGAACCACAGCTCGTCGAATAAGGGTTGAACGGTTTTTTCCAAGCTCTAGGTGAGCTCACAAAGAAGGGGGATTGTGTACAACATGTATTCGACAAGGTGGGCCCAAGCCCGAACATAGGCCCTAGGACCACAGAAGGTGGACCGCAGACCCAGAAACATTCACTCCCAGAGACAACGGGAGCTCATCCAGAGCTTGCCCATTTCTTGCTGAACAGCTCGCTTGCAAGCTCAGCAGGGTGGAGCTCAGCTCGCCAGGGTCAAAACTCGGCTCCTATCTTAGCTCAATCACTTGCAGAATCTGCTCGCAAGCCCCTTTTGGGCTTGCCTCCGACCTCGCTGCTTAGAACTCATCCAACTGGCAAGCTTGCCAAACTGAAGGCCCGGCATAGGCGACCTCGCCTAAGGTGACTCCGATCAGCTCGGCTCCTCCAGAAACTCCCAGAAAACAAGTCGCCCAGGTGCCAGGCACCAAGTGTCTCAAGAAGGCGGGGGCGGCTACTCGCAGACCATGTACCCCTCTGGATTGCCTATAAATAGGACCTCATGGAACAAGCGAAAGACATGTTGACCACTCCCCCCCCCCCACCCCAAGGTTCCCTTCAGACAAGTCTGTGTCTTCCTTGTGTCGAGCTCAACCTTGGTTTAGGAGGGGAAGTTCCTATAAACTTCTGGGTACGAGGCGGGACCTCCTTGATGCAGTTTTCGGGTCCAGTTTATAGGTGGTTCGGGATCAGCTCTAGTTCTCCAGCTTCTTCTATTTGTAATTTGTCCGAGTCGACCGTTAGACAAGTAGCCTTTGGTCCGAACATTTGGAGTCGAATTTCTCGGTTCCAACACATATGGAGTCGAAAATTTGGCTAAGACCTAAACTTATAGTTCTCTCAGAGTAGATATACTCCTACATCCCTTTTTATATGCTCTCGATTGTAGTTTGAAACCAATACACCATGACACTTTGATTGACGATCTAAAAGTTGCCTCTCATAGCCCCTAAAGATCTATAATTCTGATGGAGATTCTTGCTTTTTTCTAATAATTCCTTGATCTTATTACTTACGTTGTTTCTTGTAGAGAGCGTCGCTGACGAATGGATGGTGCACCCAAGAAATCATTTTTTCCCAATTAATCACTTCAATATTTCTTTGAAAAGATAAATTTCTGAACAGAATCAAGTAAATTGCATCACAACATAATCATATTCCAACGACTGGTGAGTTAAAAATGTTACATTGAGAATAGTCTCATATTGGGAAACTAGTATAGTCTTGTGTACTTAACATTATTCCCAGGCCCTTCCACCTACAATTGATTTTAGGTTGGATTTTTAGATTCTAACATGATATGAAGTATGTCCGGTGGGACCCTTCCCCGGACCCTCGCTGCGCAGGGATGCTTTGTGCATCAGGCTGCCCTTTTTTTAACTCACGTGTTAGAGATTAAAGATACTGTACGAGCGGGTGTGTTTAGAATAGTCTCATGTTAGAAACTAATACAGCTTTATGTACCTAATATAGATCATGACCACCTACACCTACAGTTAATTTTAACTTGGATGTTTAGGCTTTATTTGGCGCGGCGGTGGCGGGCGGAGAAGGCGGGTGGAGACGCCGGTTGGGACTGGAGGGGATGAGCCGGGGCTGGAAATGGAGCGGATCCCTGGCTTTTCCTCTCTCCGGCAGGTGCAAACGGAGCAAACGCCGTCGGCGCCCATTTGTTTACCCGCCGTCCGGCGGCGTTTGCTCCAAACGGCGGCGGCGAAACGCCGAACCAAATGAAGCCTTAGGTTCTAACATGCTATTTAGGGAATTTTTTTTATGAATTGCTATTTAAGCCACAGTCCCCTTATGGTGATGCAGTCAAATTGGTCCATCCATGAGCTTTAAGAGGGGGACTTCAGGGACTTCACAATGATACAACACAGGATAACAAGAAAATTACTTCAGTGGAGTTCCAGTAGTCCTTTGCAGCCTAAAATTAAATTCCTTGCATAATAGAAGGAGACACACCTGTTTCAAGAAAAGTGCGGCAGTTATGGCACTTCCTTGACGCCCCCCTGTGTTAAGCATGTCAGCTACACTAGATTTCATAGAGTCCCAGTAGCTGTCCTCCAATGGCATTCTCCATAATTTCTCTCCTGCAACTTCGGAAGCTAAAACAATCTCCTTTGCAAGCTCATCACTCGGTGAAAAAAATCCTGCCGAAAGAACATAAATCTACACATTAACCAAGTTTGGAGCAGTAAGCCACTCAATAGTCCTGTTTTAGTACAAAAAGAATGAATATAAAAATTGGCAACTTTTTATCTAGGCTTACTAAAGCATGTTTTTAGTATTTTGAATTACATTACAAGAAAAGGCAGATAACCTGCAATACTGGGGCCGAGTGCAACTACACAAGCACCAGTTAGTGTTGCAAGATCAACAACCTGTACAACAAGAAATAGTCAATATGTATGCCCAAGTTCTTCCCTTTTATATGCTAAAGGAATGTGATGGAAAAGAACTAACAATGCAAAGTGTTAAAAGAAAGAAAGTATTTTGCAATTCCATGAAAGAAAATATAAATCCATGTATCCATACATAAACATGTTATTATGATTTGGAGGAGAACGACCACAACGATGGCAAGGCAGAGTGATACACGCAAAAAATAGATTGCAGCAGAATGTAAAGAAGATATTTATGCTCGCGTCAAGCTCTTGAGGGCTAGACTAGACTTCCCTCCAATACCTCTAAGAGTCCTCTCTAATGAGAGTCTTCTAGACTAGACTTCCCTCCGATGCCTCTAAGACTCCTCTCCTCCTTATATAGGAGGAAAGAATACTATTAATTACCACATTGCCAATTAGACAATATAATAATGTTACCCTAGCCGAAGGCGGCCATCCGAATACGCATCCAGAGGGGAAAAATACATATTGTTGGAGAGGTTCAAAACTGAAAAAATTAAATTAGAGTAAAGAGGCACTTTCCTATATATAGGAGAGATATACAAGGATAAATAAAGAGCGACATAATAACTCCAATAACATATTCCAACACTCCCCCTCAAGTTGGGCGTGTGATATATTGCATGCCCAGCTTGCACATAATTTTCCCAAACACGTTCTGACTCAACCCCTTGATGAGAGCATCCGCTAACTGTTGGTCTGAGGGGACAAAAGGTGTGCTCACAGCTCCTCTTTCTATATTCTCTTTGATAAAGTGACGGTCAACCTCTACATGTTTTGTGCGGTCATGTTGGACGGGATTGTGAGCAATGCTAATGGCGGCTTTGCTATCACAGTAAAGCCTCACGGGATCCTTGTTTTCCATGCCAAGATCTTTTAGGAGAGATTTAATCCACAGTCCCTCGCAAATCCCATGAGCCATGGCTCTGAATTCTGCCTCAGCACTAGACCTGGCAACTACATGTTGTTTTTTACTCCTCCACGTTACCAAATGACCACCAACAAAAGAACAATAGCCAGAGGTGGACCTCCTGTCGTTAACGGAACCAGCCCAATCAGCATCAGTATAAACTTCCACGGTCAGCTCTTTGCCCGGGGAGAATAGGATACCTTTTCCAGGAGAGGGCTTGAGATACCGGAGGTTTCGATGAGCAGCTTCTAAGTGACGAGTTCGTGGTGAATGCATGAACTGACTAATAACACCAACAGCATATGAAATATTCGGGCGAGTATGAGATAGATAGATAAGACGCCCTGCCAATCGTTGAAACCCAGTGATATCATCTACCAATTCCCCATCATCTCTCCCCAATCTGTAATTAACTTCAATTGGGGTATCAGCAGGTCTACACCCACTCATCCCACAAGATTGGAGCAAGTCAAGAATGTACTTTCTCTGAGATAAGAATATGCCATGATTTGATCGAGCGACTTCAATTCCCAGAAAGTATTTGAAATTTCCCAGGTCTTTTACTTCAAATTCCTTCGCCAGTCTTCGTTTCAGAGTTCGAATTTCTTCAGTGTCATCACCCGTGATAATGATATCGTCCACATAAACAATAAGAACAGTGAGTCTCCCATGTTTGTGCCTTACAAATAAAGTATGATCGGCATTGCTCTGAGAATATCCAAACGCGATCATAGCTCTATGAAATCTTCCAAACCATGCCCGAGGAGACTGTTTTAAGCCATATAAGGCTTTCTTCAATCTGCATACTTTTCCACCAGATCCGGCTAGGGTAAGACCAGGCGGTAACGACATGTAGACCTCTTCTTCCAAGTCCCCATGAAGAAAGGCATTTTTCACATCTAACTGAGTTAAAGGCCACCCTTTGCAGGCAGCACACGAGAGCAACACTCGTATAGAATTCATCTTCGCCACAGGGGCAAAGGTTTCTTGATAGTCAATTCCCATAGTCTGAGTATAGCCCCTAGCCACCAGGCGGGCCTTGTATCGCTCAACAACCCCTTGAGAGTTCTGTTTGATGGAGAACACCCACTTACACCCCACCACAGTCTTGTCAGGGGGCAACGAGACCAAGTCCCATGTGCAGTTCTTCTCCAGAGCCAACATCTCCTCAAGCATAGCCTCTTGCCACTTTCGATTAGTGATAGCATCCTGCCAAGTTGAGGGAATGGAAATGGAGGAGAGAGAGGCAATAAAGAGTTTATGTGAAGGGGATAATGAGTTATAGGATACAAAGTGGGACATCGGATGTTGGGTGGAGATACAGTTACCTTGAGTCCCCAAAGAAGGATCAGATGTTGGAGCGGGTAGCCTGAGAGATGTCGATGTACCTTGACCCCTTTTTCGTCGAGTATACACCTGTAAAGGAGGAGCACTCCCACCGGAGGAGACATCCGGAGTCTCACTACTTCCTGGCATAGCAAGAGAGGAAAGGCAGCACAAATCCGGGAGCCTAGAGACAGGAAATCTCACTCATAGAAAGAGGAGATGCGTCGGTGGAGCGCAAAACACAATAATAGGGAGATACATTCCCACAGAAAGGGAGAACGGACGTCGGAAGAGCAATCACGGACTCAAGCCTGCATAGATCCGGCGCCGAGAAAGGCTCAAGCAGCCATGCGGAGAGGGCTTCGCCGACGGACGAGAGAGGAAGGCGACTAGGGCTGGAGGCGGGAGACTGGCCGACTGGAGAAGAAAACGCCGACTAGGGCTGGAGGCGGGAGACGGGAAGACCGGCGCTGGGTGCGCTGACTGCGAGGAAGAACGCCGACGCGCTGGAGACGCTGACTGCGAGGAAGAACGCCGACGCGTTGGAGACGCGAGGAAGAACGCCGACGCGCTGGAGATGAGACGCGGGAGATGATACGCGAGATGATGCGCGGGAGATGAGGCGCGGTGGAGACGCGAGGAAGAACGCCGACGCAGGAGAAGGGTTAGGTCACGTCCGGCTCTGATACCATGTTGGAGAGGTTCAAAACTGAAAAAATTAAATTAGAGTAAAGAGGCACTCTCCTATATATAGGAGAGATATACAAGGATAAATAAAGAGCGACATAATAACTCCAATAACATATTCCAACACATATTAGTGTACATATCAATACTCCACCCGTCAAATTGATCCTGTCCTCAAGGTCGAGTCTTGGCGGTGAGATCCTAAAGATCAAGGGAACTGTGCTGAATTTTCCCTCTCTTTCTTCACCATAAGCATGTATTCCGTCCTCTTATGCTAGCCATTTTAGTTTACCTTAGTCACTCTTTTAAGATCATAGCATAACTCACAGTTTAGAAAACTGACCAGTCATGCTGTTAGAAAATTATTTAAGCAATTTAGGAAAACCCGAATCACTTAGACGTCCCCCTTAAGTACATCCTAGTGATGGACCAACAATAGTTAACTCAAAAGATGCCTCAACAACCCTTCAAAATAACTTTATTTGATGACACGTGGGGTTGTGACCTAAGGGAGACCAATTTACTAATGTAATCTTCATTTCTAAATACGTAAAACGAAATCATTTGGAACCACAAATGTTATAGTTATGCCTTGCGTATAACTCCATCTGTTACAGTTAACAACTTATGTAATAAGTAAATGGCAAGGAAATAAATTATTAAAAAGAAAAAAGAAAAATGTAAGTTTAACAGTGAATCTGGTTAAGAACAAACCATTTAGAGAGAGATTAAATATCGGGTGATAGTTATGTAGAATCTCATCATAGTTAAAGTCATGATCAAGCTGCTCAGAAGAGGTTAAACCCTATGGCGGCGAAGTCTAACGGTATCACCACAGTTATGTCCAGAAAGAGGTGAGAGCAACCTTACCCATAGTTACAGATCATGTACGAGCTACAAAAATCTCAGCTGATCATAGGGGTTAGCCCTGGGTTTGCTTCTACACATATGCACAAGATATATAGACCATGGAGAAAAGAATAAAGAAAACTCGATGTTTAAGAGCTATGTGTAGTAAATTATGAAGCAGATTTTGAGATTAATCCTAAGTAGAAACTAATAAACTTTAATTTCAAAGAAAATATAGTAATTTGAAAGCCATCATCTTATGGGCATTTATATTTTTAGAGCAAGGGAATTTCTCACTGCATTTATAACTATTACGCGCATGCGCCTCCTATTTTATTATTGCTCTTCATTAAATGTTTTAATTTGATGTGAGCCCCCCCCCCCCCCCCCCCCCCCTCTTCCCTATATAAGGAGGTGGTTTTGGGGAGTTAGGGCATCTTTGGATCATTAGAGTTTTGGGCTCTCATTTGAGAGAGGGATCATTGGAGGAACCAGCCTCCTTGATCTTGGCCGGAATTCGCTCCGGAGTGTATCCGTGTTTCTTCTTCAATTAATGCAAACTTGCCTCTTGTTCGTATTAATTGGTCTGACCTGACGCCTCGCCCGCTAAGGAAGCCGCCGGTGTTCATTATCGCGCATCGCAGCCTGCCTCGCGTCCCGATTCCGTCGCTGCTCGCGTCCAAGGCGTCCCCGTCCCGTCACCAACGCCTGCTCCGCTAGGTCTTGCGCCTGCTACGCCGATCCAACGCCTGCTCCGCTAGGTCTTGCGCCTGCTCCGCCGATCCAACCCCTGCGTCCAAGGCGTCCCTGTTTCCGTTAGGTCTTGCGCCTGCTCCGCCGATCCAACGCACGGCGCCTGCTCCGCTCCTGTTCGCCCGATCCAGCGCCCGATCCTCCACCTGCTTCGCCCGACGCCTCCACCTGTTCTCCAGCGCCTGCTCCGCTCTCAACCTGCCACAGCGCTAGCCGCAGCCTGCTCTTCCGCAACAACCTTCCGCTGCTCGTGCCCTTCCCCGGCTTCGGCACTCTCCTGCCAACCCCCAACTCGGCGCAATCGTCCTCATATGCCAAAGAGTCGGATGGAATCCAGCGTGGAAGCCCTCGAACAATCCCTCGCCACCATCAACTCTCGTCTCAAGGCACAGACCGAGCAGTTCGCCTCGATTCTGACCCTGCTCCAGAAATTGCAGCCCTCCCAGCACTTTGGGCCCTCTACTACCTCTGTTGTGGGATCCCCCAGCACCGGGCTTCCCGATACTTCCGCAGTGGTGGAAGTGCCTACTCCACCGTACCGTGGAACTGACATGCCTACCTTCAACGGGTCTGACCCCCTCGGGTGGATTGCCCGCGCCGAGCAGTTCTTCGACATCCACCAGACCGCGCCGACACAACGGCTCTCCACCGCACTTATCGGCATGGAAGGGTCGGCCCTCCATTGGGTCTGTTGGCTCCGCCAGACCTCTCCTGACCTCACCTGGCCAGCTCTCTCTGAGGCCCTCATTCAGCGGTATGACGCCCACTACTCCGGCCCCATGATCGAGCGACTTTGCGGGGTCCGTCACACCGGCTCCATTGACTCGTACATTGATGCCTTCATGAAATTAGTCATCCATGTCCCCGGTCTTCCCCCAGACCATTACTTGGGGTTCTTCATGAACGGCTTGCAACCACACTTCCGCTCTCGTCTCCGCACTCTCCAACCGTTAACGGTTCACCACGCCATTGACCTCTCCCCCCTGGTGGAGGTGGAATTCCTCGCGACATTCCTTCCCCATCACCTCCCTCTCGGCATCCTTCCTACACAAATTTCTCGACCCATCCGAAACCTACACCTCCTCTGCCCCGACAACCAATGATGAGTCCTCGCAACAACCGGCCTGTCCCTACCCACCGCCTGACCAACCAGGAGTACAACAACTTACGGAGCAAGGGCATGTGCTTCCGCTGCAAGCACCCCTACTCTCCTGGCCATGAGTGCTCGGTAAAGGAGTGTCGGGTCCTCATCGGCGACGACGTGGCTGCGCTCTCCGCCACCGACTTTGACGCCCTGCTGCTCTCGGACGGACTACCAGACGACGCCCCGGGCACCTCGACGGCATCCCAACCGCGAGCATATCAGTACTGACCGGCGGGCGGCGCTCCGACCTTGGGGTCAAGGTCGCTTTTCTGACGGGATGTATTGTTACGCGCACGCGCCTCCTATTTTATTATTGCTCTTCTTTAAATGTTTTAGTTTGATGTGAGCCCCCCCCCCCCCCCAAATCCCTATATAAGGAGGTGGTTCTGGGGAGTTAGGGCATCTTTGGATCATTAGAGTTTTGAGCTCTCATTTGAGAGAGGGATCATTGGAGGAACCAGCCTCCTTGATCTTGGCCGGAGTTCGCTCCGGAGTGTATCCGTGTTTCTTCTTCGATTAATGCAAACTTGCCTCTTGTTCGTATTAATAACTCACCCTTTTTATCCATGATTCGGAGTTCTGTGATTGGATGAATGAGGAGTTAAAAGAACTGAACATTTGCTTGAAGATAATTTGGTTTAATACTTCAGGATCCCACTTTTATCGTGGGAGGAAGCAGATGGCCGAAATATTATATGTGAAGTTCGAAACTACTCCCAGAAGCCAAAGCGGCCCTAGTTAATCTCAGTTCTTTTCTTTCATTTTTTTTATATTTTGGAATTTTTATTGGGACATTTTATAGCATGTGTGCAAAAGCATTGCATATACCATAACAGCGATTTTATGAACTTTTTTCGGCACAATAATGTTTCGATTGTTCTTATTTGATGATGACAAGGAAATTGAAATAATATTTTAGTTTACTCTTCGAGTGTTCGTGATTGTATAATGTTGCTGACGCAGGACGGTCCTAAATGACGGGAAAATAATGGGTGAATCCTACATGCAACCATACATGAATCCGATGATTTTAAAACTTGCAATAATAATTGTTTTAGAAATCAAAATTTAGGATAGTCACAGTAGTTAAAGCTTGCAACAAGGTGACACGTGGAGTGGTATAAATGTGAGAGAACTCAAAATCAAATAATCTCAAATAAATGAGAACGTACAATATTGTCAATAAAACTTGACAACAAAAATTACGAATAGACATACCTCAGGTAGAGAATGAACATACAAATCAACACAAAATAAATGACAACCAAGCAATAAACTCACAATAATCACGGGATAGAAGACTCAGTGGATGTCCGGCGAGATACCGGTGGCCGGTGGACTTCCAGAGGACTTGGAAGGCTGGACGAGGTTTGCCGGGTGCTGCAATGTGGTCTGAGTGGGGATAGAGAGTGATGGTGGGGGCTGGAAGGCAGGGAGCGGTGTTGGACAGGGTTTGGAAGTGATTAGGGGCTGCTGTAGGGATTTCGTGGGCTGGTGCAGGGGCTGGGAGGAGGCCGGACAGCATTCAGACTAACTGGGATTGCCCAGCAGGGGTTGGAAAGGGGCTGGAAAGCAGGGATATGAGATTTTGAGTGCTGGAATGAGATTCCAGAACACAGAAATTGATTTTCTGGACTGTCCAGACCATGGACAGGGGAGATAGGAGACAAAGTGTGCTGGAATGAAATTCCGGAAACCAGAAAGTGGTTTTGGGTTGTTCCAGGATGTGAACAGGGGGCTGGACAATATTCTGGAGCAGGAATTTGGGGTTGGACGTGAGTGGTAGGCGGTTAATAGGTGGGGAAGGGGTGGTTTGTGGTATGGAGGAAGTGGGCCGGCAGTTTAGTGAGATTTTAAGTAGTGGGCTGCAGTTTTAGTAAGTTATATGAGGAGTTTATGGGTGGTGGAGAAAGGACTGGGGAGGAAATTTAGGGGAGTGACCTAAATTTTAGGGAGAGGGGATAATGGGGTAGTTGGGTTAGTGGGAGATAGCTATGGCGGTTATGTGGTGGTGACTGGCCGGAGGTGGTCGCCGGAGGTGGTTTCCGGCGATCACCGAAAAACTTAAAATGTAAAAAATTTTGTGGAGGTGACGGTGGATTGGCGTAGGTGGCCGGAAATATTTTCCGGCGATCGCCGGAAAACTGGAGATGGATGGAAGTGAATGGGGGAGATGGTGGAGGGATTTTGGAGGGGAGTTTGGGGTAGTGATGGTGGTCGGCTAGTGGAAGTAGAGGAAAGAGAGAAGGAAGGGGGAGTTGGGAGAGAATCCATAAGGACAAAAAGGGCAGCTGCTCAAAATAGCTCAATCAATTACAATCATTCACAATACCTAAATCAAGCCCTACAGTCCTTTCACAGGAATAAAAACCCCAAGGGATTATTATAATATTAGAAATTTTAAATAAAATTTATCTAAATAGATACGTCTGGGAAAATACATGAAAATAAAAAAATACTGACATTCTTGCAACTGAATATGAGCTTAATAAAGTAGCAATAGAATTAGACAAATTAAAAAGCAGATGAATTTTAGATGTACTTCACAATTTCAAAAAGTAGGACAATTTTCTGGATGCATAAATAATGGCTCTGCATGAAACCTGTACCTTCTCAATGCCCTGGTTGCAAGCATAAACCAAAGCGTCTGCAAGGGTGAGCCTGCCTTCAGCATCCGTATTATTCACCTGAAAATGGAATTTTAAAAAAAGGAATTTATGCATGAAAAAACAGGAATAATTCCACATAAATATCTGAAAAAAAAACATTGGATAATCATAGTATATTTGACAAGTCACCTATTTACAAATTTTTTGCATGAAATGGGCACTATGGCTTTCTGACCAATATTTTGGTAATGATTCAACAAATTCAAGTTGATTAATTCCGGATTGGTATCGGTCAGGATTATGGATGGTCCAATTTGTTTGTATAATCAAGTTTGTTATGCTGGATCTGAGTTTACAAAACAAAAACATACGCTTCTTCATTGTGAAGCAGCTATCAACATTAATCATAATTCAATTCAATATGATAGAACAAAATAAGTTGAAATTGACAGGCACTTCAGCAAGAATAATCTAGAGAAATGAGCTACCTGCACACCATTCATTCAATCACCGGATCAGCTGGCGGATATCTTCACTAAAAGAATGAACAGTGACACCTTTATAATTATATTCTCATTTTAAGTGGGAGAGTTGAATATATATATATAGAGAGAGAGAGAGATTGAGAGAGAGAGAGAGAGAAATAGTTAATGATTCTAGGTATGTTAAAGTTCAATTGTAATTTATAAAAGCCCGTAAGAAAGCCTATTGCAGATTCTTTCTTATTTTAAGCTTGGTTTGGCGGAGCGGATGCCCCGCGGAGTCCATCCGCACAAAGACCACAACGATCACAATGGCCTCCCTGCAGAAGAAATCAGCGGGGCATCCACTATTTTTATAAGGCGCCCGCGTGCCGATGCTGATCCGCCCCGCGTGCCGATGCCACGCCAAACGAGCCGCCGCCATGACCACGCGGGGCGGTCCGCGCGGGATCCGCCCCGCCGAACGCAGTCTTAGTCCTACGCCTCTGGAGTTTAGGTGTCACCCTCTTTAATGTATATATATAAGGAAGATGTAATACTTGATTTAGTTTTGATATAATAAAATTTCAACTTCTCAACTATAGCACCATAAGAACTCATAATTCCAATCAGAAGAAATCTAACTTACTCATCTCTACTTTCACTTATCTCAATCTCAAAATGCTAGAGGCTGGGGATTATTGCACAGTGAACTCTAGTTTGTCAATTCCCCAATGGCATTGAAGATAATTGACGCAGGACGAATCTACAGGTGACGGATACATGATGCCCTAACTCTATATGCAATGCCAGCAATCACAAGCAAATGAAATGGAACCAAAAACAACCCTAAAGATGCGAAAGAAATGCAAGCACGCACGCAATACGCAATCCAATGAACGACAAGCTCGCAACATAATCCATAATGCAAATGCAATATCTCAATCATGCAATTACTTATGATGTGCAATTAATTGAACAATATTAGTTTTAAAATCATGTGTTGATACCACAATTGATCGTGTGAATACATATATATGTTAGCAACTGAGTAATAACTAGGGGGTTGCAGAGGTCTACTGGTCGAGGTCGCTGCTCCGGTCTCTGATTTTGACGACCTTGTCCAAAGTTCCTCTGCCTCCACGGGAATCTTCACCATTTTGGGTGTGTTCTCTCTCCTCTCTGCTCCATAATCTGTGGGGATGAAGTCTCGACAGGTCTCTTCCTTCTGCCTTGGACCGCCAGCTGATCCACCTTTAGCATCTTTGCCACATCGACGATGTGGGTAAAATTGAAGTGGGACGCCATGATCAACGGCTGTCGAAGTGAGCCTCTGAGACCTCTAAAGAATCAGTTTGCTCTATTGCGATAGCTTATCGTATAATTGCATACAAAACGGGTCAGATGGGTGAACTCCCGTTGATATTGCAACACTGTGTGTTACCCTACTTAAGTTACAAGAACCTCTCATGTAGTTCCTCCCTATCAGTGGCCGGGATGAAGTGCTCCAAATAAGCGTCAGAGAGCGCATCCCAACTAACGTCTCTGTATGATCGTCCTATGAATGTAGTGATGACCGCAGATCGCCACGACTGGTGGGCATAACCCTCAAATAATGTGATAGTCAGAGTGAACGCATATTGATCGGGCATCTCATTCTGATAAGCAACTATTTAATAGTGTCAAGCCACTCTTTTGTCTGGATGGCCAATTATGCTCCCTTGAATGTTGGCGGGGATTGGTCTCGGAACATGCTCAACCAATCTGACCATGGGGTTGTCGGCTGGTTCTGATTCAGGGATACTCTGAAGATGTCCAATATAGCATTCAGAGTCTTCCCCATCTCCGTCTGGTGGAAAGGGGCATGATGACAGGCTGGAGGAGCCGCCTGGTATGCTGGTGGAGGAGCCTGGAAGCTTGGCGGAGGTGTCGGGGGTAACCCTACCACAATCAGAGCGGGATTCTGGTGTCGCTGACCAACATCCATCGCAATCTACAGGGATACAAAGGGGGTTCATTTCAAAAAGTCAATACAAAAATGTGTGGAGAAAGTCTCTTTTTACGAAAAAAAACTTGTGTGATCTTATGTGATCCGCACCTAGGCTCACCAGCTTCTGCTCCACAAGTTCGTCCTCGAACTGGAAGGGTGCTCTAATGAGAAGCCATGTGTGTTACCAGTTACTTCCATGTAAACTGATTGTGTTCTACTCTGATGTCGATTGGAAGACCCCCCTCCCGGGAATTAGGCACAGCCAAGAGGAATTCTATGCCCAGAGCAACTACCCAGCGGGAGTACTAGCACACGGGCTAACCCCTACCATATGACGCCTACTCTGTCAGGCAATCATCATCGCATCACATCACAGAGTATATAAATGCGAAAGTAATACTAGAAAGGTAGTAACCAACATCACATAAATATCATAAAGATATCGACAGAGTAATAGTGCGCATAAAGAAAGGGGATAATATGATGCCCTACAAAATCCATCATGACTAAAGCTAGGATGTAAATCCCAACATCTCTCACTACATCTGATAAGAAGGAGGAAGAGAGAGGGAGATCTAGAGAAGAAAACTAGAGGGATTAGGGTTAGAAGAGGAGGAGGAAGAATACCTTGATAGTAATTTGCATAAGCCATCCATGAGAGCAGCCCCGGGTAATTATACCCGGGCCATAGAGGGGTCGGCCGGCCCCTCCAGTTGGGGCTGAACCCATTTGGTTCAGCCCCGGCCGGCCGGTTCACAGGTTGGGGGCTGAACCGGTTGGTTCAGCCCCGTTGGTCGCTCCCTTGCACCGCCGAACATAATGACGCCCCGTGAAACGTCGCGGGGGCGTAACATTCCCCTCCCCATCAAGGACCAGCTTGTCCTCAAGGTGGTAATCGGGGTAGAGCTCCTTGAAGTCCAGTAAATCCACCCTAGAATTGTGCGTCGTCGACAAATTCTTCCACTTGACCAAGAGCTCCGGCCGATACTCCGTGCCCCGGTTCTTCCATTTAAGCATCAACACATCCTCCAGTAGTGGGCGAAGCTCGCCCGCAGCAGTAACTTCAGGCAGAAGAGTACTCGGTTGGACATTGGCACCCACCTTCCGCTTGAGCAAGGACACCGGCCCCACCCTGTTGAGTATACGAAAAGGGCCGTAATATCGAGGAAAAAGCTTCTGATTGCTCCGACGAGCAACTGATAACTGCCGGTAAGGTTGTAGCTTGAGGAAAACCTCATTGCCCACAGCGAACTCTCGTTCCTTGCGGTGTTTGTCCGCCTGCATCTTCATACGATCCTGGGCTAGGCGGAGGTTCTCCCGGAGGGTTCCCAACATGCTATCCCGATCACGAAGAGCTCGATCAACCGTCGGTAGGGCGGTGCTGCCTGGCTCATAGCTACCCAAGGTCGGTGGAGGGCGCCCGTAAACAATCTCAAATGGCGTCATCCGGCTGGCAGAGTGATATGAAGTGTTGTAGCAATATTCGGCCCAATGTAACCACTCCGGCCAAGTTCGAGGCTCATCCATAACAAAGCAGCGTAAATATGTCTCGACACCCCTGTTGAGAACCTCCGTCTGACCATCCGACTGAGGGTGATGTGTCGTGCTGAACTGTAAACGCGTACCCTGTAACCGGAAAAGTTCCCGCCAGAAACTGCTCACAAAAGTAGGATCCCGGTCAGAGATGATGGCACGAGGGAGACCATGTAATCGGACAATCTCCCTAGCAAATAGTGTGGCGACCGACTCGCCCGTGTACGGATGACTGAGAGCAAGGAAATGCCCGTACTTGGATAATTTATCCACCACCACCAAAATCACTGATTTGCCTTTGGACTTAGGCAGCCCGGCAATGAAGTCCATGGAAACCGTGTCCCAAATATGTTGCGGAATCTCCAGAGGAACCAATAGCCCGGCTGGGGATGAAGTCTCGTACTTCTGATGCTGGCAAATCTCACACTGTCGTACGAACTGCTGTATGTCCCGACGCATGCCGGACCAAAAGACATTCGCTCGTGCCCTCTGAAGGGTCCGGAACACCCCCGCATGGCCACCAGTCAGTGAGGAGTGAAACTCATGCATCATAACCGCCTTCCATGCTGAGTCGGCGGGCACGACCACCCTGCCCTGATAGTACAACCAGCCATTCTGAAGATGATAACCGGGAGACACCGACTCTCCCCGCTGCAACGCCTCCACCAAGGGGCGTAAAGTAGCCGTACGCATGACCTCCTCCTGAATATCATCTAATGAATCCACCAACGGTCCAGAAATGTGAGTGATAGTACCCTCCGGTAGGCGAGAAAGAGCATCTGCGACCACGTTATCCTTACCCTTTCGATACACGATCTCGTAATCATAGCCGAGAAGCTTAGTAACCCATTTCTGTTGTAGAGGAGAAGAGACCCTTTGGTCCAGGAAATGTTTCAAGCTTTGGTGGTCGGTGCGGATTTTAAAATGCCGACCCAACAAATACGGCCGCCACATAGCTACAGCATGAATGATAGTCAACATCTCCTTCTCATATGTGGAGAGTCCCAAGGTACGGGGGGCCAGAGCCTTGCTGTAGAAAGCCAACGGCCGTCCCTCCTGCATCAGAACTACCCCTATGCCAACCCCAGAGGCATCCGTCTCCAACACAAACTCCTTTTTGAAATCCGGTAATGCAAGAACTGGAGTGGTGGTCATGGCCTGCTTAAGAGCCTGAAATGCTGCCTCCGCCCCCTCAGTCCAAGAAAAGGAATCCTTCTGCAGCAGCTGAGTCAAGGGGCGAGCTATCTTCCCATAATCTCGTACGAATCGCCTGTAATACCATGTAAGCCCCAGGAATCCCCGCAACGCACGGACTGTGACGGGTCGCGGCCATGACTGCATACTCTGAATCTTCCTCGGATCGGCCCTGACGCCTTGGCCGGAAATCAAGTGTCCCAAGTACTCCACCTCCTCCTGACCGAAGGAGCATTTGGAACGGTTGGCATAAAGCCGGTGACGACGAAGTATGGCCAAAACCTGCTCAACATGGCCCACATGGTCCTCCCAATTCGCGTTGTACATAAGAATGTCATCAAAGAAGATCAGCACAAATTTCCGCAGGAGCTCGCGGAAGGTCTCATTCATGTTCGCCTGAAAAGTGGAGGGACCGCCAGTCAGCCCGTTCGCCATGACTAAGAACTCGTACTGGCCATCATGTGTCCGGAAAGCCGTCTTATGAATGTCCTCATGTGCCATCAGAATCTGGTAATAGCCTGAACGTAGATCGAGCTTGGTGAACAGTAGTGCGCCAAATAGCTCGTCAAGTAACTCCTCAACTAAAGGAATCGGAAAATTGTCCTTTGCCGTGGCGCTGTTCAGGGCCTGGTAATCCACGCAAAATCTTCACGAACCATCTTTCTTCTTTACCAAAATGACGGGAGCTGAAAATGAACTTGTACTCGGCCGAATGATGCCCGCCTCCAACATCTCGCGGACGCTACGCTCAATCTCTGCCTTCTGAATAAGTGGGTAGCGATATGGCCGAATATTAGGGGGCTCGGCGCCCTCCTTAAGCTGAATATGATGATCTCTGAATCGAGGTGGTGGCAATGTGCGTGGTTCCTAGAAAACATCAGAATATTCCATCAAAAGAGACTGTAACTGAACTGGTACCTCAGAATGTGCGGTGTCGTCCGTTTGAACTTCCCTGAGGACGGCCATCACCCTTCCTTCCTCGCCCAACCGCTGCATGCTCCGAAGAGAAATCTCCTTCACTGGAGACGAGAGGATACCCTTCAAACAGAACTGCTTTCCCCTGTGGAGGAACTCTATAGTCATGTGCTCCCAGTCGAACGTTACCCTCCGTAACTGACGTAGCCACTGCACTCCCAACACCATATCCGAGCCCCGAATGGTAACAGATAGACGTCGGTGCACCCGCTATAGCCTTGCATCCGCAACTCCACACCCTTCAGCACCCCCTCGCATTGCATCTTGCTGTCATCCGCCACCATAACATGGAAGGCAGCCCCCTTATCGATCATATGCCCCACTCGTTGTGTCACCTCTGGATGAATGAAATTGTGGGTGCTCCCACTGTCCACCAAAACAGTCACCCTCTCGCGGACAATCCGTCCCGCAAGACGAATAGTAAGCGGCGGAGGAGCGCACCCCTCCAGAGCGTGTATGGAAACACCGAACTCGGTCAAGTCCAAGTCCACTTCCAACTCCTCGTCCGGGGTCGGTGCGTCTTCCACATCCTCATGCAGCATAAAAACTTGTATCCTTTGGCACTTGTGGCTCGGCACGAACTCATCGCAGTTGAAACATAACCTTTTTTTCTTTTCGAGCCGCCAGCTCACTCTACGAGAGTCGTGTCACTGTTGGCTTGCCACCAGTTGGCGGATCCCGCCGTGCTACTGCCGCTGCGACCGCAGGTGGCCTACTCGCGGTCCGAGTCCTCTGCCTGTTGAACCGCTCCTCCTGAATGCGGGCTAAATTGATGGCGTGGTTCAAACTTCGTGGCATATAAGCATGAACCTCATCCCGCAAATGGTCCTTCAGCCCAGACACAAAACAACTCAGCAGTGTCCTCTCCTCCCAGTGTACCCGGTTCGCCAACCTCTCGAAATCTGTCTGATACTCAGTCATTGTCCCCTTCTGTCGCAATTTTTGCAGTAGTGCCTCAAAATCTTCGTACTCTGGGGGCCCAAATCGGGCGGTGAACCCTTCCACGAAATCAGTCCAAGGCACATACTCTCTACCTCTTAAGAACCACCGAGTCCACTGAAATGCGTCGTCCTCCAGATGGAATGACGCTAATTGCACCCACTGCGCCTCTGGGACCTCCTGGTAACTGAAGAACAACTCCACCTTCTGAACCCATTCCAGCACATCCCGCCCTTTGAACTTGGGGAAGTTCATTTGTGTCAACTTGGGTGGCATGTAAGCTCGAGGCCCCGCTTGCCCTTGCCATCCCTGTCCCTGCCCGTTCCATGCCTGTCGTCCCGGGCCCCCATGCTCATTGTACGATCCTGGGTAGCCTAGAGGTGGCTGAACCTGATGAGGAGCGTGTTGTCCGACCCACGGAACATGGCCTCTGTATCCGACGGGGGGAACGCCGCCTCGCGGGTTAGGAAGAAGCCCACCCGCACCTCCTGGAGCCCGCACAGCTGCTCCCGGGCCTCCATCAGCTCGCTGCCAGAGCTGTCGGCCCACTTCCGCAAGAACAGGGCCGTCGGAACCGCCGCCTGGACACCAGGCTTGCCCGCACTCCATCTGCGCAGCCGATCCAGGCGGAAGGCCTCCTGTTGCCGCCGTCCACGCCCCCGCTGCCCCGACGCCGTCGTCGGAAGTCCCGCAAGGCCGGGAAGACCCTACGCCAGCAACGCTGGCCATCGCTGCCGTTCCCGTGCCCGCACGACCAAGATCTGGCGTTCCCGATAGATCGGCGGACCGATCGGGTCGTCCGTCGTTCGATCCTTCATCGACCCCGCCTTTCCCTTTCAATAGGGCCTTCAGTTCCTCCATACGAGCATCTAGATGCTCCTCCAGCCGCTGCGAAGACGCGCGCATCTCTTCCTCGATCGCGGCTACCGAATCCGTCAAACCACCGTAGTTTTCCTCCAAAGTTTCCAAACGGGAAAGCTCTTCTTACGTCCGCGTGGTCACCATCGTCGGAGGGCGAAGCCTCTGATACCAAATGATAAGAAGGAGGAAGGGAGAGGGAGATCTAGAGAAGAAAACTAGAGGGATTAGGGTTAGAAGAGGAGGAAGAATACCTTGATAGTAATTTGCATAAGCCATCCATGAGAGCAGCCCCGGGTAATTATACCCGGGCCATAGAGGAGCCGGCCGGCCCCTCCAGTTGGGGCTGAACCCATTTGGTTCAGCCCCGGCCGGCCGGTTCACAGGTTGGGGGCTGAACCGGTTGGTTCAGCCCCGTTGGTCGCTCCCTTGCACCGCCGAACATAATGACGCCCCGTGAAACGTAGCGGGGGCGTAACAACATCCTCCAATGGGATAGTCAAGGTAGATCTGAAGGGTGGTGGAGGTGTCATCGTCTCTGAGTCACTACTCTCCTCTAGGTGGGACTGTTGTTGGTGCTCCTGGGGTGGTGTCAACTAAACAGTTAGTCAATGAGGCAAAGTGGTTTCCCTCCCTTTCCCCCAATGCATCCTAAGGCAATGGGCGGAAGGAAGGATAAAGAAGCTGCAAGTGTTAGCATAAACAAGAGAGATGTATATTTATCCAAACAAATAAGAGGAGCTTTACCCCGACTACCAGCTTGGGGACAAGCTGGTTCTTGATGGGGAGGGGAATGTTACGCCCCCGGACGAGGCCCGTCTATTTGGGCGTCATTACAAGCGAAGGCAAAGGCACGGCGAAGGCGACAAAGGGGCTGAACCAAGCGGTTCAGCCCCCTCTTACTGAAATTGGCTCAAGGGGGGCTGAACCGATTTCGGTTCAGCCCCATTGGGGCCGGCCGGCCCCCTTGCTGGCCGGTCCGGGGTCCGGTATAAATATACCCGGACCCCCTCTTTTGGTTCTTATGCAATTGATGATCAAGGTATTCTCTGTTCTTCCTCCTAACCCTAATCTTTCTCTAGCCGTCATTAGTTTCCTCCCTCTTTTCTCCTCTTTTAGAACTTCGTTCATAACAGTGGAGTTAACAGTAGTAAACCTCTTGAAGAGGTAAGCTACTAGATCTATAGTCGGACACACACTTCACCAGAGCCTAAACCTCACCCACACCAGTCACCCTCACTTGGACTCCCTCACTAACTCTTGGACTTGTTGGCAAATAAAGAACTACCTAAAGACCAACCCTAAATGTTGTGGGACTAACCAGGTGAGACAGTGTTGTAGGGTAAACTCCCGGTGAAGTTCCTACTCTACCTGTCTACCACAACATGGAAACTTTAAAAGGTTGATCTAAGCATGCTAAGGCAAGCCAAGGTCCAACCCTAGGTTTTAACCAGCACCACACTTGATCTAACATATCCACATTAAGGTTAGTCGGAATCCTTTCTACAAGGCTTGGTGTTTAACACATTAGTGGGGTGATACCCAAGGTAGAACACCTAATATACTCTTATCTCACCACAAAGGGTGGAAAGCTCAACTAAGAGACAGGCATCCACTCCCAAATAATACTAAGTATAACACTTAAATCATCTTACACAAACAACTCAATCTTCGGGGTCCAAGACCTCATTAAGATCCTATGATGAAGATTTACAGAAACTGACACCCTGCACTACCGTGGTGGCCAATGGTAGGATGAACTAGTATAAATGATCAACTATGATTCAACCCTACTGATTATGCCCAAACCAGCAAGCTACACCCAAACCAAACCTCAAATACTTGTTTTCATGCAAAGGTGACGGGTTATGACGATGTTTAACTTTACATGTCCTGATCATGTCTTAATCATGCTACTTAGGGCTTAAACAATATATAAACCATTAAATATCTCTCGTCATGAGCTACACACAAGTGACATTAAGCATAATCATGATCAAGCACCTCTGCAACCCCCTCGAGTTCCCGCGACTGGGAGGGATGTTGTCGATGAAGGCGGCGGCGGGGGGACATCGATGAAGCTGCTGGAGGGGAGGATGGATGTAAGAGGTAGGGATGACTGCGGATGGGGGCGTCAGCACCCCTAAAGTGGGACCCAGCGGCTTCGCACTGCGCGGAAGGCTCGGTGTCGCACCGAGCGTAGATCGAGCGGCTCCTTTCCGGAAAAACCTAATTTCTCGATGATTCCATTAACCGGCTGCTAGTAACATATAAAGGGGGATTAGGTTAAATAAATCTGATGGTCATGACCGCCCAACAGATAATTCAACCTAACTCTCAAAATACAACTCAAAAAATAAAAGAGAAATACGTAAAATTATGAAAAATCGAGTTGGTCGCAATCACGATCTCCGATTGTCCGCCTGATGATCCAAAAATGCCGATAATGATAAATTGCCCAATGTGACGCGATCGATCTCCATCAATCTCCTAGGATCAAAAACATTCATCTTCAGCGAATGGAAGCTACATATTCCTGATGCAAACCAGGGAAGCTCTGTGTTGCTCCAAGCAGGAAGTGTCTCTGTATAAGGTCATCAAGTTGCTGACGTAGCCAAGAGCCACACGCATAAAACAAGTCGTCGTAGGGGTGAAGGGTGAGAATACAATGGTGATGGGTAGGGCTATAGTGGTGGTGGAAATGGAAGCTAAAAGTGAAGGTTGAAGGTCTAAAACTAAGCGGCTCCACATCTACAGTCAAATCCTCTACATTTACTACAAGATGAACACATATATTCTTAGTAATATCAAGCTCAAAAAAATTTGACCCAGACTCTCTCATGATAGTGCATGGGTCTATTCTCTTAGCACTCATATTTATAGTTGTCCCCAATGAGAACTTCTCAAATAATGTGCAAATCGTCACTCAATCACCTTCACTGAATATTTGCTCTCTCATGTGATTATCAGCGCAAGATTTAAAATATTTATTATTTAATATAACTTTACGTCGGAGTACATGCAAATCATGCAACATATGCAAATGATAAATGACGAACCAAACAGACTCACTTAATGCAGACTTTACGTAGTGGTGGATACCTTCGGCGGGGAGTAGAAGGGCGAAAGCAAGACCGTGTTAGCTAACAGTCCTACAAATCACAAAATCTCTCAGAGCAAATAACAACTAAACAAGAGATCCAATTAAGTATGAAATCACATCACCATATTTCAATATTGAAAACAAAGATTCAAACAATAATAATATACTCACAATGTAAGATGATAATGGAACATGATGGAGATCTAGTGGGCTGAGGCGAAGTAACTGCTAACCGGAGGTATGAAGGAGGTCGGAGGGCGTGGGGCTACGGGCTTGGAAGAGAAGGAGGTCAGGATTGGGGACGGGGATTAGGGTTGCTACTGGAGGGGGATATGGAGGTTGCGACTAGTGGATGGATGGGATGTTGTGGGAATCACGGAATCAGGAGAGGACCGATTGTAGTTCGGATGCAGGGAGGGTCTGTTGTAGCAGGGATGCAGGGACGGGGAGAATCAGGTTGGCGGGCCTCTCGTGCGACTGGGATGAAGATGCGAGAAAGGGGAAGAGGAAACTGGCGATTCTTCCGTCCGCTGGAGCGACGATGCAGAAATAGGGGGAAGTGAGTGGTTCTTCCGTGAGTAGTTGGAGCGATGATGCGAGAAAAAGGGGGAAGTGAGCGGTTCTTCGTGAACGCGCTGGAAGACTGCAGTGAAGAACGGGAGGAGTGAGGCGGTGGAAGGAGGGATGGTTAACCTAGGTTGTGGCGTCGGCACCGCGGGTGATCACCGGTTTTTGAGATAGTTTTATCCAAAATCCACAATACCCTTTCCAGCAGCCCCTAATACCTATTTATAACAAAAGAGACTAAGGCAACCTTAAATTGACAATTATGATGAACCCTTAGCAAGGAGCCCGATCTGACAAAATAGTACACATACATAACAATATAATATATTAAAAAATATGTAAACACGGAGTCGGATCACTAATCCGATCAAGTTCTCCATCGCGAGTAAATAAAAGTGGATCCCGCCTTATGACTATCGGATGATGAAGGACGATTTCCATCAATGATTCTCTTTTATTAATTTCATTGTTCTACAAAGCTAATGTGAAGAATACTCTTTGTTTCTTCCTTGTTGTGCCAATTACTTTAGAGAGACTTAGGAATTGGACGCTTGTGCCAATTTAATTCAGAGAGAACTAGGCTATGGAGTGTGGTGGAGAAGAATAAGATTGAAAGAATAACTCTCGAAGATGAGATAGTTATATATATACACACATATATGCACATAAATGTGAAATTGGGATGGAATTGATATGAAATGATTGGAAACCAACTACTTGCAAATTTTATCAAGGTCATTGTTGCAATGTTGGAACTATTGGCATTCAGGAGGTGACTACAAAGATTATTTTCAACATACGGGCCAAGGGAAAAGGCCTCCTAATGGGGATCACGAATCGAGGGCAGGCCAACATTTATCGGAGCTCGTACGAGTCTATACGCATGAGATAAAGTTAAGATCGTCATATAGACGGTCTGAGGCTGTAGTAGTGTTCATAGCGACAACGAATGTATTTTAGTATTTTTATTTCATGTATCAGTGTAGTTTAATGTTTTGGACAATCTAAATTGTCTGTAGTGGTCACTAAGCCTATAAATAGGGGACTATGGGGCTGATTTCAATTATCGCAGAATTTGTATAATTTTTAGGTTCTTGTGATCTCTCAACTGTGCCGATTCCATGGAATCTGGGTGCCGAAGCCTAAATCTTCACCACCCCTCATTTGGTTGACCTCCACCCCTTTCCTCCACCTACAAACCGCCGGCCACCTCCAATTTTCCGCTTAAAATGCCACATTTCCCACATAACTACCTGATAACTCCCTAATCTCCACAAATCAATGCTCCTAACTATCTCCATAATTGTTCCCTCTTTCCATCCTAACCCGGCAATCAATCCTGGACCAAAAACAACTGAGCTATTCTTGTTCATTTCCTGCAGCTACCACTTCCGATACTCTAGCAAAAGATTCCATCTAAGATCCTTGAACCCGCCTGCGTCATTCCCCCCTTCCCAGCACAGCTACTACCAACCCCCACCCTCGAGGCGACTTGCAATCCCACGCCAGACCCCTGTAGCCACCAGTAACTGCCCCTGCCTTCCTTTGAATTCAACTCCAGCTCCCCAAAACTTCACCCAAGACCTCCCATTCACTGCAAAAAGCCTGAAATCTGCACTGTTCCAGTACCGAATTGCTGTCCAGCTAAGAAATCAGTAACCAATCACTTCCGTGGTCTTCTATTTCTTGTCCGTGGTCTTCTATTTCTTGTGTAAGTTCATAGTCGAAATCAATTTTACACTTTGTTGTTTATTTGGTGAAGTACATATGATTGCCGATATCAATTCATACACATTTGTTTATGAATTGTTCTACTTGTTAGATCTATTCGCTTAATATTCAATTGAGGCACTCTTCACCGTAATTCAACCTGAAATGGTTAGCTCCTTTAATGTCCTAATCTTGATTGTGAGTGATTGTGGACATCTTTATTAATTTCTGCATTTATTGTGAACTATTCATCAGATATGTGTTTGCGCATCGCATCATTCTTAAATCCCCCACAACACATCATTAACAGCCATTCATTAAAGTTCTCTTAAATCACGAGTACACAATCACGCCACCTTATCGTACGTCGCCTCTCGATAAGCTTACTAGTGGGTGACCGTACGAAAGCTTAGTTTGAGACTGTAGAGAAAAGGTGTAAACCTTGTATATTCTTGTTGAAATCCATAATTACAAGTATGAATACAAATATATAGGAGAAGGAGGCTAGTCACTCCAATCTCAAGATGTAGGACTAAACAAGAGTAAGAAGGAACAACATAAATGGGCCTCATAAATGGGCTTTTACATTAATTTCTCTAACACTCCCCCGCAAGCTGGAGCGTACAAATCGTAGGCACGCAGCTTGGATAAGAACTTGAGATATAGTGGCCGAGGAAGAGCTTTTGTTAGGATGTCAGCAATTTGTCTCGCAGCAGGAACATGCTCCAATTCTACCTTCTTTGCTTGAACCTTTTCTCCGATGAAGTGACAGTCAACCTTGATATGCTTTGTTCGCTCATGGAAAACTGGATTGTTGGCTATATGAATTGCAACCTGACTGTCGCACCGAAGTGTTGTCGGAGAAGAAAGTCTAACACCCAAGTCACCAAGAAGGCTTTCAAGCCATGTTAATTCTGACACAACAACAGCCATAGCCCTGTATTCAGACTCAGCAGAGGAGCGGGCGACCACAGTCTGTTTCTTGCATCGCCATGTTATGAGGTGTCCACCAAAATAAGTGCAAAAGCCAGTCGTGGAACGCCTATCACAGGGGACCCGACATAGTCAGCATCTGAGTAAGCAAGATGAGATGGTGAGTTGGATGGTTTGTAGACAAGGCCTTGTCCCGGAGCGGTCTTTAGATATCTGAGAATACGCTCAACAGCTTGAAGGTGAGAAGTGCGCGAAGTATGCATGAAGCGACTCACAACACCAACAGCAAATGAGATATCCGGTCGAGTAACCGTTAGGTAGATCAGTTTCCCAACCAATTGTCGGTAATATTCTGGATTCTCAAGAAGCTGGTCAGAGTCAGACCCAGCAGCACACAATTTCTGATTAGCATCCATAGGAGTATCCACAGGTTTGCACCCGGAGTATCCTGCTTCATGAAGTAAGTCGATGCAGTACTTCCGTTGGGACATAACCAACCCATCGAATCGTCGGGCGACTTCAATCCCAAGGAAGTATCTAAGATTTCCAAGATCCTTGGTCTGGAAGGCCGAGTTCAGATGTTCCTTGAGTTGTTGTATCCCAGAGAGGTCATCGCCGGTAATCAGGATATCATCAACGTAGACAAGAAGGATCACAGTGTCAGTTGGTCCATGCTTGGTGAATAGAGAGAAGTCGGCGGAGCTCCGAGTAAACCCAAGTGCTAAGAGAACCTTGCAGAACTTATCAAACCAAGCTCGTGGTGACTGTTTGAGACCATAAAGAGCTTTTAGAAGGTGGCAAACGCGAACTTCACGAGACTCCCCCGTGGTCTCAAACCCGGGAGGTTGGCACATAACGAAAGTTTCCTTTATATCGTCGTTAAGGAAGGCATTCTTAATATCGAGCTGAAGGGGCCAACGTCGGTGCACAGCAACGGAGATAAGAACCCGGACAGTGTTGAGTTTTGCTACTAGAGAAAAGTTTCCTCATAATCCAAGTCGTGTTGCTGAGTGAAGCCCCGGGCCACGAGACGGGCTTTTAAGCGATCAACAGTCTCATCCGCATTCTGTTTGACCGCAAATACCCATTTGCAGCTAACACAATGTTGACCCGGAGGAAGGGGAACCAGTTCCCAGGTTTGATTAGCCCAGAGGGCATTCATCTCCTCTTCCATAGCTGCCCGCCACCCCGGATGCTGAAGCGCCTCCTGCACAGAGTTAGGAATAGAGATGGAGGAAAGAGAAGTAGAGACACATAGCTAGCCAGAGGATGGAAAGAGAAATAGAGATGGTGTAGTGGTGGAGAAAGCCGGTGTAGAGACACATAGCTAGCCAGAGGATGAGTCGTAGAGGAAGATGCTGGAACAACCGCGGGCGTTGTGTCATCTGTAGCAGACGGCTCTGGTATGGAAATATCCGTGGATTTACGGCGAGAATAGACGTAGCGAATGGGCGGATGAATCAAAGGCGGGGATGGAGGAGATGGTGGAGAGGAAGGCGTGACTGGAACGATAGGACGAGTAGTAGTAGAAGGTATGGATTGGGGAGAGGAGGATAGGTGGAACGGTTGATCTTCACAGAAAGTGACATCGGCTGAGACAGACACTTTTCCTGTTGTAGGAGAGTAGCATACATAGCCCTTCTGAGTTCGAGAGTAGACAACAAACATCTGTCTGGTAGCACGAGCAGCAAGTTTGTCTGCTGGCGGACCGAGGGTGTGAACATAACAGACACACCCAAAAACTCGGGGTGTGAGGGGGAAAGTAGTGGATGGAAGAAGAAGGCTTAGTGGAGTGGCAAAGCTGAGAACAGAGGAGGGCATGCGATTGATGAGGTGACACGCAGTTGCAATAGCAAAGTGCCAAAATTCAGTTGGGACCTGCATTTGGAACATGAGGGACCGAGCGGTATCGAGAAGATGGCGATTTTTTCGTTCGGCCACGCCATTTTGTTGAGGTGTGTAGGCACAGGAGGTTTGGTGGATAACACCAAACTCGGAACACAGAGCGGAGAAGGACCGACTTGTGTACTCGCGGGCATTATCGGTGCGAAGTATTTTAAGAGGTGTCGAGAACTGCGTACGTGTTTCAGATATAAATGCACGAAACACAGAAGTTATCTCAGTGCGATCATTAAGAAAATAAAGTCAAGTAACACGCGAGTAGTCATCAATAAAAGTGATAAAGTAGCGATGTCCAAATACACTGGGGATCCTATATGGACCTCATACATCAGAATGAACTAAAGATAACGGAGTATCACTCCGGGTACAAGAAGGAGAGAAAGAAATACGATGTTGCTTGCCGTAGATACATGATTCACAAGTGAACTCTTGGAGTAAAACATCACGAAGAGCTTTCTTGAGAACCGGAAGGGGAGCATGCCCAAGACGACGATGCCAGTCAGGAGTGGAGATGGAAGAAAGACTGATAGGTGGGAGATCCAAGAGATATAGCCCATTCGTCAGCCGACCACTACCAATGGTACTCCGTGTGCGGCGATCCTGCAAAACAAAAGATGAAGGAGAAAAAGTTATGCAACAGTCAAGATCCTGTGTTAACTGGCTAACAGAAAGCTAGTTAAACGGGGAGCCCGGAACATGAAGAACTGAGGAGAGTAGCAAGGTAGGAGTGATGCGGAGATCAGCAGCACCAGAGACCGGGGTAGTGTCGCCATTAGCAACAATAATAGATGGCGGGTGAGAGGTTGTCGAATATCGAGGCGGTTTCTGAGATGTTATATGATGAGTTGCTCCAGAGTCAACGATCCAGTGAGAGCTGTAAGAAAGACAGAATATACCTTGAGTAGAGAAGGAGGCAACCGAGTCAGATGGCCTATCAATGCTGCCTTGGAGCTGCTGGAACTGAGTGCGAAGGTCTTCATATTCCTGGCGAGTAGGTGCACCACGGTTGGAAGTGTCAGGGGCATCAGAAGGAGCTAGAGTAGCGGAGGCGGCGAGATGCGGAGGTAGGCCATGCTTACGGTAGCATGTAGCTTCTAGATGACCCTCGCGAGAGCAGTAAGTACACTTCAAAGAAGAGCGGCCACCACGTCCTCGTCCCCGAGACGGGTGGCGTCCTCCCCTGGTGGAAGGGCCACGACCAGGATCAATGCTTCAGTAAGACCCTTAGCACGAGCAACAAAGGAGGTCATGTCCGCAGCCCCGCCCGTATCCAAGGCCTGGAGATCAGTAATAATGTCATAGAGGTGCTGGAGGTTGTCCTTGCCCGAGTACAAGGAATGAAGCTCATCCCACATGCCCTTGTCCGTCTCGTGATACATGGTCATTTGGTAAGGTTCACCATCCATAGAGTTGAGAAGCCATGTCTGAACTCTACCATCATTCCGCATCCAATCATCGGTAGAAGGGGAGGGAGATGCATGCGTGAGATGAGTCAAAAATCCTTTGGCCTGAAGGACCCGGCGAACAGAGTGCACCCAAGGCACAAAGTGTTTCTTGCCGGAAAGGGAAATCGTGGTGATCCGCAACTCATTGCGGAGTTCGGGAGTAGGAGCTACACGAGCATCCGACAATTCAGTGGAGTCGACCGATGAACCCATGAGACCGAACTGTGAACGGAGCGGTAAGGAACGGGTAGCCGCGGTCTGGTTGGAACAGAAGCAACCGACCTGAGGGGCGGTCTACGCAGAGGGACGGCAACGGTTTGAGCAGAGCAGCGGGAAGGAGAGATCGCAGCGGTCTGGAGTGGCAGCGGGCAGAGCGGCGAGCTGAGGAGCAGCGGTCTGAAAGAGGAGAAGCCGCAAGAGGAGAGACTGCACGAGATCCTGGCGATCAGATATAGATCGCACGAGAGCACGGTAGAGACCGGCAGGAGGAGAGAAGTCGTCGAGCGTGGGAGAATAGCGTCGGATGCCGCACGAAGAAGCCTCACGGGTCCGGAGCAGACCGCACGAGCTGAGAAGGAGCTGGGAGAAGCCGCACGAGTCGGAGCAGACCACACGAACAGAGAGGCCGCAGAGGGCGCTGCGGTTAGAAACACTAGCTCGGCAGAGGGGGGTCGTTGGCGGGTCGAGAGCGCTCGATGGAGGCGGAGGCCGCACGCTGGCGGAAAAACGTAGATTGTGCGAGCAAGGAGAGAGCTCGCTGGCAGGCGGAAGGCGCAGCCCGCGCGAGTAAGGAGGCAGAGACCGCACGGGTGCGGATCGATCAAGAGGAGAGAGGTCCGGGAGGGGGAAGGCTATAAAGAGGAGCCGAGGGAGAGCGGGAGAGCGGCGGGAGATTTTGACGAGGGAGCTGCGGTCGTAGAAACGCGAGGCCGCAGGGGTGCGGTTAGAAAATACTGGGAGGCCGCAGCTTAGAGAAGACAGACCGCAGATGGGGTGCGGTTTTTAAAAAATTGAGACCGCAGGTTCGCAGAACCTTGCTCTGATACCATGTAGAGAAAAGGTGTAAACCTTGTATATTCTTGTTGAAATCCATAATTACAAGTATGCATACAAATATATAGGAGGAGAAGGAGGCTAGTCACTCCAATCTCAAGATATGGGACTAAACAAGAGTAAGAAGGAACAACATAAATGGGCCTCATAAATGAGCTTTTACATTAATTTCTCTAACAGAGACTATTGCATGTTGAATTATTTAAACGTTTTCCATGCTAGTTCTCAAATTCTTCGCTAAAGTGGCATGGGAAGTCTCCTTTGCAGTGTATTGTTTTAGATTTATTTGTTACTTCGATTCTTATATGGTACCGGAGCAGTTTCGATCTTGATTTAATAGAATTCGTCATTGTGGACTCCCTCTGCAGGTATCGTCGGTCCTCTATCGCTGTGAAGTTTGTCAGTGCTCTTTCGTCGGTCTGTAGCTTTCTAAATATTAATCTGGTGACTTGATATACTTCAAAACACATAATACATAAACGTACAAATAACACGAGACCAGAGAGCTTATTAAAACGTCTCATCATACCCACCAACGAATACGAGGAAACCACGTCAATTATTTGCTTAATCCAAGTTTATCTTTCATTTACCACTACATAACCAAAAAAACTACATAGATTACATTTAAAAGAACTAAAATTTATTTAATGTTGTAACATAAAGTTTACCTCTATTGTTTTCCCATTAGAAGCTGTAATTATATCACCTGGTCTCATGCCGGTGCCACTAATCATATTTTCACAGGCAGCGACAATAAAATGAACCTGCAGAAAAAGAGAATTTGACAGAGTTTGTATATTGTGTATATTGTGTGTTCTCCAACCTCTGTGCAGGATCAACTCTACCAATATGGCATGAAAACTTTACCTCCACTCCTGGGGGTTTAATTTGACCAATGGCTTTTGCTGCACCCAAGGCTGCAGCAGATCCACCCATATCAAACTTCATTAATTCTATGGAAGACGCTGGCCCTGCCTTAATGTTATAGCCACCGCTGTGACAACAAGGAAATTAACATTTATGCAGTTATACTTTTAAAATGAGGTACACTTCAGAAAGCAACATGAAATCCACATGTTTTAGCAAAAAAAATGATAGATCAAAGTATCAAATTCTGAGAGTGACTAATTCCTGAAAATTGTAAGCGTTGGGGACAAAGAAATGTTGGAGTGACCATTTCTATTTAGCACTAATACACTTGGTGTTGAGAACAAAAATTCTTATGGGAAAGCTCGCTAGAAATTTCTTGTAAAAATACTAGCTCTTGTCAGTTCATAATTGTAGTGAATTTTGGATTATTTTCTTTAGTACTATGCACAAAAGAAAGGAGTCTTATAAGATAAAAATCTCACATACAGTTCTGGACAGAGATTCTTTTACTAGAATGAATGACTGCGATGGATGTCATGACTGCGATGGATGTCGGCTCAATCCGAAGGAAAATATGCTGAAGCTTTATAAAATTATTATGAAGCTACAAGACCAGAAATTGATCTCTATGATCGAAGTTATATACTCTATGATATAGGTCTTATACATACATGCAACGAAGAACATACAAAAGCTTTGGAATATTATTTCCGAGCACAAGAGCAAAATCCTTCTTCACCACAAGTATTTGTACATATATATAGGAAAGAGGAGTGAAGCTACAACTCCATCCTGAGATGCAGGGCTAAACTTTATACACTAATGGACTCTCCAATGGGACATTGTATGAGCATTTATATAGATTATTTCAACACTCCCCCACAAGCTTAAGCATACAAATCGTACGAGCCAAGCTTGGACAGAAACAGATGATGTCGAGGTAAGGCCTTAATGAGGATATCAACAACTTGCCCAGCAACATGCACATGTCTCGAGTCTAATTTTTTAAGTTGAACATTTTCCCGAATAAAATGACAATCGACCTCGATGTGCTTGGTACGTTCAAGGAACACATGATTCTTGGCAATATGAATAGCAGTTTGGCTGTCACAGAAGAGAATGGCCAGAGAGGGGATTTTCACACTCAGATCACTCATAAGACTCTCCAACTATATGAGTTATGAAACAACATAAGTCATTGATCAATACTTAGCTTCCGCAGATGATCGTGCAATCACAGTTTGCTTCTTGTTCCCCCAAGTGACAAGATGTCCATAAAAGTATGTGCAGTACCCACTTGTGGATCGGCGATCATCAAGAGAACTAGCATAGTCAGCGCCAGAGTAGGCAACAAGTGATAAAGAGGACTTATACGCAAGCCCTTGTCCAGGAGCAGTCTTCAGATACCGAAGGATGCGCTCAACAGCCTAGAGATGGAGATCCGTGGAGCATGCATAAAGAGATTGACCACCCAAACTGCAAATGATATATCAGGTCTCGTAACTATAAGGTAAATGAGTTTGCCCACAAGATGACAATAGTACTCCTGGTTAGGGAGGAGTAGATCAGAATAGGATGCATGAGCGCAGAGCTTATGGTTGGCATCCATATGTATCAACAGCCTTGCATCAGGGTAGTCGGCGTCATGAAGCAGGTCAAGACAGTACTTCCGTTGAGACAGAACGAGACCATCAGGTCGACGAGCTACCTCGATGTTAATAAAATATCAGAGAGACCCCAAATCCTTAGTCTGAAATCCGGATGTCACGTGTTTCTTAATCATAGTTATACCATTGAGATCATCGTATGTGATGAGAATATCATCAACATACACTAAAAGGATCATTGTGCATGTCAGGTGGTGACGAGTGAATAAAGAAAAGTCAGCCAAGCTCCAAGTGAAGCCAACATTGTGAACAACCCGACTAAACTTATCAAACCATGTCTGAGGAGACTGTTTGAGACCATAAAAAGATTTCTTGAGGTGGTATACAAGAGACTCCTTTGTGGTCGCATAACCAGGAGGTTGTTGCATGTAGACAGTCTCAACGAGGTCGCCATTCAAGAAAGCATTTTTGATCTCGAGTTGATGTAACGGCCAATGTTGATGAACAACCAATGAGATCAGGACCCGGACAATGTTCAGCTTTGTGACAGGTGAGAAGGTCTCTTCGTAGTCGAGGTCGTGTTGCTGAGTAAATCCATGACCATGCTTCACAGTGAAGACTCACTTACATCCAACACATGTCTGGCATGAAGGTAGAGGGACACAAGGTCCCAAGTATGATTAGCACAGAGAGCAACCATTTCCTCATCCATGGCGGCCCGCCACCCCGGATGTCGAAGAGTCGCCTGTAGAGAAGAAAAGGGTGGAAATACAAGATAGAGAGGTTGCAAATTTGTGAAGCGCCGACGATAAGCAATGCAAAGAGACATAACTTGAAAGAGGGTGAGCGGTAGAGGTCGGTACATGATCAGCGATCAGCGAAGCATCCGTAGACAGGGACGACTCATGTAGGGCAGCAGACCGAGGAAGCCGGCGTGTATAGGCACGAAGTGAAGGTAGCTAGGGGGCACAGCCGAGGGAGTGGGTAGCAGAGGAGGAGAATCAATGAAGGTAGGCATGTGAGGATGTGGAAGGCCTGGGGAGGAGGTGATATGAGGTTCAGATTGGTGGAATGGTTGATTTTCAAAAAAGGTGACATCGACGGAGGTGACAAGTTTCTAATGAGGTGGAGAGTAACAGATGTAGCCCTTCTGGGTACGAGAATAGCCAACAACCATATGTTTGGTCGCATGGGGAGTTAACTTAGCCACAACAAGGTCATGATGATGAACAAAGCAGACATAGTCGAAGACACAGTGTCAAGGGAAATGGGGAGGTGTTGGGAAAGAGGATGAAAACGGTGTGGCAAAATTCAAAACAAAAGTGGGCATGCGATTAGTGAGATAGCAGGTGGTGGACATTGTGAAATGTCAATAGATGGTAGGAACATGTATTTGGAACATAAGAGACCTGGCAACCTCGAGGAGGTGACGATTTTTTCACTCGACCACACCATTCTATTGCGGCGTATAGGGACAGGAGGTTTCGTGGATTATGCCCAAGGTATTACATGTGTTCTGAAAATTGTGATTTGTATATTCGCGAGCATTATCGGTTCGAAGAATTTTAAGGGAGCGCGAGAACTAGGTTTTAGTCTCAGCGGGAAAAGAGTGAAAAATTCGTGATAATTCAGAGCAATCGCGCATCATATACATCCACGTCATGCGAGAATGATCATAAAAAAATAACAATAGCCAGAGCCATTAGCCACTTTGTAGGGGAACAAATATCTGAATGCACTAAATCAAAAGGAGCAGTGTTCCGAGTACAGCGAGGAGAAATAGTAGAATGATGTTGTTTCCCGTAAATACAAGATTCACATTGAAAACCAGAAAAAGAAAAATCTGGATGAGCCAGCTTGAGAATAGGCAGAGAAGCATGTCCAAGTCGCCAGTGCCAATCAGTGGATGTGATGGGGGAGAGAATTGAGGGTGGAAGATCCAAAGTGTACAACCCATTAGAGAGTCGTCCCCTACCAATGATATTCAGAGTCAGTCGATCTTGCATCACAAAAGAAGACGGAGAAAACGTAAGTAATCAAGGTCCTGAGTTAAACGACTAACATTGAGAAGATTGTACTAAGAGCCAGAAACATGAAGGACAGATCGTATAAGAAGAGATGGAGTGAGAGGCACATCTACAAAACCACAGACCGGGGTGGTATTTCCATTGGCCACCGTGATAAACTTCGGAGAAGAAGTATCTGAATAGAAGGTTTGTGTGGGGTGATGTGGTTGGTAGCCTCAGAGTCTACTATCCATACCGGACTGTGGAAAAAGCAAATTATACCTAAGCTGGAAGTAGATGCGATGGACTTGGAGGACCGAATAAGCATCCTCTTAAGTTGTTGAAGTTCCTCGCGCATGATGTCAACGTCAAAGCGAGAGGAGGGAACGTCCACAACTGGAGAAGCATGAGTTGGTGTATTAGATGTCGGCGGTGGAAACCTATGTTTCTTGAAGTAGGTGGCCTCAGTATGATTTGGGCGGTCACAATAAGTACAAAGACGATTGTTCGGACAAGTGGAGCGATTGCGATCATCATGTATGCCGTCGCGAGAACCATTGCGACCACCCCGAGACCCGGGAGAAGGCACAAAGCTGGGGAGTGGTGCAGAAGGGCAGGAGAGGAGGCATCACGGCTTCATGAGGCGGAGTGACTTTGAGGATCATGGAGCACACGCCAGAGAGAGACAGAACAGTGGGAGAGGAGAGGATGGTCGTCCGGACACTATGAAGATGGGAAGGTAGCGGCGCCATCATGAGAGCAATGCTCACAACCTCCTTCTGCGCACGCTCCGCCGTGAGAACCATTGCGACCACCCCGAGACCCAGGAAAAGGCACATAGCTGGGGAGTGGTGTAGAAGGGAAGGAGAGGAGGCATCATGGCTTCAGGAGGCGGAGTGACTTTGAGGATCATGGAGCAGACGCCAGAGAGAGACAGAACAGTGGGAGAGGAGAGGATGGTCGTCCGGACACTATGAAGATGGGAAGGTCGTGGCGCCATCATGAGAGCAATGCTCACAACTTCCTTCTGCGCGCGCTGAACAGCAGAAGCAAAGGAGGGGCGGGTATCGAAGTCATGCCTCAACAAGGGTCTTGGACGTGGCGACAAAGGAGGTCAGGTCACCAGTCACACCAGGGTCAACCTCCTGGAGCTGAGTAAAGATATCAAAGAGATGTTGGAGACTGTCATGGCCAGAGTAAAAGGACTAAAGCTCGTCCCACATGGATTTGGAAGTCTCGTGGTACATGTCCATACGATATGGTTCAGTCTCCATAAAATTGAGAAGTCAAGACTAAACCCGACCATCATCACGGAGCCACTGTTCCGTAGGTTCGGTAGATGGAGGACGGGTAATATGATGAAGCAACCCTTTTGTTTAAAGCACACGTCATACCAAGTGCACCCATTCCACAAAATTCTTCCTACTGAGGGAGATAGTTGTAACCTGGAGTTCATCCCGTGCGTCGGGGAGGGAACCTCCGAGAAGAGGCTGCATGGGTGCCCATAACAGACCGACAACAAGGCAACCTCCGAGACTAGAAGAGTGCAGCCCAAGGTAAAGGGAGACGCGTTGCACGGGTCAGAGAGGAGTCCGGGCAGGTGCAATATGGAGGCCGCGCGAACTAGTCATAATGAGGAGTTCGGGCGGTTGCAATAGGGAAGCTAAATGAACTGGTCACAGAGGAGCCGGCGAGCACTGCGGGGAGTCCGGACGACATGCAGAGATGGCGACCTTGCGGGTAGGGGGTCTGCGGCTGATCCAAGAAGGAGACCGCACAGTGTGGTGCTCGCAATGAGTAAACGCGCGCGCGGGTTTTAAGTGGTTAGCAAAGTGACGGTAGGTCCCAGCAAGCGGCACAAGAGGCCTATAAAATTGAGGAAGATGGTCCAAGCAGGAGGCACGGAAGGAGTAGAGACGGTCCAGACAGCTTCTGTTATGGAGCGCCTGAAGTGAAAGATGCACGAGAGTAGGGGCTCAATCACGTAGAGGCTAAGGGATCGCTAGCTCTGATACCATGTAGAGAAATAAGAAATACGCGGAAATAAAAGGGAAATTTTTAATATCTTGTTATTTTCCTCGTAACATCATGAACCTCAACTACAAGTATTTATACATATATTTAGGAAGGAGTGAAGCTACAACTCCATCCTGAGATGTGAGACTAAACATTGGACTCTGATATCAAACTGACGTAGGGCAGGTTTATCGGAGACTCAGAAAACTAAAATGAATGACTGCGTTAAATAATAATCTGGCAACTAAACTTGTAATAATGAACGTTATAAATAATACGACACAATAATCAAAATCAAGCGGAGCTTTTAGTAACATAACAAATAATGTATCAAGGAAACAAATACTTGAACGAACAACACTCAACAAGTCACGGGATAATATTAGCACAAAGATTACAAACAATATTCTTAAGAAACAATAAATTAATCGTACAATTCAACACAAAGAAATCACAACCAAACAGTAAACTCAGCATGATCACGGGATAAATGATTCAGTGGATGCCCGGAGAGATGTCAGTAGCTGAAGGGACGATGGAACGCAAAATTTGGAATGCCAGCAGGGAATTAGAGAGCTGAATGGGGTTGTTGGCCGGCTGATTGGTGTTTTATGTGGGCTAGATGAAGTCGGCAGGGATGGGGAGAGGGTTGGTTGTGTTTACACGTGGATGAAAGGCAGGTTAAGGAGTAAACAAGAGGGAACTTTGCTAAGACAGGACTCTAGTTGCCGGCAGTTGTGGATAATGGGATAAGTTAATTGGTGGTTTTATAGAAACTGTACAGTTATGGATAACAGGAAAGGAGTTTATGGACCATGGACGAATAATATGGGCATTTAAACAAAACTAGCCATTCAATTATGAAAACAACCATCTGTTGAAATTTAAAGAATACAATAAAATTTCAAATACATTTAAGACAAATTTTACCATACTACATTTAGACCAGCGATGCTCTACGGTTCTGAGTGTTGGACAGTGAATTCTGTACATGAGCAAAAAATGGGAGTTGCGGAGGTGAGAATGCTTAGGTGGATGTGTGGACACACGAGACTAGATAAAATTAGGAATGAATGAATCAAGAATTAGACGGGAGTGGCACCAATTGTAGAGAAGATGTGAGAAGCTCGATTAAGATGGTTCCGACGCATACAAAGGAGATCATTAGAGGCACATGTTAGGCGTTGTGAGAGTTTAGCCACTATGCATGTTAAATGGGGGAGGGGTAGACCAAAAAAGACTTGGAATGAAACTATAAGGAAAGACATGATGTACTTAGGCATTAGTTGAGATTATGACTAAAGATTAGGGCGCAATGGGGACAAAGGATCCATATAGCCGACCCCACTATGGTGGAATAAAGGCTTGAGTGTTGTTGTATTTTTTACATACAAAATTTGTCAATTATGCATCTTCCAAAAGTTTTCAGAATATCTATGTTTTCCCATTAACACATGTATTTACCTATCAAATGTTAATCCCTTGCCAACTATTGCTAACTTGATCTTCACATTGCCGTCTGGTGGTTTATAGCACAGATGAATAAAATGTGGCGGGTTTGAGGATGCAGCAGCAACAGCCAAATATGAACCCATCTTCATCTCTTTACATTGATCAGCATTAAATATCTTTGCAGTAAAAACATCACTATAAGATGAAGCAATTTTGGAAGCTTCTTCTGCTAGTGCACCTGAAAACATTGGAGACAATCACTTTCACATTCTCCATTGACAAGGAAAATTTATGAAAAGTATGAAAAAATTGTGATCCAGCTTCTAAGAACACACCCTAGATAATTAGAATAGAAAATAGAAATAAATGTCCCATTTACCAGGAGTAAGTACATTAGCCGGAGCATTAACAAGCTCTTTCCCAAAAATTACTCCAGAGCAGATATTGCTAGCATAATTGAGTTTCTCATCTAATTCAGGTCCAGACCCCAAACCAATGATATCCACAAATTTAAGAGAAGACTTTTTTGATTCAGACTTGAATCTGGTATCTTCAAACAAACCTAAAATAGTTCCTGCAAAAGGCCCCAAAACAGATTAATAATTTAAAAATAAATTGCCAAAAAAAGTTACAAACCTAAAATCACTAAGAAGTTAACCTGAAGCAATTGCTGAAGCAGCGTCTAATCTGAAGTTTTCAGAGGGTTTAGATGCCAATACAACAGCGGCATTTGATGCCTGGGCGTTCTTTGCAGCTATGGCAACAGTCTCACCAATCACTTTATATGCAGTTGTTACTGAAGGAGTACATGGTCCAATTCCAACTAAACTCAGCCTCTTAAAACCTAAACCATGTAATCTGAGAACAGTTGACTGTCCAGGTTTCCCTTTGAAATCCTCTTCTGCAGAAGTCTCTGATAGAAGGTTGCCAAGTTGGTCATCTAATAATTTCAAAATAGGGTTTTCAAACTTGGAGTCTGAACCCTTAGACATATCTTTCTCAGAAACAGCAACTGCGAGAACATCTCCCTTCCATTCAGAAATATCAATTTCCTTTGCAGAGAATGTGATCTGCAAGTAAATGTAGAAGAAAAAAGATATTGAATGGAAACGATAGAAAACACAGTCATAGTGCAAGTTGCTAGCAAATAACAAATAGTCTGCAGAAAGTGAATATGCGAACAGTTTCAATTTATGTCCCATAAAACTCAGCCACACAAATCCATAGAACCTAACAACTTCTTCATATGTATGAAATCAACAGCAAGGTTCATGCAGTAGAAGGACAAAGCTACAAGCTAAGAACTTGCACGGCATTTTCAGACTTCTCTATCTTATTGTGTACAGCTTTTGATGAGGATCTTGGATCGCAAGCTGGTCGACCCTTAACAGAACCCGGGTCTACATGAGCAAAAAGTATAGTTAGAATCACAGTATGGACGATCTGAGCCCATTGTCATATTAAGAGCGATGACAGAATATTTCTATGTATCTTTACTATTTTTTGTATTTCTATTTCATATATTATTAGGGGTTGAAATTTGGAACTATCTAGACTGCCCATAGTGGCCATTATTTCTATAAATATAGGTCAAAGGACACATTTCTTGGGGATCGCAAACTTTGGAGAGAATTTCGAGTTCTCACAGTCGCCCCACGGTGTCAATTCCATGGATCCTTGGTGTCGAACCCAAGGTAACTACCTTCTCATCAATAACTACCACGTACCCACCTCCACTCATAACCACCAACAACTATCACTAATTCCTGCTGTATCCACCTAATTCATGCAGTGACCACCCCTATCCCCAATAACCACCCACTCATCTCACTCAAAAACTGCGTAACTATCCATCCCCCTTCCAAATGAAATTGATCTAGCTCGTATTCCTCCCATCGTACGCACCCCTTGTCAATTAATCCCAACAATTCACCCTAAAGCCCATCCCTGGAGGCTCTCCTGCATACTACCCACCACCTATGTTACTTGTATGCATCCAGAACAATCCCTACATGCTGCCTCCACCTTCAAATGGCTTGACCGAGAAACGACTAATTACTTCAAACCAGTAAAATAGACTGCCCTGCTAATCCTCCAAACAGCCTATACATCAGCCTAGACCTCACCAGCCCCTGTCAAGATCTATTGTCGACTTCCCTATCTAGTTAATCTAGGCCTTGAGCCCCGGGTCTAGTTCATCATTGTTATCTAATATTAGGTGTCATTATGATTGTTTGTCTTTTTATATGTTGTAAGCCTATATAAAGGCATATGTATGGATGTATGAGGCAAGTAAGAAGAAATCTATTTCCTTTCTATTGTGTGAGATCATTGGTGGCTCTCTCCTCTAACGAGCAACCCCGCTTAGACATCTGCGGTCATTCGGTCAAGACTTCATTGTATCTCCGCCATCATCCCCGCCTCCGACCACTCCTTCAGAGATACCCGACCCATAACAACTTTGGTATCAGAGCTTCTCAGTCCTCTTCTACCGACGCACGCCAACATCTCCTCCGCTGGGATTCACAGCCCCGTCCAAGTTCGAGACGCACCACTTCCCTCAAGCAGACATTGTCACGATTCTCCCCCGACAATTTGTCGAACCCAGGGCAGCTTCGACACACCCAGCAGACGATCTAGCGCCCTTCTGCTTCGACTCGCCCTGCCGACGACCAAAGCAGCAGATGCGTCGACACCAGAACCTGCTTTCCGCACGCTCCGCCAGTGTCGTTGATCATATCGACGCCCAACAACATTCGATCGCAGTCCAGGAAGTCTTCCGCAGTCAATCGCATCGCCGCGACTTCTTCGTTCATCTTAAAGAACCCGCAGCATACATCGTCGATATTCCGCAGCGCCCTCCGCTCGACGACATGCTTCCTCTCCTGTCGCATCTCCTGTCGACATCTCTGCTCGAAGCTCCAGTCGCATCTCCTGTCGACATCTTCCTCATCCACCGAATCTCCCTGTCACGCTCCCCTCCCTGCTCGACAAAAGTCCGCACGCCACATCTTCTGCACGCCACCTAGGCCGGCTGTCTTCTTTTATTTATTTTATCATTTCTCTGCCATTCCTACCGTTGACCTTCCCATCCTTTCCCATATTTTTCTGCGGCCTCCAACACAAGGGAGCACGGACGCTTGGAGCTTAATTATTTGTGTCATCATTGGGCGTCGGCGCGGCTCTCGGGACAACTCCCAGCCAGCCTCTTCTGAGGAATCGAGTCGTCCAGTCACCCGCTCCTTCTCTCGTGCTATTTCAAGCCGCAATATGGGCGACACACAAGATTTCATGGCTGCTCTCCAAGGATTCATGACGTCCGTAGAGGCCCGCCATCGGGAAGCTGAAAAACGCCATCAGGATGACATGGCCGCCATCACTATCAAGCTTAATGAACTGACCGTTGCCGCTCCCGTTGTTACTATCCCACCTACGGATCATGCCAATAGCAGCCAGGCACCGCCACAGCCACCGCCACTTATCCGCCACGAGCCACCGGTTTTCATCCGCCGGAAGCAGCTATTTTAACGCGCTATATCAGGTTGGACTTCCCAACCTACGACGGCAAAACTGATCCATTGGGCTGGCTCACCAACTAACTCCGGCAGCAGAACGAATGCATCTAGCATCCTTCCGCATGCTCGACTCCGCTCTTTTGTGGGCTTCTCGACTCCTCACTGACCAGCCGAATCTGATCTGGGATGACTTCAAGCGGCTCTGCAACTTGCGTTTCGTACCTCCTATCCGCAGCAATCCCCTCGGCGAACTCACATCTTTGCGACAAACGGGATCCGTGGACGAGTACTTGGAACAATTTCAGCTTCTTTTGGCACATGTCACTCTTTTTCCGGATATGCAGGTCACCATTTTTACCGCCGGACTTCGCGATCGCCTGCGACTGGATGTCGAATTCGAGGCCCCTCCAGACTTAGTGACTGCTATGAGTTTGGCCCGCCTATGCGGTCGTCGCCTCCAATTGGCACAGGAGACCTACTTGCCACCCGACAACCGCACTCCGCAGGGCCGAACCGAGGGACAGGCCCCCCACCAATCCGTCACTTGTCTCGTGCCGAGATGTTGGAACGTCGCGCTCATGGATTATATTTTAATTGCGACGAACAGTATTCTCGCCGACACAGGTGCAAAAGGCTCTTCTATTTACACGTCGAGGATTCTGACGAGGAAGGAATCGGATGAAATGTGCACCATCATGCCCCCCCCCCCCCCCCTTGAGCTTAAGGACAAGCTCATTTTCAAGACGGGATGTGATGTTATGGGATGTTCATTATTACACTCCTTTATCTAATTAATATGAGGTATAGGCCTTGAGCCTCGGGCCTAGTTCATCATTGTTATCTAGTATTAAGCGTCATTATGATTGTTTGTCTTTTTATATGTTGTAAGCCTTTATAAAGGCATATGTATGGATGTATGAGGCAAGTAAGAAGAAATTTATTTCCTTTCTATTGTGTGAGATCATTGGTGGCTCTCTCCTCTAACGAGCAACCCCGCTTAGGCAGCCGCGGACAAGACTCCAGTGTATCTCTGTCATCATCCCCGCCTCCGACCACTCCTTCAGAGATCCCCGAGTAGACTCATAACAACTTTGGTATCAGAGCTTCTCAGTCCACTTCTACCGACGCACGCCAACATCTCCTCCGCTGCGATTCACAGCCCCGTCCAAGTTAGAGACGCGCCACTTCCCTCAAGCAGTCATTGTCTCGATTCTCCCCCGACAGTTTGTCGAACCCAGGGCAGCTTCGACACACCCAGCAGACGATCCAGCGCCCTTCTGCTTCGACTTGCCCTGCCGACGACCAAAGCAGCAGCTGCGTCGACACCAGAACCTGCTTTCCGCACGCTCCGCCAGTTGGTGATAGGGGCCGTGTTGAAGGCTTCCTATCAAGGGGGAGGGGGATCGAATCCCCGCCTCAACAACCCGCCGCTGATTAAACTGATCGCAGAGACTGGTTGGGGTGTGGGGGTCGCGGCCCTGTTAGGGGATCCCGATTGGGGGGCGGGTTAACTCGGAGCCGCTAATGCCCACGGTATTGCCCACGGGTACGGGTGAAGCCTTACCCCTAACATAAAAGCGGCTCAGTTGGTGATAGGGGCCGTGTTGAAGGCTTCCTATCAAGGGGGCGGGGATCGAATCCCCGCCTCAACAACCCGCCGCTGATTAAACTGATCGGGGAGACGGGTTGGCGCGTGGGGGTCTTGGCCCTGTTAGGGGATCCCGATTGGGGGCTGATTGGGGGCGGGTTAACTCGGAGCCTGTTAATGCCCACGGTATTGCCCACGGGTACGGGTGAAGCCTATTAAGGCTTCACCCATACTCGTGGGCAATACTGTGGGCATTAGCGGGCTCCGAGTTAACCCGCCCCCCAATCAGGATCCCCTAACAAGGTCGCGCCCCCACGCCCCAACCCGTCTCCCCGATCAGTTTAATCGAGGCGGGTTATTGGGGCAGGGATTCGATCCCCCGCCCCCTTGATAGGAAGCCTTCAACACGGCCCCTATCACCAACTGAGCCGTGTAGAAGGCTTCCTATCAAGGGGGCGGGGGATCGAATCCCAGCCCCAACAACCCGCCTCGATTAAACTGATCGGGGAGAGGGTTGGGGTGTGGGGGCCGCGGCCCTGATAGGGGATCCCGATTGGGGGCGGGTTAACTCGGAGCCGCTAATGCCCACGGTATTGCCCACGGGTACAGGTGAAGCCTTACCCCTAACATAGTATCGTCATTTCTGATTATATGCTCTAAAAGGCATATTATTAGTCATTAAATTATTTATGGAATCTGGAGGAAATAAATGCCACTTATAAGTTAACTATCATATTCGATCACAGTCTTGAGTAGGGCCGTGTTTCAGAATATGCAAGTCATTTAATTCTAAAGTCAATATTATACAATTTCATATATGTTAGCCATAACTCCACTAAATGTATCGTGAAGACAACTATATTTTTCTTCCATCATCCCAGTTGTTACATTATCATCCTTGTTTTCAACTTGCTTAATAGATCTAAGATAATCTTTATATTTCTTTCTTAACAGATTAGAACCCATGTGGAGATGAATGTAAAAGCATGCACAGCAAATGCGTGATAGAATGTTTCTTAATTAATAAAAGAATGTCCTCAATTTGTAATGATACAGACAACTCAATTAAGCTTTCACCTTAATGTGAGGTTTAAAAGGGGGAGTCAAGTATATCTTTGTAGGAGAGTGTCAATATGGGCGTTTGGTTATAGGTTGATATTGCACAGCCAGCAAAGCTATATATATATACATACATTTGTGTGTGTTGAAATCAGAGAGCATCCAACTCAAAAGCAGTTGGGTACAGTAGAGAGGCTACCCAGGACCAATAAAACACGAGACGACACAGGAGGCCAGGATACATGATGTGAGAGTAAAACAACACTCCACGTAGAGCACCAATAGATTAGGATCACACCGGGGACAATACAGACAACACGTGGCTCGCACGACACATTGCCTCGCCGAGTCGCCGTGAAGCATTCCAACACGCTCACGTGGATGTCCATGTGGACACTAGAGGTGTGGGCCTAGAGAACCTATCTCTAATACCGTGTAGAAAATCATGAAGAATCCAACTCAAAAGCCAACTAATTACAGCGGAGAGGCTACCCGGGACCTATAAAGCATAGGACGCAAGAAAGGATATACGGTGTGGGACTAAAGCAACACTTCAATGTGCAGAGCACCAACAGACGCATGTCACGCCAAGGATAATCTAGGCAACTCATGATACTGCACAGCACATGGTCCCGCCACGAAATACTCCAAAAATATGATACATTTATGTTCAGTGATGACAAATCTTGGTTGCCAACAGATGATATGTTGACTAACAAAGAACTTAAGAATGGAGTCTTCAAGTTGCTAGGAAAGAGTTCTAATAGAGGAACATGTGCAAAAGGAATCTCATGCATTGTGTATGAGCACGATAATATAAATGACTGTGGAATGATTGGAATTCATTAGATGGATTCTCCCGTGTGGCATAGTTCGCGCAAGCAAGGAAGATGTGGATAAACAGTTATGTAGGTGAACCAAAAGCTACAAGCTGGGAACGCTTGAATAGTGTGGAGAATCAAGCAGCATGAGAAAAATAAGGGGCAATCTAGCGCAGCAAAATGAGCTATTGGTACGGGCTATGGAATATGAATTAAGAATTCCATTTGAGATCGAGGAACAGACAACAAAAGCAGATTTAGAGAGCGACTACAGCAGTAATTTGAGGTGGATATAGGTATGTAAATTGAAATTTGAGGTTACTATGTTAAATAAATCAAATCTATACCTGCAAAAACTTTTCTTTGAAACCAAATTGACAAGCAGCATAAAATGAAAAGTGAGTGAAAAAAATTAAACACAAAATAAAATGCAATAAGTGAATCCTAAGTCATTTTCGTTAAATCCTCGGGTGACATGAATCCCCGAGCATCTCGATATGAATCCTCGGCATCTATGAGGGGATAAATCGTACAAAAGAAACTTTGTTTCTTATAAATGATCAAGCAGTATTTACAGGCCATGGATCCTCTGATATAGAAGTAGAGTTACATTATTCAAACTAAAGATAAAGATAAAATAAACACAGAGACGATAAACAGTTCTTAATGATCAACTGATATTTACAGGACATGGATTCTCTGTTATAGAAGTAGAGTTACATAATTCAAACTAAGAATAAAAATAAAGTAAGCATAAAGACGATAAACAGTTCTCATCGCTATCATCATTCAAACATACAACAACAACAACACTCAAGCCTTTATCCCACCATAGTGGGGTCGGCTATATGGATCCTCTGTCGCCATTGCGCCCTATCTTTAATCATAGTCTCAGTAATGCCTAAGTATATCATGTCTTTCCTTATAGTTTCATTCAAAGTCTTTTTTGGTCTACCCCTCCCCCGTTTAACATGTCTAGTGACTACACTCTCACAACACCTAACAGGTGCCTCTAATGGTCTCCTATGTACATGTTCGAACCATCTTAAACAAGCTTCTCGCATCTTCTCTACAATTGGCGTCACTCTTGTCTTGTCCCTGATACATTCATTCCTAATTTTATCCAATCTCGTGTGACCACACATCCACCTGAGCATTCTCATCTCCGCAACTCCCATTTTTTGCTCATGTACACCATTCACTGCCCAACACTCGGAACCGTAGAGCATTGCAAAAGAGGATTTGAAAATGGACTGTCTTGGGATATTGGATGTTGCACTGTACCACTAGACAACTACAAGCAGGGCCTCGAAGAGACTCCAACGTCTGCTAAACAAAAAAAAACATGGAGTGATTAAATCGCTTAACCCTAGGTCAACTCTCCCTCTGGCTCAGATTGTATCATCCGTTTACATCTTCTAGCTTAAAAATGTCAGCGCAAGTCTAAATATCGCTCCAAAGAACAGAAAAACAAAGCCCATGTGCACGAAATAAAAAACCTAAATAAATTTTTCTCTTTCATTTCTCTTCTCCTTTTCATTCTCAAATCACTTCAACAACAGATTTCAATTACTCACCTTTCTAAGAACGTTAAGCAGCAGCTTGTCGCATCAGTGAAAAACAATGATAGCATAATAAGAACTTATGCCGCGTGAATCCAGACGAGTTTCAGGGGTAGAATCAAAGAAATCGTGCAGCAAACATGAGCTAAACTAAAACAATGACAAAAAATCGTAGAGGCGAAGAAGCCAAGGCCGGCAGTAGGATTAGAAGAACTTATACCGCGTGAATCCAGACGAGTTTCAGGGGTAGAATCAAACCAATCGTGCAGCAAATATTAGCTAAACTAAAACAATACCAAAAATTCGTACAAGAGAAGAAGCCAAGGCCGCTGGGAGGAATGGAAGAAGTAAAACCTGAGGAAAATCGACGGCGGCAGGTTTGGTCAGACCTAGGGTGTCGTGGGTGCTGAGAGCCCGCGCCATGGAGCAGCGTCGAGAAGGACGCCGGCAGAAGGGCGGCAAAGGGCGTTGGAATCGCCGAACAATGAAGAGACTGGAACCGGCGGGACGGGAGCAGCAGATGCGTGACGCAAAGAAGGCGGCTGCAGCGACGGCGGCAGCCATTTCGCAGAAGCCCGACTATTTATTAAGCAGCTGGGGTTTCGAGTCCTGTGGCTACTCGCCGTTGACGGCGTTTGGTTGGTCTCCGGTCACTCTCCGCTGTACATTACGGGATGATAGAATATTGTCGTGAACAAATGACAGCGAGGATAAATAAAAATAAAAAAACATTTGTTCAAGATATGAACAAAAATATTTTAAACATAATATTCTAATAATTCGTAATTATCTACCTAAAAATTAAAATATTAAAGATTAATAATAATATTTTATAAAAATTTATCTACTACAAACATATCATAACTTGTTATATTATCCTCTCCTATTAATCATACTCAATTTAGAATGTGCTAGTGATGAATGTCTGCGGATAAAATTACGCAGTACTATACTACTATAGTAGTCGCAACATAATGGCCGTTGTTTTTTAAATTTGCATTACGCGGTATTTCAATATGCTCTGTTTGGGAATGATGTGGTTTGCAAGTATGGGCGGACCTATATGAGGTCTAGTGTGTGCGGTCGTCCACACTGAATTTTTATAAAAATATATTTTCAGTAAGGAAATTACATTAAATTATTTTTCGGCATAGATATTATATATAATATCTATTCGATAAATTTTAAATAAATTAAGATTGACGTTCTTGGCTTCATTTTCTATATTTAGATAAATTGTACAAAAATCCCACTAAAAGCGTAGGTGTTTTTTTATATTTAGAAAATTATACATTTCTCAATATTTAAACAAATTGTAAAAAAATTATTAAAATATGACAGCATTGTAAAAAAGTTGACATTAATATAGTATAGATTTTTTATAATATTTGCTAATTAAAATTTTTAATTGAATTAGTACTCCGTTCACAAAGAAAAAATATCATAGTCCGAAACAGAGTCATAGTGCATACGATTTCTTTTTCCAAACGCAAAAATATTTGCTCGGCCGCACTGCAAGGAGACGAATGTGAATTGTTGAAGTGTTTGTGATGTGCATAATTTGTCAAGTAATATATCTTTCTTAGACAGAGCTTTAGATACTATATCTTTAGTGAAGATCTTCTGCACCCACTAAATAATATTTACTTGCATCGCACATAACATACAATCAATTTAGTATGTATTTAAAAGAGTTCAAGATCAACTTCAGCCGCATATAGAATGCAATGATGATAAGAGTAAACGGGTCGCATAGATACCCAACAATAAATTGTCTTTTTTTTAGCATGAGAGTTGTTATTAGCATCCAATTCTCGCTATTCGCGGTCCAATTTCTATGAGTTATTACACGCTTTTTGAAAATACGTCATGTACAAGTATTTTTAGGAAAATTATTCAACATAAAAATTGTAGATCTCATCGAGATCTACAACTTTCGTGTTGAACAATTTTCCTAAAAATGCATGTACAAGACGTATTTACAAAAAATACGCTCATGTTTCAATCAGGGAGGCAATACGTCTTGTGCGTGCATTTTTAGGAAAAGTGTTCAACACGAAAGTTGTAGATCTCGACGATATCTACACTTTTCATGTTGAACAATTTTCCTAAAAATGCATGTACAGAGCGTATTTTCAAAATGTGGGTAATAACTAATAAAAATTGGACTGTGAATAGCGAGAATTGGACTGCTAATAACAACTCTCTTTTAGTAACCACCGCAAAGAAATTTAGCACCGGCGACGTTTTGATTCGAGCTTTTTCCCGTTGTCCCGAACAAAGTCATAAGCGCTGTTTTGGGAGGATTTTTTTGGGGGAGCTACACATCACATTGTTTTGAAAAATCGAGCAAAATGTAAAGTTAGTCGGGGACAGCGACAAATTCAATCCACGTAAAACTACGGTCCAACTACAGGGAGCCACCGCGAATTGTCTTCTACAACACATTGCTATCTCGTGGAACACTCTCGCGTGCTCTCTTGCAGATCAATCTTCTCATGGGGTTTTCACGTGCGCATTCTATCGCGATACGCCATCTTGTTGAGCTCACCATGAAAACTCAACTACTTTGGTTGTTGGAAACTGTCTAACGAATCGTACGTCGAGGAGTTGAAGTATTTTGTGAGGATTTCATCGCTCAAAAAGTATTGTCCGCGAATCAATTTACCATCGACATCATATTCAAAAAAGTGCGAATAGCGAGAATTCTGCGTATTTAAGCTCTAAACTCGTTAAATCTAAAGAATTCAATAATTTTGTTTATTACTTGGAAGTGGAACCATAGTTGTTTGCCTAAGGTTTTAGATAAATATTACTCGCAAGCACGCGAGGATGAGAACGAGGGAAAATAATCAATTACGAAACTAATGTGTTCTAGCGATGATCAGGGGGACTTATATAGGGCCCAGTGTGTGCGGCCATCCACCCTAAATTTTTTAAAAAATGTTTATTTATTTATAGAAATTAAATTATATTGCAACTATTCATTAAATTTTCAATAAAACAAGATTGTCATAGTGGTCACGATCTCATGATTTAATGAAAGGTAATGTATTCTATTATTCATGATATCATAATTTTACCAACTTTTTTAAAAAAAAAATCATAAAAAATGTAGATTTTCTTATATATAAACAAAAATAACACAAGTCTTTATCCCATCATAGTGGGGTCGGCTATATGGATCATTTCTTATATCTAGATATTACATAGAAAATCATTAAAAATAAGAGTATTTAGACATACTGTATCAAAAAATTCGCTAAAAATGTGATCATGATGAAAAAAATATGGCATTAGTATAATATAGACATATATTTTTATATTTATTGATTATTTTTTAAAAAAAAAAAATTTATATGTTCATCACCGACGCATGCTTTAAAATTAAAGGGCGGTGTTTTGGATTATTCTCTGTTCCTTTCACGGATCTTAATTTCATCATATCTGAAAAAAAAATATTTGGATTTAGGCTCCCTTTGGCACAAAGGTGCGGTGGTTATGAAATTCATGGTGCGTTTGGTTCGGCTTATTTGCTCCGGTGAGTTTGGATAAAAACGTCATTGTCATGCCAAACATTTTATGCTTATAACTAGTTTCTTTTCTTGATAATGGTAGTAACATTTGTCATACCAAACATACATTCTATGACAATGACAATTTTGTCCAAACTCACCGGAGCAAATAAGCCGAGCCAAACGAATCCTTAGTTCGTGAACGACTAACCTCACCTAAGAAACTTCAACTATTTTTATGTTCAAAACTAGTTTTCTTTTCTTTGTGGCGGTCATAGCCATTGTTTTGCCAGACATGCATTCGATGATGATGGTGGTTTTGGCTAAAATCATGGAGCGAAAAAAACAGCACCAAACAGAGCCTTAATCATAGGGCGCTGATATCCGCACTGCAATTTTGGCTATCCGCACTCTATTTGTATGAGTTATTACGTGTCTTTTGGAAATACGCCTTGTGCTTGCATTTTTAGGAAAAGTGTTCAACACAAAAGTTGTAGATCTCGAGATCTACAACTTTCGTGTTGAACACTTTTCCTAAAAATGCAAGCACAAGACGTATTGCAGCCCTGATTGAAATATAGGCGTAACTATAGCGAATTTTTAGAAATACGCCTTGTCATGCATTTTTAGGAAAAGTGTCCAACACGAAAGTTGTAGATCTCGACGAGATATACAACTTTCGTGTTATACACCTTTCCTAAAAATGCATGTACAAGACGTATTTCCAAAAAAATGCTTAATAACTCGTACAAATAGAGTGCGGATAGCCAAAACTGCAGTGCGGATATCAGCGCCCTAATCATATTACATAGAAAAAATAGGTGGCTCGAACAATCCGAATAAATTTTCAGTGCGCCTTCCTCACGCACCACTCGTATTTCTTCGCATTGCATCTTGCGGCCGCCCTCACCTGCTCGATCCCGACCGAAGAAGCTCTGTTCGACTCCCTGATCCTCGTCCAGATCGCAACTAGCTTTCCGCCTCTTCCACATACGTTGGTGTGAAGGCAGCAGCAGCGAGCGGTTCGGGTTTAGCGTGTACACTTCAAGTCGGGTTACAAACCTGAGTGGGGGTCTATTAAGAGAAATTAATTAATTTTAATTTATATATGGCAACCGGTTCCTTCCTAAATGAGTGGCTGTGAGAATATTGGAAAACACGTTTTTTCTTTAAATGGGATATCTGTGTGTGCAGCTGTTTAATAGAGAGAAAAATTGGGGCGTTCGGTTTTAACAGGGAAAATAGTTGTTATGGAAAATCGGTCGTCGAGTGCAGATAAAAATCTCCTGTTCAAAATAAATTTTCTAACGGCAAAAGAGCGGTTACAAAAAAATAACAACGCACAAAAAATAAAGATCAAGCACCACAAGCAAGAACACAGAAATTTAAGTGGTTCCCCGAAAAATTGAAAATGGGTACGTCCACTGTGCAGGCAGAGATCAATTATTTAATAGTTTCTCAAACATACAATACGACTAATATGCAAGGGGAAAATTAAATCGAGATAAAGAGATGAAAATCTCGAACCCTCCAAGATTCGGTCGTACGCGTTGCGACGAGAAACAAATCAGCGGCGGAAGACGAAGTTGGCGGCTTGATGCGAGAAGAAATACGAACTCCGACAAGAGGTCTAGGGATCGGCTACAGAGAGAAACCGAATAAGATCCAGCCCGGAAAACTGCTTGCCGAAGACGAAGGCCGGTCGGAGGAAGCACTAGCCAAATAACTTCTGATTGTCGAAAGAAAACTGCTACTGCACCTCCCAGATTGTAGATCTCAATAATTGCTTGTCTTATCTCCGGATGGGGGGGTTGCCTCCTATTTATATGAGAGAAAACGAAATCTCTCAATTATGAGAGAATATCACAAGCCAAATTTGGCTCAGCCCAAAATAGCAAGAGGATTATTCTCCTCATGATATATTTCCATAAGATGAATACGCCTGAATATGGAAACCAATAGGCACGCGGATTGATGAGGTGTCGCGATCTCAATAATCCGGGCACACGGATTCGTGAGGTGTCACAAATCCAACAAATAGCAAGGGGTGTTTTTGAGTGTGCTGTTCGAGGAGTGTTAAGGCCTGGCTTTCTCTCGGTGGAGTTTTTCTTTTGGTTCCTGTGCGGAAGCTTTAGGGAAGAAGGCGGATGCTCTAGGGAAGAAGACGGGAAAGGTTGCTGAGGGTCTACGGAGCTTCCATTCGGTGGAGTTAGTGGGCGGGATCTTTCACGTGTGAGGGTTGCAATTGCTGTTGGTTTGCATTTCCTTTTCTCTCCTCCCCGCAGACGTAGTCTTTTCTTTTGCCGAACTGCATTAACAACCCGGTCTCTTGATTGCTATGTTATTTTATGTTTTGATTCCGCTGTGTTTGCATTTTGGATTTGGTATTGCCTGTGTTGGATGCATTGTGTGCACTTAATTTAGAGGAGGCAGTTGAGTCTGAGGATTGTCCGGAAGGGATGACCGAGAAGACGTGGTTGAAGATGAATAGGAGTGCTTGCGGTTTGATCCGTAATTGTGTGACACAGGATATCAAGTATGACATCATGACAGAAACTTCAGCGGTGAAGATGTGGGGATTCTTGGAGAGCAAGTACATGACAAAGAGTGTGGAGAATAGACTTCACATGAAGCGTCGTCTCTACATATTTACAATGCGCAAGGGGGTTTCTATTGATGATCATTTAAATGAATTTACTAAATTGCTTGCAGATCTATTCAATTTGGATGAGGAAGTGAAGGATGAAGACAAAGCGTTACTATTGCTGAACTCGCTACCCAACTCGTATGAGAATTTCACCATGACTCTCATACACGGGACAGACGTTTTGGAATATGGAGAGGTGACCGCTGCTTTGTTAAATCATGAGTTCCGCAGGAGAGACAAAGAGTCTTCCAAGGCGGAGTCAGTCGAGGTCTTGTCACTTCAGAGGGGTAGATCTGACAAGAAAAAGAGTTGGTTAAAAAGGGGGTCTAGCAATGGCCACTTTCAGAAGCGTGATAAGTCACGTGATTGCAGTCTTGGGAAGAATCAGTGTGCTTATTGTATGGAGGAAGGTCACTGGAAGTGGGATTGTCCTAAGATCAAGAATGCGAACAAAGGAGATCACAAGGGGCCAAATGCCAATATTTCTCAGGTGAAGATGATAGAGGCTGAGTCAGATGTTTCTTTGTCTACTGTGGATCAGTGCTTGATTTCTGATGAGTCAAGTTGGATTCTTGACTCTGGCGCTACCTACCATATTTGTCCATTCAGGGAATGGTTTAGCTCTCACAAGACACTGGATGGTGGGTTGTCATTGTTAGCAACAATCATGCATGTCGTACAGTTGAAGTTGGCAGCATATTTATCAAGATGCATGATGGCACAGTTAGAGAAGTGATAGAGGTACGCCATGTCCCAGAGATCAGGAAGAATCTACTTTCAGTTGGGGCATTGGAGGCAAAGGGCTACAAGGTAGTTATATATGAAGGAATTCTAAGGATTTCTAAGGGAGCATTGGTATTCATGCGTGGTGAGCGTCACCACAATCTCTACTATCTTCAAGGGAAGACAATGACTGGATCTACAGCTGTGGTGGAGGATTCTTCTGATGCTACTACTTGGTGGCATATGCGTTTAGCCCATGCTGGTGAGCTTTCTCTTCTTGTTTTGCATAATATGGGTTTAATTAAAGGTTCAAACACTTGTAAACATGGTTTTTGTGAACATTGTGTGTTTGGCAAGAAGACACGTGTGTCCTTTGGTACCGTCATCCATAGTACTAAAGGAATTTTGGATTATGTTCACACGCATGTTTGGTGCCCAACTAAAACAATTCGTTGGGTCGAAGTCAATATTTTGTCTCTTTTATAAATGACTTTTCTAGGTATGTATGGGCGTACACATTGAAGCACAAAAGTGAAGTTCTAGAAAAGTTCATTATTTGGAAGAAATTGGTAAAGAATCAGACTGGCAGGCGCATTAGATATCATCAGATCAGACAATAGAGGCGAGTACACGTCTAATGCTTTCTTGCAGGAGTGTTAGAAATTTGTTATTGATCACCATTTCACAGTTAGAGAGACACCGCAACAGAACGGGGTGGCAGAGCGCATGAACCGTACCTTGGTGGAAAAGGTGCGATGTATGTTGTCCAATTCGGGGAAGGACAGAGTTTTTTGGGCTGAAGCCATGGATTATGCTTGCCATTTGGTGAACCGTCTGCCTTCTGCAGCCATTGGGAATTTGACTCCCATGGAGAAGTGGCCAAGTCACCCTGCTAGGGACTATGAGCAGTTGAAGATCTTTGGGTGTCCATCTTATTATCATGTCGGTAATGATAAGTTGGAACCTAGAGCTCAAAAGGCAGTCTTCTTGGGATTCATGCATGGGGTTAAAGGCTACAAATTGTATGACCATGTTGATAAGAAGATTGTGATTAGCATGGATGTTACTTTTGATGAGGCGAGCATGTTGAAGCCTAGATGCTCTCAACAGGTGGAGAGTTCAGGGAAGACCACAGACGGCTTACAGATTGTGGAGCTTGATGTTGCTCATATTGTTCCACATGATTCTTCTATTGAGCAACATGTACCTGGACATATTGCAGCAGATGGCTTACAGATCTTGGTCAGGAGGATGTAGATGCCGAAGAAGATGTTGGGGGGGGGGGGCTCCCGTTGAGGAGTCAATTGCGAGATGCAGGACTAGGCAGACAAATGTCCCAAAACCTTCGCGGTTGAGGGATCATATTGCATTTGCACTATCAGCAACTGAAGCTGATATTCCAAGTCACTTTAAAGAGGCTATGGAGAGTCCCGAAGGTGAGCAGTGGAAGGTAGCCATGGATGAAGAAATGGAGTCCCTTTACAAAATTAACACTTGGAGTTTGGTAAAGGTGCCTCCTGGGAAGAGGGCTATTGGGTGCAAGTGGGTGTATGCTAAGAAGGTAAGATCTCCTGGAGAAGCTGATGTGCGGTTCAAGGCAAGGTTGGTAGCAAAAGGTTTTGCGCAGCGTGAAGGGATTGATTATGACGAAGTGTTTTCCCCTGTAGTCAAACATCCCTCCATCCGTGTATTGCTTGCTCTTGTTACACAGTTTGGTCTGATACTTAAACAGCTTGATGTGAAAACAACATTCCTACACGGGGAACTTGAGGAGGAGATCTACATGCATCAACCGCCTGGGTATGGTGCCACCCATAAAGACTTGGTGTGCAAACTGAACAAGTTCTTGTATGGGTTGAGGCAATCACCACGAATGTGGTATAGAAAATTTGATCAGTTTATGCAGAGGGAAAATTTTGAGCAGAGCCAGTTTGACCATTGTGCTTATTATAAGCAACTTCCGGGAGGTGTGTACATTTACCTCTTATTATATGTTGATGACATGCTTATTGTCTCTTCTAGCAGTTGGAGATTGACAAGGTGAAGAAGCAATTATTCAAGAGTTTTGAAATGAAGGATTTGGGTGAAGCCCAGAAAATTCTTGGCATGGAGATTCAACGTGACAAATCAGCTGGTAGAGTTTGGCTTTGCCAGAAGGCTTACTTGGAGAAGGTCCTGAAGAAAATTGGTGTTGATGCATCAACCAAAGCGGTGAGTGTTCCTTTAGCATCACACTTTCAGTTGAACGTTGATTTATGTCCTAAAGATGATGCTGAAAGGAAGGAGATGTGGTCGGTTCCGTATGCCAGTGCAGTGGGGAGTCTTATGTATGCTATGATGTGTACTAGACCGGATATAGCACAGGTTGTTGGAGTTGTTAGCAGATTCATGCATGATCCAGGGAGGGGTCATTGGAATGCTGTGAAGTGGATACTTAGGTATCTGAAAGGTACCGTTGATACAGGCTTGATGTTTGAGAGGCAGTCATCAGTAGCTAACTTATGTGTGGGGTATGTAGATTCGGACTTTGTCAGTGACATAGATAGACGCAAATCCACTTCTGGTTATTTATTCATGTTGGCAGGTGCTCCAGTTGGGTGGAGGTCTACACTACATGCCACAGTTGCATTGTCTACCACTGAGGCAGAATATATGGCTTTGACGGAGGCGATGAAGGAGGCTATCTGGATGCAAGGTTTGTTGGATGATCTGGGTGTGGAGCAGGATCACTTGATGGTACATTGTGAAAGTCAGAGTGCAATTTTCTTGGCAACCAATCCAGTTTATCATGCTCGAACAAAGCACATTGACGTTCGGTACCATTTTGTTCGTGATCTGATTGAGGAAGGTGATATTCTACTTCAAAAGGTTGATTCGAAGGACAACCCAGCGGATATGATGACAAAGGTGTTACCAGCGCAGAAATTTAATTACTGCAAGGCGTTGGTGAACATCCGTGCTTAGTGTTGATTGCCCTTTTGGGCATTTGGGGGAACTACATCGGCTTGATTCCTTTGGGAGGGGGATATGTAGGCATCCAACTTGTTGGCGCAGTCTATGTACTTGTATTCATCCAACATTTTTAATAAAATTGTAGGATGAGGTGGAGATTGTGAACGTAGCAGCTGTGAGCGGTTCGGGTTTAGCGTGTCCACTTCAAGTCGGGTTACAAACCTGAGTGGGGGGTCTATTAGGAGAAATTAATTAATTTTAATTTATATATGGCAACCGGTTCCTTCCTAAATGAGTGACTGTGAGAATATTGGAAAACACGTTTTTTCTTTAAATGGGATATCTGTGTGTGCAGCGATTTAATAGAGAGAAAAATTGGGGCGTTCAGTTTTAACAGGGAGAATAGCAAGGGGCATTTTTGAGTGTGATGTTCGAGGAGTGTTAAGGCCTGGCTTTCTCTTGGTGGAGTTTTTCTTTTGGTTCCTGTGCGGAAGCTTTAGGGAAGAAGGCGGATGCTCTAGGGAAAAAGGCGGGAAAGGTTGTCGAGGGTCTACGGAGCTTCCATTCGGTGGAGTTAGTGGGCGGGATCTTTCACGTGTGAGTGCTGCTGCTGCTGCTGTTGGTTTGCGTTTCTCTTTCTCTCCTCCCGGCAGACGTAGGCTTTTCTTTTGCCGAACTGCGTTAACAACTCGGTCTCTTGATTGCTGTGTTATTTTAGGTTTTGATTCCGCTGTGTTTGCATTTTGGATTTGGTACTGCCCGTGTTGTTGGACAAATCGCAGGAACATTATCTAATCATTCGATCTAAAATAATAATTATTATTTTCATTTCAAATAATCTATTCGAAATTTCGGGGCGTTACAGAACCTGTCTCAGATAACACAAGGACGCGAGGAAGAAAACATAGACTCTATTAGGGGGTGGATCTGTGCTGACCTGAGACATATATAATGAGTCTTATTTATAGGCAAATTCTTCTAAGGGAAAAATAGTCTTAAAGGCCTCCGGATAGCTCCCTTCGCCTTAACTAAATTGCTATATGTAGACCAAAATAGTATACGAACAGCTCCTCGCGTCTTTTCGTAAATACTAATCGCAGCCCCTACTGGTCCGCGGATAGTGAGAGAGGACTAAGGAGTCAGGTTGATCCGAACTCGCCTCGCTCGCCCTTTGAGCGAGTGCAGCTGGGGCAACTAGGTCGTATTCTACTCACCGAGGGCGAGTTCTAAAGGAGCGAGCTCGCCTGAGGCCAGGCCAGGCTCGCCTCGCCCTAGGCCAGAAGGAGCTTTGTCGTCGGGACGGGTTGTTCACATCGTCTAGATGAACCACACTCACATTGTCGAGAAGAGGGATCATGTCGTTGAGAAGGTCCATGACGTCGAGAAGAGATCACGTCGATAAGAGTTATGGCGTCGATGGGGTGTACTCGCTTCACCCTACCCTGGGCGAGTAAGACCGTCATGGGGTCTACTCGTCGGCTGCTGCTGGTCTACTCGCCGAGCACAAGTTGGTCTACTCGCCGAATACGTGTTGGACACTAAATGCACCATAAAAATATGAGGATTAAATTCAATCATTAAGGCTATATTATTTCAATATTTTATTTTCTCAAAATAATTCAAATTATGAATAGAATTATAGATAAATGTGCTCCAAATATTCCAAGACTTTAAATATATATTACTAATCTCATAGTAATTATCTAACCAAAATTTAAGGTCCATCCTATGAGAATTGACGGAAAAATACACAAAATATGATAAGCCTATAGTTTATATCACACTTACTTCAAAAATTAATTCAAAGAGTATGCTCATCTTCAAAAAATGTGCTACACCATTTTGAAAAGCCCAGACCAAGACCTACAAAGTTCGTGCTGACTACTTGGTATGGTTCAGCCTCTAAGACACTTAGAATTCAATTTGAAGTTTCTGTACATGATGGGGTGCCAATAAGAGGGAATGAAATGAATACAACTATAGTTCTAAATTTAAATACGCACAGTTCTTATAACAGATCAACCGACACAGAAACACGTAGGTTGAAAAATGACAGTCCACCACAACAGATCCGTTGTCGATCCGATGTGGGGATCTACCAATCATTAGTTCAACGTTTTTAAGGTAATCAGACGGTCCCTTGATCGCCTTCAACCTCAAGCCAACGACAACGATTTCTCCCGCCTGGACGGAGTTTTCGGGGTTCCTCCATTGCCGTCCGACCATCACCACAACTCGCCACCACCACCAGCAGTTTCGTCGTGATGAGGGCCATCCATTGGCGGTGGTCCGATGACCAGAATTCCAAAGTCATTCCGACAGCCATTCTTCATCATCAAATTGAGTGAAACCAGAGCAAAATTGAGCTCGATTTCATTCCTAAATCATTCTAGGATGAGTATATAAGGGGAAGATGAGGAAATCTCACCTCTAGAGGCAGTGTCCTCCTGGAACGGGTTTGTGATGAAATGGCTTAGTCGGCCTTGAGCTCTCCATGCCTCATGAGGTCTTCCACTCGATTTCTATGCTTAGAACTATTGTTTGGGATATTTGTGAGCTAACTGAGGGGCTAAGGGGGGCTTTTATAGGATGAGAAAGGAGATACCATTTCCCCCTCCCTTCCTCCCTATTCGGCCATGACTACATCTAAGTGCCTTATTGTCACATTCTACTTGATCCCGGTACCTTAAGAGGATGGCTCTTGGCTTCCCTAGATGAAAGAAGGTCATACACACCTCAATAATTCATCTTGAAGCGCTTTCAATTCGCGCAAATTTCCTCTTAATGAAGCTTTGACCTTTGACTTTGATTAATTAGCCTAATCATGCCCCATCTAATTTTGGTCATGGGGTTTGAGTCAAGATGAGGATGGGGAGTGATTCTTGAGTCATTGGGCTAGTGTAGGGTTAAGATATTTGTTAATGAAGGTTTTAGGTTTAATTGAACCATGATTTGACCCTGGTTAATTTTGGTTGACCAAATTCAACATTTTGGTGGGCTGACTAGCTTAGGCCACGAAGAATGTTTTGTCTAGCTCAATTGGTCATGAATGAGGTCAAATGGGCTTTGGATAGCTCACTTAGGTTTTGGTGCACATTTCACAATTTAAGGGTTTCACCCCATCTCCAAGGTAAGGTGATACACCAATTCGGTGTCAATGTGCTTCTAGGGTCCTCATTTAGAATTGGGATGCTACAAGTTTGATTGACCAACACACATTGAATAAATATGCCCGGTGAAACAGAAAGGGCGACACGGAAGCAAGGTAACAAATTTTAATTGTTGAATTTTAACAAAAACAAAATTTAAGGTGTGAATTATTTCCAAAAATTAAATATTAATTAAATTATAAATTCGAAATAAATTTATATGAGAGTTTTTTTAAATCTTAATTATCTCTTTAATTTCCCATATACCTCCGACTTCCAAAATCCCCCTCTTTTAATGTTAGTGTTAATAAATAATAACCCTATTTAACCCCCCCCCCCCCTAAAACCGAGCCAAGCTGCGAAGGGTGTGCATAAAAAACCGAAACCGATCGAACCAAACCGAACCGATCAAGCCGAACCGATTTTCAGGCCGAAACGATCGGTTCGGTTCGGTTTCGGTTTAGGGGGGCTGAAAACCGACATCATTTCTGTTGAAACCGACAACTCGGTCTTCGTGGAGTTCGGGGTCCCAAAAAAGGGGTGGTCTCACACCTACTTCTCTCGAGCCAACTCTCTAGGCAAGAGCACTTGGACTTCGAAACGGACTCTAGGCTACAGCGAGGAGGTCCCACCTCACACCCGGAAGACCTGAGAGATCTTCCCCTCCCTAGCCAATGCTGAACCAGAAGCACCAAAGGAGAGCTCTAAGGGAAGAAGAAGATCCGAAGTTTGGAAATTTCAAGTCTTCCACTTTAGTGCCCCTTAGGGTCTATTTATAGGTTTTCCAAGTTGGGCTGCAAATGGCCAAAAACTGATCTGCCAGATTACCAAAATACCATCGGATCTGGACTGCGAATAGCCAAAACTGGGCTGCAAATAGCCAAATCCCGCTGTTCTGGGATACTAAACGCAGATCAACCCCCCCTCCTCTGGAACTGGACGAGAGGGGTTACCTCGCGGAGCTCGGCGAGCCTCCTCGCTGGGGTGGGGCGAGACCAAGGGTCTTCCCCCTTACCAGGGTCGGGGGCGAGAGAGGGGGTCGGCCCCCCTCCTCCTCTCGCCCCTAGCTGGGCGCGGGCGAGAGGGGGGGGCACCCGCCCCTCCTCCTCTCGCCCCTAGCTGCTCTCGCCCCTAGCTGGGCGAGGGCGAGAGGGGGGCACCCGCCCCTCCTCCTCTCGCCCCTAGCTGGGCGAGGGCGAGAGGGGGGGTGGGGCGCCCGCCCCTCCTCCTCTCGCCCCTAGCTGGGCGCGAGCGAGAGGGGGGGCACCCGCCCCTCCTCCTCTCGCCCCTAGCTGGGCGAGGGCGAGAGGGGGGGCACCCGCCCCTCCTCTCGCCCCTAGCTGGGCGCGGGCGAGAGGGGGGGGCACCCGCCCCTCCTCCTCTCGCCCCTAGCTGGGCGAGGGAGAGAGGGGGGCACCCGCCCCTCCTCCTCTCGCCCCTAGCTGGGCGAGGGCGAGAGGGGGGCACCCGCCCCTCCTCCTCTCGCCCCTAGCAGGGCGCGAGCGAGAGGGGGGCACCCGCCCCTCCTCCTCTCGCCCCTAGCTGGGCGAGGGCGAGAGAGGGGGCACCCGCCCCTCCTCCTCTCGCCCCTAGCTGGGCGCGGGCGAGAGGGGGGGCACCCGCCCCTCCTCCTCTCGCCCCTAGCTGGGCGCGGGCGAGAGGGGGGGGGGGGGGGGGGGGGCGCCCGCCCCTCCTCCTCTCGCCCCTAGCTGGGCGAGGGCGAGAGGGGGGGCGCCCGCCCCTCCTCCTCTCGCCCCTAGCTGGGCGAGGGCGAGAGGGGGGGCGCCCGCCCCTCCTCCTCTCGCCCCTAGCTGGGCGAGGGCGAGAGGGGGGGGCACCCGCCCCTCCTCCTCTCGCCCCTAGCTGGGCGCGGGCGAGAGGGGGGGCGCCCGCCCCTCCTCCTCTCGCCCCTAGCTGGGCGCGGGCGAGAGGGGGGGCGCCCGCCCCTCCTCCTCTCGCCCCTAGCTGGGCGCGGGCGAGAGGGTGGGCGCCCGCCCCTCCTCCTCTCGCCCCTAGCTGGGCGCGGGCGAGAGGGGGGGGCACCCGCCCCTCCTCCTCTCGCCCCTAGCTGGGCGAGGGCGAGAGGGGGGCACCCGCCCCTCCTCCTCTCGCCCCTAGCTGGGCGAGGGCGAGAGGGGGGGGCACCCGCCCCTCCTCCTCTCGCCCCCTCACTTGCCTCTTACTCCAGCTGGGTGAGCAGGAGGTTTCTACCTCTACCGCTCTCCCTCCTTTCTCCCTATCTTGGATCATACCACATACGTGGCCCGGATGCACTCTTGGGTCCTGGCAACCTACTCGGCGGATATAGGGTTGTACAGACACGTCTCGGTGGCCCTCCACGCTGGGCCTCACTTGATGGATATGGGGGTTGTACACAATCCTCGCTCTTTGCGAGGTTGGCACAACTTCGGAAAGAAAAGTCCAAGCCCAAATATCCATCGAGGGGGGCAGAACCTCGCCCCCGAGGCACGTTTGACTCATCCAGCTAGTGAGAGCCTGGAGTGAGGAGGACATCTCAGCGTTGAACTTACCCCTCCGAGGATCATTCGACCCACCCAGCTGGTGAGAGCCTGGAGTGAGGAGGACATCTCGATGGCAAGCTCTTCCTTCCGAGGATCATTCGACCCACCCAGCTAGTGAGAGCCTGGAGTGAGGAGGACATCTCAGCGTTGAACTTACCCATCCGAGGATCATTCGACCCACCCAGCTAGTGAGAGCCTGGAGTGAGGAGGACATCTCGATGACAAGCTCTTCCTTCCGAGGATCATTCGACCCACCCAGCTAGTGAGAGCCTGGAGTGAGGAGGACATCTCAGCGTTGAACTTACCCATCCGAGGATCATTCGACCCACCCAGCTAGTGAGAGCCTGGAGTGAGGAGGACATCTCGATGGCAAGCTCTTCCTTCCAAGGATCATTCGACCCACCCAGCTAGTGAGAGCCTGGAGTGAGGAGGACATCTCGGCGTTGAACTTACCCATCCGAGGATCATTCGACCCACCCAGCTAGTGAGAGCCTGGAGTGAGGAGGACATCTCGATGGCAAGCTCTTTCTTCCGAGGATCATTCGACCCACCCAGCTAGTGAGAGCCTGGAGTGAGGAGGACATCTCGATGGCAAGCTCTTCCTTCCGAGGATCATTCGACCCACCCAGCTAGTGAGAGCTTGGAGTGAGGAGGACATCTCGGCGTTGAACTTACCCATCCGAGGATCATTCGACCCACCCAGCTAGTGAGAGCCTGGAGTGAGGAGGACATCTCGATGGCAAGTTCTTCCTTCCGAGGATCATTCGACCCACCCAGCTAGTGAGAGCCTGGAGTGAGGAGGACATCTCAGCGTTGAACTTACCCATCCGAGGATCATTCGACCCACCCAGCTAGTGAGAGCCTGGAGTGAGGAGGACATCTCGATGGCAAGCTCTTCCTTCCGAGGATCATTCGACCCACCCAGCTAGTGAGAGCCAGGAGTGAGGAGGACATCTCGGCGTTGAACTTACTCATCCGAGGATCATTCGACCCACCCAGCTAGTGAGAGCCTGGAGTGAGGAGGACATCTCGATGGCAAGTTCTTCCTTCCGAGGATCATTCGACCCACCCAGCTAGTGAGAGTCTGGAGTGAGGAGGACATCTCGATGGCAACTTACTAATCATATAAGCAAAATAACTTCATCCATCTAATGGGGGGATTTCCCTTGTCAAAACCTCCTGACCCAACCAGCGAGGGGTAGAACTTGCTACAATGGAAAACCACAAAAAACAAAAAATAAACACAACATACCCCCCCCCCCCCATGGCACTCGCCTCTCAGGCTGCCTGCGCGAGATGATCATTCCTCTGCTTCTCCTGCCACTCCCATCCTGCTCATGCTCTCCATGATCTTCTCCATCTCCTCCGCCCCTGCTTGCCAAGAGATGCTGTTGACGGCTGTGGCGTAGCAGTGCCTCGCCATCCTAGGGTCTCCGCGGATCCTGACTTGGATTCCTCCAGTGTTGAACTTGAGGCACTGGTGGAAGGACGATGGTACGCATCGGAAGGCGCTGATGAGGGGTCTTCCGAAGATGGCATTATAACTGCTAGGAGCGTCAACTATGACGAACCGACAGTTCCTTGAACCTCCCCCCATCGTCACTTGGAGTCCAATTCCACCCTCTACCTCTTTCTTTTCTCCGGAGAATCCGAACAAGGGCCCATCTGAGGCCAGCACCCTCCTTGTCTCCACCTTCAACTCATCAAATGCTTTCTTGAAAATGACATTGACAGAGCTCCCGTTGTCAACGAGGATCCGAGAGACAGTGTAACCTTCGATGGCTGTCTGAATGACTAGCGCATCACAGAATGGATCCTCGTGATCTGGCATGTCCTTGCTTGAGAAAGTGATTTTCTCCTCGGGAGGTGGGCCTGTGACGTTAAAGCGACGTTGCGTCGAAATACGGAGTGGAGGCTTGCCTTACGAGTGGCCTCGATCCCTACCCCCCCCCCCCCGTGGATTACCGCGACCCGTCCTTTGGCTCCCACGTCAGTTCGGTCCTCGCAGATGTCATCGTCCACTACTGCTCCAGGTGGAACTTCTTCAATCCGCACCGGCAGCTGCTGTTGTGTCTGACCTCTCGCCTCTCTCACCTCCAAGAACTCTGGGCAGGTAGTTGTTGCATGCCCCTCTGCTTGGTGGTAGTCGCAGTATGGCACCACCCTTCCCCCCCTTCTCCTACGGGCTGGGATGTCTTTTGCTTCAACTCCTCCTCCTCCTCTTCGAATCGCCATAGCTTGAGCTGGTGGGGGTAGGAGATGCCTAGGGACCTGCCTCCAAGGAGGAGGGTTTGGCCTCCCTTGGCCTCCGTAGAAGTTTCCCCCTCCTTGGGCGAGACCCCTCCCTTGCTCCTGACCCCCCTGGGGTCCCTGGTACCCTTGACCCCTCTGCTCTTCCCTCCTCCTTCCTTCCTGCTGCCTGGGGCCACCTTGCTCTCTTGGCTCGGCCTCTACCAACTTTGCCAACTTCTTTGCCAGCCCCGGGTTTGCCGCCTCGGTGGCTACCTCCTTTGCAGCTTTTTCCATCAGGTCCTCAAAGGACAAGGGAGGCTTCCTAGTTAGGCGCATTTTGAAAAGGCTCTCTCGTAACCCTACAGTGAAAGCCATCTGGAGGGCATACCCTGACACCTCCTGGATGTTCAGGATCTCCTCCTGGAATCTGTCCATGTACTGGGCCAACGTCTCCTCGTGCCTCTGCTTGATCAGGAAAATGGACTCAGCATTCTTCTTCCTCTTCTTGGATGTGGAGAAGCGTAGCTGGAAACTTCGGCCCAAGTCCTCGAAGTTGTAAATGGAGCCAACCGGGAGCTGGTGGAACCAGTCCCTGGCTTTGTCCTTCAGGGTGGTGGCGAAGAGACGACACTTGAACGCGCCCGTCATGGGCCTGATTGAGACGGTGTCCTCGAACCACTGCAGGTGCTGGACGGGATCATCCTTCCCGGTATAGAAAGTCATGTTGGGCTCCTTGAAGCCTTCCGGGATGGGAGCCGAGATGATCAGCTCGCTAAAGGGTGACCCCCCACTCGCCGGCTTCGCGAGCTCCACTTGCGCGACTCCTGCTCCGGGCGAGACCCCACTCACCGGGCTAGGAAAAAGCACTCGCCCGACGAGGTCTCGCTCGCCGCTCTCAGTCGCTGGTTCCTTGCCCGGCCGACCCCCTGGGGCAACCTCTCCTGACCCCCCCTGGGCGAGCACTCCTTGCGACCCAGAAGGTGGTGTCTGGGGGGAGGGAGCTGAGCAATCACCTCCCCTGGTGATGCCTTGGAGCAGCTCCATGATTCCCTTGATGGCCGTCATGAACTCTCCCCTTCCTACCACCTCACTTGGGATGTGAGACCCCTCATCGTCTCCTCCTCCGAGGTCTCCTGCCATGAGATTTGGTTCAAGAACTTCTGTGCTGACCACTCTCCACGCTCACCGCACCAAAATGTTGAAACCGACAACTCGGTCTCCGTGGAGTTCGGGGTCCCAAAAAAGGGGTGGTCTCACACCTACTTCTCTCGAGCCAACTCTCTAGGCAAGAGCACTTGGACTTGGAAACGGACCCTAGGCTACAGCGAGGAGGTCCCACCTCACACCTGGAAGACCTGAGAGATCTTCCCCTCCCTAGCCAATGCTGAACCAGAAGCACCAAAGGAGAGCTCTAAGGGAAGAAGAAGATCCGAAGTTTGGAAATTTCAAGTCTTCCACTTTGGTGCCCCTTAGGGTCTATTTATAGGTTTTCCAAGTTGGGCTGCAAATAGCCAAAAACTGATCTGCCTGATTACCAAAATACCATCGGATCTGGACTGCGAATAGCCAAAACTGGACTGCAAATAGCCAAATCCCGCTGTTCTGGGATACTAAACGCAGATCAACCCCCCCTCCTCTGGAACTGGGCGAGAGGGGTTACCTCGCGGAGCTCGGCGAGCCTCCTCGCTGGGGTGGGGCGAGACCAAGGGTCTTCCCCCTTACCAGGGTCGGGGGCGAGAGAGGGGGTCGGCCCCCCTCCTCCTCTCTCCCCTAGCTGGGCGCGGGCGAGAGGGGGGGCACCCGCCCCTCCTCCTCTCGCCCCTAGCTGGGCGAGGGCGAGAGGGGGGGCGCCCGCCCCTCCTCCTCTCGCCCCTAGCTGGGCGAGGGCGAGAGGGGGGGCGCCCGCCCCTCCTCCTCTCGCCCCTAGCTGGGCGAGGGCGAGAGGGGGGGCGCCCGCCCCTCCTCCTCTCGCCCCTAGCTGGGCGAGGGCGAGAGGGGGGGCGCCCGCCCCTCCTCCTCTCGCCCCTAGCTGGGCGCGGGCGAGAGGGGGGGCGCCCGCCCCTCCTCCTCTCTCCCCTAGCCGGGCGCGGGCGAGAGGGGGTGCACCCGCCCCTCCTCCTCTCACCCCTAGCTGGGCGAGGGCGAGAGGGGGGGCACCCGCCCCTCCTCCTCTCGCCCCTAGCAGGGTGCGGGCGAGAGGGGGGGCACCCGCCCCTCCTCCTCTCGCCCCTAGCTGGGCGAGGGCGAGAGGGGGGGCACCCGCCCCTCCTCCTCTCGCCCCTAGCTGGGCGCGGGCGAGAGGGGGGGCACCCGCCCCTCCTCCTCTCGCCCCTAGCTGGGCGAGGGCGAGAGGGGGGGCACCCGCCCCTCCTCCTCTCGCCCCTAGCAGGGCGCGGGCGAGAGGGGGGGGCACCCGCCCCTCCTCCTCTCGTCCCTAGCTGGGCGAGGGCGAGAGGGGGTGCACCCGCCCCTCCTCCTCTCGCCCCTAGCTGGGCGAGGGCGAGAGGGGGGGCGCCCGCCCCTCCTCCTCTCGCCCCCTCACTTGCCTCTTACTCCAGCTGGGTGAGCAGGAGGTTTCTACCTCTATCGCTCTCCCTCCTTTCTCCCTGTCTTGGATCATACCACAGACGTGGCCCGGATGCACTCTTGGGTCCTGGCAACCTACTCGGCGGATATAGGGTTGTACAAACACGTCTCGGTGGCCCTCCACGCTGGGCCTCACTTGATGGATATGGGGGTTGTACAATTTCGGTTCGGTTCGATTTGTTGGTTGTGTAAACCGAAAAAACCGAACCGAACCTTAATTGTTAGAGAATAAAACAATTAGAAAAGTTTAAGTATTATAATTTTGTTTGGATGGAGATATCCAATTTCTTTGTTCTAGGTGGCACCAACTAACACTAAAATAAGTAAACTAATAATTTAAAAAATTATAAAAGCTTAAGTTATACATCAACTTAACTAGTTCGATCATAGTATTATCTTTTAAGTCATGGTAATATACACGTATACATCAATTATTTTTTGCTTGATTAAATATAAAAATGGCGCAAATTATATTCATAATTAATTTAAATTGAACTATAGTTAGCACATATTATATATCACATGACACAAGTAATTATTTCTAAGTTACTTATATATCTAAGTCAATTTATCATTTAAGTTAAAAAGAAATTAATGAGAAGTTGATGAAAATATTTTGGTCAAATTTTATTATGAGTTAACTATGTAAGAAAACCGAATCGAGATTTAAAAATCGAACCGTACCGAATGGATTCAGTTCGATTTGAGATGTGTGAAAACCGAGGATATTCAGTTCGATTTCAGTTTTACTCAAAACCGAACCAAACCGAACCGCTGAGAGGCCTGCTTGCGTGGAGAAAAATCGAGCGCCTCACAGCATTCCGCCTGCTGCTATAGCCTCTTCCGCCTCAGACGATTCCACCTGAGGGCCGATCGACCTCCGGCGACCCCATCCCCGCTCTCCTCCGGCGACGTCGGCGTCCTATTTGTTGTTCACGGCAGCCGAGCTGCTCCTCACCGTCCCTACCCGTCAACCCCTTTCAGTGAGCTCTCCTCTGTCAACTCAGTCGTCTACACCCGCATACTTTCCAGAGCCTGTATCCCCTCCACGATTCCCGCCTGGACATTACCCCTGAACCGCCAATACCTAATCCCGCACCACCAGTCTGCCCTATTCAGCCCAGGGAAATCACTGCAGGTATAGTTTCGTCTCCCTCTCGGTAATTTTAAGTAATCAGATCCTCACCCTTTGGTGTTATTTCTTATGTTGGTTGTTTGACTTGAAGCTATTCATTTGTGAAAGGCTTGCGGCATACTTGCTCGCTTTGATCTCTCACTAAATGTTTATGTAAAAACGATTAAGCTCTAGATTTTCTCTCTCGGGATCATAGCGCGATTTAAATTACTTAATTATGCTTCTTAATTTATTACAAAATAGTTTCCCAGTCTAGATTACATCAGATTTTATACTTAATATGAGCATAAGGTGTTGTCGTGTGACCTTGAGGTCACGGGTTAGAGTCCTGGAAGCAGACTCTTGCAAAAATGCAGGGTAAGGTTTGCCTACATTTCACCCTTGTGGTGGGACCCTTCCCCAGACCCTCGCTGCGCGGGGATGCTTTGTGCATCGGGCTACGCTTTAAAACCAGCCCACGTCGGTCCCAAGCCCGGATGAAAAATGGCGAGGGCTGTGTTAGGTAGATGACCATCATAAAATTTAGTCACTATTATGAATATGAATTGTTTGAGAAATTGTGCAAAAGCTAGGTTGTTCCCCGTAAGGAACGCGTCGTATGGTCCGAATGCGGCGTCTCGGCAAGGACCACTGCATCTCTAGGACTTAGTTGTAGTGTTAAATATGTAAGAGTCTTTGTCGTATAGTCCGAATGCGACGTCTTGACAAAGACCGTTGCACCTCCAAGAGAATTTGAGTGTAGTGTTAAATATGCAAGAGCCCTCACATATTAACGGCCTAGGAAAGTAAATCGTAGAATTTATGACCGACTTAAGTTTGAAAGTTGAAATATAACTACGCTAACATGGTAAGCGTTGGAAGTGGTGGATACAATGATTGGGAGAATGATAAATATTTTATGTCTACAAGAGACTAAATGGGTGAGCGAGAAAACTAACTTTCTAGACAATTCAGACTTTAAATTATGGTACACAGAAAGAAATAGAATAAATAATAAAGTAGGTATTATAGTGGATACTACTTGGAGGAATGAAGTTGTTAAGGTAAGTTGAAAAAATGATAGAATCTTAGCTCTTAAATTTGTCGTAGAAAAGAAAATTATTAATGTGATTAATGCTTATGCATTATAAGTAGGATTAAGCAAAAATATTAAAGTGTAATTTTGGGAAGACTTAGATGATTTGGTAAAATAAATCCCACAAAGCGAGAAGATTTTCATGAGAGGAGACATAAATGACATATAAAGAAGGAAAATACGAATCATACAGACGTTCATGGAGGATTTGAGTATGGAGAAAGAAATGAAGAAAGAAGAACTATTTTAGACTTTGATATAACGCACGAGCTAATTGCTACAAATACATAGATGGAAGAACATTTAATTACGTTTAAGAGCGGACCAAATAAGTTACAAATTGATTATTTTATAACTCGCAAAATTGATAGAAAAATTTGTAAGGATTGCAAAGTTATACAAGGAAAAAATTTGACAACACAACACAGGATAGTTGTGTTGAATGTGCAGGTTAAATATAGTAAATTTAAGAGATGGACAAAAATGTTGTTAAAAATTCAGTGGTGGAACTTGAAGACAAAAAAACTTGTTGCTTTTAAGACAGTTATTATGCAAGAACTAGTTGATGATCCTTATGTTGATTCTAGTGCCACATGAGAAGTTATGTGTTCACATTTAAGGATAAGTGGAAAGACCATACTTGAAGAGTCAAAAAGTCTTGCACCCCCACATAAAGAATCTTGGTGGTGGAAAGAGGAATTGCAGGACAGTGATGGCAAATAAGGCTAGCTATAAAATACTCTACGTTTATAGGAATGATGAAAACTTGACAATATATAAAGTCGGCCCAAAAGAAGCTAAAAAGACATTAAGTAAAGCAAGAATTCAAGCTTATATAGAATTTCACAAGCGACTAGATACCAAAGATGTAGAGCGTGATATATATAAAATTGCTCGAGCTAGAAAGTGGAAAACAAGGGATTTAAGTTAAGTTGAATGCATAAATAATGAAACAAATACAATTTTGATGAATGATGTGGCTATTAAGAAGCGATGAAAAAGATATTTTTATCAACTCTACAATGAAGAAAAGGACAATGAACTGACTTTAAAGAGTCGAGTAAATCAGAGGAGTGTAAGAACATAACTTCTTATCGTAATATTAAAGCATCAGAGGTAAATAATGCTCTGAAGATGATGAAAAATGGAAAGACGGTTGGGTCAGCCGATATTCCAATCGAAGTATGAAAATGCCTAGGGAATGAAAGAATTTTGTGACTTACATGTTTCTTCAATAAGATACTAAAGACAAAGAGGATGTCAGACCAATGAAGAGAAAATATTTTGATATCTTTGTATAAAAACAAATGAGATATACAAAATTGTCATTTATAGAAGAATTAAATTAATGAGTCATATTATGAAACTATGAAACTATGAGAACGAGTGATAGAGAGAAGACTAAGATGAGGGACTAGTATTTTGTAGAATCAATTTGGATGTTGTCATGGTGGTCGATCATGAAAGCTATACACTTCTTGAGGAAACTCATTGACAACTATCGGGAAAAAAATAAGCTTTGCATATATTGTTTATCGATCTTGAGAAGACTTATGATAGAGTTCCAAGAGAGGTCTTATGACTCTTATGAAGAGTCTTAAAAAAGAAATGTGTAAATGTATCATACATTGACGTAATCAAAGATATGTATACAAATTCAGTGACGATGGTGAGGACAGCTGGAGGATTAACACAAGAATTTTCTATCGCTGTTGGCTTACATCAAGAGTCAGCTTTAAGCTCTTATCTCTTTACACTTGTCTTAGATGAGGTCACCTGACATATCCAACAAGCAATACCTTGGTGTTTATTGTTTGCAAATGATATTGTTTTGGTCGATGAGACGCGCGAGGGTGTAAACGCTAAACTTGAATCTTGGCGAGACACTTTAGAAAAAAATGATTTTGGATTGAGCAGGACAAAAACAGAGTATGTGAAGCTTAAATTTAGTAGTGCAAGAAGGACGGATGACTCCGTCATTAAGTTGGTTGACCAAGATATTTCCCGCAGTGAGTGCTTTAAATATCTGAGATTGATAGTTTAAAAAGATGGAGGTGTAGATAAGGATGTGATACATAGAATCCAAGCAGGTTGGTTGAAGTGGAGAGGCGCGTCTGAGATCTTATGTGATCGTAAAGTATTATTAAACCTTAAAGGCAAGTTTTACCGTATTGTAGTTAGATCAACGATGCTCTATGGTTCTGAGTGTTGGGCAGTGAATTATGTACATTAGCAAAAAATGAGAGTTGCGGAGATTAGAATGCTTAGGTGAATGTGTGGACACACGAGACTGGATAGAATTAGGAATGAATGTATCAAAGATAAGACAAGAGTGACACCAATTGTAGAGAAGATGTGAGAAGCTCGATTAAGATGGTTCAAACACGTACAAATGAGATCATTAGTGGCACATGTTAGGCGTTGTGAGAGCTTAACTATTAGGCATGTTAAACGGGGGAGTGGTAGACCAAAAAAGACTTGGAATGAAACTATATAGAAAGACACGATGTACTTAGGCATTAATGAGATTATGACTAAAGATAGGGCGCAACGGCGACAAATGATCCTATAGCCGACCCCACTATGCTGGGACAAAGACCTGAGTGTTGTTTTTGTTGTAATGAGTTATCTCTCCACCCAAAAAAATTAGCAGAATTATTATTATTATTGTGCCGTTTATCTTCTGTCAGCCTATCCAGTAATTCCGTTTTAATGAATATAATCTAACTAAATTTTCACTGTTGCAATTATTTTAAAATATATGCACTTTATTTTTCGAGAATAAGAGGAGAAGAAAGTTTCAGCTATACTTTTTTTTTAAATTCTCATATGAAGATCTTATAATTGCTTATGTAACATCCCGAATTTGACAATGACAGTTTGATAAGAGTGGTGAGTGTATTTATGGCAGAGAAGTTTGGAGAAAGAGAGCTCCTAACATGCTTCCAGGTTGACATACTTCTAGGCTCACATTCTTTTAGGTTAACATGCTTTTAGGGGAAAGACGGTGCAAGAATAAATTTGATCAATATTTGAATTAGAGAAAAAACGAGCATGTGCGTTTTATGAAAATAATTTTGGGATGAGTGACCTCCTAGAAAGTACTTGTAGGTCACCCGTGTTAAATGATAAAACCATGCGTTTTATCTTAGCATGTGCTGGACTAAACCAAAGCGGAAAATACCTCATATATTATAAGTTCAATCATCACAATTTAGCTTCTTTTCAATTTCTATTTAAGGTTTAAGTAGAAAATGATGTAATCGTTGAAACCAAGAAATCGGTTCACAAGAGTTCGGACTTAAGGGGTAGTCCGAGATTACTAATCCCGCGGTCTGATACCACAGATTTGATGACAAGAGCAAGATAGAGAGAACTAGGACTGCCTACAAACTCGACCCGAGTGTTGCAGCGAGGAAGTCCCGTCACATACCCGAAAGTTTATAGGAACTTCCCCTCCAAAGCCAAGAGCTAAGCTAGGCACAAGGAAGACGCGAACTTGAGAAGTAAGGAGCTTGGGGGAGGGTTCAACGTGCCTTTTCTTGTACCCATGTGGTCCTATTTATAGACAATCCAGGGGGAGGGGGTATTTGTCTGCGAATAGCCGCCCCCGCAAAATATCAGACCCGTCTGACAGGCGTGAGGACCACAACGAGATGATGGTGCTGCTTAAAAAGGATCTTGCCAGTGAGAAATTGGTCACGCGAATTCATTCTGCCGAGAGGTCGAGGACCTCGCCAAAGGGTGAGACCAATAGAGCTCTCGCTCAAGGGCGCATTGTCACGACCCGTCTCGACAGCAGTCAGAGTACGCTTCGTGGCGGGCTGTGATGCCACAGGCATGGGCAAAAAAGAATCCATGTCTGCTAAGGCGGAGACAGAAATACTACAAATAACTTTAAAATATGTTACTTTTGAGTAAAACAGATTGATTTATTGTGGAAGCTTTAAAATGTGAGTTTGAAACATGTGCACATGCATTTTTTTGCAAAAACACTTATGATACAAGTTTTGGAACAAATTTTTATGCAGTGATCATAGCAGATGAATGTGCATGCAAATAAGTCAAATTATAGTACATATAATATTTAGCCTAGCAGTTGTCCATTAAACATGAGAAAATGACTGATCGTAATTACTACATAACAGAAATATCCGACAGTAAAAGAAATGAAACATAAACACAAAACCTGAAGCTTGACACAGATCGACCTCAGAGAGCAGGCGACGCAGACACGAACACTAAGACAAATCCAAACAGAAGAAAAATGCCTCAGAACATGAAAATCAACAGTAAACAAGCTATAAATTTAGGAACATGCAGAAGAAATTAGAAATTCTAAGGTACCAATTAATCCCGAAGCAAGCCAGTGAAATAGGCAAGTAACTGAAACAAGCAGAACTATCTGGAAATATTAGCCTACTCCGGAGTATAACATAAACATTTTTGAAACGATATAAGCTGTAATCGTTGAAATGCGTATGTGTTTACAGTGGGTGCACATGGTTCACACTCAAGTTCAAGTGTAAGTCTTACTAGAATAAGAGTATTTCTTGCTTACCGTGACCATGCAATCAAGACGATGCACTATCTAAACCCTAGCTTCCAAGATTTGCTTATGACACGCAGGACCTAAGTGATTCAAAAATTTAAGCTCGCTATGACCGGTCCTTTGTTCCCATTAGGGATTCAAGAGGGAATCCAAGTCAAGGAGTTTCATCAATTAAACCCTACCTTTCAATGTTAACTTACGTTATTAATGACTTAGTACAGGATTTCGTGGATTCTAGCATATCAAGACATGTAACCAAAATACTGATTCAGATATACAAGAGTATATTTTACAAACGTGAACAAAGGTGCATGACATTAGATAATTTAAAAGATTCATAGATTGATGATTCTAATTGAAACATACTCACGCTGAAGAAAAACATCAGATCAAGAAAAAAAAGACTTTATCCAAGTCTTTCAACCAAACAGGCATAAGGAGCAGGATTCGATGACTCAAAGAACTCGATCGAGAGTTTTGAAACTTGCGGGTTCAAGTATTCACGAATAATAAGATTACTATAGATCATTATCTAGGATATCAGGTATTCCTTTAGATTAAGCCATTCCAAAACACGAATATCTTCTAAGTAGACACGTGTACGACCCAAACATTTCATATCAAACACATTTCGTCTAATTGCTAGCAAGGAATCTTAACATTTGTCAATATACCAATTAATGTTCATGCTAAAAAAGAACTACTAATCCTCCAATTAAAATTATCATTTCACATTTCAAATTCGTGTTATCACAAACGCGTGAAACCTCAAACTACTATTAAGTCAATTCAGACAATTAAAAAATAAACTTATTTGATGAAACATGTAATCAAATGTGAAACATAAAATCATAAGAACAGACCAGGCTAAAATAAATTCAATGTTTGCAAGAGAGAGAGATCTCTACTTGCCTTAAATGAGGCTAAATCTGACGGCGACGGCGAAGCGGCGCAATCAAAAACAGAAATCATAATCCGAACCTAAGCACAACGAAAGCGATGCGTCATAAATTATTACGCTAACATAAGCATTCTACGACGCGGAAATTAACAAAAGAGGGCTTAGCAAAATTACCTCCCTCGAAAGTGAGGGGAGAAGAGATTACCACGCGGAAATCAGAATTTGGCGGCGCTTAAGTTTGGAGAAACCCTAAATCGGAGAGGGTTTTGCATGATCCCACCAATTAAATCAAGAAGCGGCACCGGAAATCATGAACAAATCACGGTTAGACGATTATAGGAGGACAAAAATCTGAAATCACAAATATATCCGAAATTTGGAGAGCAAACTTTCCAAGAAAATTAGGGCAAATCGGAATAGAGGCGAAGGAGGAGGAATCTTACCCAAAGGAAGTCATATCCGGGCTCTAAATCCGAGTAGAGGGGGAATCGAGCGAACCCTTGGCGTTCCTCTCACAAACACCGGCCCAGTCGGAGAGGAAGAGGGCTGTCGGAGGAAGAAACGGAGTTGTCGGAGGAAGAGGAGGCAGTTGCCGACCTTGAAGGGAGGGGAGAAGAAAGAGTCTTGCTGGAGGGCTGGAGAAAGAACCATCGGCCAGCGCAGGAGGAGCAGCAGGAGCCGCAGGAGCGTCGGCCACGCTGGGAGGAGGAGCATGAGGCGCTAACCACGCCGGGAGGAGCAGGAGGCGTCGTCTAGGAGCAGAAACGGGAGTAGGAAGGACTTGCCGACCGGAGGGGGAGGATCCATCGGCGGCCTGAGACGGAGGAGGATCCAGAGGAGGCGGCCACGCCATGGGGAGGTGTCGGCGGAAGCAGGGGAGGCGGCGCTGGCTTGCGCGAGTCGGCACGAGAGCGGGAGAGCAGGAGAAGGAGACAGACGTAAGGGGAGGAGGCGTCAACCCTAGAGGAGGTGGTTGCCGGCAGGAGAGGGAGACGCGATCGAGACTTGCGGTTGCGGGATTTAGCGAGACGGAGCCCTAGCTGATGCGGGATTTAAAATCGGGGGGAGGGCTGGGGTGCGGCTAGACAAAAAATAAATAAAGAAAAATACGGGTTGTTACAATCTCCCCTACTTAGGAAGTTTCGTCCCGAAACTTTCTGAGAATTCTCTGAATGAGGGCTCTTATGGCGAAGGTTCAGATGCCATTCATTCCAACAAGATTTGCAGATCAAGACATGGAAACTACTATGAATATGCTGAAACAGAAAGGAAGACAAGCGCGAAGACTTACAAGATTAAGAGAAAATTGCGGATACTTGCTTCGCATTTTAGATTCAAATTCTCAGGAGAATTATTTAGACTTTTCATGCAGTCAAAACACAGTTATCATAAGAATGATTTTTCTTTCGAAGTTTGCGTACTTGATACTCTACGATCTTAGCGGGTATGACCAGATACGAAGGATTGGATTCAGGAAACACAAAAATTATTTCACTTAGCTCAGAATTGAGAGGTAAGACTCAAGAATTCGGGAGCGAATAATCTTTGCACGAAGGGGGGGGGGGGGGGGTAACTTACTTGCGATGTTGACGCTTAAGAGCTAACTAGAAGGGGATACTGGAGAATCAAATGAGATCGATAGTCGAGCAGAACATGGAGACTGATACGAATATCGGAGATTTGAAACTAGAGATTCTAACATATTTCCTACTTTCAGGTACATAAATTATGTAATAATTACAACATTTTCATTGGACAACTCTAGGTAATGATCATGCAAGTGCAAAATTGAAATCATGTGCGATGTCAAACAAATAGTAAAACCATGTGTGTACAATTATTATTGTTGTTCTTGGCTTCAGACTTGTGCAATGACTTATGATATGAATGCAATGAATGGATACACATGCCATGTTAAGCGCCCATATCACTTAACATGTCATGCATATTATGAGTCTAATGCCAACGCACTTGAAAATATTAAACTGCCCATAACCATTTAATATTCGCAAGTTGTTTATATCCTAGTGAAAATTCATATGCACAAAAATGTTAAGTTTGCCATAACCCCTTAACATTTGTGCGCATACTACTCATGCTTATGAGTGTAGTGTGTGCGTGTTTCAACCGCGAACAACAGATAATGATAATGCGCGTGAAATAATGATGCATGTATATATATTTATATAATAAGATTCAAAATATGAAATAGTTATAAAATACTTTATCTTTAGAGTCTAACCTCCCTCTGTTACAACTGTCACGACCCGTCTCGACAGAAGTCAGAATGCGCTTCGGGGCGGGCCGTGATGCCACAGGCACGAGCGAAAAGTAATTCATGTCTGCTAAGGCGGAGACAGAAATACTACAAATAACTTTAAAAGATGTTACTTTTGAGTAAAACAGATTAATTTATTGCGGAAACTTTAAAATGTGAGTTTGAAACAGGTGCACATGTATTTTTTTTGCAGAAAAACTTATGATACAAGTTTTGGAACAGATTTTTATGCAGTGATCATCGCAGATGAATGAGCATGAAAATAAGTCAAATTCTAGTACATATAATATTTAGCCTAGCAGTTGTCTATGAAACAAGAGAAAATGACTGATCGTAATTACTACATAACAGAAATATCCGACAATAAAAGAAATGAAACATAAACACAAAACCTGAAGCTTGACGCAGATCGGCCTCAGAGAGCAGGCGGCGCAAGTAAGACAAATCCAAACAGAAGGAAAATGCCTCAGAACATGAAAATCAACAGTAAACAACCTATAAATTTAGGTTCGTGCAGAAGAAATTAGAAATTCTAAGGTATCAATTAATCCCGAAGCAAGCCAATGAAACAGACAAGTAACTGAAACAAGCAGAACTATCTGGAAATATTATCCTACTCCGGAGTATAGCATAAACATTCTTGCAACGATATAAGTTGTAATCGTTGAAATGCGTAGGTGTTTACAGTGGGTGCACATGGTTCACTCTCAAGCTCAAGTGTAAGTCTTACTAGAATAAGAGTATTTCTTGCTTACCGTGACTATGCAATCAAGACGATGCACCATCTAAACCCTAGCTTCCAAGATTTGCTTATGACACGCAGGACTTAAGTGATTCAAAAATTTAAGCTCGCTATGACCGGTCCTTTGTTCCCATTAGAGATTCAAGAGGGAACCCAAGTCAAGGAGTTTCATCAATTAAACCCTACCTTTCAATGTTAACTTACGTTATTAATGACTTAGTGCAGGATTTCGTGGATTCTAGCATATCAAGACATGTAACCAAAATACTGATTCAGATATACAAGAGTATATTTTACAAACGTGAACAGAGGTGCATGACATTAGATAATTTAAAAGATTCATAGATTGATGATTCTAATTGAAACATACTCACGCTGAAGAAAAACATCAGATCAAGAAAAAAAAGACTTTATCCAAGTCTTTCAACCAAACAGGCATACGGAACAGGATTCGATGACTCAGAGAACTCGATAGGGTTTTGAAACTTGCGGGTTCAAGTATTCACGAGTAATAAGATTACTATAGATCATTATCTAGGATATCAGGTATTCCTTTATATTAAGCCATTCCAAAACTCGAATATCTTCTAAGTAGACACGTGTACGACCCAAACATTTCATATCAAACACATTTCGTCTAATTGATAGCAAAGAATCTTAACATTTGTCAATATACCAATTAATGTTCATGCTCAAAAAGAACTACTAATCCTCCAATTAAAATCATCATTTCACATTTCAAATTTGTGTTATCACAAACGCGTGAAACCTCAAACTACTATTAAGTCAATTCAGACAATTAAAAACTAAACTTATTTGATGAAACATGTAATCAAATGTGAAACATAAAATCATAAGAACAGACCATGCTAAAATAAATTCAATGTTTGCAAGAGAGAGGGATCTCTACTTGCCTTAAATGAGGCTAAATCTGACGGTGGAGGCGAAGCGGCGCCATCAAAAACAGAAATCATAATCCGAACCTAATTACAACGAAAGCGATGCGTCATAAATTATTACGCTAACACAAGCATTCTACGACGCGGAAATTAACAAAAGAGGGCTTAACAAAATTACCTCCCTCGAAAGTGAGGGGAAAAAAGATTAACACGCGGAAATCAGAATTTGGCGACGCTTAAGTTTGGAGAAACCCTAAATCGGAGAGGGTTTTGTATGATCCCACCAATTAAATCAAGGAGCGGCACCAGAAATCATGAACAAACCACGGTTAGACGATTATAGGAGGGCAAAAATCTGAAATCATAAATATATCCGAAATTTGGAGAGCAAACTTTCCAAGAAAATTAGGGCAAATCGGAATAGAGGCGAAGGAGGAGGAATCTTACCCAAAGGAAGTCATATCCGGGCTCTAAATCCGAGTAGAGGGGGAATCGAGCGAACCCTTGGCGTTCCTCTCGCAAACACCGGCCCAATCAGAGAGGAAAAGGGCTGTCGGAGGAAAAACAGAGCTGTCGGAGGAAGAGGAGGCAGCTGCCGGCCTTGAGGGGAGGGGAGAAGAAAGAGTCTTGCTGGAGGGTTGGAGAAAGAACCATCAGCCAGCGCAGGAGGAGCAGCAGGAGCATCGGCCACACTGGGAGGAGGAGCATGAGGCGCTAGCCACGCCGGGAGAAGCAGGAGGCGTCGGCTGGAAGCAGAAATGGGAGTAGGAAGTGTTGGAACATGTTTTCCGAACTCCTTGGTTTGCTAATAACAAATCCCGGGTGTGTTTGATCCTATTTTCTCTATGGTGTGCATGTATAATAAGTATGCAACTATGCTAATTATTGTTTGGAGCTCAGAATGAATAGTCCAGAAAAATCACTGTCGTCTGCGACAGCTAGATATCGCCGACGACATCCCAGTCTCAGCGGTTTCCAGTCTCAGCGGTTTCCAGTCTCAGCGGTTTCCAGAAAAATCACTGTCGTCTGCGACAGCTAGATATCGGAATCCGACATCCCATGTCTCAGCGGTTTCCACACGTTCTGCAAGTTCCATGCACTGTTGGAATTTCGACATCGATGTCGTCGACGACAGCTCCACGTCTCAGCGGAAATCGTCACGTCGCGCGCACACTTCGTTCGCATGGGACACGTGTCAGCTGGAGGAGATAATGTCGGCGGACGACAACTAGATGTAGTCGACGACATCAAGAATTTATATATTGACTCGTTTTTCGTGGAGAAGTTACACACTATTCTGGAGTACCAATTCCCGAGTGCTTTTCATCAGAGAGCTCCAGAAACTCTAAGAACTCCCATTTTGGCAAGAACGTTCAAGAGCGAAGAAGAGACGGTCCGTGCGCAGTATCTCAGGCAATCTTTGCAAGGATTCGACGTCGTCTTCAGAGCTTCATATTTAGGGAGTTTCATTTCTTAATCTCTATTTTGTAATTTATTTTATCATCTTGTAATTCGTAGGGGAAATCGCCGCCTTGTGCGTGGCGTCTAAGTCCGTGTGTGGCTTAGGGGAAATCGTCGCCTTGTGCGTGTCGTCTAAGTCCGTGTGTGGCTTAGGAGGAAATCGCCGCCTTGCGCGTGGCGTCTAGGTCCTTGTGAGGCTTATGAGTAAATCGCCGCCTTGTGTGCAGCGTCTAGATCGTGGAGAGATCTAGGGGGAGGCTAGTAGCATGATCTAGGAAGAGATTCGCTAATAGCCGGCCGGTCCTTGGTTGAAGGACCGGTAAATTGAAAAGAATTTTATTTTCATCATAGCCTTGATTTTAAGCTTTATTAAGATCGACAATCCTTTGTATTCATCACTTGTGGAAATAAAATTTGATTTCCAATTCCTTATGATTTTCTAAGTGCTTATTTGTGTTGTCTAAAAATCTACTTGTTTATCCGTTAAAATTATCATAATATATTAGAAAAATTTCAAAATAAATTTTAGCCCTTATTCACCCTCCCTCTAAGGGCGCCGCAAGATCCAACACTTGGTATCAGAGCAGGTTGCTCCAAAACGGTTTTACCACCGGGAGTAATGACGCATAACGATCACGCATTTGTAGAGGGTCAAGGGATTAGTCGACCACCTTTATTCACGGGCATGTACTATAACTATTGGAAAACTCGCATGCGTTGTTTTCTAATTGCACTAGATATCGAAGTCTGGAACATGGTAGAGACGAGTTATACTCCACCGACATTAGTCCTTGGAAGTGTAACAATAGATAAGCATAAGGATAAATGAGATGATAATGATAAGTTAAAATGTAAGAATAACACAAAAGCAATGAACGCTCTATTTTGTGCGTTAGACAGAACTGAGTTCAATAGAGTATGTGCATGTGAAACTGCGTTTGATATTTGGAATTTATTAGAAGTTACTCATGAAGGTACCTCGCAGGTGAAGGACTCCAAACTGTTCCAACTCGAGTCAGAATTTGAAAATTTCAGAATGGAGGTTGATGAAGACATCGATACAATGTACACCAGATTTACCAAGATCGTCAACAATTCCAAAGTCCTTGGAAAGAGTTTTTCAAATGGAGATTTAGTTAGAAAAATCTTAAGATCACTTCCCCCGAAGTTCAATCCGAAGGTGACCGCCATTTCGGAATCTCATGATCTTAAGACTCTTCAACTAGAGAGTTTAATTGGAAATCTGAAGACACATGAAGTGGAACTGAAAATCCAACAACAAGAGTACAATGTGGAGCCAAGAAAGAAGGCATTGACACTAAAGTCTAAGAAAGAAGTTGAGAGTGAGACTGATGGAGATGAGGAAGAAGATGAAGAAAGTTTGTTTGTGAGAAAATTTAAGAAGTTTATGAGAAATCCGCAAGGGAGGAACACTTTTAAGAAGTACTTTAACAAGAAGGATTTTTCATATAAGAAGGGAAAAGGAAAGAGTGAAATTGAGGAAGATGATGAGGGTCCACCACCAGAATGTTATCATTGCAAGAAAATTGGACATATAAGGAGCAAGTGTCCAAAGTTTCTGAAAGAGCAAAAAGAGAAAGGGAAAAATAAGGGATACAAAAAGAAAGTTCTAAAGGCGGAAACATGGGACGACACATCATCGGAAGGAGAAAATGATTCAAGTTCCGAAGGTCATGAAGAAGCAAATATGTGCTTAATGGGAAAGAGCAACGCATTATCCGAGAATGATTGCAGTGTCCAGAGCGACACTGAGGTAACTCCCCCAACTTATGATGAGATTTATGATGAATTTCTCCGTACTTGTAAATTTTTCCAAAAAAAAATCTTAAAGATGTTGATAGTCTAAAATCTGTAAATAAATTTTTTTCAAAAGAAAACAGAAAACTAACAAATGAATTGAAAGTTCTTGGGAAGGAGAAGATTGCTTGTCAAGAGTGTGATCGCTCTTTGATAAGAATTAAAGAATTAGAACTAGAATTTTCTAAATCCAAATCCAAAGTAGATTTTCTTATCAAAGAAAAGATGGATTTAGTAAGATCTTTGAAATCTTCTTATTCACAATTGGATAATAGCAAGAAAGGATTTTCAAATCGGTGTGTTATGTTAGTCAAAGAAAACACCGCTTTGAAAACTCAAGTCCATGATTTAAACTTAGCTATAAATAAGTTTGGAGTTGGCCGGAAATCACTGAATATGATATTAGCTAACCAATGCCATGGAACTGCTAAGTTTGGACTTGGATACGTTGCTGGAGGCTGTCGGAAAACGATTTCCGACAGCCACTGTCGCCGACGACAGTGAAAATTCCAGTAAATGGAAAGTTAATAATGAAAATAAGTATAATACTACTGCTGCAACATCCTCTTCTAGTAATTGTCCACAGAAAACTTTGACAAGAGTATCATCTCTCTTTGTTGCATGTGCCAAATGTAATAGATTTGGTCACATCGCGGACTCTTGCAGGAAGAAGAGATCATGTAATATTAAGCAAGTCTGGGTACCTAAGGCGTCCACCTATACTATGGGAGGAACTACCTGGGTAACCAGATCTTTACTCTCATCATCTTGTTAGGTATGCAGACTGGCTAATGATAAAGAAGATGTGTGGTATTTGGACTCTGGTTGTTCAAAGCACATGACGGGCAATAAATCAAAGTTCCTTAGCCTGGAGATGAAGAAAGGAGGAGTTGTAACGTTTGACGACAATGGAAAAGGAAGGATCATGGAAGTTGGTAACGATTCTTTCAAAATCTCTAATGTTTTATTTGTAAAAGGTTTGAAACACAATTTAATATCTATTAGTCAATTATGTGATAGATGCTTGAATGTTTTATTTGAGTCATCGTTAAACCTTTGCAAAATAATATATTTAAAAACTCATGAAGTTATTTTTACCGCACCAAGAATTCATAACGTTTATATGATTACCTTCCATGAACTTTCTCATTCATCACTTAAATGTTTTATTTCAAAGAATGATGAGTTAGAATTGTGGCATAGGCTACTATGACATTCTTGTACTATACTTGTAGTGAAACTTTCCAAAAACAAATTGATTAAGGGTTTACCCCTATTAGATGGAAAACTTTCTTCATTGTGCTCGCCATGTAAAAAAGGAAAATTTACAAAATTATCTTTTTAAAGCAAAAATATTATGTCTACTTCTACGCCTCAATTAATTCACATGGATTTGTTTGGTCCAATTTCAACTCTAAGTCTAGATGGTAGAAAATATACTTTTGTCTTAATTGATGACTATTCTCGTTTTTGTTAGACTATTTTTCTAGTATCCAAATTTGATGCGTATATTGAATTCACTAAGCTATGCACTCGCATTCAAAATGAATTAGATTTACAAATTAAATGTATACGATCAGATCATGGTGGTGAATTTGATAATGAAAAATTTATTTCATATTGTACTAAATTTGGGATAAAGCATGAATTTTCCGCTCCTCGTACACCACAGCAAAATGGTGTAGTGGAAAGGAAAAATAGAACACTTCAAGAACTAGCACGCACTATGTTATCTGAATTTAAACCACCAAAATATTTTTGGGCCGAAGCTGTTAGTACGACATGTTATGTTATAAATCGTGTCATGCTACATCCTATGTTGAAACTTACTCCATTTGAATTATAATTTCAAAAGAAACCTAATGTATCTTATTTCAAAGTATTTGAGTGTAAATGTTTTATTTTAAATACAAAAAATACTTTAGGTAAATTTGATGAAAAATGTGACGAAGGTATTTTCATTGGTTATTCTTCAACTAGTAATGCTTATAGAGTTTATAATAAACAGACTAAAGTAGTTGAAGAAACAATTCATGTTAAATTTGATGAACTTGTTCCATGTGTAGTGGAGAATAAATCTGCAGGCGATGGTGAAGAACTTTCGTTGAAAAGAAATGATGATGAAGAAGACATACTTGAAAATGAAAAAGAAGAAAAAGAAGAAAAAGAGGAAGAAGTACAAGAAGAAGTTGAGGAATTTGTGCCACCAAGCGAACTTAGATTCACTTAGTATGATCATCCACAAGACTTGGTCATTGGAGAACCTACAAGAGGGGTAAGTACACGTGCTTCCCTACATGATTTATTTTCAAACCTTTGTTTTATTTCCAACATAGAACCAAAAGATGTTTCAACCGCTTTAAATGATGAATCTTGGTTTTTAGCTATGACGGAAGAACTTAATCAATTTGAGCGAAATAAGGTTTGGAAGCTTGTAGAAAGACCTATTGATCATCCTGTTGTAGGAGTAAAATGGATTTTCAAAAATAAATTAGATAGTGAATCTCGGATTACTAGAAATAAAGCTCGGCTTGTAGCAAAAGGTTATGCTCAAATTGAAGGAATAAATTTTGATGAAACCTTTGCACCTGTAGTACGTCTTGAAGCAGTTAGGATTTTCATTGCATTTGCTAGTTATAAACGATTTAAATTATTACAAATGGATGTTAAAACTGCATTTTTAAACGGGTACATTAAGGAAGAGATTTATGTTGAACAACCACCTGGTTTTATTAATGATAAATATCCTAATCATGTTTATAAGTTATATAAAGCTCTTTATGGTTTGAAACAAGCACCCCGAGCATGGTATGAAAGATTGATGCTTTATTTATTAAAGAATGATTTTAAAATGGGTTGTGCTGATTGTACACTCTTCATTAAGTATGTAAATGATGATATGATTGTTTTGCAAATTTATGTTGATGATATTATTTTTGGATCAACTAATGAAGAGTTATGTAATGATGTTGTTAAAATGATGAAACATGAATTTGAAATGAGCATGGTAGAAGAACTTACTTATTTTCTCGGTTTTCAAATTACACAAAAACATGATAACATTTTTATTAATCAATCTAAATACATTCATGATATGTTAAAGAGATTTGATTTTGACAATCTTAAACAAGCTAATACTCCTATTAGTGTTTCATTAAAATTGGGAAAGGATGAAAGTGGAATTTCTATAGATCAAACTTTATATAGAGGGATGATTGGATCATTATTATATTTAACCGCTTCAAGACCTGATATTATGTTTGCTGTATGTTTATGTGCTAGATTTCAGGCTAATCCAAAAGAATCACATTTAAAAGCGGTTAAACTTATTTTTCGTTATCTAATTGATACATCTAAACTAGGTTTATGGTATCCACATAGTGATAACTTTATTTTGCATGACTATTCTGATTCTGATTATGCTGGGTGTTCATTAGATCGCAAAAGCACTAGTGACACTTGCCACTTTTTAGGCCCTTTACTCATTTCTTGGTCGAGTAGGAAACAGAATTCTGTTGCCCTCTCCACCACCGAGGCCGAGTATATTGCACTTGGTAGCTGTTGTGCACAAGCTCTTTGGATGAAACAAACTTTAGAAGACTATAACATTAATCATCAAGCAATAGAATTATGGTGTGACAACAAAAGTGCTATTGACTTAACAAACAACCCAGTACATCATTCTAGGTCTAAACACATTGATGTTCGCCATCATTTTATACGAGATCACATCAAACAAAATCACATTAAAATTTCATTTATAGGCACCGATTCACAACTTGCCGATATATTCACAAAACCACTTCCTGATTCCCGCTTTTCAATGCTAAGACTAGAATTGAGAATCCTAGACATATCAACTTAAATATCCAAATTAAATGTTAATAAAAACAAAAACAACAACCAAAAAAATATTTATTTCAAAAATGCTAACTCCACATTATGTGATTAAAACATCATTAAAATTCATCAAATTCACACTATCTGAAAGGTTTATACAAAAATTAACTGAATATAACTTCTCCATATAAGTTACAACACAGAAAACTGAAAGAAAATTACAACTTCACTGTCGTCCACGACATCTATCTGTCGCCGACGACATTTACCAGAACATCATTATCTGCAGAAAAACACTCAAAAAAATCTCTGATCTCAAAAAATTATGATCTTTATTGCTAATATCAAGCATGAATGAATTCTATTATTTAGAATTATTTACAATGTTACAATTTATTTCTTCAAATTACTATGAACATTGTTTTGTTTATCATGCTTTGATATATCTATTTAAAGTGCATCAATTGTATTGACAAATATGTGTAGAACCAAGCTTAACATGCCTCTAAGTATGAGTAAATGTATTATGCTTGATAATGATACCTTTCACTCACTTATTTTGGTAATCAACACGTGTGTTTAAATCTAAAAATGCTTGTTTGTGTTTTGTATTTGTACAATAAATTAAAACTTGCACAAGTTTATTACCTACACTACATTTGAATTGCACTTATGATATTTTGAAAAGTGGTTAAGTTTCAAAAATTGTGGGTTTGCAAACAAGTGTATTCGGAGAATGTTGTCGCCCAAATGTGAACAAAAAATTATATATGTAGACAACTATAACTCCACCAAACACTACTTGAACCTCCTGATAAGTCTTTATAAGCATTGTGAGGTTGAGCACCTTGGAAAGAATAGTAAAGTGTCTTGTGTAAACCTTGGTTTTTATACCATTTTTCTCTAACTATATGTGCATTAAAGTGTGTGAACGAAAATATACTTGTGTTTTATTGTGCACTTTACTCTACATATGTCTTGTATTTTGTGATTTAAATCCATTGTTAACATTGCTCAAAATTCACTTATGTGCACATCATTATCTTTCATAACACTTCTTCTCATGAGTATTGGATTATAATGCATCTTTATACCACTCTTTATATAAGAAATGCACTAGATAACCTAGCATGATCTCTACAATGTTTTTCATATCTCTTACACTTCAAATTCAGTAGCATTGTAGTATATTCTCTTTCTGATATATTCATATCATGCTTGATAAATTTATGAACACTTATGAGATTTGACAAAGGTTACAACATCTGTACAATATGAACTCAAACTCATATTTATACTTATGCTTTTCATATTTACAATCCAATGTTTCTGATAATCTTCCACTAGCCTAAATCTCGTATTTATTTCTTGTGAAATCTCTACACTACTATGTTTAAACTCTTAAACATTACCTTTATTACAAAAGGTCAATCATGATTCCTCACTCCTAAAGATTGCATCATTATTTCCCTAACCCTAATTTCTTTTAATAATACCAAAAAGGGGAGAATTATTCTTGTAAGAAAGAAAGAAATCATTCCTAAACACATTAATTTAGGGGGAGTACATACTTAGGGGGAGATTATATATAAGGAGTTGAACATCCTAAACACATTAATTTCTTATCCTATGTAGGGGGAATACACACTTAGGGGGAGAATACTTATATGAGAACTTCATCCGAATAACGTCATTGCACAACCAATTATTTAGTCTTGCTTATCTTATATCACTTAATAGGACACTCTGATTTCTTTCAAAGTGGATTTGTTATTATCAAAAGGGGGAGATTGTTGGAACATGTTTTCCAAACTCCTTGGTTTGCTAATAACAAATCCCAGGTGTGTTTGATCCTATTTTCTCTATGGTGTGCAGGTATAATAGGTATGCAACTATGCTAATTATTGTTTGGAGCTCAGAATGAATAGTCCAGAAAAATCACTGTCGTCTGCGACAGCTAGATATCGCCGACGACATCCCAGTCTCAGCGGTTTCCAGTCTCAGCGGTTTCCAGAAAAATCACTGTCGTCTGCGACAGCTAGATATCGGAATCCGACATCCCACGTCTCAGCGGTTTCCACACGTTCTGCAAGTTCCATGCACTGTCGGAATTCCGACATCGATGTCGTCGACGACAGCTCCACGTCTCAGCGGAAACCGTCACGTCGCGCGCACACTTCGTTCGCATGGGACACGTGTCAGCTGGAGGAGATAACGTCGGCGGACGACAACTAGATGTAGTCGACGACATCAAGAATTTATATATTGACTCGTTTTTCGTGGAGGAGAAGTTACACACTATTCTGGACTACCAATTCCCGAGTGCTTTTCATCTGAGAGCTCCAGAAACTCTAAGAACTCCCATTTTGGCAAGAACGTTCAAGAGCGAAGAAGAGACGGTCCGTGCGCAGTATCTCAGGCAATCTTTGCAAGGATTCGACGTCGTCTTCAGAGCTTCATATTTAGGGAGTTTCATTTCTTAATCTCTATTTTGTAATTTGTTTTATCATCTTGTAATCCGTAGGGGAATCGCCGCCTTGTGCGTGACGTCTAAGTCCGTGTGTGGCTTAGGGGAAATCGCCGCCTTGTGCGTGGCGTCTAAGTCCGTGTGTGGCTTAGGAGGAAATCGCCGCCTTGCGCGTGACGTCTAGGTCCTTGTGAGGCTTAGGAGTAAATCGCCGCCTTGTGTGCAGCGTCTAGATCGTGGAGAGATCTAGGGGGGGGGGCTAGTAGCAAGATCTAGGAAGAGATTCACTAATAGCCGGCCGGTCCTTGGTTGAAGGACCGGTAAATTGAAAAGAATTTTATTTTTATCATAGCCTTGATTTTAAGCTTTATTAAGATCGACAATCCTTTGTATTCATCACTTGTGGAAATAAAATTTGATTTCCAATTCCTTATGATTTTCTAAGTGCTTATTTGGGTTGTCTAAAAATCTATTTGTTTATCCGTTAAAATTATCATAATATATTAGAAAAATTTCAAAGTAAATTTTAGCCCTTATTCACACCCCCTCTAAGGGCGCCGCAAGATCCAACAGGAAGGACTTGCCGGCCGGAGGGGGAGGAGCCATCCGCGGTCTGAGACGGAGGAGGATCCAGAGGAGGCGGCCACGCCATGAGGAGGTGTCGGCGGAAGCAGGGGAGGCGGCGCTGGCTTGCGGGAGTCGGCACGAGAGTGGGAGAGCAGGAGGAGGCAGACGCAAGGGGAGGAGGCGTCAGCCCTAGAGGAGGTGGTTGCCGGCAGGAGCGGGAGACGCGATCGAGACTTGAGGCTGCGGGATTAGCGAGACGGGAGCCCTAGCTGATGCGGGATTTAAAATCGGGGGGAGGGCTGGGGTGCGGCTAGACAAAAAAAATAAAGAAAAATACGGGTTGTTACACGCATCTAGGAGGAACTCGCGTATGGTCGAGGCCTAGGAGGAACTCGCCCCTACGCTTATCTTCTGATCTTCTTTGTCGGGGCTTCTTTTTACATCATCAGTTGATTGTTTGCTGACGTGGCTTGACCGGTCCCATCCTCAGCGAATATGAGTTATGAAGTAACAAAGGGAGTTATTACTTGTAAAATATAGACAATGAAATCGACTATTTCCCACACGAGCATATAAAATAGGACTATTTCTGGAGATCTCTCCATTACTTTTTCCATAATTAATGAAAAAAATTGACCTTTTGTTTTCAGAAATTGATACTGTTATTTGTTGGTGTGGTAATTCAAAGAGATGGAAGAATTGAAAGTTGACAAGCACATACAATACCTTCTTTCAATTGAAAAGGTTTGCATGTCCTTAATCAATCATCTTCAATTTCAGCCAAGTAATGAAAAAGCTGTTTAAGACTATATATTATGACTGGTAGGATAAGGATAGCTTTATGGCTTTGCTGATGGAACATCTAAGAATGAACGGTGCATACTGGGGTTTGACCACGCTGGATCTCCTTCAGAGTATTGCTACAGTTGATCAAAATGAAGTTATCTCATGGATCATGTCTTGCTGGGATAAAGAAAGTGGTAGGTAAAATCTTCAATTGAAACATCTTTTAGAGCAAAGGAGTAATATAAAGCTATACATGACTAAGTTTATCATTTCGATAATTGCAGGAGGTTTTGCTGGAACTGTTGGGCACGACCCTCATCTTCTATACACACTCAGCGCTGTTCAAATTTTAGCGCTTCTCAATAGGCTTGACATTCTCGATGTAGAGATGGTGTCTAAATGTATCCTTAAGAGTAGAAAAAATTAATAATTCTCATAAAAAGTGGTATTTTACTTTTTGTAAATCCAATCATGTTTTTAAACTTTTTAAAAGTATGCATCTATTTCTCTCTCTTATCTTTTATACACGCTCCGCGCTATTCAAATTTTAGCCCTTCTTAATAAGCTTGACGTTCTTGACATAGAGATGGTGATGTAGGGTAGGCTAGGTGTGTGAGCTCTAAGTATGAAACCGTAGGTTTTGTGCTGGGGAAATGATTCTTATCTAGCCTAGGTTGATGTATGTATGGGGAGAACGATCCAATAAAAATTGCAAGTAATGATAAGAGCATAAATCATACTCAATTATCATAAACAATTGCAAATAATTTTAAGAGTCAATCAAGCAAATTATATTTTTCCTCCACTTGGAGGGCCAAAAGCCAACACGCCAAAGTGATAAAAGTCCTGTAAGTCTAGATTAATCACAGACAAAAATATTAACAACGCCAAACATCCATAATGATATAAGAGTCCAAATCCGTACAGCAATGTTGAAATAAATAGCACAATACAATTAGACTCACGAGTGAAGGCGTTGTAGACGAGGGTACGAGGATCCGGTGATCGTAGTAGCGGCGGTGGCTATCCGGAGCAATGAATACGGCTGTGTGGGGGCTGTTGGAGGAGGGTAAGGCTGTATATGGGCTGGATGTAGTGGGGTATGGTTTAGGAAGGCTTGGTTATGGTTTAAGTGGGCTGGAAGGGGTTGGATGTGGAGAGAGAGGGGCTAGGAACGTGTGGCTGCTGCAGAAAGTGGGGAAAAGAAAAGCCTGGTTGCAATTTTTATAGAGATCGGCTATGGTATTTGGCGGTGGAGTAGGGATCACCTGTAGTGGGAAGTGGCTGGGAAGCTTTACTAGTGAATGGATGGCTGAAAAGGATTGGATACAAAGGAAATACAAGGGAAAATGGGAGGACAATACCTAGGAATCGGCACCTAGGGTCTCATGGAGACGTCACTACATGAATGCCTCCAAAATCTGTCATACCTCATGACAACTTCCCTACCTCTTATTTATAATAAAACATAACTTAGGACAAGTATCTTGGACTGCTATGATTCACTGTACACTATTGTTGTTCAATTTCACTAAATAAACACTAAAAATAAAACAAATACATGAAAATATCGTAATGTCGATCCAGACGCAACTGCAAACTCGGATCATCCATCGGGCGACGTCAAATATGGCATATGACAAATTAACCTTGAATGGACCCAAAACTTGCGCTCCATCATCTCATCAATCCCCATCAGATGGTCTCTAAATATATCCTTAAGCAGAAAATACCATCAACTCTCATAAACTGTGATAGTTTACCCTTTGTAGACCCAATTATATTGTTTAACTTCTCAAAATATGCATCTCTCTCTATTACCTCCTCCGATCCCTCTCTCAAAGTCTTCATATGGAAAGCACCTAGAAGCAATTTAACAAGAGAAAATTTTGACAGCACTCTTTGTAGAAAACCAGAAGTATGACAGAATATTTAAATATTCAGAATATTATTAATCTCAAGTTACAATATTACATGCACAAGGGGTCCTTTATATAGAACAAAGGAGAAGGAAATAAAAATGAATAGATAATGTGGGACTAAAGAAGCATTAGAGAGAGAAGGCCCAATGGGCCATTTATACATGGGCTTCCCTATGTTCTAACACTCCCCCGCAAGCTAGAGCATACAAGTCATAGGCACCAAGTCTGGAAAGACACTGCCGGTATAGTGAGCGAGGTAAAGCTTTAGTGAGAACATCAGAGACTTGATCACCAGCACGAACATGCCGTAAACACAATTTTCGAAGTTGAACCTTTTCCCGGACAAAATGACAGTCAACTTCGATATGTTTGGTACTCTCGTGAAACACCGGGTTTTCAGCAATATGGATAGCAACTTGGCTATCACAAAAGAGAGTGACCGGAGACGGAAGCTGGACTCCTAAATCAGTGAGGAGACTCTCTAGCTAGGTGAGTTCGGAAACGACAGCAGCCATGGAGCAATACTCGGCTTCGGCGAATGAACGAGCGACCACAGTTTGCTTCTTGCTTTGCCAAGTAATCAGATTTCCGCCAAAATAAGTACAGTAACCGCTGATTGACCGTCGATCATCGAGGGACCCAACATAATCAACATCACAGTATGCAATGAGAGATAAAGACGTAGAGGGCTTGTACACCAGGCCTTGCCCAGGAGGATTCGTCAAATATCTAAGAGTACACTCGACCGCCTGAAGATGGGAGGTCTGAGGAGCATGCATGAAGCGACTGACCACATCGACTACAAAGGAGATGTCGGGTCGTATGACAGTAAGATAGATAAGCATGCACTCAGTTGATGATTTGCATTCATAGGTGTATCCACAGACTTACACCCAGAGTAGGTTGCATCATGAAGAAGATCAAGACAGTATTTCTACTGAGATAGAATCAGACCATATGGACGCCAAGCAATCTAAATCCCTAAGAAGTACCGTAGTCGGCCTAGGTCTTTAGTGTGGAATTGAGAGGCGAGATGTTTCTTGATCTGAATAATGTCAGATAGGTCATCTCCCGTGACGAGAATGTCATCAACGTAGACTAAAAGAATGACAATTCTTGAGGGACGTCGACGGGTAAACAAGGAGAAGTCTGCCAAGCTTCGGGTAAGACCACATTCACGAACCACTCGACTAAACTTATCAAACCATGACCGCGAAGACTGTTTGAGATCGTATAAGGATTTCTTGAGATGACAGACTAGGGACTCCCCCGTGGTTGTATAACCAGGAGGTTGTTGCATAAACACAATCTCCAAAAGGTCGCCATTGAGGAAGGCATTCTTGATGTCGAGCTGGTGCGGCGGCCATTGTCGATGGACATCAAGAGAGACGAGGAGACGAACAGTGTTGAACTTGGCAACCGGAGAGAAGGTCTCCTCATAATCAAGACCATATTGTTGATTGAATCCTCGCGCGAGAAGGCGTGCTTTGAGACGGTCGAGCCACCCATCAGGATGATACTTTACGGAGAAGATCCACTTACAACCAACCACAGACTGGTTAGGGGGGAGGGGAACAAGGTCTCATGCGTTGTTTGCCCGGAGAGCAGCCATTTTCTCATCCATGGCCGCCCGCCAACCGGGATGCTGAAGAGCTTCCTGCACAGAATAGTGAGGGAAAATAGAAGACAGAGGCCGCAAACATGTGTAGATCAGAGGAGAGCCGATGCAAAGAGACGTAGTTAGAGAGAGGATGTGCAGTGGAGGGTGTGGTGCGATAATCAGGCGGCGGAGGATCCGTGGTAGTCAGGGGCAGCAGATCGAGGATAACGTCGAGAATATACACGAAGAAGAGGAGGTGGTGTTGGGAATAACATTGGTAATGAGGAGGTGGTGGGAACAATAGGACGTGGGAGATCCAGAGGAGGTGTCATCGTGGGGACGGTGGTATGGAAGGACTGATGTTCGAGGAAAGTAACGTCCGCGGATGTGACCATCTTACGAGCAGAGGGAGAATAACAAACATAGCCCTTTTGAGTGCGGGAATACCCGATGAAGATGTAGCGAGTGGCTCGTGGGGCCAATTTGTCAACATGGGGTCCCAGATGATTAACGAAGCAGACACAACCAAAGACACATCAAATATAAGTGGGAGAAGGGGCTGGTAAAGTTGAGGACCGAGGAGGGCAGACGATTGATGAGATAACTAGCTGTGGAGACAACGAAATTTCAATAGGATGTAGGGACCTGCATCTGAAAGAGGAGAGACCGAGCCACTTCGAGAAGGTGAAGATTTTTTCGCTCAGCGACACCATTTTGTTGAGGAGTATAAGCACATGAGGTTTGGCGGATAATGCCCAAAGAGTTGCACAGCTGTTGAAAGACATGAATGGTGTATTCACGGGCATTGTCAGTGCGAATAAGCTTTATTGTGCGGGAAAATTGAGTGTTGGTCTCAGTAGTGAAGGAGCGGAAAATAGAGAGGATCTCAGAACGATCACACATAAAATATAACCAAGTCATGCGAGAGTAATCATCAATAAAGGTAACGAAGTAGCAATAGCCAAAGATACTTGCAATTCTGTAGGGTCCATATATATCAGAATGCACTAAATCAAAAGGAGCAATACTCCGATTACAACTAGGAGGAAAGACAGAGCGATGTTGTTTTCCATAAATACAAGATTCACAATTAAAAGAAGAAAAATGATAATCTTGAAGAGCCTTTTGGAGGATTGGAAGAGGGGCATGACCAAGACGTTGATGCCAGTCAACAGAGCAGACGGAGGAAAGGGCAGGAGCAGGGAGATCCAAGATGTAGAGCCCATTAGATAGCCGTCTGCTCCCAATGAGAGTCCGTATCTGTCGATCCTGCACAACAAAACAGGAAGAGGAGAATGTAATCAGACAGTCATGATCGTGGGTTAGGCGGCTAATATAAAGTAGATTAAAGTGAGAGCCAGAAACATGTAGAACAGATTTCAAGGAGAGAGGAGTGAGCATCATATGACCAGAACCAGTAACAGTAATGTCGCCATTGGCCGCGAAGATGAACTTTAGATAAGGAGAGTCCAAATACTGAGTGGGCTACTGAGGAGTGATGTGGTTGGTGGCGCCAGAGTCCAGAATCCAGGAGGGACAATGGGAGAGACAGGAGATACCTTCATGGGAGACGGAAGCACCAAATGTAGACGGATGGGAGAGCAGTCCGCGAAGATGCTTGAGTTCACTCCGTAAGGTGTCAATGTCGGAGATGGAAGTGGACGAGGTGGCCCCAAGAGTAGGGGAGGTCCACAACATAGAGGAAGGATGCTGCGGAGGAAAACCATGTTTCCTAAAGCAGGTAGCTTCTGTGTATCCCTCTCACCCACATAATGTGCAAAGACGGGAATCCCGACCCTTAGAGCGATGACTGCCATCACACCCACCACCTTGGGAACTAGAGCGGGCACCCCAAGGGTGAAACTATCGGGGCTTGTTATCCGAGCCACGATGAAGGACCGGAGAAGGGAGCGGAAGGACAAGAGGCGATGCCACCTTGAACAACATCGAGCAAACATCAGACAGGGTGGGAATAGTAGGATATGAGAGAATGTTGGTTCGGACACTGTGGAGATGAGGAGGAACCCTAGCCATCAATAAAGCGATACCGACAGCTTCCTTCTGAGCCCGTTGAGCCGCTAAGTCCTGAGTGGGGGTTGATGTTGTATCCAGGCTTTAACAAGTGTCTTAGACTGAATGACATACGAGGTGAGATCGCCGTCATGTCCTGGGCTAAGTTGCTGAAGAGCAAGGAAGATGTCAAACAAGTGTTGGAGTCTATCTTTGTCGGAGTAGAGAGAGTGGAGCTTATCCCACATAGATTTGGTGGTCTCATGATACATTGCCATTCGATACGGTTCACCATCCATGAAGTTGACGACCCAAGATTGGACGCGACAATCATCGCGAAGCAAGTGCTCGGTGGGCATGGCAGAAGGGATGTTAGTAAGATGATGGAGGAGACCTTTAGTCTACAAGACCCGACGGACAGAGTGGACCCATTTCACAAAATTCTTCTTGCCGGCAAGGAAGATAGTAGTGATCCTGAGTTCATCTCAAGAATCAGAGACAAGGGCCGGAGCAGGGGTCGGAGCAAGGGCCGGAAAAAAGGAGGAAGCGTGGGTAGCAGACGATCCCATGCTCCAATGGACGGGCGACAGGCCTTGCGGCTTGATGACGGGCGAGCAGACCGCGCGGCTTGATGATGGGCGAGCAGACCGCGCGACTTGATGACTAGCGAGCAGACCGTGCGGGCAAACAAGGAGCGTGGTCAGAAAACTTTGGCGTAGCTCGATAGAAGTTTGGAGCCAGGCGGTAGGAGCGGTCACAGGAGCGTGCGAGCTAATGTCGAGGGCGAGTAGAGGTCGCGCGAGAAGGCGAAGCAGGAGAGCGCGCGAGAAAGCTGCGCAGAGGCGGCCACAACAAACGAACAGAGCAGGCAGGAGCACACACAGAGAGTCCGCGCGACAAGGACAACAGACGAGGAGATCAACCAGACCGGCGTTCAAGAGCAGCGGAGATCACGACGACCAGGGGACCGTGCGAGCATGCCTACTGGTAAGCAGCGGCAGGCGCACGACGGAGTCTGCAGACAGACAACCAGAAACAACGCAGGCAGACGGGCTGATGAGAACGGAAGTCAAGCGCGAACACAGCGGGCGAGCACAACGGAAAGAGCGGATAGCACATCGGGACCCAATGGGATGTGCAATCGAGAGCTATAAAAGCAGGGGGAAACATGATGCGATAGGGAATCGCGGGAGGGGAAGACTGCGGGTAGAAGAAAGGAGACCGCAGGAGAGGACTGCGGTTAGATGATGGGAGACCGCAGGAAAAGGTGAGGCAGGGCCTCAAGCCGAGCGAGAAAAAGAACTTAAGAATCGAGGTGAGGCTCTGATACCATGTAGAAAACCAGAAGTAAGACAAAATATTTAAATATTCAGAATATTATTAATCTCAAGTTACAATATTACATGTACAAGGGGTCCTTTGTATAGAACAAAGGAGAAGAAATAAAAAGGAATAGACAATGTGAGACTAAAGAAGCATAAGAGAGAGAATGCCCAATGGGCCATTTATACATTAGCTTCCTTATGTTCTAACACTCTTCAATACAAAACACTAATTCTCACCGCTGTGAGGGGCCTATTCGGTTTTAAAGCAACATAGAACTACCATATTTTATGTAAAGTATGAGACCTATTTACAGTTACTGTGTAGATGTGCTGCACTAAGGGTCTGTTTGACATTACGGTGGCGGTCGTGAACACGGTTATAAACCTTCGTTCGTGAATGCCCGACCTCACCTATGAAACTTCATCCATTCTTATGTTGAAAATTAGTTTTTTCTTGGTGGCGGTCATAACAACGGGCATAACACATTTTATGATGTTTGCATTTTTGTCTAAACTCGCTGGAGCAAAAACGCCGCGCCAAACGGGCCCTAAACGAAAAACCAATTGCGTTGTAAGTAACATTTTATTCACTGGAATAGAATCAGAGGTGAACTTTTGTGGATTTATGTTTTTAAGCAAGATGAGATTATTATTCTTGTTGTTTTTACTTAATATGCATGTTAGATGTTTCCGGGCTACAAAATGTGGATGGATCATTTTCTGGTGATGTGTGGGGTGAAATCGACACCAGGTAATATCATGCATCATATAACTGTTTTGAACTGGAAGAGGATCTAACACTTACAGGTTCTTAATAGTTTTGCCCTCATTCTCAACAGGTTTTCTTACTGTGCAATCTGTTGCCTCTCGATTTTACGCCGTCTGGATAAAATCAATGTGGTGAAGGCTGTTGACTACATTGTGAGCTGCAAAAATTGGGATGGGGGATTTGGATGTACTACCGGGGGAGAGTCTCATGCTGCCCAAGGTATGTTACATCTTGTTCTAACCATGATGAGTATCTATAATCATTAATGTATCAATCACGTTCTTTTGTCTTCGTTTGGCGCGGGGCGGCGGTCATGAACGCGGTGGCGGCGGTCGTGAACGCGGTGGTCAGGAACCGTCGTTCGTGAACGCCCGACCTCACCTAAAAAATTCATGCATTTTATGCTCAAAATTAGTTTATTTTCTTGGTAGCGGTCTTAACCTTTGTCTTGCCAAACATACAATCTATGATAACCGTGTTTTTGACCCAACTCACCAGAGCAAATAAGCCGCGCTAAACGAAGCCTTTATCTCATTTAAGGGCTAGTTTGATTCATTGTAAATGACCATTTTGATACCGTTGTGAGGTACATTTGATAGTCATTGCGGAGCCAGGCGCATTGTGGTGAGCGCCGTGGCCACCACTCAGTGTGCGAACAACAGACCACCATTTTTTTCAGTCCCTATCCAACTGCGAGGGCTTGAGTGTGGTCCCCATTGGAGGCAGGTTACAAGTGTCAATCCAGTAGAAAAAAAAGCCTAGCTTGCATTAGGTGCCTGAAAGTGATTGAACACTACTTTCACAAATGGAGTTTGAGCATTTGTTTGGTTGAAATTAGATGGATTTGAGTTTTCATTCTTGAATCTCACCTTCAAAAAGTTACAATTTTGAAAGTTAGGAAGTCCTCTTGGATTTTCTTTCTTTTAATAGTATTGGAATATTGTTAAATTCATGACATGATGAGGTAGAATATTTTTACTTGTAATAGTAATAAAGTAATGTTAGATAAGATAGAAGTGAAACTCATTTCAACCCAAGCAAAATAATAATAATAATTACATATTTACAGCTTACTTTAAATTTCAGATTCGAACTTATATCGTGGTACAAACCGACCTTATAATGATGTTCAACTTCTATATTTGCTGCCTTTTATTGTCCACCTCTTTTTAGGGTTTATGGTTAGGGTTTATAAAGTCTGTGTCCTTGCAGTATTCTGCTGTGTGGGCGCCCTTTCTATAACAGGTTCGCTACACCATGTCGACAGAGATCTTCTTGGTTGGTGGTTATGCGAACGACAATGCTCGGACGGTGGTTTGAATGGACGCCCCGAGAAGCTCTCTGATGTAGGAAGCCGATTGTTGCATTTCCTCTGTTATATTTTGTATTTTTCACTGCAATGAACTAAAATTTTCTTTTTGATTGGAACCATATATACACTTCTTAGGTATGCTATTCTTGGTGGGTGCTCTCAAGCTTGATTATGATTGACAGGGTGCATTGGATTGATAAAAGTAAGCTTACCAAATTCATCTTAAACTGTCAGGTTTGTTCTCATAACTGTCCGAGTTTACATGTTTTTCGAAAAGAAAATCCAACTTCTCTTACTAATTTTAACCATATATTGCTGTAATGTCGAAAATATGTAGGATAGCGAAAATGGGGGAATTTCTGACAGGCCAGATAATGCTGTGGATGTTTACCATACCTACTTTGGAGTTGCAGGTAATAATAACATACAGTTTGTTAATTCTCTGTTCTAATTATAAATGTTCGGCTAGTTCATGTTCGGCATATTAACAGTTCAAGCTTTATAATGAGATATATATTTTGCCGAGCACGAAGGAACATTAACAAATAAAGTGACTTAAATTGTTGTTGAATACCGAAAAAACTTTTTATATTATGATTATTGCCAAGATGAATCTAAAATCAATTAACTTTGCATATACACATAGTTTTCTTGGCAAAAATATGATTTCAGTCCTACTTTGCTACCTTTTTGAAATAATGCTGTGGATGTTTACCATACCTATTGGAGTTGCAGGTAATAATAACACATAGTTTGTTAATTCTCTGTTCTAATTATAAATGTTCGACTAGTTCATGTTCGACATATTAACAGTTCAAGTTTTATAATGAGATATATATTGTGCCGAGCACGAAGGAACATTAACTAATAAAGTGACTTAAATTGTTGTTAAATACCGAAAACACTTATAAATTATGATTATTGCCAAGATGAATCTAAAATCAGTTAACTTTGCATATGCACACATAGTTTTCTTGGCAAAAATATGATTTCAGTCCTTCTACTTTGCTACCTTTTTGAAATAAATCTCTCAACTATTTTTTGGCATGATTTAGGTCCCTCAAATTTGCAAATTAACTATTTTTGCATAGCTGGAGGACCTTATTTAACTCAATTTACAAAGCCAAGGGACCAAAATCATGCAAAAAATAGTTGCGAGACTTATTTCCAGAAGGTGATAAAGATGAATGACTTGAATCATATTTTTTTTTACCTTTTTTTCTTCAAGGAGTTGTTAACATGCTCATAACCAACAAATGAAGCATTATTTCCGTGTTTGCTTAGCATGTGCTCCGCACGGCTTTAATCGAGTAAGCTGAAGACAGGATATTCATGAACGATGATCGCGTTCAGCTCTTTCGTTTATGGAATGAGCTGGACACGAGATGTTCGGAACAACAAGCTGAATGAATTTTCCTTGATAAATGTGACATCAATTATATATCTTTCGGTCAAAAATCAATATAGCGCTAATTGATTTATTGCTCGTGACATGCAGGCCTTTCGCTCATGGAATACCCAGGATTGAAGCTTATCGACCCAGCTTACGCGTTGCCCGTTGATGTCGTGAATCGGTTATTCTTTCACGAGTGAACTATTTCTCAGAATGAAAGGGTTCAGTTGTGATGATGAACTAAATCACTTTTGTTATCTTTAGAAAAGGTAATTTTGGGGGTGATGTTACAAGGAAATAAAAAAAAAAGATTTTATGTCTGTTTATCATTCCCAGAAAATACCTATTTGCAGACCATCTGCCAGTGAGTCCCTCTTCCGCGTGTGCACGAATCTCTCCTTTCGCTAACCTTGCCTCGCTCCTTCACCGTCGACGACGCGGCAAAGTCGATTTCCGTTGGCTGCACAACGATTCCTAAAGCTAGAGATCGTCGCATACTAGTTCAAGGCTGCACAACGATCCCTAAAGCAGTTCTAGCCAGAGATCGTCTTTGGAATTCCTATTTGTCGCTGCCGCTCTTCTTTGCTGAACTTTCTCTTTGCTGCTCTGCCTTTGAAAATGAATACATTGCATTTCTAAGTTTTAAATTACTTTTTCAGGCAATGTAGATTTGCAGGTGAATTGTAGTCCATGGTAAGAGATAAATTTTATTTATTTATTTTGGGGATAATTAATCATAAAAATTATATAAGATCAAACTCTTTTTTCTAAGAGTGAACATTGCGCTTTTCAGCTGGAAACATTCTAGTTGCATATTCTAATATATTTTTATTAATTGTTTGGTTTGATTACAACAAAAAAGTATCTGAATGCAAACCAATTATGGCTAGGACCGGTCAGGTTGTCACTGGAGATCGTTCGTGACTTTGCCGATTCCGCTTCCCCGTGCTAGCCCAAAGAAAAAGTGTCATGTTCCCGATTTCACGATTTCACCAATTTCTTCCATGCTTTTGTTTCACTATTAATGTTGAATCCTTCTTCCGACATTTTTGTCGAGGTATGACCAAGCCGATCTCTTCTTTTTTTCCTTTGATTTCGAGTTCGCTTTCCGTTTAAACTGAAATAATTCCAAACAAACTCTAGCTATCTAAATCTTCCCAAACAAACCGAAATCACATGAACAACGAAGAAATCGTCTTTCTTCCTCAACTCGGTCTCTATCCACGCATTTATTTTATGAATCATGATCCGTGCACACATCGAAGTGCTCAAAAGGTCGTCAGAGATGTTCCTTGGTTGTCGAGCCCTGCTCAGGAGTACAAATATATCAACTGCTCAAATTTAAAATTGGTCTGCGGATAACAATTTGTAAACTCATAAAATGAGTAAAAATTAGTCGGCGGATAGACATTTATGGTCTGCGAATAACAATTGCCTTTCAAGAAGATGTAAAATTCGGGTTAATGAAAAATACTGATAATTCCAGTAACAGAACATAGTAATGTATTATTTTGATGGTTTTAAATGTACCGGCACTGATTTCAATCAAATGAAAGTATTGTATATGTCTATACTAATATATAAAGATCTCTTTTTGGTGTATTGATGTGGATCATAAAAGCAATCCTAGCCGTTCATTCAATTATCTTCTCCCCTCTTTTATTTATTTAATTAAATAAAGATCCCTCCCTCACCTTTTTAAAATGGCACTGCTATTAGCACCGCAGTTTTAGCTAGTCGCAACGCACTCTCCTAATTTTTCACGCTTTTTGGAAATACGTCTTGTACATGTATTTGTAGGAAAATTGCCCAACACAAAAGTTGTAGATTTCGACGAGATCTACAACTTTCGTGTTAACACTTTTCCTAAAAATTGATGTACAAGTGCTCAACACGAAAGTTCTAGATCTCGTCGAAATCTACACCTTTCGTGTTGGATAATTTTCCTAAAAATGCATGTAAAAGGCGTATTTTCAAAAGACACGAAAAATTAGAAGAAAGTGCGGTACGACTAGCCAAAAATGAACGTTAGGGCACTGATTTTATAATTTTTTTGCGTATATAATAAAAAGTGTGAAAATATTTAAGAGGAAAAGGGCAAATATGAGATTTCATAAAAGAGTTAACATCCAACAACTCTCATTTGAGTTCTTATAGAAGATGTCGATCGATAATGGTGATATGCGAAAGAGGAGGTACCATTCGCTCGCCGATTTCCACAATCTATTTCACCAAACAGATTAGCGATCTAAATTAGGGTTTTAGATTGTCGCTGAAAATGGAAGGGGGCATCGACGCCACGACTATGGCGCGCGGACGCCTTGCCGTTCTCACTGCCCACCTTGCCGGCGGCGAATGCGACGCCGTTACGGTAGTTGTGGAGGCGTCTCCTGTTTCAGCGCAGGAGGTCTCGAGACCGCCGATTAACCTCAACGGGAAGCTGTCGATAGCCGATAAGAGGACCGGGAAGCAGTACGAGTTCGGCATTTCCGAGGAGGGAACTGTTAAGGCTTCTGATCTGAAGAAGGTTTGTGATAATTGTTACAATTCAGCGAGGTTGCAAATTTTTTATAGTCTGGATAGATTTTTCTCTTTTGCACAGTTTGGAACAATATTCTTCCAGGTCTGTGAAAGTGGAGGTCGTTATGTTTTCTGCTGTTCTTATTGCAATATTGACTAGAATTGATTTGGCTGCATGAAAACTTCTATTTAATAGGTTCTTTTTAGGGCTTGTTTGGTTCCTTGAAATTACAAAACCATGGAAGTTGATAAATCCGCTATTTGGTTGGATGTAGTCAGGCGCTTTAGTTGAATTTAAACTCCACAAATCTCTGAAAACTCCCGCCGAAGTGATGCTTTAAAATTTCACACTCAAAATGAGTGAAAAAAATCATTACCTTCCTTGACCACAAGCAACCAAATGAGACCTTAACGAAGTCGATGAATCTCGGATTTAGTTAACCTATTTGATAGCTGTTAGAATTTCACTACACGGGTATGTGTAGTAGCTGTTGAAATTGTCTGGTTGTAAACTACTGTAACAATTGGGGAATTTCTGTTGTTATTTCTTTTAGAACATTGGGAAGTAAAGAAAGCTTAAGGTAGTTGAACATAAATACATGAAATTAAGTCAGATATGGGTCGCAACAAGAATGCATGAAGTGATAAGAGGAGAGTATTGCAATGTCTTTGAGTAATGAGTATCATTCATAAAGTAAATGTTGTAAAGTACTTCAAAATTGATATGATGATCATACACAATAGTTAGTGGCGGGAGGATTGCTATTTTACGGTGATATAGTTAAGTAGATATAAACGATCGACTATAAAGAACCCCGGTAGTGGGATATATCTGTTGATGGTGACGATCATTGTGCTTGGTAGTTCAGTTATGAGGTAAGTGTGGTGAGAGAATGTGGAGGATCATCACCGATCGAGGAGATGCTTGTGGGATTTCAAATGGAGGGTGGTGGAAAGTCAGATGGCTCTTCCGGTGGAATGTGAAGGGAATGATGTTGGTGGGATGTAGGAATGGAACATGCAAACCAACAGGCGGTCGTTGTGGTGAATTAAACTTCCACAAAACGAGCTTGTTGCATTGCGAGGAAGAGGGTGGTGGAGTTATGAATGGGAAGGTGTGCCCAGTTATATGGGGTGGAGGCCATGCATAAAGTGTCTATGTAATTAGTCGATGCATGCCTGGGAACATTGTTAGCCAACTCTACAAATCGTTAGTGTATGCGGCACATAGTTGGGTTAATTTGGCGAAGCCAAGATAAGTAGTGGAGAGTCGAGCTTCCATTTAGATCATAGAGAATGATACCTTGTGGCCATCAGATATGAGAACTGCTCAACACGCGCAATCCAGCCAAGAGGATTTGGGCCTCAAAGATCTGAATATTTCATCAATGCAGAAGATTTGCAATGGATGGAAGCTAAGGTGGTGGTGTCGGTAAGGGATGAGATGCGCTTGCCATCCCGGTGAGTTTGATGTTGATTGAATCAAAGGGAGACAATATTGGGGTGGATTGATAGTCATGGATTAGGATTGGAGAATGTCAGACAATGATGTCTCAACGTTATCCATATGGGTTTGAGAAGATCGTGACCGTGCGGTCAAGGTCATGAAGTTAGTCAGCCATGGTGCGAGTGAGGGTCATTCATTGAAACCGTTTAGAAAGTTTCGAGAGAGGAGAGAGATAGCCGAATGCAAGGGATAATAGAGTCGTGTGACCGGGGCGATACAAACCAGATCACTTGTTACCTGCAGAGCGACAACTCAACAGATAGAGCGACACTAGTGCACTACCAATGAAAAAGGCCTAGGTATCAGACAATAACTGTGCTTCACACCATCAGTGGCTAGGTCGAACATCAAAGTGTGGTGGTGAAGGCTAGGCGCAGGTTGCACTGTCAGTTAGGACCTTGCTACTACAGACAAGACACAGAAGATGTGTACTCGACTTGGCTTGATATGAGGATTGCAGAGCAGCTCGACCCAGGCAGAGGGGTCACATGCAAGAAAATGAGGAAGAATCATGCCCGAGTGACAGATTCATGATCGTGTGAGGTGGTTGATTGAACCGAAGAAATCACAACCTAGAACAATAGGCGGGGGAGGGGGAACATTAGTTCAGATCAAGTTATTAGTACACGAGGAGATGGAACGAAAGATACTTGTATTATAGAAAATCGATAGACATGCTCATGCTGAGATGCAATTGAGGGCTGGTTCCCTCACTCTGGTAGAGCCCGATTCAAAACACAGAACATGAGATCAAAATGAACACACTCCTTTCTTATATATGGATGTAGCTTGCACAAATTACTAATAAGTCTTAACTTATTTAGAGGCCCAGTGACGCTGGACGGTCCTATGATGGGGATAACAGATGATTACTAAATGTAGCAAACACAAGTCCGACGATTTTTTACCTTGCAATAATAATTTGTTTTATAAATAAAAAATACAAAATATATCACAATAGTTAAAACTTATAAGCAAGGAAAAGTTTGTATGAATGCAAGAGAGCTCGAATTCAAATAACTATGTGAGAACGACAACGTTTTAGAACTCGTTAACAAAAATTACATACAAATATTCCTCAAGTAGGAAATTAACATGCAATTCAACGTAAAATAAGTGACTTCCATTTTAAAGACTTGCACAACTATGGCGTAGAAAGCTTGACCGGTATCCAGCAAGTCTCCGATGGCCGGAATGAGGATATGGGATTGGGTCTGGATTCCCGAGGACCCAAACTGCTGAGTTGGACTGTTGCAGGGATGAATGAGGGACGAACATGAGTTGTGAGCGGCTGGATGTGGTTGTTTGGGGCTGCTGGAGATGGGATGAGACTGTGGAGGGGCTGGAGGAGGCAACCAGACAGCAGAGTTGTGGCGTTCTGGATCGATTCTGGGTGGTGGGAGGTGCTGAGATAGGGAAGATCCGGTTGAATGCAAGGGGTTATAGGAAACATGTGTCTGTTTAGCTCCTCTAGACAGAACTGTGGCAATGAAGATGGGCCTGGAAGAGTGACAACACAAGAGCTGAAAGTGGGCTGTTTCTTTCCTGGACAGAGTCGTGACAAGCAAGCTGGGCCTGGAGAAGTGACAAGCAAGTGCTGAAAGTGGGCTAATGCTTTCCTGGACAGTTCCGACAATTTTCCTATCTAGAAAGTGTTTCTGGAGAGGACTTTTGTTCCTGTAGTAGGACCGTTAGGTGGGGAGGGGAATGGGGCGTGGATAGGTCGATTCTGGAAGAAAAAATAGGGGCGTGGATTGGGACTACCTTAGGGGGAAGTAGTTTCATGGAAGAGAGGAGAGTCGAAGATGGACGAGTGCTAGAAGTGGTGGAATAATGGGGCTAAGGTGGGTATGGTTTTCTGGCTAGTCGGGATAGTGGGGGGACATGAGTTGGACATGAGAAATGAGGATGTTTTTTTGGGTAGTGGAGAAAGGGAGAAGGGCAGGGAATGTAGGAGGCAATTGTGACACTCGATAATTTTGGGTACGTAAATGTTACAAATTTCACACCCTTATGAATGCTAAAACAACATAAAATTTATGTAATTATCCCCTATGATGAAAAGCAAAATCAGTGATGATATAGTATGGTATACTTGGATTTCGAGTCTAGTTTCGTACTTGGACAATAAAGTTTATTTATTTTTATTTTGTTCTAAGTCTATTAGGTATGAGACCCTTGATAGTCGTGTTTTATTGTTTTTGGCTACAGAGATATGTTAGCTGTGAATGCGTTGCATATGGCTGCTGATTTGATTCATGGATTTAAGTTTGTGCCGATTATATGATTATATGTGGCTATGCAATCTGGTATTGATAAAGGTTGCCTTGATTAGATTGGGGGAGAAGGGCTGTGAAACTATTTGGAGCGGTGGCATTTATGGTTCTTGTTCTTTCTTATCTCTGCCGATACAACCTCTCTCGTTCGTTTCACCATTTCCGCATCTAGGGTTTGAACGGGACTGCTTGTGCTTCTCTCCTCATCTCTCTCTCTCTCTTCAACTCACGAAATCTCACAAGATCCTTGAGTTCTTGCTAGAATCAGAATCTGGGAAGGTGTGGATTTTTGTGTGCCGTCGGACTGGTTCTCAGATCTTGCCCGGAGTTTAGCTTTACTCTAACTGCATAGTAAGCACTATTTTCTCTTAATTTTTGCATAGTTTACCTTGATCTGGGTCAATTTTGGTATGGGGCAAGGTAGGATTCCATCTGTGTATACTTTGGTTAACCAGTTATGTGAGGGTTTTTGACCGGCTGCTGCTCCTTTTGTTTTTTTTCCTATTGTGCATAAGTATGATAGTGAGGTTCTTGGAGTTTTGTGTTAACCTGCTGCCTAATTTGGTTTCGACATGGGGGAATTTTTCTGGTTTTCGGCTTGGTGCTGCTGTCTACCTGCATGAGCTTACCTGTATATTATATGGTTTGTTTTGGGGGGTTTTTGTTGTCGGGCAAGTGGATTGTTCCTGTTTTTTGTTGCTTTGTTGGTCGGATAAAGTTTATGTAGGCAACCATACTTCTCTTTTTGTGGAACATAGTTGAGTTTGGCTTAATTCATAGTTATGGTGTTTAAGGGAAAACATTCTATTTGGGTGCAGTTTCAAATCTTGGGGATTGGTTTTAATTAGGGATTTCTTGTTATGTCTTTGTACAGTTCAGCTATATTGAGACTCACTTATGAGCGTTTCCTCCTTAGACAACCCCTAAAAAGTCTACGTCTAACATTATAGCTATTATGTGATGCAACCCCGATAATTATGCCCCTTAATGATTCTTAAACAGATATCGCGAAGGATGACATCTCACGGTAGACGTGGCGATGACGTGGGGGCGTGACACTGAGAAGGAAAACATACCAGTTAGACTTATCTTTTTTACTTTATGCTTATGTAAGGTATTTTACTTATTTGCACTGTTTCTAAAGGATGAAAATGAGATTTTTGTGGCATGTGAGATCATGAATATAGTATATATCATTTAAAATAATTCTCGCTATGATGTATGGTCTTGGAAAAAGGCAAACAGACGAATGAAAATTTGAGGGGATTATAAAATAAATAACTTACTGTTATGTAAACGTGTCGATACGAGGTTATGTTAAGGGCGAATTGAATTGCATGCACATGAATGAAATGATACAGATGATTTGCCAAACTAGTCGGCCAAAAGGCATAAACGCTTGTTGAACGTACTGGTTTGGACATTGATGACCCTAAGGGGTCGGGCCCAAAGAATGAAATAAGAGAATGTTTACTGAATATAGATTCAATTGCCCTTAATATTTCATAATGATTGAAACTCGCATAGAAATATATAATTTATTACTTCGGTTGTATATGTAGCTATTAATGAATGTTCACACTGTTATATATACATGCTGATATGTCTTTACAAGTTTTATAACACTGTACCTTACTGTTCTCTGTTCATAGAAATACTTATACAGATTTATTGCTTTGGACTTGTCACCTGCTTAGAAAATAAATGTTAAAATAATATGCATAATGTTATACGTAACCTCTCTTGTTTGCATGTACAACAGGTTAAAAAGGTAAAGTTTCGCTTAGTCTTTATTAAAGACTAATGATTTCTAACTCTAAATTTTTAGGTAAAGGAAAGTCACACGCAGGACAACACTAGTGATATGTTCGATGTATATGAAGGAGTGTACAGTGTTTTGGAAGATGTGCAAGTACTTGTGTAGTAGTTTAGTTTACTTTTCATGATTAGACGTGGCTTATGTAGAAATTTTAATAAATCATGTTTTGTATAAGTAGTTAAAACTCGTGATAAGTATAAACATGATTTGGTGTATAGTATATTTGGTCTGGTATGCGTGTACATATTCATTGTGAATGCTTAATGTTATGATATTGTGCGCTCAATGCTATATGAATTCATGTTATGGTATTATTGAGGATTGTGGCAGACTGCGGGCCGTTACAATTTAGTGGTATCAGAGCCAGGTTTGACAAAGCTTGGCCGCAATGAGTATGTACATGCGTAAAAAGGTCAATTGTTTAATGACATAAATTAATCCTATGAAAACTGATTATCTCATATTTTTGTTAAGGATCCTTTGAGGATTGCCCAAGAAGCGAGGTCTGAAGGTAGTGACACTGCACATCAAGAGCATCCGCAATAGGAACATCTGTCAGTGGAGCAGACGGTGCGTCCGCAGGTTGAACAGCAGGCGCAACCTCAGTTGACAGACTTCGCTCGTATTTTGGTGGAAGCTATTAAAAGGGTAACGTGACGTTCCTCCTGTTGTACCATCAACAGAGTCTATTGTGCCATCACAACAAAGACATCTTGACATGGATTTGAAGCAGTTTTTGGAGCTGAAGCTGCCAGTGTTTCGTGGTGGTTTGTCTCCCCTTGAGACAAAGGATTGGATTTCGCGCATCGAAACAATCTTTTAAGTGATGCTTTGCCCAGATGAACGAAAGATGGGCTTAGTCACGTTTCTCCTTGAAGGGGAGGCGAAGCGATGGTGGGTAAATGTTTGAGGACGGTTGGCTGGTCGAGGACAAGTGAGTATTCCCTGGGCTACTTTTCAGCAGGAGTTCACAGGATGGTTTGTGCCCGAGTCAGAGAAAAAGCTGCTGCAGGATAAATTTTTTCGTTTAGTACAGGGTCCCCGCTCTGTGCTCGAGTATGAAACAGAGTTTGCCAATTTAGCATTTTATGCGGAGGCCTTTGTGCCAAATGAGAAAGAAAGGTGTCGTAGATTCCAAGAAGGCTTGCGGGATAGCATCCGAGCAACATTGGTACCGTTGGAAATCAGGGACTATGGAGCTTTGGTGCAAAAAGCTCGCTTGATGGAGATAGATGTAGAGAAAGTTCAGAAAAGAAGGGAATTCGGGAAGAAGAGGTCCCAATGGACTCCGAGTAAGGAGTCCTCAGTGAAAGTAGGTGCTTCGTGGAAATCTGGTGATTCTGGGAAGTGATCTCGTCCGACAGAGAGTAGCAGTGTGATGCAGTCTCAGGGGCAGGAGCAGAAATGTGGGAAGTGTGGAAAAGCTCACAAAGGGCAGTGTTTGGTGGGCAGCAATGTGTGTAAGTGTGTTATGTATGTCGTCAACCTGGGCATCGTCAGTGGGAGTGTCCGAAAAGGAAAGAAGGAGAAAGCAGTGCTAGGAGATTTCCAGCTCCTCAAGGTCAGACAGTTTTTCAGATGGGTGTTTCAAAGGAGAGTGAATCTCTTGCTTCATCGTCAGCTCCAGTGAGAACATCAGTGGAAGAACGTTGCGTTCAACCTCGCGTATTCAATCTAAGCCAGCAAGAGGTTACTGCAGATGACATCGTGGTGACAGGTATGATTTATGCAAGTGGTCACTTGGTACGAGTTTTATTTGATACTGGTGCTAGTTATTCTTTTATTTCAACTGTTATACTATGCACAATCTCGGCAAAACCTTATTCTACACAAAAAGTTCTTCACGTCACTTTGCCAAATAATCAACTGGTGCCCACGCAACAGCGAGTGGTAGTTTCATTTGAGTTAAACGACAAAATGTTTATGTTGGATTTAGTGGTTCTACCACTTACTGAATTTGACCTTATACTAGGTATGGACTGGCTAGTCCAACATGAAGCCATAATTAACCGCAAGAGAAAAGAAGTTATAGTGACGTGTGCAGATCAAAGTATAACTGTCTTTCGAGGGTTAAGTGAAGTGTCTAAAATGCTAATATCTGCATTAAAAGCCTCCAAGAAAATCAGAAAAGGATGTGACGCTATTCTGGTGATGGTAAAGGGAACCACATAAGAAAAGAAAGATATCAAAACTGTGCTGGTGGTATGTGAATTTCAGGAATTTTTTCCTGAGGAATTACCAGGCCTCCCTCCAGAAAAAGAAGTAGAGTTTGAAATTCAGTTGGAAGGAGCGAGACCAGTTGCAAAGACGCCGTACCGTATGACGCCAAAAGAACTTGCGGAATTGAAATGTCAGTTGCATGAATTAATAGATTAAAACTTTATTCGGCCAAGTTCATCTCCGTGGGGTGCACCGATGTTATTTGTAAAGAAGAAAGAGGGAACATTACGACTATGCGTGGACTATCGAGAACTGGACAAATTAACGGTGAAAAATAAATACCCTCTACCACGCATAGACGATTTATTTGACCAATTAGTTAATGCAAAAGTGTTCTAAAAAATGGACTTAAGGTCGGGTTACCATCAACTGCGGATTAAAGAGGAGGATATTTTCAAAACTGCCTTTAGCACAAGGTATGGACATTATGAATTTGTGGTAATGCTGTTTGGGCTAACTAATGCTCCTGCAACATTCATGGACATGATGAATCAAATTTTCAAGGATTATCTAGATAAATTTATCATCGTGTTTATTGATGATATTTTAATTTATTCGGCTTCTGAGGAAGAACATGCACAACATTTATGGCTGGCATTGTAGAGATTAAAGGAAAGTCAACTATATGCAAAATTTTGGAAATGTGAATTCTGGTTGAAAGAAGTATTATTTTTGGGGCACGTGATAACGGAACAAGGTATATCTGTTGAACCTGCGAAGATTGACTCGATTCTTAATTGGCCACAACCCACGAATGTGACAGAAGTACGGGGTTTCCTAGGTTTGGCAGGATATTACCGAAGATTCGTCAAAGATTTCTCGAAGATCTCATTACTGTGACACAATTAACACGGAAGAATGTTCCTTTTCAGTGGAACGAATACTGCCAACTTGCTTTCGAGACATTAAAAGAAAGATTAACTACTGCTCCTGCATTAGTACTGCCATCAGGTACGGACGGATTTCAAATTTACAGTGACGCATCGTATAAAGGTTTAGGTTGTGTGTTAATGCAGCACGAAAAAGTAATTGCTTATGCCTCGTGTCAGCTGAAGGATGCTGAAAAGAACTATCCAACGCATGATCTGGAATTAGCTGCGGTGATATTTGCGTTGAAGATTTGGCGTCACTATTTATATGGCGTGAGATGTGAAATCTTCATAGATCACAAGAGTTTGAAGTACATTTTTACGCAGAAAGAACTGAACCTTCGTCAGCGGTGGTGGTTAGAGTTTATTAAAGACTACGATGTGGATATTCAATATCATCCGGGAAAGACAAATGTTGTTGCTGATGCGCTAAGCCGTAAGAATGTTGTTGAGTTATCAACTTTGAAAGTGTATAATATGCAACTCATACGTGAATTAGAGAAGATGGAAATAGTTCTCATTTTTACGACGGAGGATAATCAGTCTCAATTATTTCAGATGCAGATCATGTATACACTAAAAGATAGAATTTTGGAGGCTATACCAAAAGATGTATCTAACGAATTTGATGAAAAAGGTAAAAAAAAGGGAAACTCAAAGTTTCACAGAACAGAATGGGTTGTTGTTGATGAATGAAAGGTTATGCTTTCCAGATGTGGACAATTTGCGGAAAGACATTCTGTATGAGGCTCATAACACGCCTTACTCAATTCATCCTGGTCGAACAAAAATGTATCATGATTTAAAGGAAGACTTTTGGTGGCCTGGAATAAAGAAGGATGTAATAACCTATATTGCATCTTGTCGCACTTGCCAAGTTGTAAAAGCTGAACATCAAAAGCCTGGAGGTTATTTACATTCGTTACCTATACCAGAATGGAAGTGGGAGGACATTGCCATGGACTTTATCTTTGGCTTGCCTCGTAGCAAATTGGGTCATGATGGCATTTGGGTCATCATTGATTGACTAACCAAAAGTGCACACTTCATAGCAACTCGACAAGATGGACCGCCAGAAAACTGAATGAATTGTATATTGATAATATGGTGAAATTACATGGTATTCCTCGAACGATTATATCTGATCGTGACGGGCGGTTCACATCAGGAAATTGGAGACAGATTCACAAACGCTTGGGAACGAAATTACTGTTTAGTACGCCATTTCATCCCCAAACTGATGGGCAGTCAGAACGGGCCATCCAATTCTTCGAAGTCCTATTACGTATGGTGGTGCTTGATCTCAAGGGTTCGTGGGAGAAGTATCTTGCACCGGTTGAATTTGCATACAATAATAGTTATCAGTCTTCTATACAAATGACACCATTTGAAGCTTTGTATGGTCGTCGATGTCGAACACCTTTAAGCTGGGCTGAAGATGGTGAACGTCAATTGTATAATAAGGAGAAGGTGGATAAGTGGCACGAGAAAATTGTACTTATCCAACAAAGAATGAAAGTGACACAGGATCGCCAGCAAAAGTATTATAATGCTAGGCATCGCCTTGTAGAATTTCAAATAGGTGATCTTGTGTGTTTAAAGATCAAACCCTTTAAGGGAGTTTCACGACTGCTGCGACTTGGAAAATTGAGTCCACGATATGTCAGACCATTTCCTGTCGTTGAGCGGGTTGGTGAAGTAGCTTACCGTTTGGAGCTACCGGAGGAATTGCAAAGGTTACATAATGTGTTTCATGTTTCGGCACTTCGGAAATATATACAGGATCCTGAGAAGATTATACCAACTGAAAATGTGCAAATCAACGCTGACTTATCTAGCCCGACAGAACCGTATCAAATCATTTACCAGCAAAGGAAGCATTTGCGAAATCGGGATGTAACCTTTGTGCACGTGTGGTGGAAGGGTCATCAACGAGACGAAGCGACATGGGAGCGAGAAGACATTATGCGGGATCTTTTTCCTTCACTGTTTGAAGAACATGAAGAATAAATTTTCGGGTACAAAAATTTCTAAGGAGGGAAGGATTGTGACACTCGATGATTTTGGGTACGTAAATGTTACAAATTTTACACCCTTACGAATGCTAAAACAACATAAAATTTATGTAATTATCCCATATGATGAAAAGCAAAATCAGTGATGATATAGTGTGGTATACTTGGATTTCGAGTCTAGTTTTGTACTTGGACAATAAAGTTTATTTATTTTTATTTTGTTCTAAGTCTATTAGGTATGAGACCCTTGATAGTCGTGTTTCATTGTTTTTGGCTACAGAGATATGTTAGCAGTGAATGAGTTGTATATGGGCTGTTGATTTGATTCATGGATTTAAGTTTGGGTCGGTTATATGATTATATGTGGCTATGCAATCTGGTATTGATAAAGGTTGCCTTAATTAGATTGGGGGAGAAGGGCGGTGAAACTATTTGGAGCGGTGGCATTTAAGGTTCCTGTTCTTTCTTATCTCTTTCTTATCTCTGCCGATACAACCTCTCTCGTTCATTTCACCATTTCCGCATCTAGGGTTTGAACGGGACTGCTTGTGCTTCTCTCCTCATCTCTGTCTCTTCAACTCACGAAATCTCACAAGATCCTTGAGTTCTTGCTAGAATCAGAATCTGGGAAGGTGTGGATTTTTTTATATGCCGTCGGACTGGTTCTCAGATCTTGCCTGGAGTTTAGCTTTACTCTAACTGTACAGTAAGCACTATTTTCCCTTAATTTTTGCATAGTTTACCTTGATCTGGGTCAATTTTGGTATTGGGCAAGGGAGGATTCCATCTGTGTATACTTTGGTTAACCAGTTATGTGAGGGTTTTTGACCGGCTGCTGCTCCTTTTGTTTTTTTTCCTATTGTGCATAAGTATGATACTGAGGTTCTTGGAGTTTTGTGTTAACCTGCTGCCTAATTTGGTTTCGACATGGGGGAATTTTTCTGGTTTTCGGCTTGGTGCTGTTGTCTACCTGCATGAGCTTACCTGTATATTATATGGTTTGTTTTGGGGGATTTTCTTGTCGGGCAAGTGGATTGTTCCTGTTTTCTGTTGCTCTATTGGTCGGATAAAGTTTATGTGGGCAACCATACTTCTCTTTTTGTGGAACATAGTTGAGTTTTGCTTAATTCATAGTTATGGTGTTTAAGGGAAAACATGCTATTTGGGTGCAGTTTCAAATCTTGGGGATTGGTTTTAATTAGGGATTTCTTGTTATGTCTTTGTACAGTTTGTCATCAGCGAGAAATCAACACCTGATAAGGGTAGCAACAACCAGAGTTTGTCGAAGCACGAGTGGCAGCAGCAGCAGGAGGCTGGTAGCGTCAGAAACATGAAGGGCAGCAGTTGTAGCTTGAGCAACGGAGTGGTAAAGGCCAGACGAGAGCAGTGACGGTGGGAGCAGAAGTCCTTGATGCTGTCCATGATGAGAGAAGCAGACGACATGGTTGTCGGCCAAGAGCGCAGGCGAGCTCCAGGTAGAGGAAACTTCAAGCAGGATGAACATACAAATTCTTCATGCATAGGCGGCATAGAAGCAGCGGCATGACCTTCACTAGATCGTCGATAGAAGTCGGGAGTTGGGATTGACGAGGCAGTAGAGGGAAACGTCGACGATGTCGTCGATGGAGGAGCGACGCAAAGATCAGCCGAGTAGCTCACGCATGGTGGCGAACTGGAGCAGAATGGATCGAGAGAGATTAGCGACGAAAAAATGCAGAGGAAACCTCAGTCGAGGGGATCGGGAGTTGCTCCTATTGACAAACACAGAAGCGATCGCCGAGGACGAAGGCCCGTTGGGATCAAAGAGAGGAGCTCGACAAGATCGAGGAGGAGATCGGCAGAGGAAAACTTCGTCGTCGAGAGCTTGACTTCGACAGGATGAGAAATGACGGTTTACGGGTCAACGAGAGCATCAACGAGATGGGAAGTTGTCGACGTTTAGTAGAATCGATGTCATCGGCCAGCGGAAGCAGCAAGAGAACCGTCGTCAGAAAATTTTGAGGCCAACGAACTAGAACAAAAGTGGACGAAGCCGCAGCGAGACCTCTTACGCGATAAAAGCGTTCGAATAGTCGCCCTAGCACGTGGGAAACAAATAGATTAGGGAGGAATCAATGACTTTGATACCATGTTGGATATAAGAAAAGGAAATAACAAGTACTTTATTCATCCCACAAAGGGGGGTATTTAAAGGACATACATGGACTCAAAACCTTGAAACAACAATGTGAGACTAAACCCCAAAACACCTAAAGTCTCTAATAGACCGACATTGACTCGATAATTCCAACACCAGAAAATTGAAAATGGTGGGAATGAAAGAGTGTTTGTAGTTGGTTTTGGAGGGGGTATGTGAAGGTGTTGGAAGGGGGTCGGCTGGAGGTTTGTGGGGGTGAATCGGGGTTGCTGGCTATTGGAGGTGGGAAGGAAATAAGGGTGACTGCTGGTTGGAATATCTTGAGGAGGAGGGGAGGGGTAATGTGTATGGCCGGGTAGTGGTTTGTTGGGGGGGGGGGCTGCCGACTGAAGGTGGAGGGAGGGAAGAGGAGTCTGCCGACGGATGGAGGTGGTGGCTGGGAAGAGGAGGCCGACTGGTAGTCTGGTAGTATGAAGGGGCTCGGTTTTGGGTTAAGGGTTGGATGTAATGGCCGGCCACAAGGGGAATGGAGGGAGGTCCAAGCTTCACGCCTGGGGGTTCTGGCTTCGACACCGGGTGATCAAAAGGAAGACTTCTTCGCTCAATCTTTCAATGCTTTCTAGATGAGCCCTCTATACCTATTTATAGACTAAGGGTCTACCATGGACGGTCATGATTCTCCGATCATGATGACCCTCAAATACATGAAAATAAAAATAAAAAAAATACATTTTTTTTTAAAAATTCATGAATTCGATCCACACAAAATGGACGGCTCCGATCGTTGTGTAGGTCTATGTCTGTCGTTATCCCCATCACTAAGCTAGAGTAGTACGACCACTTCTCTTCTACGACACACGTATACATGAAACTCGTATATAATAATATCTTTGAATGGGGCCCAAATTTATAGCCTAGAATAATTTTTCAAAAAGATAAAATCAATCTTCATGCAGAACTGAAAGTGAATAATTTAAGTTGTGAAAGGTGGCATTAATGTGGGCTATTTAGTTGGTATGAGGCTTTATTCAAGCAAAGATATCGAAGTCTTCACAAATGTCTGGAAAGCCCTAAAAGAAAGTAACAAGGTCAGCAGTAGGTATGTGAACGAGTATATCCTTTTCAGAGATTTCACTATTTTCTTTATTTTATTCTTTGAGAGATGAATCAAGCAGTTCAGTAATCACCTCTAAGCCCTATGGCCAGCTTTTTAATTCATACTTATTTGCAGTTCATTATTGTCTATCATCATTTAGTCTTTTGTATAGATGCAACTAGATCATGTATTTGTGCTAATTCCTAGGTTAATTGATAACCATGATTATTCTGCCCCTTCTCAAGCTTAAGAGCTAACCCAGATCTCAGACTTTTTTCCCTAATTAATATCTACAGATAACAACAGGAGAGCATGACAAGGGGATCAAACTTTATGATCCAGGATATCTTAACACGGCACCTGTGCGGTCTAATATTTGCTATATTGATGGAGATGAGGGCATTCTTCGATACAGAGGCTACCCGATTGAGGAATTAGCTGAGAGGAGCACATTTCTTGAAGTGGCTTATCTTTTAAGCAAGTTATCATTTTGAAGGATAAATTAGGGTGATCACCTTGTTTTTATTGCTAATTTCTTATTAAACTTCTTTCCAGTGTATGGAAATTTGCCTTCTCAAGGCCAATTGTCAGACTGGGAATTCACCATTTCTCAGCATTCTGCTGTCCCCCAAGGCCTTCTGGTTTGTTTCTTAATGTACTTCCATTACATTTCATGATGACTGCTCATTTTTTTCTTTTACTATCTTCGCATTCTTTCATTTTTGCTTATGGCTATTTCCTACTAGCGTACATATCTATTTATGAATATATTTGCAGTACAGATACTAGTGTACATATTTATTTTCACATCCTGTATTTTTGCATTATATGACTGTTCACAGCATTTATCAATCTGTTATTTTTTCTTATAGGATATTATAAAAGTAATGCCTCATGATGCACATCCTATGGGAGTTCTTGTTAGTGCAATGAGTGCGCTATCCGTCTTTCATCCTGATGCTAATCCCGCTCTAAGAGTAAGTTTTATGTGTATATTAATGTTTATTTGTGGCATGTTATATATCTTTGGACGATTTATTTGTAGTCCTGGTTTTTATTACCTGAAACATAAAAAGGTCACCCTGGCGCACAAAGAATCCCCGCGCAACGAGTGTTCGTGGAAGGGTCCCACCACAAGGGTGAAATGTAGGCAAACCTTACCCTGCATTTTTGCAAGAGTCTGCTTCCAGGACTTGAACCTGTGACCTCAAATTCACACGGCAACACCTCAACCGGTGCGCCAAGGCTCCCTTTCTATTACACGAAACATGAACTTTAAAAATATTTCCAAGTGCCAAGTGGTGAAGGATGTTTTCCTTAGAAGCAATAGAAGAAGATTGCAACACATAAAATGTCTAAGTATTTACATAAAAAGTTAGAATTGATAATATTTGGTTATTGGCAACTGCATTACTATTGAAAGACTTGTGGCTATCAATCATGAGATTTGTGCATTCTATCTTTTCCTAAAGTTACATTTTTATTATCTAATCCTTTATTGTTCCTTCTTTTTTGAATCGCCTGTATAGGTAATGTATGATGTCTATAGTGAGCAAATTATTTCTTTCCACAGCTTCCTCTCCGTAATTATTGGAAGGAGTTCGACATCAGAGGAGAAGTTAAATGACATGATTTGTCGGGTTAAGGGTACTCATTGGATGATGAACTTTAACTTGTGAACATAATGAGATTAGCTAAGACTTAGACTGATTTCTTGATGTTCTTGGCACTACTATCATTGCTGAAACTAGGATTCCCCGTGGAGGTTTTGACGCTGGGTAGGGTGGTAAGTGTTACTCTAGACTGACGAGTAAGGTCCTATTGAGACTAAAGGGTGATTTCTAAATGCTGACACTAATCCGACGATTTAACTTGCAATAATAAGATTTATAAAAACAAACGCAAGAAAACCATAATAAAAGAAAACTTCGCAAAATAGAGAACACGTGATGTATATTAATGAGAGAGTTCACGAATCACAAATATATAAGCAAATGAATGCAAATTAGCCACAAACGGTGCGGAATTAAAGTTTACAAGAAGATGCAAAGTAGAAAATAATCACTAATTCAACAAATAATAATTCACAATAAATTTAAAACTCATGTAACTATAAAGCAGAAGGCTTGGTGGGATTTCCCGGGGTCGGGATTGGAGCCGGCGCTGAACTCTGGGCTCCTAGTGGAGCTGCGGGCTGCTGGACAGCACTAACCAAGGCTGGAAATGAACTTCCTGATGGCTGAAAATTGTTGGCTACCGTTGATGGACTTAGTCGAGGCTGTGGAGAATAAGGATGGAGGCCAGCAGGTGTAGATAGCCCTGGATAGCACAAAACAGGATGTGGTTGCACTGATGGGAACTGACAGGCGGCCAAGACTCCAGACAGCTGCTGAGAGGAGTTCCGGTAGGGGAGGGGGGAAGGAGATTGTGATTCTGGAAGAGGTGAGGGGCTGGGAAGAGATAAGGGATGGACAGAAGGGTTGTTTTGGAGACCAGGAGGCTGTGAATGCAAGAAACCACCAGCTGGGGGGTTAATCCGGGGTCTAACAGCAATGATGAAGCTTCCTAGGCAATATTAGGGGGGAGTGCAGAGGACTGGGAGCTGAGGGATGGAAAACCGGGTGGCTGGAATGAATTTCTAGAGGGTGGCGGCAACTGTTAGCTCCCTTGGACGGTCCCTGAGTATAGTTTGTTAATTGTATGGGTGAGGAGGGCATTAATTGGCTTAGTGTTTGATGGAGGGGCTCGGCTTGGAGGTGGTGGGGTGTTAATGTGAGGGGGCGTTGAGGATAATGTGGAGTAATGGAGTATGAGAGGCTTAAGGAGAAGGTGGGCCTAAATTTTAGGAATTAGTTATAATGGGGGTAGTGGAGTAGTGGAGAGTTGGCTAGTGAGTGGGGGAGGTGGTGTGAGGGTGGTGGCCGGAGGGGGGGGGGATCATCGGAGGTGTTTTCCGCCGATCTCCGAAAAACTGAAAATAAAGGGAATTTAAGTGGTGGTGGTGGAGTTATTTTGAGGAGGGGGGGGGGGGGGGGGGGGGGGGGGGGCTTGATGGAGGTGTCCCGAGGTGGTTTCCGGCGATCATCGGAAAACTGAAAATGAAGGGAAATTAAGTGGTAGGGCTGGAGTTTTGTGGAAGTGGTTAGTGGTGGTGACTTAAGAGAGGTGGACGGAGGTGTTTGTGGATGGGAGTGATGTGGAGTTGGGGAGAGGGGCCAACAGGGTGATATGTTGGAGGTGTAGTGAAGGTGGCCGGTGGGTGGAGGTTGGGAGAGGAAGGGGTGGCTGGCTCTTTGGTGGTGGAGGGAGGCCGACCAAGGAAGGCGGAGGAGAGGCGGTGACCAGCTATTTGGGGAAAGAGGTAGAGGTGAAGAAACTACTGAGCTTCACACTTGAATCCGGCTTCGGCACCAAGAGATCAAAAGGCTGCTTTCGTGCACAATCTTTCAATCACCATTCATGGAGCCCTCTACCCTTATTTATAGACTAGGGAGAGACAACGAACGGACATTATCCTCTGTTCATTGTAACCCACAAAATACACATAAATAAAATGAAAATAAAAAATAGAAAGAACATAAAATATTTCGATCGACGATCTGCTCGTGATGAGTGGTCCCGATCGTCACTGGGTCCCTAGTCGGCGCGAGTAGGCCCTCGTGGGTTGTGTGTCATGATCCCCATCATAGACTCAGTAAACCTTATGTCTAGTGCTGGGGAAAATGTTATCTAACCTAGGATGATGTCGATACGCCGTAGTCGTATCAAGATCGAGAACAAATAACTTGCATTGCATTAAACGGAAATAAATATATAATTAGGAGATAACTCCTGCCAAGTATCCGGAGGCTGGGTCCTCCTTGACACTCCACTCTCCAAGAGAGTCAAACATCCAATACTCAAAAGATAAGCAAGACTCCACCCCCAGGGCTCCTTATATAGATGGTGCTCCTCACTACAAGACAAAACACTTAAAGGCACATACATGACAAGATACGTAAAGACACATGCGTATCAGATGCATGTGTGCGGAGGTGATCCGAGAAAAGTTTGCAAATAATAATAAAATGCACGTAACTTATACAACTGGCACAATTGATTACAAAAAATTAAGGAGTGTTAGAACACAAAAGTATATTGGTGGTTAAACTCTTTTAACTGCACCTTAAGGTCAGGGCGGTTAGAATTGTTCTAACCGCATCATATGTCTTGTGATGTAATTGCACGTCCTGTGCGGTCAGCTTAACCACAAGCGTGATGGTGAAGACCGGCGATCTCATCCTGTGCGGTCAACTCTTGTCTGACCGCAGTGGCTGCATTAATCGCCGTCTGTAGATTCTTATTTATTAGTCTCACACTGCCTATTTGTAATCTCTCACCTCCTCCGTTCTATATAAAGAAGGTCATACCCATGTAATAGATAGATGTTTTGGAAATAAAGATATCCAGTTATTTTCAATTGCCACGTGTCATTGTTAATTTCTGTTAAGTTATTTTCAAGTTCTCACATGGTATCAGAGATTACAACGATTCTTTGGTTGTGAATTCTGTCCGCCCTGATCGCGACCTCCTCTGCGGACTTCGGTTTCCTAACCGCTCGCCTCCTTCTGCCCGCTCTCTACTTCCTTTGTGCGGCCTTCGGTTTTTCTAACCGCCCGCCCTCTTTTCCTCTGTGCGAATGTCGGTTTCCTTAACCGCCCGCTCCTTTTGTTACCTGGCTGCGGATTTCGGTTCTTAACCACTCACCTCTGCTCTGCGCCTTACCCTTCACGGTTTGTGCGATCTCCGTCTTCCAGAACGCAATCTGCTTGATCTTTGTGACTTGCACGATCTGTGCGATCTCTATTTCGGCTTGTGCGGTTAAATCTCTCTTACCGCATCCTCTTCTACTCTCTTTGGAGACTCCGGATGTTCCTTCTTCAGCCTCAACTCCCATTATTTTCGTTTCAAGTCCTTCTGGCAATCTAGGCACTACATCAATGTTGACCGGACCAAAATATCCTTATCTTCGTCCACCAGCGGGTGAAACATCTCTTTCCGCCTCAAAGAAGTTTGCCTCTCTTGCCTCCTCTTCAGGTAGTGCACATGTGGTCACCCTGGGTAAGTGACTCATTGACTTCGGTGCTACTAATTATATGACGGGAAATCGTCTTCTTTTCTCTCATTTGGACAAACATGATCGGTCACTACCGGTTTTGATTGCGGATGGCTCTCTATCCCCTGTGTGCGGGACTGGTATGGTCCAGGTCACTACTTCTATTCAACTTGAGGACACTCTCTACATGCCGACCTTTCCATGCAATTTGCTCTTTGTTACATCTCTCTGCAGACAACTAAATTGTTCAGTCACGTTTATGCCTACTAGTTTTTTTCAGGATCCTCGCTCCAAGGAGACGATTGCTGCTGTGAATGAAAGCGGCGGCCTCTACTTCCTTGATAATGTCTTCGCTCTCTCCGCGTCTACTATCTCCAATTCTCTTCTTCAGTGGCATTTACGCCTTAGTCATCCTCCTCCTCGCCTCCTCTACCAACTCATGCCAGACCTGCCAAAGGACAACTCTTCCCTCAACTGTGAAGCCTGCCAGTTCGGCAAACATCACCGCGCCTCTTATCCAACTAAACATGGACGTAGCTCTTCTCGACCTTTTGATCTTGTTCACTCAAACATCCGAGGTCCCTTTCCTACCAAATATGTTGGTATGGGAAGTTTGTATTTTGTCACTTTTATTGATGATTTCTCAAGATGTACTTGGGTGTAAGGCTGATATGCTCGGCTCGAAATCGAAATTTTCGAGTCAAACTCGTCTCGAAATCGAAATCGATTTCGAGCCGGCTCGACTCGAAATGGCTCGATTCCGAGCCGTCTCGAAATCGAATCGAACCGTCTCGAAATCGAATAAAGCTGGCTCGAAATTGAGCAATATTTCTCTTTATTCCTAGTTGGCTCAAAATTAAATTGGGAAACATTTTAATTTAGCAAATGAAACACTTAAAGACTTCAATATTTGTATTTAAATTTAAACTTTAGTGTTTTTAATTTAAAAATAATAATATATTAATAAATACATAATATTTTTAATCAATTCGAGCTGATTCGAATCATATTTCGAGCGATTCAGGGATGACTTGAAATTGACTCGAAATCAGATTCGAGTCAAATTGAATCGACTCAAGTTGAGTCGAATCAATTGTAACCGATTCCGATTCGGCTCAATATTCGTACGATTTTCGAGCGACTTTCGAGTTTCGAATAATATGCTCAACTATCTGTTAAAAGAACACTATGAACTCTTTTCTTTATTCACAACTTATAATGAAATTCACACGCAATTTGGTGATTCTATCAAAGTTCTTCGTACTGATAATGCTAAAGAATATCTTAGTAACCAATTTTTAACTTTTTGTATGCATAATGATATGTACATCAGACTAGCTGTGCTTACACCTCTCAACAAAACAGAGTGGCTGAACGAAAGAATCACCATCTTTTCGACGTTGCTCGTACTCTTCTCACTCTGATGAACGTTCCTCGCTCATATTGGGGACTTGCTATTCTCATCTTTTACTATCTCATCAATCGTATCCCCTCTACGGTTCTCCACGTCCAAACCCCTTTCTCTATCTTGTACCCTGGTGCACCACCTTTTCCTCTACCCCCACATGTTTTTGGTTGTACGGCCTTTGTTCACTCTCCTTCAACTGGTCGGGATAAACTCTCTCCTCGCACAATCAAGTGCATCTTTGTTGGCTACTCTTCCACTCAAAAGGGTTATTGTTGTTATGACCCTCTTCTCCGAAAACAATGTCTCTGCTGATGTCACCTTCTTTGAATCTACTCCTTACTTCTCCACAGATTATACACCCTCATCACTTCCTGATACTCCTGCTTCTATCCCTATTGTTTTCGCCCCTCCACCTGACCTCGCTCCACCTCTACTTCCCATACCACCGTCTCCTTCTCCGCCTCCCACCACATATCCTTCAACTCCGGGGCCGTCTCTACCAGCTCTCAGGCCAGCAATCTCTTCGTCGGACGAATTTGATAAGGATGACGTGTCAGACCTTGATCTTCCCATTGCTCTTCGTAAGGGAGTTCGGACGTGTACTCAACATTCTATTCATGATGTAGTCTCGTATGCTCGACTTACTTCCTCTTGCAGGGACTTTGCTATGGCCCTCTCGGCCACTGTCACCCCGGTCACTTACCAAGATGATCTTAACATACCACATTGGAAAGCTGTCATTGATGAAGAAATGACCACCTTAACCGAAAGGGGTACTTGGACTCTTGTCCCTACTCCTCCAGGGGCGGATATTGTTGGTTGTCGGTGGGTATTTGTGGTGAAGTATCATGCTGATGGAACTGTGGATTGCTATAAGGCTCTGCTGGTTGTTAAGGGCTTCACTCAAACATATGGTGTGGACTTCTTTGACACATTCTGTTACGGACACGCCCGACGAGGAGCCATCGTGGAGGGTGTACACGCGTAGGAAGACAAACCCGACAGAGGAATGACCGCAGGAGAATTTTATGTCACTGTATTTCGTATTTTATTTGCTTTCCGAACTTTGGCTATTGGCACCCCTCCTCTATATAAGGGGGTGTATTTATGTTATTTGGTATGCTTGGATTAATCTGAAATTAGGGCTGCTCCCTATTCCTCTCCTCTTCTTCTCTCTTGCCCCCTCGGCCCTCCCCCTCGCCGGATTCCTCCCCGAGCACCGTAATATTTGGTCCGACCTGCCGCTCCGCCTGCCTTCCTCGCCGCCGGAGCCGTACTTACTGCGGTCTGCCTCGACCCCGCTTCTCCCGTCCGCAATCCCGCCCGCTCCAGGCTTCGCCATCGGGCGCGCCTTCGTCTACCTCTTCCGCTCCAGGTTCCGCATCTCGGACGTCGCCGCATTCCGCGCGGGTGCAGCACCGACCTTTCCCCGCGTGCGTCCTCCGGCCCTGCTCCAGGTTCCGCATCCCCCATTTCCACCCCTGCCCTAGCGTCGTTGCTGGCATCCCGCTTTCCGATGGCGCCCAACACTCGATCCTCCGACCCTTCCGCGGCGGAGGCCTCCGCCGAAGCCCTCTCCCGCCGCGTGGAGGCCCAAGATTGCCTCATCGCCACCATGCATGAATCCCTTCTCTCCCTCCACTCCAAAAGCGATTCCCTCCATGCTTCTGCCGCCCCCGTCGCCCCGGGTTCGTCCTCCTCTGCCAAGGGCGGGCCCCTCCTTGGTGCCGCACCGACCATTCCCCGCGCTGCCGCTCCACCGCCGGCCCTTCCGAGCCGGTCCGCTCTCTCCCTCGACATTCCCTCCTTTACGGGCGTCGACCCCTTGGGGTGGATCGCCAAGGCCGAGCAGTTCTTCGATCTCAATCTCACGCCGGAGTTGGACAAGGTGTCCACCGTCGTGGTCGGTCTGGACGGCTCCGCCCTCCATTGGGCCCGGTGGCTCCGTCAGACCAATCCGTCCATCTCCTGGCCTGACCTCAAGCAGGAGATGATCCGCCGCTACGACCCTCGCTCCTCGGGGTCCGCCATCGAGCGCCTATGCGGCGTTCGGCAGACCGCCGGCCTGGATGACTACATCGATGAGTTCGTCGCTCTGGTGGCTCATGTTCCGGGCCTTCCGCCTGATCACTACCTGGGGTTCTTCATGCAGGGCCTCCTTCCCCACATCCGCTCCCGCCTTCGCACGCACCATCCGCGCACGGTCGCGAACGCTCTCGACATGGCCCGTTTGGTCGAGGCCGACCTGGGACCTCGGGCCTCCGCTAGTGCGAGCAGCCTCCCTCAGCCGCGGCCACCTTGGCAACCTCCTGCTGCCCCGGCCGACCCCCTCACCAGCACATCTCCAACTCAACCCTGGATGACCTTCGTCGCAAGGGCCTTTGTTTCCGCTGTCGCCAGCCCTACTCCCCGACACATGTATGCCCTGTCAAGGAGTTTCACGCCATCATCGGCGATTTCGACTCAGAGATTACAGCTGCGGATTTTGAGGCCCGCGAAATCTCGGAGGACGACGTGGCCGCGGACCCCACACCGACGCCTTTTGGCCGCCTGAAGTTACCATGTTTTTCGGTGGGGGGTCTCTCGGGCCCTCAGACCATGAAGCTGATGGGGCAGCTGCAGACCCGCCCCATTGTCGTGATGGTGGACAGTGGTGCGAGTCACAATTTCTTGTCTACACAGCTCGCCCACCAGCTCCAGCTTCCGCTCACTCCTACCCCGGAGTTCACCGTTTGCCTCGGTGATGGCCACCGCCGATCGACTCAGGGGTGCTGCCACGACCTTTCCCTCTCGGTGGGCCCTTGTACGGTGACAACGGACTTCTATGCCTTCGGCCTCGGCGGGATCGACGCCATCTTGGGCGTGGCCTGGCTCCGCACACTCGGTGACGTGCGCGTCAATTGGGCGCGTATGACGATGCAGTTCCTCCAGGGGGCCGTGCCTGCAGCCTAGTGGGGGACTCGACCTTACTCCGCACGCCGGTCTCCTTTCGGGCCCTTCAGCATACCGCCGACGTCGACTTCTCCGCCTGGCTGTGGCCTTTGTCTGCTCCGCCACCTCCTACTCTGCCACTGAGTGCGGACCTGCAGGAGCTCCTCTCCGAGTTCGCCGACGTCTTCAGCATTCCCCGACTCCTGGCTGAATTTCATGCGTCCCCTACCGGCGGGCACGCCGGCGCCTTCCGCACTTACCGCCGCCTCGCAGCCTCCCTGTACTGGCCCAACATGTTCCGCCAGGTCAAGGCGTACGTGGCCGCCTGCCTGCCCTGTTAGAAGGCCAAGTATGAGGCTACCTTTCCAGCGGGCCTCCTGCAGCCCCTTCCACTTCCGGACAGAGTTTGGGAGGACATCGCCATGGACTTCATCACGCGTCTCCCACGATCTCAGGGCTTCGATTGCATTCTGGTGGTGGTGGACCGCATGTCCAAGTACGGGCACTTCATTCCCCCGCGCCACCCCTATACCGCCGCCTCCGTGGCCGACAGTTTCATCAGCGGCATAGTACGACTCCACGGATTCCCGCAGTCGATCGTGAGCGATCGCGACCCCCTTTTCCTGAGTACCTTTTGGTCTACGCTTTTTCGGCTGCAGGGCACTCGCCTGCGCATGAGTACGGCGTACCATCCCCAGACAGACGGTCAGTCTGAGGTCCTTAACCGCTGTCTGGAGACCTACCTTCGCTGTTTCGTGGGGGAGCAGCCTCGGACATGGGCCAAGTGGCTGTGCTGGGCCGAGTACTCGTACAACACCGCCTACCACCTGTCGGCGGGCACCACCCCCTTTGAGGCCGTTTATGGCCGACCACCGCCCTCCATCCTCCGCCACTTGCCGGGCGAATGCCAGGTGGAGAGTCTGGCCCACTCCCTACGGGACAGGGACACCATTTTGGAGTATCTGAAGCAGCATCTGTTGCGAGCACAACAGAAGATGACGGCCTTCGCCAACCGGAAGCGGCGGGACCTCTCCTTTCAAGTGGGGGAGCGGGTTTTCATCAAGTTGCACCCTTACCGTCAGCTGACAGTGGCCCGACGCCCGTGCCCGAAGCTTGCCCCGCGGTTCTTTGGCCCCTTCGAGGTGTTAGCACGCATCGGCGCCGTGGCCTACCGCCTCCGCCTCCCCGCCGGGAGCCGCGTCCACCCGGTCTTCCATGTGTCCCAGCTACGTCGCGCGGTGGGCGACCACGCCACTACGGAGCAGATCCCCCCCCCCCCCCCCCCCCCCCCCGACATTGACCTCGCTGGCGAACCGTCATTCTACCCAGCCCAGATCCTTGATCGTCGTTGCCCGATGCCCGGAGACCCCACTTCCGAGGAGATCCTCGTCGCGTGGGTTGACCACCCCGACTCGGATGCTACCTGGCTACCCCGGGAGGATTTTCGCCGCCAGTTCGCGGACTACTGCCTTGAGGACAAGGCAAATTTTCCAGACGGCGGTATTGTTACGGACACTCCCGACGAGGAGCCACCGTGGAGGGTGTACACGCGTAGGAAGACAAACCCGACAGAGGAATGACCGCAGGAGAATTTTATGTTGCTGTATTTCATATTTTATTTGCTTTCCGAACTTTGGCTATTGTCACCCCTCCTCTATATAAGGGGGTGTTTGTATGTTATTTGGTATGCTTGGATTAATCTGAAATTAGAGCTGCTCCCTATTCCTCTCCTCCTCTCCTCTTCTTCTCTCTTGCCCCCTCGTCCCTCCCCCTCGCCGGATTTCTCCCCGAGCACCGTAATACATTCTCTCCGGTTGCTCGCATCAACACAATTCGAGTTCTCTTTTTTGTAGCTACCAACAAGGATTGACAGATGTCTCAGTTAGATATCAAGAATGTCTTCCTCTATGGTGATCTCCAAGAAGAAGTGTATATGGAGCAACCTCCTGGGTATGTTGCTCAGGGGGAGTGTCAAGTATGCAAATTGCGGAAGACAATCTATGACCTCAAACAAAGTCCTCGGGCCTGGTTCGACAAGTTTAGTGAAGTTATCTCCACCAATTGTTTTGCTCGCAACTCTGTGAATCACTCTCTCTTCATATGCAAAACTTCTCATGGGCTAGTCGTTCTTGCTGTCTATGTTGATGACATTATCCTTACTGGTGATGATAAAGCTGAAATTGCTCTGACAAAGAAACATCTTCTTCAACACTTTGTCACAAAAGATTTGAGACCTCCTAAGTACTTTCTGGGAATTGAAATCTCGCGTAAACACAACTCAGTGGTTCTCTCGCAACGCAAATATGCTATCGATCTTCTAAAAGAGACGGGTATGCTTGGTGCTAAACCTGCTCGATGTCCAATGACGGTTGGTGAACATAAACTTTGGAATGAGGACTCGCCACTTCTTTCAGATGTCTCTCGGTACAGCCGCCTAGTGGGCAAACTCATCTACCTGACAGTAACAAGACTTGATATCTATTATGTTGTGGGCAAGGTTAGTCAGTTCATGCAAGTTCCCAGGGAGTGTCATCTACAAAAAACTCAAAATCTTGGAATACGTGAAAGAGTCTTCGAGGAAGGGACCACTGTTTCAAAAGAATAACCATCTAAGGATTGAAGCATATTCTGATGTCAGCTATGCTGATGATAAAGAAGATCGAAAATCCACATCTGGCTTTTGCACTTTTGTAGGAGGAAACCTGGTTATCTGGAAGTGCAAGAAACAAGTTGTTGTCTCCAGATCAAGTGCCGAAGCTGAGTACAGAAGCACGACCCAGACCACTTGTGAATTAAAATGGTTATGGGCACTTCTGTTTGACTTAGGAGAAGTCTATGACTATCATTTACCGATGTTCTGTGACAACAAAGCCGCAATATACATATCGAGGAATCCAGTCTTTCATGAGAGGACAAAACATATTGAAGTTGACTGCCACTTCATTAGAGAAGAAATCTTGAAGAAGCAAATCTGCACTTCATTCGTAACCTCTGATAATGAGTTAACATATATCTTTACCAAACCAAATCTTCCTCGTTTTCTGACATATGTGACATGCTTGGCATGATCGACATATATTCTCCAGCTTGAGGGGGAGTGTTAGAACACAAAAGTATATTGGTGGTTAAACTCTTTTAACCCCACTGTAGGGATACGGCGCAACCAACTGCACCAAAAGACCGGCCTGTTGGTCAAGGCGCCTACCGCTTCTTTATAGAGTCGGCTATCCTCGAGCGGATCCACGGGGCAGTCAGTTAGACCCACGGGGGACACACCCTTCCGCTTCGAATAGCACCGCAGCGCCGGGGGCAATTCTGGCACCCCAACAATCCCCCCCACCCCCGAAACAACCCCGGGGTTTCGAACCCGCGACCCCCTCTGATACCACTTGTAGGGATACGGCGCAACCAACTGCACCAAAAGACCGGCCTGTTGGTCAAGGCGCCTACCGCTCCTTTATAGAGTCGGCTATCCTCGGGCGGATCCACAGGGCAGTCAGTTAGACCCACGGGGGACACACCCTTCCGCTTCGAATAGCACCGCAGCGCCGGGGGCAATTCTGGCACCCCAACACCCACCTTGCTGTCAGGGCGGTTAGAATTGTTCTAACCGCATCATATGTGCCTTGTGATGTAACCGCACATCCTGTGCGGTCAGCTTAACCGCAAGCTGTGATGGTGAAGACCGGCGATCTCATCTTGTGCGGTCAGCTCTTGTCTTACCGCAGTGGCCGCATTAATCGCCTTATGTAGAATCTTGTTTATTAGTCCCACACTGCCTATTTGTAATCTCTCTCACTTTCTCCGTTCTATATAAAGGAGGTCATACCCATGTAATAGATATATTTTTTGGAAATAAAGATATTCAATGATTTTCATTTGTCACGTGTCATTGTTAATTTCTGTTAAATTATTTTCAAATTCTCAGAAGGAGAGAGCAAATTGGGCTTTTTTCCGATTGAAGTACTTTAATCAAATGTGCAATTAGAATAAGCCTAGCAAATCAATGAGTAATCACATAATGAAACAACCAAAAAGCACATCCATAATCATATCAATATCCGATCCGTACAATTATGCTGAATACAAAGACTTCAAAAGACAACACTCACAAGTAATATGGGCCATAAGTGTAGGAGATGGCTCTCCGGTGGTCATCCGGAGGGACGAATACTGTTGTGTGGAGTCTGCCGGTGGGGAGAGGGTCTGTTTGTGGACTGAATAAGGTGGGGAATGGATGAGAGCGGGTTCAGCCAAGGTTATGGTGTAGGGAGTGGGGGTTTTGGTGGCTGGAAGGAAGTTGTGGTGGGTCGGCTGCTGGATGGAGCGTGGAATGGGTCGGCGACTGCTGAATGTGTAGGGGAGTGAGTGGCTGGTTCAGGGAATGGAGGGGAGTTGGCATGTAGGGATGGGTGCAGGGAAAACTGCAGGTGCTGGTTTCTGTTGGGAGTTGTCGGGAGGGTTCGGCTGATGGATTTAGTGGTTGTGGAGGAAGTGATGGCTGTTTGAGGGAGGAAACTGATGGTGGCTGCTGTTTTTGGATAGTCGGCTGCGGGAAAAAGCACGGAGAGGGGAAGCAACAATGAAGCGACAAGGAAAGACACAAATGATAGATATTACCTTGGAGTCGGCACTTATGGTTGCGGAGTTGGCACCACGGATGACCGGTGTATCAAGGAAGAAGCTCTCCAAAATCTGTGATAGCCTCCAAGCTGGCCCTTACACTTTTAAATAGCAAACACTTATTGGAAAACCATCGTGAACAACATATATTGCATCATCAAGATGGTTACTGAAACTCACTAAATAAAAATGCTAAAAATACATAAAAATATGGAAACATTGCTCTGAGCGCGACCGTGGATTCGGACCGTCCATCTGGTGATGTCATATATGGCAGGTGACAAATCCATCCCAAATGAGCTCCAGAACGATGTGTCCTCGAACGAAGATGCGTATCCTCTCAGTAAGAATCGGTGTGTCCTCGGACGCTATGCAATTGTTGGCAGGGAATAAGCGTCCTCTCCAGTGAACCAAATTTCTCAATATATCTCCGTATGGCGCGACCACGAACTCGTGAGTCGCGATGTCTGCAATTGTCTTTGAAGGCTTATCTGGGCTCTCAGAAGTCAATTGTTGTTGGTGGTACCAGTGGAGCCGCCAACGATGCCTATATTACCATAGGCGCCTGAGGGGTGAACTGAGGGTGTAGCTGAGGGTGAGGGTGAGGCAAAGGCTGGTGTTTGTGAAGCTCTGAGGTGGGCACAAAATACGGATCCATGTACTCACAAGGCACACGGTAAGGAGGCAAGGGGAAAGGGCTTATATAACTTGTGAAGAGGCCACGAGGTGGTGTGTATGGGCCGGTCTACACACATTGCAATGATAATCTACCTTTGTCATCTTTATTTGTTGTGACCTGAAATCTCTTGCAGAAGGAATGATCTATCTGGGATTGATGATTTTGTCTATATTGGATATTACAGTCTGCTCATCTCAGTGTGCTTTTACTCATGCAGGGCCAAGATCTTTACAAGTTAGAACCATTGAGGGACAAGCAGATAGCAAGAATTCTTGGGAAGGTATCATCATTTGTTTTTCTTTAAGGTCCGTTGTTTAGATGGAATTGGAGCCCTAAAATTAGAATTGAAGGTTATTTTCATTTGAGTTGGGCCTCCAATTTCAATTCCAAAGCCCCAATTCCGTCCAACCGAACAAACCCTTGCTGATTTTGTTGTATATATTCAAACAAACTCTTTAAACTGATCACTGGCTTAGTTTTTATGCAGGCACCCACAATTGCTGCAGCAGCATACTTGAGATTGGCTGGACGGCCTCCAGTTCTCCCTTCTAGCAACCTTTCTTATTCAGAAAATTTCTTATATATGTTTGACTCGTTGTGAGCAATTTTGTTATTCTGTCTATTAAATTTTCTCCACCATTCTTTATGCCGGTAAATGGACTTGAAAATTTCAAGCTTGAACTAACTTTTATCTCTTTGCATCATACAGTGGTAACAGATCCTATAAGCCCAACCCTAGACTTGCTCGAGTCATTGATATTCTATTTATCCTGCATGCAGAGCATGAAATGAATTGTTCAACTGCTGCTGCAAGGCATCTTGCTTCAAGGTAATGGATATCATTAATTCATATAAGTTTTTTGCCTTCTGGTTATCTGAAAATTTTAATTATAGCGGTGTTGACGTATATACGGCTCTTGCCGGAGCGGTGGGTGCATTGTATGGACCCCTTCATGGTGGGGCAAATGAGGTATACAAGAAGTCATCACATTCATATTTTTCTAAGCTTTTGTGAGAGACACTACAAGTATAATAAGCTTTTGTGACACTACTCCAAGTATAATGTAAGGAGTTACTGAGTGCCTTTTGTTGTAGATCTTTGGGGCTTTCAATTTGTATATTGCTTTAATGGGAGGTTCATAATTGAAATTTTGAAATGACCACTTTCTTCTCCTTTTGATGGAGTTTGTTTGAGGTTATATCTGGGTAGATAGGGAGAAGATCTATGTCCCAAATAGTTTGTTTTTATATGTTAATGATATATTGGTTCATCGATTGATGTAAAACTTATTCTCCCATGTTAGTTTATAGCGTCATTTATTTGGACCTCCTCTCTAACTTTGCATAATTACTGGAACCTGATACGAAGAAGTCATCACATTCATATTTTTCTAAGCTTTTGTGAGAGACACTACTCCAAGTATACAATAAGTCATCACATCATATTTTTCGATGCTTTTGTGAGAGTCACTCCAAGTATACAAGAAGTTTATAGGTATACAAGAAGTCATCACATTCATATTTTTCTAAGCTTTTGTGAGAGACACTACTCCAAGTATACAATAAGTCATCACATCATATTTTTCGAAGCTTTTGTGAGAGTCACTCCAAGTATACAAGAAGTTGATAGGTATACAAGAAGTCATCACATTCATATTTTTCTAAGCTTTTGTGAGAGACACTACTCTACATTGCTTTAATGGGAGGTTCATAATTGAAATTTTGAAATGACCACTTTCTTCTCCTTTTGATGGAGTTTGTTTGAGGCTATAGGTAGATAGGGAGAAGATTTATGTCCCAAATAGTTTGTTTTTATATGTTAATGACATATTGGATCATCAATTGATGTAAAACTTGTTCTCCCATATTAGTTTATAGGGTCATTTATTGGGACCTCCTCTCTAACTTTGCATAATTACTGGAACCTGATACGAAGACAACTTCCCGGTCTGGCCACACGCTCCTTTATTAATATATGTAGCCCTAGTGGTACTTGTGTTTTTTAATGTATTTTGTCTTGTAGCGAGTCTCCATCTATATAAGGAGCCCTTAGTATGAGAGTGAGGCTATTTTGGTTCATTGTCTAGGTTTAGACTCATCGGAGACTTGGCTCTTAGTGAGACCATGCCCTCAAGAGTTGGTATCGAGCGTGTCTCGATAAGTTGTATCTCGTATTTTAATTCAATTGTTTGTCGACGATAGCCGGATCTACCATCTGGTTCGATTTGTCACTAATTTAGGGTTTCCGTTGGAACCATAAGTGGATCTCATTCACGATTCCCAGAAGCAACCTCCTAACTGATCCCCCTCACCCCTCTTACCCCGTCATTCCCGCGCTAGACCGCGTTCGCTCAAACTTCCGCACAACCTCGCCCGTTCTGCTCACTTCTGCAACCCCCGATCCAACACGTCTTCCGCTTATCGCCTCCTTCTAGCAACGAGCCACTCGGTTTCGCCTCCAAGCCGTACTCATCTCACCTCAACTGCCCGCACGACGATATCGATCAACGCTTCAGTTCTCACCCGCGTGCTTGCCACTCTTGCTTGCCGACGGTCCCGTCAACCTCGTCTGCACCGCTCAACGCCTTGCCCCCTAGATCGACACCTCCAGCACATTGTATCCCTCAACCCTGCCATTCTCCTCGGCATAGTCCAACGTTGCGGGCATCTCCCTCTCACTGCCACCACGAAGATTGTCGCAGTCCACCTCCGCCAACGTTTTCGTCACTTCCTTCTCTTCCCTAGCTCATCCCTACATGGCCCTCCGCTCTAATGAGGATGCCTTAGCCTCCGCTCAGTCCACTTACTTGGTTCGGTCGAAGCCCGGTTAGAAGATCTCACCCTTCTCTTTTGTGAGCTCGCGGCCATGGCATTCACCTACCCACCAACACCTCCAACATCACCGCCGCTCCCTCGACTCGTCCATGATTACACGAGATTCATCCACCCTGTCGCGGACATACACCTGGCCCTTCTCCGTCGGATTAAGATTCCCGTGTTCGACCTCCAAAAGGTACCCTTGTCGATCGTCTATGTGGAAGGATTGACGCTCCACTGGGTGCGTTGGACGCGCCAACATGTTCCTGACCCCTCGTGTCCCACATTGAAGGAGGAACTTCTCCTCTACTATGACACCTGCTAAGCGGTTAATACCTACTAGCGCCTCAGCTCCATTCGCCAGTTCGACTCCGTCAATTTCTGATTTGTCGAGTTCATCGAGGTCGCCATGCACGTCCCTGGCCTATCCCCAGATCATTATCTGGGGTACTTTCTCAGAGGCCTGCAACCCCACCTATGGGCACGTCTTCGGGTCCACAACCCTAAACATGCTCGTTACCTCGACGAGAAACTCTACACAACGCATTCGTCCTCCTCTACCTGACCTCCCCATCAGCCACTGCCACCGCCGAAATCTCAACCACCTCTCCGTCGCTTGGATCACATGCCTCTACCTGGGCCCCCGTTGATCAGCCCATCGCTGTCGTCGCCAGTTCCACCTCCATTGGTACCCTTGCCACCCCAGTGCTTATCTCACCAACAACACCTCGAGCTGCGCCACAAGGGCCTCTATTTTCACTACCACCAATCGTATTCTCCCACCCACAAATGCCCTCTTAAGGACATGTGCTTGCCGCTCGACATTGAAGACGACGATCCAGACTTTGGTAACTTGGATTCTCTGACACTCGCTGACGACACATACAGACCTCGACCTTGAGGACAATGTCGATTTTCGGGAAGGACGTGTAGATGCGAAGATGACTTCCCGGGTTGGCCACATGCTCCCTTATAGTCTATGTAGCCCTTTAGCACTTGTGTCCTTTAATGTATTTTGTCTTGTAGCAGGTCTCCCTCTACACAAGGAGCCCTTATAATGAGAGTGAGGGTATCATGGTTCATTGTTTAGGTTTAGACTCTCATAGGAGAGTTTGCTCTTAGAGGGATCCTACCCTCAAGAGTTGGTATCATGCATGTCTTGATAAATTGTATCTCGTATTTTAATTCGTTTGTTTGTCGACGACAGCTGATCTATCAGAACCCCCCCTTTCTCTTTAAATTTATGTTAACATACTTGTATAACTACAATAACATAGAAAACTATAGAAGACCTCCCAGTTTTTTTTGTATATGTATATTAACAACATAAACTTAAAGGGGAGATTTGGTAATTTTGAAAGATAAATCTGAGGTCTCTGTGAATATGCAAAGTTAGAGGGGAGTTTTTATGCAAGGGTGACCATATCTTGTTTTCCATGATTATATTTTGGTAATAATTGCGGTCCGTCTTATCTGGTCAGCAACTGAACTGATGTACACATTATGAGGTTTCTTTTGATTTTGGGTTGGCTGCACTACTATTAAATATTTAGTTGAATGGTCTTCTGACCCCCCCACCTTTACTTAGCCTAGTTAGGCACTTGCACTGGTTTTCTCTTGAAATTTTTTGTTCAATGCAATTTGATTAGTTGATTATATGCTTCACCATTCTCCTTGCAGGCCGTTCTGAAAATGCTAAGTGAGATTAGAACAGTTGATAATATTCCAGGTTTCATTGAGGGTGTAAAGACCAGGTTAATTATTCTAAATATTTAAACTACAGGTGCTAACTGTCTTTGTAACTCATTTTCATTAATATATTCATCTATTCATAGAAAGAGGAAACTGTCTGGTTTTGGACATCGTGTGTATAAAAATTATGATCCTCGTGCCAAAGTCATCCGGAAACTGGCAGATGAAGTCTTCTCGATTGTTGGCCGGGATCCACTTATTGAGGTTTCTTTTCTTCTTCCATGATTACGAATATGAAATGAGCTGCATATCTTCATTTTTATTCTTCCTATCTTCTCAGTGCAATTTTTGTTATAAGCATCATATAGCTTTTTGCATTAAATAGATCCATTCACATTGTTTGTAAACAACTATTTCAAAGTTCTAGTCACATGTCTAAACAACTATGTTTTGTAACATAAGGCTTCAGTTTGAATGCTTGTTTGTGGGAGCATATGAAGTTGAACTAGGACCTCTGGTTGGTTTTATTAACTGAGTATACATCATAAGCTTGTAAATTGTGCCTAGGCATGCACATTGATGTTTATGAATTTGTTACGAGCCTTCGTTTGAGATCTCATTCGCGGAGGAAGGAGAGGGAAGTCCCGTAGAGGATCGGCGTTGACCTTGCGAGTTCCCTTCAAACCTATCTCGCCGGAGGAGGTATGCGACAGAGGGGTGGGAGGAGAAGGCCGAGCGAATCGGCAGAAGCGGGCGTCAGCGAGTGTGGCTCGCGATGCGGAAGGCGGTATTGGCTAGGGCGCCGATTACGTGAGGTAGAAAAAGAGATAGAAGAATTAGAGAGAGAGAGAGAGAGTTTTGATTTATGATTGCATCAAACCCAAACCAAGCAAGCCCGACCGTCTTAACCGGTTGGAGCCCCAAACACACTAAGGTCCAAAATAAAATACAAGTGCCGAAATAAAGATACAATTCGGAAATATAAAATGCAGGAACTAAGGAGCGTGCGCCGGTGTGCGGCGCTTGTACGTGATCCCCCAACGTGGGTCCGTAACAGAATTGACCAAAATTTGTGGACTAGAATGTCTTGAGGTTAGATCTAGTCTTTTTGACCAGGTTGACATGTGAGTTAATGACTAGTGTCTTGCCTGAATGACTAGATCAGTCCTTTACATTTTGGTAATTGCCGCACTGACATGTTTTCAATGCATTATCACGAATTCAGTGAGCCCACTTGAATCTCAACATACTTGCACGAATGTTAATGCGATTTGAGCTACTTGCTATGTTACGGACGCACACGTCGACGAGACGTCGTGGCGGGTCTACACGCGGAGGAAGACGACGACGGGTCCGTCTGGAGGAGGAGAGACTGAAGACGCACCGCCGGGATGATTATTGTTAATTGCTTTCTGTTATTTCATATTATGTTGTGTACGCTTTTCTATTAGTATCGTACTTTCTCTATCCACACCCCGCGTCTATAAGGGGTGGTGTTGTACTTCTTTTTGAGGATCTTTGGATGAATGTGTTTTAGGGTTGCTCCCTGTTTTCTCTCTCAATTCCCTTTCCCTCTTTCTCTCCTTTCCTCTGTCGGCCCTCCTCCTCGCCGGATTCCTCCCCGGGTATCGTAATATTTGGTCCGACCTGCCTCACCGCCCGCAATCCAGCCGCCGGTGCTCGCTATCGCTCTCGTCCGCAATCCAGCCGTCGACCATCGTGCTCGCTATCGCTCTCAGCCGTCGGTGCTTCGTCGCTCCTAGCACCGCATCGGCCGCGCCAGGTCCTGATCCGCCGAAGTCCAGCTTGCTCTGTCCCTTCCAGCCCCGATCCGCATGTTATGCAGTTGTTCGGCCGTCCAGCGCCCAGATCGGCTTTCCTCCGCTTTTCCAGCGCCAGCACCGCCCCGCTCCGCCATTTTTTTTGCTGATTCCGTCCAGCCCCAGATCCAGAACCGCCCGACTGCTCGTCCCAACACTTCAACGCCTTTGCTCCTCTGCTCGCTGCCGTCACAACCTCCCTTCTGGCGCCGCTTCGCTGCTTGCCCTAGGCTATTGCTAAAATGGCCCCCAACCTTCGCTCCTCCGGTGACTCCGCTCCGGATACCGCCGCTGACACCCTTAGCCGTCGCGTGGATGCTTAGAAACAACTCGTCACCTCCCTCCTCGCCCTCCACTCCAAGATTGACTCCATCCAGGCGTCCACCGCCGCCGTTTCCGCCGCGTCCGGCTTCGGTTCGCCCGCGGACGGCGGCTCTCACCTCGGCGCCGGGCCGCCACCCATTTCCGCTGGGGCCATTCCTATGCCCATTTCCGAGCCGGACCACCCTATCCCTCGATATTCCCTCTTTTGTCGGCGTTGACCCGATGGGGTGGATCGCCATGGCGGAGCAATATTTCGGCCTCAACTACACACCGGAGCACGGCAAGATGTCTACGGCTGTGGTTGGCCTGGACGGTTCGGCCCTCCACTGGGCCCGGTGGCTACTCCAATCCAACCCGTCCCTCTCCTGGTCTGAGCTCAAACAGGAAATGATTCGGCGGTACAACACCCACTACTCTGGCTGTTCCGCTGTCGAGCGACTATGCGACGTCCGCCAGATAGCCAGCCTGGACGACTACGTTGACGAGTTCGTAGTCTTGGTCACCCATGTCCCCGGCTTGCCACCCAACCATTACCTGGGCTTCTTCATGCAGGGGCTACTGCCCCATATCCGCTCCCGGCTCTGCACGCACCATCCCTGCACGGATGCTCTTGACATGGCGCGTCTGGTGGAGGCTGATCTCGCCCCCAGGGCGCCTGCGCCTGCAGCCAGTCACCACCTGCATCGACCGCCCTGGCGGCCACCTCTTTCGACAACCCTGCAGCGGCCACCCCCTGGGGGAGATCGACCTGGCTGACCGATGGTGCCCCAGCGCATCTCCAACATTACCTACAACGAATGTCGTAGCAAGGGACTATGTTTCCGGTACCGCCAACCCTACTCTCCTACGCATGTGTGCTCCATCAAGGAGTTTCACGCCGTCATCGGCGACTTCGACCCGGAGGTCACCTTGGAGGACTTTGAGGCCCTCGAGCTATCCGAGGGTGACGGTACGGTGGACACCGCCTCGCCTACTTTTCACCGCTTAGAGCTTCCCTGTTTCTCGGTGGGTGGCATTTCGGGACCTCGGACCATGAAGCTGGCAGGCACGTTGCGTGATCGTTCCATTGTAGTCATGGTGGACAGTGGTGCGAGCCAAAACTTCCTCTCGGCCCAATTGGCGCACCAGTTTCACTTTCCCTTGGTTCCCTCTCCTGACTTTATAGTTTGTCTAGGCGATGGGCGTCGCCGGCCAATCCACAGGTGTTGCACCGCTCTCTCCCTAACGGTGGGGTCCTGCCCGGTGACCGCAGACTTCTACACCTTTGGCCTCGGCGGTATTGACGCCATTCTGGGAGTGGCTTGGCTTCGCACGCTGGGCGAAGTGCGGGTCAACTAGGAGAGTATGACTATGCAGCTCCTCCGGGAGGGCCAGACGTGTCGCCTGGTGGGCGACTTCGCCCGTGCGGTTTAACGGACTGCCAAGTCGACTTTTCCACATGGCTTTGGCCGCTCTCTGCTCCGGCACAGCCGCCTCCTTCACACTCGGCCGACCTTCAGGCATTACTCGCCGAGTTCGGCGACATCTTTGAGGCCCCGATCGGCCTCCCTCCGGCTTGCCCGACGGATCATGCCATTCCCCTCCAGCCCGGTGCCGCGACGGTGTCGGTACGCCCTTACCTCTATGGCCATATGCAGAAGGACGAGATCAAGCGCCTAGTCTGTGAGATGTTCATGGGGGGCCTCATCCTCCCTAGTGCGAGCCCCTTCTCCAGCCTGGTCCGGAAGAAGGACGGTAGCTGGCTGTACCGGGAGCTTAGCAAGGCCACTAGTTCGGACAGGTACCCAATCCCAGTTATTCAGGAGCTTCTGGATGAGCGCCATGACGCCAGATTCTTTATCAAGTTGGACCTTTGAGCAGGCTATCACCAGATCCGGGTACGGCCCGAGGACATCGCCAAGACCGCCTTCCGGACGCACGATGACCACTACGAGTTCTTGGTCATGCCCTTCGGCCTGATCAACGCACCGGCCACCTTCCAGGCAACGATGAACGACATTTTCCGAGCGGTACTTTGTCGGCATGTTCTAGTTTTTTTTTTATGACATTTTGGTATACAATTCTTCCTGGCAGGATCACCTTCAGCACTTCCGCCTCACTCTGACTACCATCCGACTCCATCACCTCAAGCTCTACCCGAAGAAGTGTTCCTTTGGGGCGTCAGAAGTGAGCTACCTCGGACACACCATCTCGGACAGGGGGTCGCCATGGATGAAGAGAAGATTGTGGTGGTTCTTCATTGGCCGACTCCTACATCCCTGCGGGACGTCCGTGGATTCCTCGGCTTGACGGGATATTATCGCCGCTTCATCCAAGGGTACGGGGCTCTAGCTCGGCCACTCACGCAGCTCCTGAAGAAGTCAGAGGAGGGCCCTTTTCAGTGGAGCCGGTGCCGCCTTTGCCGCCCTTCAGCAGGCCCTAGTCTGCGGGCCGGTGCTGGCCATGCCCGACTTCTCTCTGCTGTTCCTAGTGGGGTGTGATGCATTGGGCTCCGGAGTGGGAGCCATCCTCATGCAGGCCAGACGACCGATAGCCTATTTCAGCTGTGCTTTCTACAGCACCGTCTGCAGCCGCTCCGCATATGAGAACGAGCTCAGGGGCCTCGTTCTTGTTGTTCAGCATTGGCGGCCATATCTGCTGGGCCGCCCCTTCGTGGTTTGCACCGACCACCACAGCCTCCGCCACCTCCTCCAACAGAAGATCGCAACGCCCGCCCAACAGGTGTGGGTGGCCAAACTCCTGTGCTATGATTTCACCATCGAGTTTCGCCCGGAGAGGGCGAACCGAGCGGCTGATGCCCTCTCTCGTCAGAGCCAGTCGCCAGAGCTCACGACTATTTCTCGGCCGGTGTGGGAAGACGCGGCGACCATCCAACACGAGGTTGAGGCCGACCCCGTTTTATCCGAGATTCGGACGGCGTTGATCGCGGACGCCACCACCCATCCACCAAACTCGCTTGTAGGGGCCTCCTGTTCTTCAAGGGCCGCCTTACTCTAGCGCCATTGCCACCGAGCATTGTCCGCCTCCTCGTCGAGTTTCACGCATCACCCTCCGGAGGGCATGTTGGGGCCTTCCGTGCCTACCGGCGTTTAGCGGCCTTCCTCTACTGACCCCGCATGTTCCGACAGGTCAAGGCATTCGTGGCCGCCTGTTTGGTCTGCCAGAAGGCCAAGTACGATGTAACGTTTCCAGCCGGCCTCCTTCAGCCTCTTCCCATTCCGAATCGTGTTTGGGAGGACGTGGCCATACACTACATTACTCGGCTATCGCACTCCTAGGGATTCAACTACATCTTGGTCATGGTGGGCAGACTGTCCAAATACGACCATTTTATTCCCCTTCGTCACCCCTACACCGCCGTCACAGTTGCGGACAGCTTCATAAGTGGCCTCGGTAGATCGTGACCCGCTTTTCTTGAGCACCTTCTGAACCACACGCTACATGGCACTCACCTCCACATGAGCATTGCTTATCACCCGCAGACGGATGGCCAGTCCGAGGTCCTTAACCGCTGCTTGGAGACGTACCTTCGCTGTTTTGTGGGGGAGCAACCCCGCGGATGGGCCAAGTGGCTCTGTTGGGCCGAGTACTCCTACAACACCGCCTACCACCACGCAACAGGTACCACCCCGTTCGAGACTGTCTATGGTCGGCCGCCGCCCACCATTCTCCGCCATCTGTCGGGAGAGTGCTAAGTCGAGAGTTTGGCCACCACCCTGCAGGACCGTGACACCATCCTGAACCACTTGAAGCATCACCTCTTACGGGCCCAACAAAAGATGTCTTCCTTTGCGAACAGGAAGCGGCGCGACCTCTCCTTTCAGGTGGGGGAGAAGGTGTTCATCAAATTGCACCCCTACCGCCAGCTTTTCGTGGCCCGCAGGCTCTGCCCGAAGCTAGCCCCCCATTTTTTGGCCCATTTGAGATACTGGCACGTATCGGTGCGGACGCCTGCCGCCTCTGCCTCCCCGCTGAGAGCCGCATACACCCTGTCTTCCACGTTTCTCAGCTACGTCGTGTGGTGGGCAACCACGCCACCACAGATCACATTACGGCCGATGTCGATCTCGCCGGCGAGGCACCGTATTACCTGGCCATGATACTCGACCGCCGCTGCCTTCTGCCGGGAGACCCCACCTCGGAGGAAATTCTGGTCGCCTGGGCTAACCACCCAAACTCAGATGCTACATGGCTCCCTCGGGATGACTTCCGCCGCCAGTTCGCTGACTAGCCTTGAGGACAAGACACATTTTCCAGACTGTGATATTGTTACAGACGCTCACGTCGCCGGATTCCTCCCCTGGTATCGTAATATGCTACCATAAAGATGATTGATATTATTTTATTTTTTTACACAATAGTTTAACATTGCACATTAATATGTCGGAATATTTTTCATTGTAACTATAGTTCAACTTGCGCTAACAATCTTTTGTGTGTTTTATGGGCTCTAAATGAAATAGCTTTGAGAAAAGATCATCTTTTTGAAGTTCCTCTCTGTGATATTCTAAAAGAGTTCTTCCGAATGTTTATTAGGTTGCTATCATTCCGTTATGGGCTTCTCCCGTACCAAAAGTAGCATCACCGGAAGAGTGGCGGAGGCGGATATAATAACATCGGAGGGTACTGTGGAGCATGAACCGCGTTTGCCTAGGCGGGGATGCTCGGGAGGAGAGAGCTACCACAATCTCTTGAAAACAAGAAAATATAATTAACTTTCTTGGATGGATTCATACAAACAACAATTACCTTTAAATAGGCTACAAGACACATAAAGACAACACATGTCATAATGTCTAACACCTAACTTCTAACCCTTAACTAATATTTAAATGACTCGACATTTAAAGGACAAGATCCAAAATGATAACAATAAAAGGCATTAAAAATTAACAATAACTAGGCCCGACGCCCATAACATCTCACTCGGCCTTCAAATCGAGTTTGTCCTCAAGCTCGACGTAACTCGATTGATTTGATCATTTGTCTCCTTAATTTCCCGCCATAACAGTTCCTGGTGGCGAGTCATTGTAGTGGAGACTGCAGCAAGCGGTAAGCCATCATCGTGCTCACAGATGTCACGAAGGTCTGTAGATTTCTGGCGTGACGCGGGCGCTAGCTGAGGAGAGCCTGTCATGCATAATGATTGGAAGTAGGGCAAGTATACCTGCGGAATGTGAGTCGCGGCGATCAGAAGTGGCGGTGTTGGCTGTGGGATGGTCACCGGAAGGAATGGCGCCAGAGGGGTCGGCGGAACAGGTAACTGGAGCGGAGGGCGCTGGATGGAGGTGAATGATAGAACTGTTAGCACAAGTTGCGATGGAACAATCAACGAGCTCAATGGTGGTGCAGAGAGCGGAAGACGAATGAGCGGTTGTTTATGTTTAAGTGCAACAACCGGGTCTCAAGTCTGGCGAGGATGGTGCTGGCGCAGCGTGCCATTGTCGAGGCGTGGGAAGCCATCTTGGTGTCCCAGTATTCGTGTCAGGCCGCCTCAGATGTCATTAAAAATGCAATTAATTAACTACTAAGGAATTAATTTATTATTATTTTTAATGAAGTAATAATTAATTAATTAATTAATCAAGTAGTTGATTAATCAATAAAAAATAATCCATTAGGGAATTTGGAGGCAACGATGGAAAAGAAAAAAGCACAGGGCTTTAGGCGCGGGGCTCGAAAAGTTGCTTGTAGGCTGCTCCTCTATGAGGGATCAACGTGGCTACTTCTGTTGGCAAGTAGAAAATGGCGTAGGGAACGAAAAGGTGCGTGGGCTCGAAATTTGGCTCTAGTAGAAAAGAAGGAACGACCCAGAGTCCGTCGGCCTAGGGTTGTGTCGGCAGAGACTACGCTGAACTGTCAGTTTCGACGACAACTACGTGCAGTTCTGCAATTTCGACGACGGTGAGGAGAAGTGCAGTAGCTTCTACGATGAGCAGTGTAGCTTCTGCAACAGTGATCAATGGCGACGCCACTGACTCGGGTTGATGGATTTCTGGATGGGGTGGCTTCTGGCTGATCGTGAGTTCGAAGGGGGTGTCCGTTGTTTTTAGAAAAGTTGTTGGATCGGCGGAAGAGAGGATGATCGAAGGGATCGCTCTGATACCAAATTGTTATTGGCTTCTCCCGTAACAACAGTAATGCCCCGAGGAGTGGACGGAGGCGGAGATGACGGCGGCGGAGGGTACTGTGGAGCCGGAACCGCGACTGTGTAGGCGGGGTGTGCTCGGGAGGAAATAGCTACCACATTTTCTTGAAGGTAAGGAAATAGAATTAACTTTTTTGGATGACTTCATACAAAAAACAATTGTCTTTAAATAGGCTACAAGACTCATAAAGACAACACATGTCATAATACCTAACACATAACTTCTAACCCTTAACTAACATTTAAATGACTCGACATTTAAAGGACAAGACCCAAAATGATAACAATAAAAGACATTAAAAGATAACGATAACTAGACCCGTCGCCCGATGCCCACAACACATTCTTACAACATGCTATGTGATAAATAGAATGCCCTTCTCCAATTATATTTTCCATACAATTTATTTTTTTCCAGATAAGCAACTATTTCCTTTTCCTTATCATACCTTGCAATGTACGAGCTTTGTCCAACAAATGTGTTAGGGGTTGATAAGTTAAAATATGAGGCCATTAAATATATCTTTTGGGGGGTATTCCGCAGGTCAGAAAGTGTGCAAGTATTATAATTCCTTGTTTAAGTTGTATCTTTTGTGTCATGATGGTATCTTTTTTATTTCACCTCATACTCTTGCCCTGTGACTTGATGCGTGTATAATGAGTTTTTGAGTACCCGCTACTTCATTTCAATCATCTATTGAGATGATTGATATGGTTACTGAAGAGTCTGTCTCTTAATATTGAATTGTAGCCTGCAAGCGGTGCGGTTCGGTGCGGTTTGGGCACAAACCGAAACCGCACCGCAGGGGTGTGGTTTTTGACCGGCCAAAACCGCACCGCACCGAAACCGTGCGGTGCGGTTTCGATTTGGTGCGGTTTTGGGTCGGTTTTTACGGTGCGGTTTCGGTTTTTAGCAGTTTTTTTGCCCCTACTTTAATTTGGGCAAGGTTCTTTTACGAATAGTTGAGAACTGATTAGAGATCCAATAACCATCATGAGGTCTTACAATATAGCCTAGGATTAGAGTGCTTATAGATTTTGTAGCAATGTACTTCTGTACATAGTTCCATCATAACATGATCTGTAGAGATGTTCATATAGATTCAGCTCTAAGTTGTTAGTCTGGTAATTACAAATGTAATGCTTTCTAATTGCACGGTGGCAACTAAATTCAAAATTGTGCACTATTTTTTGTGGATATCCATTATACTTTCTTAACATTGTGTGCTAACATAACACTGCAGGCAAAAATCATTCTAATGTAGAAAAAAATTTCACCTTTCCGACCAAGTTATTGGAAGGGACATGGAGACAATTATCACAACCACCAGCACCAAGATAATAAAGTTGTAACAACCACTCATAAAGATAACCAATTAACCATAAGCTTGTTGTTATTTTGCAAAAAAGAAAAATCATTATGCTTATGTTATCATATAAGAATATCAAAGAAATACGAATCATTCCTTACTACTAAAACTAAAAAATAGAGAAGAACAACAATGCATTGTTAATTGTTACCAGTCCACCACAATTAGGCCTAATGAAGATCCACGTTCCAGATTTCCAACAAGGCCACAAGAACCACAAAAGATAGCTAAGTGAATCACGGTGCGGGCAGTTCTCTTACTAGACAACCTTTTAAATTTTAAAACCTAAGTGACGGTGCGGTGCGGTTTTCTCGGTTTTATGACAACCTTTTAAATTTTAAAACCTAAGTGACGGTGCGGTGCGGTTTTCTCGGTTTTATGGAGTTATAAACCGCACCGACCGGGGGTCGGTTTTGACACACAAAACCGAACCACACCGCAACCGTGCGGTGCGGTTTGTCGGTTTGGTGCGGTTTGTCGGTTTGGTGCAGTTTTCGGTTTCCCTGCACAGGCCTTATTGAATTGTTTATCCTATCCAATTATAGTGAATTGCCTAAGGAGACACCCATAGAACATTGTCAGATCATTCATACTTATTCTCACAAGAAGACATGTAAAGATATTGAAGTTGTTTCTTCCAAATCACCTTCGCTGCAGTATAAATCTTCATTGCAGTGTACCAATCCAACTCTTGAGCTTCCTATAGTCCTTAATCCTTCGTTAACGTTGACTATCATGTATCCAACTCCTTATGTGTCTTTTATGCTTGTCATTCAAGTATTGCCCACTTTTTACCACTACGTCTTCTGTTAATGTTCTTAAAACAGTTCATCATACTATGTTTAACCCTTTATGGAATCAAACAATGGCGGAATAAATGAATATTTTAGATACTAATGACACTTCTAATTTGGTTGTTTACTGATAAAAAAACTAAATGTTGTGTGTGCAGTCAAGGTGAATCCAAATGGGTTTGTTACTCGATTGATTGCTTAAGGTTACAGTCAAACTTATTGGGTGTATTAAATGAGATGTTTTCTCCAGTGGCTAGAGTGATGTTAATTTTTGTAATTATATCTTTAGCTGCAATGAATAGTTGATCATTGACTCAAAATGATATCACCAATGCATTTCTTCTTGAAATCTAGTGGAAGAAGTGTATATGAATCAATCACCATGTTTTTTTCTTAGAGAGTGTGTGATATGCCGTTTAAACTAAAAAAACTATTATATTAACTTAAACAGTCACCTCAAGCATGTTTTAGGAAATTCTCCACCATGTTGGAGCATTATTTTAATTCTGTCTTCATAAGAAATTGGAGAGCATTATTTTAATGGTATATGCCTATGATATTATATTCACAGGTAGTTATAGCAAGTGGGTCTATGAACTTGAAGACATTTAGGTCATTTTTCAGACCAAAAATCTCCATAAACTCAATTATTTTTTGGGCCTAGAAGTTGTTCACACTTCTTCAGGAATATGCTTAATGCAAATGAAGTATGTTATAATTCTACTATTTAAAGCAGGAATGCTTTGATACATGCATATTGGAAACTAAATGGACCCTAACACCAGGATGATGATGAATGAACAAGAATTGGTTGAGAATCCTGATAAGCTGTCGGGAGAAATAAATTATTTTACAACTACCAGATTTAGCATTGCATTCCTTGTATGTGTTGTGAGTCAGTTTATGACAGCACCAACTACTCTCCATATGTGAGTGAACATAAATGGGTATTAATATAGATTGGGTCCTATCCCTTTTCGATAGGAGATTTACTATTGTGTACTGTGTTCTTGGGACGTACTTTGGTATCGTGGAAGTGTAATAAGTAGCATATTGTAGCAAGGCGGAATATTGAATTTGTTCGTGATGACGGCGACTCGGATGTCTCTCTTTACCGACTCCTACCTTAGTCACACACGGCCTCCAGGTGTAGTCTATGTTTTCATGCACGTGTCCACATGAGGGGGAGTGTTCGTGATGACGGTGACTCGGATGTCTCTCTTTCCCGACTCCTGCCTTAGTCACACATGGCCTCCAGGCTCCAGGCATATTTCGTGTGTTGTTTGTGTCTCCCCAAATTTTTCTTCGATGTTGTGTAGGGGTGGTTTGGCCTTTGTTGGTTGACCTGGTTTCAGCTCTGGGAGCATCCACTGTGATCATGGTCGGCTTGTGGACCAACGACGTGTGGCTTATGCCCGGTTGGATTATCCCCGGTGACACGCGGTTGGGCCCCGTAGGCTGCTGTTTTGTCCCACGTTGCCAACCACCATTACCTCTCTTTTTTATGTTGTGTCCAAGCTTAAGGTATCACCTCCAGCTTGTGGGGGAGTGTTGAAGTAAGTTGTTTTAAGTCTCTATTTCCCGACTCTTGCCTTAGTCACACACGGCCTCCAGGTATAGTCTATGCCTTCATGCACGTGTTCCACTTTAGGGGGAGTGTTCGTGATGACGGCGACTCGGATGTCTCTCTTTCCCGACTCTTGCCTTAGTCACGCACGACCTCAAGGTTTAGTCTATGCTTTCATGCACGTGTCCCACGTGAGGGTGAGTGTTTGTACTACATATGAATTGATTTGACTCCAGCAGTCATAAAGAAATTGTGATATAGCTCAAAGTCTACAATCGATTTGATGTGACAAGAAGAAAGTGATGTATATTGCCTCAAACCTTGTTTTTTATGAACATATAAAACATATTGAAATTGACTATCACTTTGTTTGAGAAACGTTTGTGAAATGTATTATTTCAACTAAGTACGTGGTGATTGATCATCAATTGACGGACAATTTCGCCAAGCCTAAACATGCAGTCGCATCAAGTACATCAGAGACAAGCTGGATATTTCAAATATTTTGGCTCCAACTTGAGGAAACTGGAAAAGTGTTAGAATATTTTAAGATAATATTAATATATAAACTTATGAATTCTCTCACATACCCTGAGTGGGAGAAGGTAGCAGCTTTTATAGCAAGTCTATTCAAAGTAACTAAATATAGAGGAATGAGCAAAAAAAGTAGACTAGATTGTCGCATATGTCGTAAAAATCTTTAGAGCTTTCAGCAAATAACAAAAAATGAAGAGAGGAAAAAGAAAAAGGAAAGAGATTTTGAGTGGAAGAAATGGGAAGATTCTTAGGAAAAAGAAGAAGATTTGAGTGCATAAGCTTGTTTAAATGTTCATTCCGTGAGCAATGAAGTTAAATTGATATATGCATTGTATTATCATTATCATCATTATTATTATTTTTACTTGTGTTATTGTTTCTTTAGGTAGCTGTTGCCTTGGAGAAAGCTGCATTATCTGATGAGTACTTTGTGAAGAGAAAACTGTATCCTAATGTTGATTTTTACTCAGGTTTAATATATCGGTAAGTTTTCTGATTATTTACTTCACTTTATCGGTTCCGTCTTCTTTATGTAACTGTAATCATCTAACAGTGCTATGGGATTTCCACCGGAGTTTTTCCCCGTCTTGTTTGCCATCCCTCGAATGGCCGGATACTTGGCACACTGGAGGGAGTCACTGGACGATCCAGACACAAAGATCTTGAGACCACAGCAGGTCTGTTTACCTTCTATTGTGCTATTTGCTTGTTTCCCAAGTAATAATTGCGTTAGACTTTGTTATTACATTGGACATGGTATCAATGCAGCCTAATGTTTTTTGTTCCTTTCTTATTTTTAGACCTTTAAGTTGCAAATATATCTTTTTCCTTCTTTTGTGCTTTAGTAATCTCATCTTCGCTTTGACATTTTCAAATAGTTTCATCTCAGTAATTTAGGATCAGAAATCTAAGAAAGCTGGGTTAAGAAACTAAAATCGTCTCTTTTGAAATTTAACATGCCGTCATCATCATCCCAAATAGATTATGAATCTTCATTTTCCATACCTTCCTATCGAGTGTTGGTTGAGGTGTTAAACCTAAACTACAGCAATTCATCTTTAACAACCTTCATCCATGGTACCTTTTATCTATCCTTCTTGAGGTGTTAAACCTAAACTATGCAAATCATCTTTAAACCTTCATTCATCATACCTTTTATCTATGATTGTCATTTGGATGAGTGGAGCCTTCTATCACCTCTCAACCTTAAGTCTAGTCTTTATGTCCTTGCATATATCCTTTATCTAAGGTACTTAAAATTTCACACTTTGATATATCTTTATCCTTCAATGCATAAATTCATAATTGCTAATATCACCTCCTCTAAAATTGCAAATCATATATTTTATCTTTGTTCCGATTATTCAAATCCCTCCGTCTGTTTAATGATATCTCCATTGTTCTAATGTTTCACTTAACACGGTAGATGTTAAATAGATAAAATTACCTCGCCGGTGAAAACACATACTGAGGCACCTCATTTTGGATGTATATTGTAAGTTTCTCCATTACCATTGCAAAAAGTTGAGGACACTGTTGATCTTTAATGTAAACCTACTGTGATTGAAAATTCTTCGGTCACTCTACGACTACTTGTTTGATACTTATCATGGTCTAGGATTTTCAACTACTCAGGTCTCCATTATTTTTACTTATTGAAGATCCTTGATGCACATCTGAGGCCCCTTAGGATATATTATCATTGTCATCAGTTTATGATTGTCAATTGGATGAGTGGAGCTTTCTATCACCTCCAACCGGCATTGCCCCTTGTCCCAATGCCGGTGCTGTCACCCACAACCACCCCCAACATCATCCGGTGACCCTCCCTGCGCTCCATGATCCTAGCTGCCCTATTCGGGCGCACCCTTCCCAGACGATCTCTCTTTTCTCTGTCATAGGCCCTCTCCTCCATGAATGGTCACCTCCAGCCTCTCCCTCTCTTCCCCCTGCCCCACCATGACTCCATAGCACCGATCATATCCCCTCATTCCAAACAGCCAATTTAATTAACGCAATCCGGTGTGAGATGTTATTTCTTGATGATTCTTTTAGTTGCGTCACACTAGTCTTAGGCTCTGTTTGGGGCGGCGGAGGCGGTGGGAAAAACTCTATTCCCACTCCTACCACTGCTTTTAAGTTGATTGGAAGCTGCATGGTGGCAAAAACGCTTTTTCGAAAAAGGAGTTTTGGAGGCTTTTTGAGTAGCCGGACCAGAGAAGCTTTCTGAAAACCGCTTTTTCGCAAGTGCTTTCTCATTTTATGTTCAAGGGTTTACGCCAGCCCCGATCCGTGCGATGCTCGATCTACTCGTGCCGAGGAAGAAGGAATTATCGACGACAAAGCTCATCGTTCTTGTGCCACCCCCTGCATTCAAATGCACCTCCGCTCTATGGTTTACGAAGGGCGCTCCGTATCCGCTCGATCTGCTTCTTTCCTTCTCGCCGGTATCGCACCTCGATCCCACACGATCTTTTTCTCGCTTCTCTTCTCGTTGCTAATCTTTGTTTCTTCTTTTTCGCCACTAAATAGACTTTCAACATTATCTGAAGCTTCAATAATGCTCTTCAGAGATTATATACCCTTCAAACTTTTAGTACCCTTCAGATTAGCTTCAGGAATGCTCTTCGGAGATTGTCTAAAATTCAATGTTTTACCTCATTACTGATTTGCCTACAAGAATGCTAGTCTTCTGAGCACCGAGTTTCAGATCTTAATTTTAGTTCAAAAAAAATCGATCAATTTTGAGTTTCAGGTTTATAAGACTACTTGTTTTTTGAGTTTCATGTTCAATGCTTCCTGTTTGTGAGACTGCCTATTTTTTTAGTGTCTATGTAAAATCAAACAACTACTATTAAAAAGTTGTTCTTCCAAACAGATAAATATATAACATCTTTCTGAGCAGCACTTAAATAGAGATTTTTCAAACAGTCTACAACTTTTTATATTACAACTTTCTGGACAGCTCTAATGCCACCATTGGTTTCCCATCACTACTTTCTATACAGCCACAACCGCCCCAAACAGAGCCTTAGTTGATTAAGTGCCAATCTCAGTCATTAATTTCGTGCCTGCCTGCATTTGTAGTTGATTAGGTCATCTTCAATCCTTATAGCCTTGCCCTGTGTAGTTTCTCCCTCCTAACTGCCGATTCGATTTAGGCCTTGCTCCCAAACAATAACCTTCATCATTATTGTTGAGTGGGCCAGACCAGACCCCACTCATCTTTGCCCTTGAAGTTTGGTCTGCAATTGGCACTTTGGTACCTAGGCCCCAAGGTCAACTGTCTTAAAACAATTAAATAATATTTTGTACATTAAGTATGTGATTATAAAATTTACTTCCAGAGATATTAAAGCTGCTACTTATGTTTGTTTTGAAATCTTTTGTAACTTATGTACCATAATGCGTCTTTCTCGTCTGCCTTTGATCGCTCAGGTTTACACGGGCGTGTGGTTGCGGGATTACCAACCACTGGATGAGCGCGTGGATTCCGTAAAAAATTTGCAGGTCTCGGTGTCGAATGCCACAAGAAGGCGGCTCGCCGGCTCGGGCGCGTAGCTCGATTCTCTCTCCTGCAGATAAAAGTTCAAATAAAGAAGATCTTTTCAGCTGCTTCAGGTTCAAAACTTTAATCAACTCTATTTTCCCAAAATCTTTTAACAGTAAACAATGCACACAATCCATTGATTCATGACCATATCGTGTGTTCGGACATATTTTCATTGGCGAGACAGGACATATTTTCGGTCGTAAATGGAAGAAATATGAACAATCATGTGTATAATTTTTTTTTTGAATTTTTTTGATGAATACTTACATGATCAAAAATCTTAGGGACTAGTTTTTAGTACATTGAAAGGTTACCAAGGCTTATAATTTTAAGATACATAGACCTCTACACTTTATTGGGTAGTTGCGCCGCTCAATGCCTATGTCGTTTGACTTTCCGTGATCTTGAGCATCGCGACGCTGAAGAAGATTGCGGGTTGTCGTCTGTTTTTCTTCAGTCGGATTTTTGGTTCGCGGTGTCATCTTTAGGTCGGTGCGCCTTAATTGATCCAGATTCACATGCGAGGCCAGATGACTTTGGACATCTCGAATAGTATGCCTATGTTAAGTTTAGTGTTGCTCAATTTTTTTATATCTTTTTCGAGGTAATTCATGAGAATTTCGTAGAATCCTACATGATTCCGGCCGTGCTTCCACTCAATCATGCTTAATGGAGTTCTTTTCTCTTGGAAGTATGCCGTCCTATAAGTTTGTCGTGCGGGTCTTGTTGCTCCGTCGAAATTTCCGTCCTTCATTAAATTCAGGATGTTACATTCTGAAAATGATAGATGTTTAGGGATGGACTAACAATAATGTTACCATTCGTGTTGTTAAGATGACCAAAAAAAATAGCGGATATCACGTAGTTACTCAATCGATTGATTTTCAATAGCTTTCATGTTCGACTTCTAGGAAGTGTATATAACACGAGAATGTGGCTTTGCTCTACGGTAGATTTTACTGTCGTACGCCCAAATCATTCAGACAAATTGGCCAAGCGAAAATGATACATGTTAATAGACTCAACTCGTATCACGGACATTGTGTTTCTGTGCCCTTAACTCGACGAAGTCGTAGGACACGCCCCTAAATCGTGGGCGGGGGACGAAATTCAAGAATCTTAGTCATTTTTATTTTTGGAATAAAATGCATATATTTAAAAGCGGAATATATTCTAGATTACTCTAGCAAATTTTAAAATAATTTTTCAATATTTTTTGCTTTCCAAGTTCATCATTTAACGATGTACTATTGTATTCATAGTTTATTCATATTTTCTATACTTTTTTTTAAATATATTTCAACAATTAAAAAAAAAACTAGAAATAATATATAAAAAAAAGTAAGGGCCCACCTAAAATTGAGGATTAATCCATCACCCCTTGTGGTTGGCGTGCCACCTATCATTATTGCACCTAGTGACACTTTTCGTGCCTTAAAATATTATATTTAAAGAATTCCACTCCAAAATGGATATTAACATTATGATTATATATATATAATATAATCATAATGCTAATACTATCCCGCTTTTTTTTAATTTAATACTATCAAATAAACTTGATTTTGAAGCGAGTATTTAAAGCGCGGGGTCAGCTTTAAACCCTTATCTTAGATGAGCTCGCTGGACATATCCAATAAGCAATACATTGGTGTTTAATTTTTGCAGATGATATTGTTTTGGTCGATAAGATGTGCGAGGGTGTAAAAGCGAAACTTGAATCTTGGCAAGACATTTTAGAAAAGAAGAGTTTTAGGTTGAGCGAGATAAAACAGAGTATATAGAGCTTAAATTTAGTAGTGCAAGAAGGTCGGATGACTCCGTCATTAAATTGGGTGACCAAAATATTTCCCGCAGCGAGTGCTTTAAGTATTTGGGATCGACAATTCAAAAGGATGGAGGTGTAGATAAAGATGTGATACATAGAATCCAAGCAGGTTGGTTGAAGTGGAGAGGCGCGCCTGGGATCTTATGTGATCGTAAAGTACCAGTAAAACTTATAGGCAAGTTTTACCGTACTGCAATTAGGCCAGCAATGCTCTACGGTTCTGTGTGTCGGGCAGTGGATGGTGTACATGAGCAAAAAATGGGAGTTGCGTAGATGAGAATGCTTAGGTGGATGTGTGGTAACACGAAACTGAATAAATTTAGCAATGACTGTATCAGGGATAAGACAGGAGTGACGCCAATTGTAGAGAAAATGTGAGAAGCTCGTTTAAGATGGTTCAGACATGTACATAGGAGACCATTAGAGGCACCTATTAGACGTTGTGAGAGTTTAGTTACTAGACACGTTAAACGGGGGAGGGATAGACCAAAAAAGACTTGGAATGAAACTATAAGGAAAGATATGTACTTAGACATTAGTGAGATTATGATTAAAGATAGGGCGCAATGGTGACAATGGATCCATATAGCTTGAGTGTTGTTGTTGTATTATATTAGATATCGTCTGCGAGCAAGAGTTGTCGCGCCGTGGCACTGTCGTGGTTGTGATACTCTTATGGTTGGGCATAGAAGCGAGCATAGAAACCAGCATTTTTATTTTCTCAAACAAAAATGAAAAACAAATTCTACTTTTAGTAACAAAGATAAAAAAAAAACAAATTTATTTTATCGTATTATTCAATTTAAATTTTTGAGGTAAAAATAATAGGCGATTGTTATCCGCACTCTTTTTGTATGAGTTATTACGCACCTTTTGAAAATACATCTTGTACATGCATTTTTAGGAAAAGTGTTCAACACGAAAGTTGTAGATCTCGTCGAGATCAACAACTTTTGTGTTGAAGACTTTTCCTAAAAATGCATGTACAATGTGTTTTTCCAAAAATTTGCTATAGTTACGTGTTTCATCATGGTGGCAATACGTCTAGTGCGTGCATTTTTAGGAAAAGTGTTCAGCATGGAGATCTACAACTTTTGTGCTGATCACTTTTCCTAAAAATGCACGCACAAGACGTATTTCCAAAAGGCGCGTAATAACTCATACAAAAAGAGTGTGAATAGCCAAAACTGTAGTGCGGATAACAATCGCCAAATAATATTGGTCCCAGAGATTTCAAGTCAATGTCAAATTGGTCCCTAAAATTTTAGTTGTGTCAAAATAATCCTTAAACTTCACATCTATGGACCTTTTGCACTAAAAATAAAAGTCGGATGTTCGCCGAAAAAATGAAAATGACACAACTTAAAAATTTAAGAACCAAATTGAGGTCGGGCACGATATGGAGAACTGTCGGGTACGACGCGACTTGGTGGAAAAGTTGCCGAGGGAGGGGAAGCTGAAGTATCGACTCCCGAACAGCGCCGAGTGAGCCGCCGCCGCTGTCGCAAATGGAAAAGGAAAGGAAAAAGACTAAAAGCAGGCCTGAGTAGCGTGATTGGTGGTGGGCCCAACCAAATGAAGTTAAAAAAAAATGTTTATTTCATTGTAATAATTCCGTTGCTTAATTTTTACGTTTCAACGAGCAGCAAGACGTACGCGACGGGGAACAAAATGCCAGCACCTGCACAAAAATAATTATCGTGATTGGTGGGCCCTACCAACCATTTTCATTTGCACATGTCCCCTCCCTCCCTCAGCCCATTTAATTAAATACACCATTAATTTGCTGATGATAGATTCACATTTACTATGGGGGCATATATATTTGCAGCCCCTTAATTGCTAATTGCAGTTCCTAAATCATTTAATTTCTATTAAATTTCAAAAATTAAAACCCCCTAATTGCCGTCCCCTTACATTTCATTCCCGATGCTTTTCCCGTGCTTGCCCTAACCCCCCTATAAATGGCCGCACCCTCTTGGGGGCGTCTTGGCCTCACCCCACCATGGGAATGCGGTTTGGCCGCACCCCACACTATGGGGTGGGGCGAGGCTTGGCCGCACCCCACCATGGGGGTGTGGGCAACCCGCACCCCACTAGCCCCACTAGTGGGGTGCGTGCTAACCGCACCTCAATAGTGGGGTGCGGCCTTTATCGTGTCTGGTGCTGACAAAGTGTGAATCGCACGTCGGCAGATTCCTCTACTCCCATGACTATAAATCTACGGGTGCACATTATATATATATTCTCACGCGTGGCACTGGCCCTCTCTCCTCTCTCTTTTCTGTCTTTCTATTTTTGAAGTCACAATTGTTTATTTGATTTGACAATCACAATTAGACAGTATAATAATTATGAAATTTTTGATTTTGAAAACTTATTTTTTTTTTACTTTTTGGATGGATAATCACGTAGATGAAGAATATAATTTAAATTATTTTGAAATGAATATAAAAATTTGATAGCATTGGATTAAAAAGATAGTGGTAATATTGACATTACGAATGTTTCACCAAATAAGATTTTTCTAGTGAAAAATTGTATTTTACCGAATACAAAATTTAATAAAAATGGAAGGGATTATAATAATTAATTGTATTTTTAAAATTTGAAATAAAAATATAATAAAATTGAAGATGAATATTTGAGCAAAGAATATTTTTAAAATTGAAGATGAATATATATAGTGTTGATGCAGAGTGATAAATATTATTAAATTTGTGATTATTAGGAGGAATTGAAAGATAATAAATTAAGGTTTATTAATTTTTGTTGAATTTTTTTTATATTAATTAAATATCCTTCATTTTAATGGCGATCGGATGAAATTTTTTATTTCTTAATTTTCATAAATATCTTCATAAAATTATATATTTTATAAATGCAATGAAAATAAAACATATAAATATTCAAAATATGTATAAATATTTTCATAAAAAAAATACATTTATTTTTCCTAATTTAAATGTCATTCTGGAATAATTAAGTCTAGCTAATTATACATGTAAGAAAAATAATAAAATTACAAAAAATCATTAAAATCGCGAAGTAATAAATATTAAAATTCAATTTTATAATTAACAGAAATTTAGATAAAAAAATATATAAAAATTTCAGCATAAAAAGTTTATTAATGAATTTCTGCGAAGAAATTACGTAAGAATATAACCTACTCTCATTTTCTTGCTCGGCTGCGAAGGGAACAGGGTTGTCAAATCCCTAGGCACCATTCCTACTCCCTTCGGCGGCGACGGCGGCGGCGACTCCTTCCTTTTTGCCAGATGCCGCTTTCTCGGCGCCGGCGGGCAAATTAAGGCCGGTTTCAGCACGCTCTCTTCCGCCTTCGGCGTAACAGCGCCATTATCCTCCGCCTCCGCGGCGGCAGCCGCCTCCTCTAATTTGCCCGTCCGTACCGGTGCGAGATCCGGCAATTCGCCGACGAAGATGAAGAATTCGATCCCCATGAAGAGAGGGACGGCGGATCAGGAGCTCAAAATTCGAATTCGAATTCGAATTCAGCGGCGCATGGAAGGGAATTTAAAAATCCAATTCAGTAGTTTCGTGGAGAAGACAAAAGGGGCTGCCGGCCGGCTGAGAGAAGCATTTAAAAGCTTACACCTTCCAGCTGAGAAAGTTTATGACTTTAAAATTTCATTTTTAATTTTTTTAATCATCACACTTTTTTAATTAAATTTTCGTGGTCTTTTATAAGAAATAGTGGCGGTGCGCGGCCGCCGTGCGGCCGCGGCAGTACCTCCGGCCTTTTCAGCCGACTGATGTTCGTGCAAGCTCTCTCTCTCTCTTGTGCGTGCTTCTCACTTGTCCTGGCTTTCGGTGCACAAATTATTGGGCGCACATTTTCTCTGAGGTGAAGGCAATGCAAGTCCAAATGCAACCGCGCACATTCTTTCGTGCAATCCAGACTAATTCATAGTCTGTGAATAACCAAATTTGGTCTGTGAATAGCCAAATTTTGATGTGCTTATAACAAAACACAAAAAAAATTTGCGGTGTCAATATTTGTTTGGTCCCCCTCTGAATCCGTCCCTGCTCACACGAGAAATGAACCTGTCTAGGCAACATTCATTAAAAATTAGGATATGCTTTAGTTTAGAATGCTGCAAAATTATCCTGTCATTTTAAATTTTAAATTAAGGGTTAAAATGATTTTTTGTCATTAAAAAATTTAGCAAAAAGAATAATTGATATTTTGCAATTATATTCATCCCTTATACAAAGAAGGTATTTAGATTAGTAAGATTAATAAAAGTATACATATATATATAATCCCACTTATTATACTAATCATAATTACTACCAAACAATTATTCAAATTTAAAGAATGTGTCAGATATATTATCAAAATAGGCACGAGTTCCCGCATGTAATATTCTTCGGCGATAGAATTACTCTTTTCGAGCAAATGCTTCTCGTCATAGTATTTAAACTTCGTTTGGCGCTGTGAGTAATACTACTAGAAGCCAAGGGCGGGAGAGGCACTATCGCGCGGGGCACGGGAGGCCCGTGCATTATCACTCGTGTGTATATTTATATCACACATTAAATAATATACGTAATCCATGATCCAACCAAGTTAATTACATTATAATTATTCTCTTGAATTTGAAGGCTAGAATAATTAAAAAATATATTGGCCATATCCCCACCTGAGTTGGGTCATATTTGTCTGAAGGAATACAATTAGGGCACCTGTCTTTGCAGCCTCTAACGTAATCACAGCCGTCCATTCCTAATCAAGTGGAGTATCAAGCCATATTTTTATTTAGTGCTTAATCTAATATTTCTCGAAGTAATTAGTGAGAAGAATCAGGAAAAAAAAGGGTTAATTGCCGGGACCTCCCCAGGGAGTTTGCATAATTACAGGTTGCCCCACTCTATCTTTCGAAATTACATTTACCTCTCCTATAAATTTCCTCATTTTATAAATAAGAAAATAAAGGATAAAAATACCAGAAAATAAAAAATAAATAAATAAAAAAACCATACTACAGTCATTTGTCGAGTGTGATGTAGCTACTCACGGGGAGTCACGTGGAAAAGGCTTTACGTGCACATGAAGATATTTTTATTTCTAATTAAATAATTAAGATCCCAATTCTTCCACATTACCCCGATCTAACTTTTTAATAAATCTAAAAATCAAAATTAATTAATTCCATTATTTTAATATAATTGTGCATAGACTTTGCATTAATATTTATTAATATAATTGTCCATTATTATTATTAATTCCACATGTGCACCGCGATATGCCTACCTGTCCTTGCTAGTTGAAACATTTTTTAAACCATTTAAATTAATTAATTATTATTATTATTATTACTATGAATATTTAATTAGGGGAATTGTTAAGTGGACCAAGTTTTTAACTATGTGAACTACAAATCCCTAAAAATTTAGAATTTTATTTCTTTCAATAAAATCAGTAAGTGCACTCATTTGAGTGCACTGGTCCTGTTTCGCCCCTCCAGTAGGAGACCCAGATAGCTAGGGTTTCAAAAATCATGACCGATCGTTCTCCGCCAAATCCCGCTTGACGACGCCCTACGCCGGCCTTCGCAGGTCTTCGCCGCCCTTCATCGGCAGCCAAGCTTCCCTTCGACGCCTCTACAACAACTTAGACCGTCAGGTGGTGGACAGAGTGTGAGAGGAGAGGGGAGTGAGAGCGGTGGCTGTGGCCATCTTATACCTCCATTCCTCCCTGGATTTAGGATGTTGTGCAAGTGAAAGTGGTTTCTTCAACAGCCGGATTTCATGACCACGGCATCAGGGAAGAAGAAGAAGTTTTCGGCCACTAATACTAGCATGCACATTTTTGTCGCCGACGTAAGAGATCCTGCCTCCCGTCGACGATACCGCCTCTCTCCTCGTCGGCAGTCCAGTCCCAAATCCTCATCGATGTACTAATATTCACATTTTTTTAGTTATCTTATAATCTTGCTATGTTTATTTTTATAAGTAATCGTGCACGATGTTCCAAAGAATCTTACAGTTGTTGAATCTAGTCATTATTGATATTATTTCATTGAGTGCTGAATCTCTTCTTCCGGAGTGCATCAACAATACTACTCGACTTCTAGAGAGTTCTTTAGAACGTAGAAATTTGTTTGTGAGTATCAATTTTTCTAGTGGATCTTTGGATGCGTATATCCAATAATGAAATCATGTTTTGTTAATTCATGTCATTTTTTGTCGTTAGTTTTCTCAACTTTGATGTAATCAATGGTGTGTGTCCTATTAATTCTCTTTTTTTGATGAAATCATGTTGTCGTTCATTGATATATCAAGTTATTCTTGTTGGTTTGCTATTAACAATAATGTGGTTCCCCTAACAATTATTTGTGCACTGGTCATAGTGCGGTGCATTTAACAAAAAAATACACATAGCCAAAATCGTAGTGCGCTTAACAATTCCCTTAATTAGATCATACTTGAAACATAATATTTGAAAACATTATGTTAGAAATAATAATCATGTGTGTGAAATATGTTAATTATGCACGTTATTGAACTGTAATTAAATATTGACTAACTAATCGAGTCAATTATGTTTCATATTGCACGAACGGTTCAGATTATGTGTAGATACCCCGGACGTCATTTTACATTTATATGATGAGTTTAATCGTAAAATAATCGCATAAATGGTTTAATATAAATAGGTTATGGCCATCGAATCACAAGGTAATCTTCTTTGTTCATTCATATTCAGTTCCAGCGTCTCATCGCTATAGAGAGGTTAAGGAAGATGAAGAAAAATCTGTTGGAATATTTTTACTAGATTCCTATGTTAATATACAAAATAATGTAATTTTTTGGTTTTAAAAACTTTGCAGAAAAACAACAAATATATATATATATATATATATATGATCATCAAAAATAATAAAATTGCATGAAGGGATGAGAAATAAAAGAGAGATAATATATAGTTTAGAATCGAGCATGGGTAAGGCGTGATCACTGCCCTAAAGAAGTTGCACCACCCTCCGGCAGGGCTTTCAACTGATGCTCACTCCTCCAAGGTACAACACCCGGCTAGATCCTGAAACTCCGATGTGCGCGGACACCGAAGAAGCACAGAGCACCCGAACAACCACTTGATGAAGCAAACGTAAAGAAAAAGGAAGCACGTAGAATATCGTGACAGGAACAGAGAGCACAAGAGCGTATGAGAGCATGTGCAGTTTCTGAGAAGAACGTGAATATATATAGACAGAAAATCGCCGGAAAAGAGGCTCTTGAAAACGGCAATATTAAAACCTCAATAAGGATCAACAGTTATAAAAGGAAGGATCATAATCAGGAAGATATACGTTGAAAATTTCCTACGTAAATCATGGCGAGAAACACGCATAAAGGAGCGGCAAAGAAAAAATGCGTAAAACGGCAGAACGAGTGAAAGCAAATCGACGTTGCGTCGACTTCATATCGACGCTACGTCGAGTTCTATTCGACGCCACGCCACTCCAGCGGGCAAAACGACGCTACGTCGAAATCTATTCGACGCAGCTCCGAATTCTAATCGACACAACTCCGAGTAAAAAACTCAGAAACTATTTTGAACAAAAATTACAATTCAATTCTTCCCCAAACCCCAAATCCCAAATCCCAAATCCGAAATCCGGATCCGGTCCGGTGCGTGCGCGCGCGCGCGCGCGTGTGGTTCATAGTTTCTTCTTATGTTCTTTTGAACAAATAAGAAGGCGTGAAAGCATATATAAACTCTTTGGCTAGAGAGCTAATAAGCAAGGTGAGACTAAAGGTTCATCCTTTCATTCATGAAAGGTTTCCCTCCAAATAGTTTGGATTCCCTCCAATTTGGCTTTGGAGCTTTTCATCTATAATGAGGAGCCAAACACCAAACATCATACAAGGCTCCAATAAACATTTATGAAATGAAGGTTAGTAAATAAAATTTCTAACAAAATCTTCTTCATCTGAAAACCTTGAAGACTTAGAAAATCTGTGACCGCAATAATCCATCTTCATGGATTCAAATATGCAGCTAATTGTAGTGCATGCTTTCGTGCAATGCAATGGGGCCCGCAATGCACCACTAAGCCATGCGCTATAGGCCCCATGAAAATGTGCATGCCCATTAATTGGGCGCAGACGTACATCAATTCGTTCGGGACGTGAACCCAAAAATTTCTCCTTAGCAATCATTGATGGGGAGATTGCTGGAGCTAACAACAACAACAACAACAACAACAGAACCCATATAGTCCCCAATCATTGGGGGTATGGGCGGGGGAAGAAAATAGAACCCTAATACAAGACAAAAGGATGAGAATAATAGTGTTTTGGTCACAAAATTCAATATTATTTAAAATAAATTTTAATAATTATTGCCACTTAATATAAAGTAGCAAAAGATTTAATTATTTATTCTTTGATGAATATCTTTACATGTCCCCCTACACCCACATTGTTAAGTTTTCTATAATACAACATCTTTAAAAAAATCTAGAAAAATACAACATTTTTTGACAATTATAAGGGGTATTAGATGCATGTGAATTTTATAACCACATAAAACCTCAATACCAACACCAAGAGAAAACCATTTAGGGAGGACTGGTGTTTGTTTGTGTGTCATGTTTGCAACCGCTCGTCCGAGAAAATTTTAAGTGCGCACGTGTTGCATCCATACACACCCAAAATAGCTGCCCACAAGCTTCTTAATTGCGCGCTACCGGACTCCATCGGTGCGTGTTACCATGCTTCAGCTCACCCGTGCGACTAATTTGAAAATGAAAGTTTCTTCTGTGTCACCGTCCCTCTATTCTCATTTCTCTAAGTTAAAGGTAAGGCAAAACCCACATGTTTTTGTTGGTCTTATAAAAAAAAGCATGAACTCTCGTAGAGAGCTATACCTTTAACATAGTTTAGATAATATTGAGGGTTCAACAAATGTCTTGGTGGAGCTATATTTGGTTCGGTACATATCCGGTGCGGGCGTTAGAGCATTAAGATGACCTTTCCCTAGTACGTGAGGAGCGGGAAGGACGCACCTCTCATGTACCAGTTATCGTGCCCATGGTAAACGCTGGGTAGCCAAGTGCGGAGCGGATAAATGTTGAGAGCATCTAAGTAGTAAGGCCACCCCAAGATGATTGTTCTCCTATTCCGACTTCCCCAAAGCTTCAACCGAGACAACGGCAGGTTTTCTACCCCTGCGGAGATGGAGCGACAGAAGCATTGAGAATCCAAGATAAGGCCACGGCGAGACGAGCCGCTTATCATTACGATAGATGCCAAGTGAAAGTGCAGTGATGTATGCAGCTGAGGTATCGAGAAACCTGATCTAAGAACATATAATATTTGCATGATAATTTTATGATTATCAGTCAAAATTGGAGTATTTATAAAAGAGAATTTTAATTCAAACCACAGCTTCAAAATTAATTTCTGGACCAAGTGCAGCACAAAATCTAACGGCCGGATCTGACAAATGGCTAAACCGGTTTAAGTATTACGGCTAACCCGGCCTACTTTGACCCCAAAACAAACAAAAATTACATAAAACTATAAAATTGTGCATAAATATACCGAGCAGGCCAAAAGAGTAGCAGCTAAACAGATTTTCATAACAATTAGCGGTTAGTAGATGTAGCAGAAAAGCGAAGAAACTGAAGAACAGGTGAAAATGCAGAAACCCATACTCGGGAATGAACACGGGCGGACCAAATTAGATAATATAGAATAATTACATGAACATAAATCGCCGGGCGCACACATAAAACCAAGCGGCGAAATCTCTACGGCAACCGCCGCACTCCCCCCGATGAGGACCCGTGATTGCTTTGTCGCTCTCTGCTTGGTCTTCTGAAACACTTCCGAAAATACTCCCCGGCCGGAATTTTTGGGACTGGAATGAGCTTTCCGGCGACAGCAAGGGGCCAGCTGTGCGAATTCGCAGACAAAAACGTTCGTTGGTTTAGTTGGAGAGACGAATGTTTATTTCGTCGAAAGAAAATTTCATAAATCGAAGCAGTGTGACACTGGAGAACATACCTCACCAAGCCGATTGCGATGGACACCAGCCACAGCTTCCAGTTGAGCCTGACGGTTGAAAAGAATTTCCCGAGGAATTCGATGATCAAAATCTGCGAAAAGAACATGTTTCAGTCTTCGGGATTCATGATTAAAGTATAATACAGCTCAACAATCTCAACCCAATAGTTTCGAAAGGATTTTACACGAGCTTTCCGTTGTTATCCTCTCGCGTGCACGGTATTTCCGATTTTACCAACAGTTTAGACACCATATTAGAACCTTAGCATCTGGCCAAAAATTAATTACTTATATACATCACATATAACATTACTCTTGATGAATAGTTTTGTTATTTTTAAAAATTTTGCCAGACTTTTTTCTTTCACTTTTAGCCTTTTAGGGTCTCGTTTACCGGACATCCCCTCTAAATTTGCAGAATTACAGGTCCCCCCCCCCCCCCTCTATATTTTGAAATTACAAAAACCTACCCTACAAGGTACATTTCATAACATGCATGCACAAAAATACCCTTGGAGGAAAGTGCTAGGGGGGGATTTTATGCATGATGTTATGAAATGTAACTTACAGAGGAGATTTTTGTAATTTCAAAAGATAGAGGGGGTGCAAACCTGTAATTATGCAAACTCTCAGAGGAGGCTTGGGTAATTAATAGTTCATTTTCATTTGAAAGGTTTTGAACTCATGGTATTAGTATTTGTAAGAATAAAGTGTTGATGATGGTAATAATTATCTTTGATATGATTAGTGGATATTTTTATTTATTTTTAGCAATATTAAAAAATGTAGTTTTTAGCACATGGTAACTTGTACACGTGGCATATACTACATATAGGTAAAGTAGCATTCAATAAAAATATGATCTTTACCTGAAACACGAGCGATATCCCGAGTACACCAATGAAAAGGCGGTTCTTTGTGACCCCCTTGAATGCATTCATCTCATCTGGTTTTCGAGCGTTGAACTCATTGAATAGCTGAATATCAAATAAATTCAAAACAATTTCAGAAAATAGGAGAAACCAACAAAATTTTTACTGTTGTTCGAGGAAAAATATCACTGCACAGTTAGGAAACATGAGCTGAGAAATGGATTGAGCTACATTTCAAGGGAGAAACTTACCTGGCAAAAGACAAAAGTGTTGAAGATGAAGGTATTTTTCACTTTATCAGCATGACCAGTGGTGTCATTTTTCAAACCAAGAAAACTCTTTCCACCAAAATTTAGCACCAGGAGTAAGGCCACTTGGTAAACAGCCTGCATTTAAGGACAATCACAATTAGATCTCTTTTAAAAAAAGGTCGATTTTCATGTTAATGCATGTTAGGCCTTGATAATTAGCATGAGTTCGGCTTCCTTTATTCGGTTTTTTAGTTGATGAGATGAATATGGACATGACCTTAGTCAATCGTGTCCGGCCAGATGGTAGCTTGACGATGCTTAGGACATGCACACGGATATGTATGTATGAAGTATGAATGATTGCGAGTATACTTGCCCGTATGTGAGTTTATGCAAGTATATGTACATAAATATTGTGTGGTCGTTCATACATGAATATTCTGTGTGGATAAATGCATATACACAAGGATACATGCATATTCTCTAAATTATGAAGGAATTTCAAATAGGGTCATGTCTGGAACAAACTCTTTCGGCTAGATACTACACAGCTGAACACGATAAATTTATTTGGCTCATATTATGAACGTGCCGAGCCTAGCATTAATAGAAGAGGTGATTAGGAATTCAGAGAGGAAGGATTAAGAATGCCAAACATGAAACTTAGAAGGGGGTAAGCTTTTCTCTTCCTATTGATGGTTACTGAAACAAAAATTCCATTTTTCTTCTTCTTCACCTAGATGAAAAGTTGTTTTTATAACCCCAAGTGAAACGTAAGGATGCGAGAGACTCGTCCTTACATATCGTAATTCAGCCGTGGACATCTACTTAGCCAGAGTAAATGGGGACTCGTCAACAAACAATGAAGCAATGTAAAATGAGAGTAAAATAGTGAAAAAAACTGGAGAAATTAAGATGATGTCATACCTGTACAATAACGTTCCTCCACATGATATTAGTAATGAGAGGTTCCCTGTAAAGGCAATTAACATTGTAAGAAATTTATAGAATCCATGAACTCGAACAGTATCTCATCAGGGGAAGTACCGCTGATAAAAGTTGAATATTTGAGTTTTCCTAAATATTTCTTTTTTAATGTCATGTTGCTCGTCTCGTGTTATCCTAGTCCAAGTATGTAAGAAATAAGGAAATTATATTTAACACTAATTTTGCAATCTAAGTTATTTTTGGCTCCTCTCAACATGGTATCAGAGCATTATGTAATCCCGATCCCGCCTCCTTTGTTCACGCATCGCAGAGGAATTGCCCTCGGTCTCGTTCGGCAGATGGCCCGCGACTCCTCATCGACGTCTCCAGTGGCTGGACAACCCCTTGTCTACATACCCTGAGCCTTAACAGCCTTTTCTTTGGAAATTCCGGAAGGCCCGCACCGCAGTCTCTAGTCGGCATCTCCAGCAGGGACGCAACCCCTCGCCGGAGATTCAAGAGGACCCAAAGCCCCTAGTTTTCATCTCCGGCAAACTCGTAGCCCCTCATTGGCGCCTCCAGAGAGCCCGTAGCTCCTCATCAGCGGGTCCGGAACGTTCGCAGCCTTCTCTCAGCCACTTTCCGTACGTCCAGCACGCGACGATTGGTCTCCGGCCGTTTTGTCTTGCATGACAGCCGCCGGAGACATCATGAACACATCCTATGGTGATCCTCTCCAATGGATCTTGATCTAAAGGGGTTCGTAGAATATGATGATTCTTTGTGCTTTTTTTTATTACATTTGTTGGTGTCCTTTCCACGCCCTTGAGAGACTCTTCAGATAACTCGTCAACTCCCCAAATTGTGCTTGTCAGCGAGCATATAAGGGTCAAAACAAGAGCGCGCGGCGAATAGATCATGTAAATCACAAAAATAATTCGCCACAACAACCACAAAACTATAGATTCACGCAAGTATGAAATCACATCATATATTAATAATGAGAATTAAAGTTCCATGCAACAAAATAACACTCACCAAGTAAAGGGGGCAACCATATGCGTGGTAGATCCGGTGGTAGGAGATGTATGTATGCCGTCCGGAGTGTGTAGATGGGAGGATCGGCTGCTGGAATCAGCGTAGAAGATGCAGAGAAAACTGGATTCAGGAATGGGATTTAGAGGGGGTGGGGCGTGGGTTCAGGAATGGGAATTAAGGGCAGGAGCGTTGTTTGGGTGGCTGCAGGCTTTGGAGGGGGCTTTGGGATATTGGGGTGGTTATTTGGAGGCTAAAGGGGGTGGGATTGATGGATGGGATCAGGAATCGGGTGGGGGGAATTGAATCCAGAGACAGATATCCTGGGAGGTGCTGCATGGAATAGATGGACTGGGCGGGAGTGTTTTTTTTAAGTAGGTGTTGGACGGCCTGTTATGGGAGGAAAAAGGGCGGAGGTAGGCTTCCATGAGGGATAAGAGAAGGGTTCAGCTGGCGGTACGTAGATTTCCTGGGGAAACCTATAGCTATTTGTTGGGATTTGGGGAAAGATGGGACAGTGGTGGAGAAGGATACAAGGGGATACAAGAACAAACCTAGGAGTCGTCACCTAGGGCCTCACAGAGTCGTCACCGCGAGAAGATCGCCGGATTCCGAGAATTTTTCTCCAAAATCAATAATGAGGATGGTGGCTGCCCCCTTTTTCATATTTATAATGAACTACCTTAAGACATCTCTTACATCAACGACTATGATCGACTGTTAATGTAACGGATCCGATTACATTAAATAAAGACTGATAAATATAATGTAATAGAAGAAAATACAAGTAAACGAAAATCCGGACGCATCAGCAGAGTCGGATTGTCGATCCAGAGATGTCAAATATTGCAGGTGCCCAACCGGTCACGAACGGGCCCAAAACTCGTGGTCCACCGCGTGTCCGCGCCGCCAATCAACATCATTCTCCACGGCTTGAAAAAATTCATCTCTGGATGAATATAGGTAGTCGAGTGGTGGCGCCCCGTGACCTCACTAGTACGAGTCCCTCCCAATCTGAGGCCACCACTTTCATTAATCCTGCCCAGTCAAACACGATAAAAATGATACATGAGATTGATTTCTCTCACCCCACTACAATATATAGTCCGACGAGCGATCTATCATTTGATTCCGACTCATTTCTTGTGACCCCTATTGAGAGCGAGCCTGGGTGACTTAGTGAACCTATCGTGATGTGTTCTTTCTCTACCCCTGCTTTGATCATAGACTCACCCTTGCATGCATGTTCACCTGAACCTACCCATATTGTCATGGCGATCCATATCCCGAGTGAGGGTCAAGAGCATAGTATCGACTTTGTAGTAGCTGTCTCTTCCCCTCTCAAGGACGAGGACACTACTATTATCGATGACACTCATCTTAAGGATCGTCCTGCTATGAATAAATTCTTTGATGAGCCCTCCGTTGAGACTTTTGGAGAGCCACTTGAGGAGTTCTTTCTTTTAGGAGATGTTCAACCGACCCCGATGTTACATCCTTGTATCCTTGTCTCACACGTCCTTTTAGATCATCACGTTCACGATGAATTTACATATGTACCACCAGGTGAACCACCTGATTTACATCTTTATGTCGCTATCTTTGACACTCCTTCGGGAGATTCCTTTCATAATGAATTTTTTTATCGATCACTCGACGAGCCCCCTGAAGATTCACGCCCCTTGAGAGACCTTTGTCATTCCACGATATCATATCTCACTACTGATGTCTCTGTTAGGCATCTGGGTGTTCTTCGTACACTCGACGATTATTCCTACACCCCACCCAAGGAACCGCCAGATAAACCATCCACTTTTGGAACATCCACTACCACGTAAAATTTGCATTAAGTTTGTTGAGTTCGTGTCATTTTGCATTTGCATTTGTTGTATGATTTACAAAGTTATATTAATTAGTGAACATTTTAAAACATGTGTCGGTAATCACATGAGAAAACAAATATTCAAAGAGGGGGGTTGGGTGATGATTTGCATATTATTTGAGAGGTTCCCATTAGGGACAACTATGAATCTAAGTGTTAGGTGAATAAGTCCATACACTGCCATGAGATAGTCTAAGTCAAAAAATTTCGAGCTTAATATTACTAGGAATACGGTTGTTCCTCCGGTTCTCAATGTTGTGGATTTGACTCTAGATGTGGAGCCACCTAGTTTTGGACCTTCAGCCTTCCCTTATAACTTCAGTGCCCACCATCCTTATAGCCTTTCATATGCCCCCGACCTCCACTACATCTCTACCCATTACCATTGTATCCATACCCTTCACCCTTGTGGCGACTTGATTACTATATGGGAGCCATAGTTACTACAACGGTATGATGACCTTATGTGGAGACATTTCCTACCTGGAGCGACAAAGAGTCTTACCTGGATTGCATTGGAAGCATATAGTCTCAATTCACATGATGAATGTTTCTGAGTTGGGGAGATTGATGAAGATCGACGACATTTGGACGATCGGAGGCCGCCATCTCGTTCATCGTGATTTTTCAAATCTTTTATGTATTTTATTTTCTTTTTTTGGACTTGTATTTTGGGAGTTATGTTAAAATATTCATCGGGCGATCGTGGTCGTTTGATACACTTAACCTAACTCCCCCCTTTATATGCAACTAGCAGCAGCATGAAAGGGATATCAAGAGATTAGGTTCAAATTAGGGAGCCACTCGGCCTTACGCGGAAGGTGCGACGACTTCCCCCTCCCGGTGCCGACGTCGCGAGCCTCTACCGCCTCTAGGGGTGTCGAACCCCCCATCCGCCTCCTTCCACCGCCTCATGTCGCCTCCTACCATCCCCTACCAGGTATTCCTCCCCTCCTCGCCTCAGATCCGAGCCTCCTCTTCTTCTCGCCCCAAGACACCAACCGAAACTCCATCCCGGCGATTCTCCAGCCCTCTACAACGCAGATTTGTAACCCCCTTCCGTCCCACTACTTATTCTCGCCTTCCCGCACATCTACACTCCAAAATACATCTCCCAACACTCCCCCACAGCAGGCCCGACCCTCCTCTCCGATTTCGGCATTCCAGCCATTCCCCACGCTAAAATCACACCATTCAACACCTCCCCATTGTTAAACCCTGCTATCCAGACATTTTTTAACAGCCAAATCCACTCCCAAACACCTTCCTGAAGCCCCTCCAGCCCTCCTCCATTTCCACGACAATACCCCTTCGTATATCCACTCCAGCGCTTCCCCATCACCATACATGCCTTTTCCCTTCCTCCAACATCCCTCCCAGCCCATGCCAGCCCTCCAAACAGCCACCATCCCTCTCTGACAGCCCCCACACAGCAGTATCATCACTCTCGGGCAGCCACCAACACCATCGGAGCTTCCCCATCACCTCCGACATCAAATACTTGGTGAGTTTTTGCTTATAGTATTCATTTTTTCACATTGTACGGAAATTTCGTATTGCTAGTAATATTTGACTTGAATTAATTCGACTGTTGTATTTCTTTATTGACATGCAAACTTATTCGCTTCGCATTTCAATTTCAGTGCACTCTTTTAATTTCGCAATTGTTGCCTAATTACTGAACTTGAATGTTTGTGTTTCATTGAGATTAAAAGCGCGAGAATTTTAAAACTAATTGTTTAATTAATTGCATGTCGGAACTCCTCGCTTGATTGAATCACTCACATTCTCATTAGATTTAAAGTTTGTGTCGTAGGGTCGTGTGCACTTGCATCTTTTCTCGCATTGTTAGGCTCGTTGTTGGTCGATTGTATTTGGTTTTGATTGTTTGCATGGCATCTAGGGTTAGGGATTTGCGTCGTCGCGTCCACCTATAGGTTCGTCTTGCGTCAATAAGACTATAAGGTAGTACAAGATAAAAAAAATAGACAGCATAAAAAATAAGCATTCTGTCATTCTGACCATATTGCACTATGCATCATTTCATGATACAAGCGCCTTCCTTTTTTTTTGAGTTTTTGGTTACAGTAAAAATCAGAAATCTGAAATTGCAAGGATATTTAGATTGAAAGAGATACATTACGGTAACAAAAAATCAGAAATCTGTTACTCCGTAAGGAGTATATATTTACTTGTGCATGATCATAGCTTCAATAGTTTTATTTATTACAAACTTGTCCTTGATAATTGCATTGTTTAATAGCTTTGTTGCCGCAACCCCGATCATTATTTTCCTACGCAAGAGGGAAAGGCCCTTCCCTTTTAAGATGGTTGTGGGAGAGGGATTCGAACCCCTGACATTGTGATTCGTAGACACGTGCTTTGATAAATGACCTACTTAACCTAGTGGTTAGAGTATTGCATTCATACGGCAATAATTTGGCTGATTTTATCATTTTCCATCCATATTTCTAACGAAGGGGATATTTTTATAAACTGGGAAAACTTAGAGGGGAGGTAAATGTAATTTTGAAAGATAGAGGGGTGCAACCTATAATTATGCAAACTCCCAGGGGTGGTCCTGGTAATTAACCCATACACATAATAGTAATTCAAAGTAGTTCAAAAACTTAAAACTTCTTTAACATCATCTCGAAATCAATTAGAGCAAAATAACGAAAATTACACATTTGCAATCATACTCAATTGGTTTCAGAGTTAAAACGTAACTCACCTCCGACCAACAGGGGGTCTCTTCATTAGGTGGTCTGTTGGTGGTTCTGTGGCTAATGCAAGGGCACCCAGAGTGTCCATTATGAGGTTAACCCATAAAAGCTGTGAATGCAAGAAACATTTGAACGTATCAAAGAGAATAAAAACAACATACAACGAACGTTTAATATTGAATTCTTTATTGCATTACGAAAATAGTATTCGCTAGATTCAACATAGGTCATGGAAAGAATGAAAGCTAAATTCAATTTGCATATCATTATATAGGGCTTAACACTTAAACATTCTGATGCTGAAGATCCATTACAACATGGAATATATACAAAAAAATAAATCTTCCAAAAAACTTGATGTTAAAACTTAGAAGAACAAGATAAGGTTCCTCATGATGACCGATAAGGATTCAATGACGCGTTCTCTTAATGCACGTATCACATTTAAGAGTAAAATACAGATTAAAGTGGTTTGTGAGGTTTGTAATCCAGTTCTTACCTCAACGGCATTGAGAGGAACTTCACCCGATGAAACAGCTGCAACCACATTAATCACAAGGGCTGCGACATTAACAGTGAGCTGGAACTGGATAAACTTCTGGATATTTGAGTAAACTGACCGACCCCATCGAACAACCTATAATTTGTATTAATTAATTCCATGTACAGTTTAACAAAAAAATTGTCCAATAAAATTATACAAGGCGAACTTAAATCAAACCTTCACAACTGATGCGAAATTATCATCAAGAATAATAATATCTGAGCTTTCTTTTGCAACTTCGGTGCCCGCAATTCCCATTGCGAGACCAATATCCGCCTAAAAAAATTCAAAACACATGACAATAAGTCATGCAAAAAGTCGAGGATATCATAACATCAAAGCATTTAAAGGGCTAATTATATTTAACATACCTCATGTAATGCAGGAGCATCATTAGTGCCATCGCCGGTCACTGCAACCACATGACCCCTTCTCCTTAGTGCTTGGACAAGTAAAAGTTTGTCATTGGGCGAAGATCGACCCATTACCTGAAACAAAACAAAGTAAATTTAATTGAATGCCACCTTCCTTGGAGGTAGTTGATAAACTTGCAGGCTGAATCAGTGAAATTGTTACAAGTTATCAATTTGCAACGTGCCATTTTTCATATGGAAATAAATAATAACAGTTGAAAACTGACAGCGAGATAATCACAATGAAAATTATGATGCAAAATGTAATCTTACAGATATTTTGTCAGCGATTTCTTCTCTAGCTTTGTCAGAATAAGCACGGAAAACTTTTCCCTCGATCAAAGTTGGCTCAATAGCTTCCTCTTTTGAACGGAGAATTCCACATTCCAAAGCAATGGCTTTCGCGGTCTGAATATTATCTCCAGTGACCATGCGGACCTAGTTTTTACATCATTGTACAATTTAGTATTGTTTACATAGCAAAAAAAAGGAAAAAAAAGTGTTACTAAGATCAAAGCAACATGTGAAATATTCAGTGGTTAGCACAGAAAACTAATTCACCAGAATATCACGAATAAAGTATCTCCACATGTCTAGAAGATGCTAAATTATGGCAATCAATTATGAAGCTTTTTATTTTATTTAAATCCTTCTAAAAAATCATCATAGGTATTTAAAAAGTGTACATCTACATGTCTTATTCGCTAGAAGTACAAAAATTACATCTTCTTCACCTCGCGGCACGTGTACATCTACATGTCTTATTCGCTAGAAGTACAAAAATTACATCTTCTTCACCTCGCGGCACGTGTACAAACTAAAGAGGAAATCTAGGGCAGTTTTCTATTTCTATTCTACTTTTTTTATCTTTATCTTTCCATCCAGAGGTGAGCAAGTAACAATTATCACTCTCCATCGGTCTACGAGTTCTCTCTTCTCCTCCTCCCTAAATTAGGGTTAGGGTTGAGCAAGGCAAACTCTTCCTCTCCTTTGGTTGAGCACGGCTTCATTGTATCTCCGCTACCCTCATGCAACCTCTGGCCATCTCTCTAACGAGATTATACACACAGGACAGGGAAACCCGTGACAAATTGGTATCAGAGCATCTATGATCCTGCCACCTTGAGTCTGAAGCCACTAAAAAGAAGCCATCAGAGTGCACATAGATGATTTCCCCCCAACTACAACTAGCCAACTGTTGGTCTAATAGCAGTAACCCAGTCATCTTCTTCCATTCATAACTCGTCATCGTCCAGAGATCAGCGGCACAACGATTCCCACGTCACCTTTTTCGCAGGACATTCCAAATGGCAACAAATACAAAACCCTGGGTTGGTTGTCTCATGCATGAGGTGCGCAGTCGAGTGGAAAGACGTGGGACACCACTGCATCCCATAGTTCACCTCGAATTCTTCATCCTCGACGAGCTGATATCCTCCCCAATCATGTCGAGTCGTTGTTGTTCCCGTATAATCGGTAACACCCGCGCAGGAAGCAGCTCGAGCACCTTTTCCTCATCGAGATGATGTTTCCTCGTCTAACTCAACGCCCTTTTACAGCTTCACCTTCTCCTTGAGCTCACAACCAAGCAGTACAATTTCAATTTCTTGGAGCCGCAAATTCTCAACCCCTTGAGTCGCACACTTGTTATCTAGGGCAAAATATTAATTAATTAAATTTCAAATTAATTAAGTAGTTAAAAAGAACATTTACTTAATTAATTAATTAATTAATTATTCAATAAGTAATTAATTATCTTCAACAAATGGATTATGAGGTTGTACCGCCTCTTTAGGGAGCATGCAATCCAAGGCGCTAGTAACATAGCGACTCTGAATTCTTTCCTCACGTCGGATGGTCGTAGCGCACTCTCGCTCTCAAGTCTACAAGAAGACAACAATTGTTCTCCCTCCACTCCCAACAAATTGATGGCTCTTCGCACCAGTGAGTAACTTGATAACTTCACCTCCAACTTTTACTATATTTATACAAGCAGTAGCCCGAACACCTCAGCAGCTCTTGCAGACTCAATTACAGCTCCACCCATTACTACGTTATTCGTTCCACGGGCCACTCTCCAACCATTACTTTTGGCGGTCTCCCCCTATAGGCACTTCCACTCCAAATCCATGCAGTCATCATTCCATAGAAACCTAGCCTCCGCGTCCATCAGGGTTGGTTCATTCCACCTCTACACACGCAAAGACCCCTCAATAGCGTTACCATTGTTCACGTCATCAGTGAACGATGGAGGCTCATTTCTCAATGAACGCTCAGCTCCGACAGCACACTACAAGGAGTTGCCATGGTGCGAAATCAAGGAACCAGATAAACCACCTCCCACATTGTTATACCATTCTCTGGACTTGAGGACAAGCTCAAAGTGAAAGAGGAGTGGGACGTTATGGATCCACATGATCCATTATTTGTATGTTTAATTAATAATCATGTATTGTATCTTTATATTTCGTTTGGGTTATGGGTCCACGATCCATTATTTTTTATGTTCAATTAAATGTTGTTTTGTATTTTATATTTCGCGTATGTTTGGATTCAGTCTGAGTATGTAGATCTACTCGTAAGAACATCGTCATGTATCCTCTATTTAAGGACCCCTTGGGTCATGAGATGAACAAACATGAATTATCTTAGTCTCTCTTATAGTTTCCCTCCTCAAGTTAGGATTAGCATTGAGCATGGCTCCACTCTTCCTCTTCCTCTCCATAGGTTGAGCCCGATTACCTCATTGCATTCGTCGCATCGCGTAGGTCGAGCTCGGCTCTCATATATCCCAGCAACCCTCGCCACCTCTGACCACCTCTCCAATAAGATATTGACACGCTGCGGAGAAGCCCGAATCACAAATGTACATAGACATTCAAATTTCAACTATATGTTAATATATGGTATGTTAATATATGGTATGTTAATATATGATTCCAGTACAACCAAATTAAAATTACAATGGATTAGTGAAGGAAACCTAAGTACTAGAAGAATCCATAAATGGAAATTTGAAAGGTGATACAAGAACAAGATAATGGTTGAAAACTTCCTAGAAACACATTTTAAACTAAGACATTAGAACTGGACCAATTACCTTGACACCAGCATTAGTGCACAACTCCACGGCATCTCTAACTCCAGGCCTACACGGATCCTACAAATTAATAAAATTGTTTTATTAATAACAATAGATAGAAGGGATATGCATTTATAAGATGCAGAGAACTTTATCTGCATGACATAAAATTAAGAGATTTTCAAGCTAGACACACTAGCATATTGTCCCAAGTTCAATAAATGAGCAAGTAAATCCTTAACCTGGAATGGAATAAAACTCGGATGGGAAGTAATAGAAATCAAGTGATGCTAAAATTCCAAAAAAGATCATGTTTCAGTTGGTTATCCATAATTGAAAAATTAAAATAAAATAGGCCAAATTGAGGTGTGGGGATTTTGATCATGCTAGAAAATGATGTCAAGCTAACTGACTAAATTTATTTCCATACTGCCTAGATATAAGATATATGTATAATTTGTTCAGATATTTAATGAATAGGATCCCGTTAAAAGTATCTATGGCAATTTGAAGAACTAATCTCTAGTTTTAACTATGTATCTCTCTGTGTATGTCACGATCAAATACTTAACACAAAGTAATTGAAGAAGATAGCATGATTTAATGGTCCTTTGATATCTGAATAAAACTACTGTTCCTTTTGCACAAACACACTTTAATAGAAAGAGAAAGGTATAGCTACCAAAGATCGGTGGAGACAATGGTTCTAAATCCATGATCGTCCAGCGCCAGCGGTCAGAATGCGCAGATTTCATGCGACAAAACACAAGACCACAGAGCAGCCAAACAGTAGTGGGGCCAAAGTCAACACAACATGACAGTATGACCAAGTGAAAAAAACTGATAAATTTCAATAATATAAATGTACTATTTACTTATTAGCAAAGTGTAACAGAATTATATAGATAATAGGTCGATATTATAGGTTTGTCGTTAATGTATTTAATGAAATCAATTAGGTCCAATTAATTACGATGTGTGAAGAATAGACAAGTCCATGATACTATCTTCCTTACAAAATAATACAGTCAATGTTGTGATTGATGTACACAGAATTTGATCCTAAAATTATGACCAAAAGAAAAAAATGCTTTAAGTGATGGATACTACAGAATTTAAGACCCAGGTGTGATAAAATGAACCTATTGTAAAGATCTATATGATAGAACAAAATCAATTCTTAAGAGGGATAAACATAGAGAGAGAGACACACATACATACATATGTGTGTGTGAGAGAGAGAAGGAAGCAGATAGCACAAATGTTTTGTTAAAAAGTGAATGTACGCAACATTATCCAGTAGGAGTGATCGGACATAAAAAGGTGATTAATAGTAGTATTTCATCCCACAACGTTTCCAAATTACTTTAGCACGAGGCTACTATAGAAAGGTGGCATATTCTATAAAGTAGCGGAAAATAATATAAAGTGTCTATTCATCAAGTGGTAAATTAATGATACAGGAAAATTCTAAACATAAAACCAGGCAATGTATATAACAGACCTTGATCCCTACAATACCAAGCAAAACCAAATCATTTTCAGGTAATGCCCAGCTGTCCCTCTCTTCTTCTTTGGGCACATTTCCCATTTCATATAATCTGTATGCTATGGCAACACAGCGAAGGCTAACTTCTGCCATATCTCCAATAGATTTTTTAAAATAATCCATCTGAAAAACATGGCAAGAAACAACAAATTAAATAACTAAGAAACTAATCAAACCACAATATTAAAAGAAATGCTAGAGCGACAAGAAAATCAAATCAGCTCACCTGATTTGTGGTCATTTCCTGAACCTGGCCATTCAAATCCATCCAACTGGAGCAACAGGCTAGTACTATCTCAGCTGCCCCCTTCCAATGCACATGGACTTCAGATCCTGCCTGTAATAATAGAAAAGAGGCATCAGTATGCACAATAAGACAGCATGAAAGAAACCTGTGGGATAAATAGAATAGTTCACCGTAAAGTGAAATGCCATCATCAGCAAGAGGCTAAGACTATCTCAGCGTCTCAATACTGTTGTGTAAAGATGCTAACACATACAAATAACATCATAGCCATAGTAATGGAGAAGATGAAGGATAAAGTACACAAAGAAGTCAAGTTCGTCATAACATCGAAGGACAGGAAAGGGAAGAATGTGTAGAAGATCAAGGTTATATTGTAGTCAGCGATTCAAAACTACGAAAGAGAGATTGGAGGCAAGCATCCTCTCTCAGTCCATCAACTGCACAATTAAAGCTGTCACTTAAAACCGAAAATCGTAAACCGAACCGGAACTGAACCAAAACCGCAAAGAACCGGACCGAACCGTTCGCGAATTATTTGAGTTCCGGTTTGAATTTTGGAACCGTGAACAACATTGGTCCGGGTGTGGTTCTTTCATTTTATTATCCGGACCAGAACCGAAACCGCAATATACAAGTCTCAAGCGGTTTCAAAAATTTTAGAACCGGACCGAAGCAGAACCGATCCGCAACCCATTTAATAATAATATTATTAATATCATTATATTATTATTATTTTTTTATAATATATCTATAATATCTATACTTACTATTATGGGTGAAACTGGTGCAGTTTGAACCCAAATCGCAATCGCACAAAGGGGGTAGATTTTGGACTGAACATAATCGCACCACACCAAAATCGTGTTGTGGTTTGACATTGGTGCGATTTGGAGTCGGTTTTTGCGGTGTACTGTCGATTTTTATACAGTCATATAATGTATTTTCAATTTTACTCACATATTTTTCTGAAATATTTTGTTTTAAAAATATAGAAGATATACTACTATTTTTCATAAAAGACAAATCTAATTGTAGTTGATAAATTAGTCAAATTTAATTAACTAATATATTCTTCAAACAAAAATTTAATTGTAAAATAAGATTTCAAAAGCAACAATTCAAAGTTCTTTACCCTATGTTGAGTCGTGATCTTCAGCAACATGAACATTGCATCAGCATTATACGATCGTGATCTTTGAAATTTTAAAATCGGCGCGGTCTGATGCAATTTTGTGGTTTTACAGTTTCAGTTTTTAACTTTCAGCACGACTTAATATATATTATACAAAAAGTACTCCCCCTTGGTGTAACGCGAAATTCCTGCGCCCGGGCCTCAGACTTCGAAGTGCCTCTTGCAAAAAAACCCAAATGGGTATACTTTTCCCCTCCGGTTTTTTATTTTTGACCTCCACCATTCATTCCACCAAGTTTGGTTTTGGTTCTAGTTGGAACCGTTTGGAACCGGACCGAACCACATAGAACCGGACCGGACCGTTAGTGGCCGGTTTGGTTTTGGTTCTTGTTGAACCGTAACAGGAACCGTTAACACGACGGTTCCAAAAATTATGTTGAAATCAGAACCAAAACCGAACCGGAACCGTGACAGCTCTAAGCACAATGTGCTACTTGTTTAAGGAAAATAGTAGCACTTTTCTCATAAGTTTGAACTAATGGGCTAGTTGGGTATAAGCTTGATCCTACAATTGGCAGAGCAGGCCATAGATACGAGACCTAAGGACCGTCCTGGTTGAAAAAAATGCCTATAAATCAATCTTATATTAACTTGAATGTGAATGGGTTCCAGTTGCCTTGCGGGCCACTAGTTCTAAGAGTCTCCATTGTAAAAAAAACTATGTCTGGTTTTAAGCGCCTACAACGTAAAAAGAGTCATTGCGGTTCTGCGAGACAGGGGGGAATTGTTGGTCATTAGAGTCCTCTCTCAACCCATGAGCACAATGTGCTACTTGTTTACTTTAAAGGAAATAGTAGCACCCTTCTCATACGTTTGAGTTTTTTGGTCAGTTGGGTATGTGCATGATCTTACAGGTTCCCAATTGGATGCTTATAGTTAAGATTAGAGTGAGTCGAGGGGTTGTGGTTCTTACATCAACGAGGAGTCAAGCTAAGGAATATTAACCCTAGAATAGAAGAGCAGAGCACAAGATCAGGTGTTGAATTGAGAAATCATACAATCCGTGTGAACTAGAAAGAAACGACTTAAGATAATACTTCACGGAAAGTTATGTGATGGTTACAATAAGACTCTCGTAATGAAAATAATATGAAAATATTCTAAATATGCTATCACCAGCAAATTAGGTCAAGATTGATATGCCCTCAGAATAGGAATTGAATTCACTTTTTAGCTTGTAAATGAATCAAATAAGTGAACTCTGAATATATCAACGTTCAAACAGACCATAAATAGACTTACCATCTTCATAACACATTAGAAGATAGAGGTTTATATTAACCAGTGTATAAAAGTTGATTTTTCCTTATGTACACGCTAATGGTACATCATTATGACAACTAGATCAAAATAGGGGAAGACATAAATTGATGTTTTACGAAAATATTTACCGCAAGTACTGCAACACCACCACGTTTCTTCTCTGAGTTGAAAGGAAAAACATGAAGAATTGATGTTTTCGACCTAGCCTCACCAAACTTCATTCCCAGCTGTCGAAATGAAAAGATGACAATAGTAATCAGCAGAAATGCATAAAATAGCATTTCAAATACGGGTCATAAACAGCAGTACCTTAATAGCCCAAGAAAGTATCGCCTTTTCAGTAGGGGAGCCAGTGACTTCAACAGGTCCACCATCCTAATAAAAATATATGCACACTTAATCAGCTTCATAAACTATCTATAAAGATGAGTTAAGTGTTGCCTTTATTCATGTGCGAATATGCGTAGCAAAAGGCCACATAAGAAGCTTACTTTCTCAGAAGGCATATGATTTAGTACAAGAAGCTATAAGGTGCAAGAGAAACATTGTGTTAAATCCTAAGTTATTAAAGGCATAACGCGCACCGAGGCGCAAAAGGGACTTGGAGCCTAGGCGCAAGACACAAGCGCGCGCCTGAGACACGTGAGGTGCAAAAATGAAAAACAAAATATAGTTTATTACAATAAACACATAAAATAAATCTACCACCATATCAACACACTAGAATTGCATGTATCACAACCCCAAAAATAACTAGCATTACAAAATCAGATTTCAAATAAAAATTCAGGTGCGCCTGAGGCACCTTGCCCGCCTCTGCCTGGCAGAAGCGGGGGGTTGTGCGCCCGGTACGCCTGGCCCTGAGGCGTGCCTTTAATAACATAGGTTAAAGCTTCACTGAGATATGATAAAAATGAATTATGATGCACCCAAAACATTTTAAATCGCTCCAAGTTTTAAAAACCACCAGATTTGCTGAAGCAAAGAAACTGTGGAAGTTCAAAAAAAAATCATAGAATTCCTCTAGCAAATTTCACCAGATCAGTGCCAGGAAACAGCCTAAGAAATTGGCTTAAATCAGCCTCAAAAAATAATCAAACCAGCCTCAAACAACAGTCGAGATCAGCAATGTAGGAAGAATAACATAGGCGGTCGAGAGGAATGCGTGTAGAAAAGAAGGGGATAAGACGTACTAGACAAAGGGGGAAGGTGGAAAGAAGGAACCAGCAAGTTTCTGATAGCGACATCTTCCATAGTAAAGCACAATACAAATTTCCATTTTTCATTTTCTAAGAGTACCTCTCCTTTTAAAAGCGACTAAGCTTTCTAAAAGAACCACACAATCTCAACATTTCTAATTATAGGAAGGTAAAACTGTCAGCCCAGATTCCCATAGGAATAGAAACCAACAGTTCCAAATAAGGAGCCGCCAACCATAAGGTCAGATCAAATAAAGAAATATCTCCAGAAAAAATTAGTTTGCTATTTCAGAATATTGAACTCTCTGCTGGCTCAGTGTGTTTGCTATTTCAGAAGATCAAAGGAAATGAGGATTGAATTATGATGCTGCTATCTCCTTATTAAGCATATCATTATCCCTCTTATACATAAAGATTAAAAAAAGGTAAATTTTCATAGCACAGGTGGCAAGTGGAACCATTTCTATCAAACTTTCAGATTGTAGAAAGCGCAAATGGCTCAATTAGACCACATCAGGCCAAATCAAGATAAAACACTGATTTAGGATAGGTCAAATTGGTTTGGGAATAACATCATGGTATTAACTAATACATTTGGGAGATGTATGATGAAACTATTAAAAGTAGGTTTTAAATTATTTGTTAATGACATAATTTTTTGAGGTAGATCTCTAATGAATTCAGTAAAATGTTAAGAGATGGAAAAAACATGAACGAACGAAAGCCTGGGGCTGGGATGGCCAAACAATACAGAGCATAAGAAATACAATTTAGTGGAAGTGAACTTATTCAATGGATAGTGTTGTAAGATCAAGTGGTAGTAACTGTGGTAAATTTAAGAATCATGGGTCTACTATGCAAAAACTAAGTTGATATGTATTGAAGAAGTGCACCCTGAATGCTTTCATGATGTGAAAATTTCATGGAAAATTGAAGGAAAAAATTATTAAACATAAACTAGTAACGTAATATGGATATTAAAGTTGGCAAGGAAGAAATTAAAAAAACCCTGAATGGTGTGTAGTAGAAATAAGAACATTAAGATAAAATTGGGGTAAACTTGGAAGAATAGAGTGAGGAATCACAATATAGCAGGGATAGACATAAATTCTACGCTTACTTGGAAAAAAATGAAGTTTCCATTATACATAATGTTACTTGATCGCTGGCTAAATTTTTTAAACTATAAAAAAGGGCTTCAAAAAAAATAGGTTACCTCTGGCTCATACACATTGCCAGTTGTATTCTGAGCAATGCTTTCAATCAACAGAGATGATACAGTAGAGGATAACTGTTGGCCATCATCTGGAGAAGTAATCTTAATTCCACCAACATGAGCTTCCACAATCGTCATCTAATTCATTAACATAAAATCAATTAGAACTTAAGATGATGTATAAGATGGCAAATATGATTAAGGCCTTGTTCATCTGAACATTTTAACTCCATTTCGTTGGGGGTAAAAACGCCGCCAAAGAAATTAGTGTTTTGTAAACCTCCATATTGGAGGAATGGTGCAGTAGGAAAAGCCGAAAACTCCATATTGAGCTCCACCTGAAGGCGGAAGCTACATTCATCACAGTAGCTCCATTTTACAATGAAGTCACCGGCACCGCTCTTCCAATGGAACATAAGTCGCTCAAGTCACATTAACACTATTGCTCAAGAAATAATTAGAAGCTAAACTATCTATTTTTAACTCTAAAATCCAAAATTAAACTAAAACATAATGAAAATCAAAATACAACAGAAACATAGATACCTGATTCAATGTAAGAGTTCCGGTTTTATCACTGCAGATTGTAGTAGCTGATCCCATAGTTTCACAAGCGGAAAGCCTCCTCACCTGTAAAATAGCAACTTACAAATAATGCAAAGCAGTAAAATGGCATTCTAGTGAGAGAAAAGAAGCATACCAATGCCTTGTCTGCCATCATCTTCCTCATAGAATATGCAAGACTGAAATGGTGAATGTCAAATTAACATTAAGAAAACAAAAAGAACATTTTCTTCTTATTAGAAAATAAACACCTGAAACTTACGTCAATGTTACAGCCAATGGCAGACCTTCAGGTACAGCAACCACCACAATAGTCACCTAGCAATCATTAGCAGGCTGCTTAGTGACTAAAATAACAAGAACGATATGAGTCTATCATAAGTATACATACTGCAATGGTCAAAATTTTAACAGCTCCATCAATTGCATCTTTCACACTTGTTTGCCCCTTGGTAAATTGAACACTTCCATTAGAATTTTTTGTATGACCAGTGAAGTATCTGAAATTTATGTTCGCGTCTTCAGTTTGCAAGTTGTAAAAAATTTAAAACTCGCATGGATGCACACAACTATAAGCTCCACAAACCTGACCAAAAGGACTACAAGAACCAAAGCAGCAACAGACAGCCCAACTATGCCAACTAAAGTAGCAACACCATTCAAACGCACCTTTGGAGACGAATCACATATGAGACACATAAATAAAATAGCTTAAGATTTAAAATAATAATAATAATAATAAAAAGGGCCACCAAAAAAATACCTGCAAAGGAGTTTCTTCACCATTGTCTTCGGATATGCTGGCCATCAATAATCCCCATTCAGTATTGATCCCAACAGCAGTCACCTGCACAGGAAAAACATATAGTAACAGGAGGATATTAACAATCAGCACATATGGTAGAACTTCAAAAGTTATAAACATATCTATGTATAATATTAAAAAAAAAACAGAATATCCCAAATATTCATATTAAATGGGCCACACTCATATTCCTCTTTAGTGAATTATGTCTACCATTTTGAAAAGTAGGAGAATAATCACATTAAGTTTAGCTAGATGTAAAGCTCTCAGTCAGTGCAAGGAATGAAAAAACAGAAATCATTCCCTCCAAAATAAAATTAGTATTCATCATCAATGTTAGCCTTATCACAGTTATTTGAGAAAAGTGACATCAGAGCTATGGATCAGAAGTTAAATATCCTCGGCAAAATTTACCTAATCTGGCATAAATTACACAGCGACCTTAGTAAAATCTAATTAAAAAGCACTTGAAAATACTAATCTTGAGCTCTTCTAGAACTACTTCCATTTGTCATGATTCAAGTAAGAAGGCCGAGACACCATGTACTAATACAAATTATTGAAAAAAATGTGCAACCACAGCTCCTAAATCAAGAAAATTTCCTAAATTTCTATAAAAAAAACTAACAGCTACTCTGGTTTTGTTTTCTTTGCCGAAATATTTTATAATAAAAAGGGACATCATATTGTCCTCACGCTGCTATTCTATAAGATAAGAAAGAATACAACTTACAAGCATAACCCCATAACCATCAGCAACTTTGCATCCAGACATAAAAAATGGTGACTTCTGATCCTTGTGCACCTATAACAAAAAAATTGTCAGCCCAGCAATGGTAAACACACACACACACACACACACACACACGCGGGATAGGAATATGTCTAAAATCATTTCTGTTTCAGTTTTCTATGTTCGGATTCAAGAAACCAAAGAATAAAGAACATAGAATGTTAAGGTGAAACTCGAATACTTTATATTTTACTAAGAAAACAGTCTTGTCAGTTGTCACCTGGAATTGATGAAATACCCATGGGCAGGCTTTCCTTGACTGTCTACTAATTAAGCAATATATATAAATGTAAGATTTCACTGCTTAATAATATTAATAATTCCAAAACATAAATTTATTTGTTTAGGATATAAAATGAAAGTTTAATTCTTAAAATCAGTTCTAAATTATAATACTCAGAATATTTAAAAAACCATTAACACGAAACATCAGTTTAACAGATCATATAATGAACTAGATTTAATTATACAAATAAATAATGAACAATTTTCTGTTATTATAACTACATTTACAATGATCAAGACAATTTTAAAAATATAATGATATAATCATTTTAAATTTAGATTTCTAATGATAACAATTCAATTACAAATGTAGATAAAGTATATTTCATCATTAATAATTTTATAAATATTAATTTGTAAGTAATCTGACATTTTTATTGATAACATGATTACCATATTATTTACTCATTTCTGTTATTATTTTAATGATTGTGGGAAAGTTTCAAATATGCTATTAATTATATCACAATTGTTTGAAGTTAAATTAACCGAGAATCTTATCATAATTGTTAATTAGATAAAGTCACTTACACTAAGTGCGTGGTAGAAACAGTACATCATTGTTTTTGACACAATGTATCAAAAAATACATTATATTTCCAGCTAATATACAAAATATGTTTATGCATTCAAAATAAACAAAACGTAATCAATAACCACTAAAAAGCCTCACAATTTTGCTCTCTCCCGTCAGGCTTGATTCATCAACAGAAAGAGAATGCCCGGAAATTAAAATTCCATCGGCAGGAACCTAGGAAGCAAATTTCAATTCCAGTTATGATAAAATAATATAAATAAAAACATAAAACAATAATTAACCATTTCAATAAATCTTACCTGGTCGCCAATTTTTAAAGGTACTAAATCACCAACAACAAGATCAAATATAGAAACGTCAACCCTTCTACCACCTCGAATAACCTGCAAACATCATGAAGTACAAATATTATATTTCTACCAAAATTGCCTAAATAATATTGATAATAGAATTACTTAAATGATTTTCATATTCATATATAACAAACCTCAACATGTATGTTCCGTTTCTCGTCGTTGAGATTCTGAAACTGAAGAGATTGCTTGTAATCGCTTACAGCTACAATTAGAAGAAGAAAAAAATTCATTAACAGATAAATGGTTAATCTACTAGTTTAGAAGTCAATGTACGAAGTGTGCGTAGTATAGTAACAAGTCAATGTACGGAGTCAACAGAAGTAAACAAACCAAGACAGCAAGGACCAGTTTAACTATTCTTAAAAATATAATTGGTTCAAGCCTTGAACAGAGCCAAAGGAAACACAACTTAACAGCCATTGTCGAAATCCCAGAAAAGCACAAGCCCAACACCACAAACAAACAAGTCCAACAAAATAATGCCGCTATAAACTTACAAATGCAATTGGCTCATTGGCACATATTATAATAACATAGCTGAAAGTGTATAAATAGAGCTTAAATGAGTAAGAAAGAATAAGTCACTAGATTATGCTTTGCGGAAGGTGTTGTCAAGCCCGGATCGTGCAATTACCGGAGTGTTGTAACCACTTACTAGGAGTATTTTTGACATCGCCAAATACTGTACAAGGGTAACACAGTGCCCCGCCGCTAGCTTATTACAGTTATTTTACTTGGACATGCTATTTACTTTGATGGAAGAAATATGTGTGCTTCAAATTTACAATAAATAAACTCTTCCCTCGCAGCATTTACTATTTTTTCTGATGACAGTGTGTGCTTAATCACGTTTTGATGCTTTCATATCAATCAAATAAAATAAAAGTGCTAATATAAAATTGCTATCAACGGATCTTTGATAACAAATTATCAATGGATACATGAACTGATGGTTGTAATTGTGGTGGAAGATAAGGTTGTCACATTAAAATCCCATACCTGTAACAACAATAACAAGGATAACAGCAAAGGCAATGCTTCCACCATCGTACCATCCTTCTTTAAGTCCCTGAATCAAATAAATGATACCAAACATTAGCATACAGACTTCCTTGACTTGACTTTCCAAGTTGCATGCACCAAAAAGGAACTTTGTTTTATATTCCACATAGTTTTTAAAACAATCTAAAGAAATGTATCATTAATGTTAGAGATGTGAAGACAATAAATACCCACATCAAATACTTTGTTACAAGTTTACTTTGTTACAAGCCTTTTGCAAACAATCACAATTGATTTTAAGTTACAAGTTTACTGAAATAAAGTTACAAGTTTACTGAAATCAAAAATAAAAACTCAACAAACAAATAGGTCTAGGGTTGAAGTGATATAATGTGTGATTTTGGGTAAGAATGAGAGCGAAGTGTAGGTGCTAGCATGTGGTTAGTGAATGAGGTGTTGATATGAGATTTTAAGGACTTGGGGAGTTGAGAGAGTTTCCAGTAAAAGGTCTGAAGGTCAAAGAGGGATACTAGTGGGGGTGGGGGTATGCGACTTGGGGGAGAGAGTGCTTGCGGATAGGACTATAGAGATGGAGGATGGAAGCAGACAATGGGATAGGTGACAACCAGCTACAAGTTGGGGAAAGGAAGGAATCGGGTGTGGAGAGACTAGAGAGGGGCTAGGGTCGTGGAGATAGCAATGGGGATAAGGAGGTTCTGGTTGGCGGAGAGGGTAGTAGAGTGTCGGGATGTGGGCAAGGTGGAGGGATCATGGTTGTTGGCAGTCCCAATGGGTCGTGTGATTGAAGTGGCTAGAGAGGCTTCAAGCACAAGTGATTGTGGGGATACAACGGGTTGCGGGAGACCCCAAGAAAAAGAATTAGGGCACAACTTGACATTGTGATTGCCCGAGAGTTTGGGTTGTGTTCTCAAAACTTCATCTTAAAACCCTCCTATAACAAGATATAAATAGACTCGGATTAAGGTGAAGTGTTGTGACGGCCCAGATTGTATGATAGCGACATTTACCATAAATCACAAAATACAGCTTGAAAAAATACAAAAATAATACATAGAATATAACAAATAGAACTTATTGCATCTGCATCTCTAATCATCCAAATGACGATCTTATAATTGTTGATAGTATGAATCAACATTGAACAAATCTTGATGTGTGTGCACCAATGTGGTCAGGATCGCGATCCAGATCATAGGATCGTACTACGATCCAACGATCCGAAAATGATTAACCGATCAGGATCGGGCCTAGGATCTATTTTGGTTCCTCTACGGGTGGGATTGCGACCTGGATCGTAGGATCTGTAGGATCGCGATCCTAAGACCGATTCTACCGATTCAAATCTTGATTGCAATTTGTTAGAAATCAGGAGAAAAGAAATACTTGGTGCATTTTACACATCCTCAAAGGGAAAATATATAACATTACAACAAGACACCAAACACCGATAAGCGGTGTGGGACTAAACCTTAAATACCTAAATATTAATACTTTCAACACTCCCCCTAAAGCTGAAGGGGAACCCTTTAGCTTGAACACAACATAAAAGAAGAGGTAAATGGGGGTTGGTAACGTGGGACAAAACAACAGCCCCCGAGGCCCAACCGCGTGTCACCGGGGATACTCCAACCGGGCATAAGCCACACGACGTTGGTCCACAAGCCGACCATGATCACGCTGGATGCTCCCGGTGCTGAAACCAGGTCAACCAACAAAGGCCAAACCACCCTACCTAACATTGAAGAAAAAGATAGGGAGACACAAACAACATACGAAATATGTCTGGAGGCCGTGTGTGACTAAGGCAGGAGTCGGGAAAGAGGCATCCGAGCCGCCGTTATCACAAACACTCCCCCTCACGTGGTATATGTGCATGAAGGCATAGACTCGCATGGAGACACAAACGAAGACAACAAAAAAAACATAACATAAAAACTACTAAAAGGCAACGAAGAATGACTGTCGGCGAGAATACGACCCAAGATGCAGCGAGCAAGGCACGGGCACAAGCCAGCGGCGAGCAGAAGGCTCAAGCAGCTGCGAGCAAAGTGCTCAAGCAGCGGCGAGCAGAAGGCTCAAGCAGCGGCGAGAAGAAGAGGGAGCCCAGCAAGAAAGTGAGAGGAGCTCGGCACGAAGGGAAGCATTGTACACGAGAGCAGCAGCGGGATCTTCCACGAGAGCAGCAGCTGGAGGGGATGACATCGGGATGAGAAGACGAAGAAAGACGTCCCATACGGGGCAAACAACTGCTCCTCATCGAAGAAGGAGGACGACAGCGGCTGCAGAGGGTGTCGCAGCTAGCAGCGGGAGTCTTCTGACGTTGAAGAGACGAACGAGCTGATGTCGGAGGGAGTCAACGATGGCGCAGATGTCGTCAAAGGCGCAGAGTGGAGACGAAGTCGCAGACGGAGCCGTCGATGAAGAAGTAGCGGAAGAGAGGCCGGAGACGAAGCAGCAGCCGTCGATGAAGACGTAGCGGAAGAGAGTCCGCACGCAGTCGACGGGAAACAGCCCCGCTCCCGTCATTGGAATCAAGGAACAATCCCATCGACGGGAGCGAGGGGGTGGAGGAGCCGCAGAAGACTTAGCAGCGCACGTGGAAGCGGAAAGAAGGATCGGGAGCTAGGTCGCGGGATGAGCTGGGGCGGAAAAAAATTATTTTTAGGTTTTCAGATCGCAATGCTCTGAACCATGATAGAAATTAGGAGAAAAAAATACTTTGTGCATTTTACTCATCCTCAAAGGAAAAATATATAACATTACAACAAGACACCAAACACCGATAAGCGGTGTGGGACTAAACCTTAAATACCTAAATATTAATACTTTCAACACAATTAAAGGATCCAGATCCAATTATATCCAAACCCACATTATAATTAAATCAAGAACCTCTCGATAAATCATAATATCAGGCGTCACTCTGCAAGTCTAATCTCGAGCCCTTCCCCTCCTTGGTTCATTCTCGCTTTAAGCTTGCACTTCCTCCATTGCTCCACTCGCTTCCTCCAGTGGCCGAGGCACCTTCAGTTTTCCTTCCTTTCACACTCCAGTGTCCATGGGAGGACTGGTCCGTATCCAATGAATCCAGCCCACATGCTCCAGTGATTACAGCTCGCACGTATCCAACAATTTCCCCGCACACATCCAGCTTGCATGCAGGACTATCGGCTCCATGTAGCGCCCTTCTAGATGTAACGCCCGATCTACTGTGGGTGCGCTACAGTTCTACAGACCAGTGACCCCAACCCATCTCCACGGGTCTGATCAGCCGCGGCCGCTAATTCCAGTGGCGGGTTGTTGAGACTTGAGACTAGGGCTTGAACCCCAGACCTCCTGGATAAGGGAATTGTAAACTGGTCCTCATCGCCAACAGCCTGTGGCCGAGGCACCTTCAGTTTTCCTTTCTTTCACGTCTAGTGTCCTTGGGAGGACTGGTCCGTATGCAATGAATCCAGCCCACATGCTCCAATGATTCCAGCTCGCACGTATCCAACAATTTCCCCGCACACATCCAGCTTGCATGCAAGATTATCGACTACACGTAGCGCCCTTCTAGATGTAACGCCCAGTCTACTATGGGTGTGCTACAGGTCTGCAGACCAGTGACCCCAACCCGTCTCCACGGATCTGATCGGCCGCGGCCGCTAATTCCAGTGGCGGGTTGTTTAGGCTGGGGTTTGAACCCCAGACCTCCTGGATAAGGGAGTTCTAAACTGGTCCTCATCACCAACTGAGCCCAGTTTAGAACTCCCTTATCCAGGAGGTCTGGGGTTCAAGCCCCAGCCTAAACAACCCGCCACTGGAATTAGCGGTCGCGGCCGATCAGATTCGTGGAGATGGATTGGGATCACTGGTCTGCAGACATGTAGCGCACCCACAGTAGACCGGGGCGTTACACTAGAACCCTCCACCTTCTATTTAGGTATTTCTTTATGAATGCATCATAGATTCATAATGTATTCAAGAAAGCATTGTAAATATTACTTTCTATGGAAACGAGGAAATAATTTTGGTACATAGGAGGTTCTACAAGATTTGTATAATTACTTTTTAAGTTGAGGACTGAATATTCTTCTCATGTATCCCCTCTAGAAATTTTGAGATTTATTCTCATCTCTTCAAAGTATTAAAACAATGGCAAGTTTCATTGAGTTTAAAGCTCAATGAATCATTGCATCCTAACCTTTATATAAGCATAACTTTTCATTAAGCATTACCTTGATGTACTTATTAAAGATTTGTATTAATGTATCGATAAGATTTGTAATTACTTTTTAAGTTGAGGGATGAATATTCTTCTCATATATCCCATCTATAAATTTTGAGGTTTATTCTCATCTCTTCGAAGTATTAAAAAAATGGCAAGTTTCATTGAGTTTAAAGCTCAATGAATCATTGCATCCTAACCTTTATATATTCATAATTTTTCATTAATCATTACCTTGATGTACTTCTTAAAGATTTGTATTAATGGATCTATGCTTTTCTTCCATCCTACAAATAAAAATTGTAGTTTGATATTATTAGTGGTGCATACTTTATATTAACTTATGTAGAAGTTAGAACAATAAATCTTTTTGATTAATGAATCTCGTAAGATCTTACGATCCTTGATTCGATCCTACGATCCGATCTGATTCAACCTCTAAACGATCTTACCTAGGATCCCAATCCTGCAACCTTGGCGTGCAGAGAGTAACGCAGCTGATCTCCAATAATTATCCCCGGTTTGGAAGCATTCATCTCCAATAATGCAGACACATGCTCTCGATACAGGCCAAATAAAAATTATCGGGGCGTTACACTAGAACCCTCCACCTTCTATTTAGGTATTTCTTTATGAATGCATCATAGATTCATAATGTAGTTATGATGTTATAACTTGCATTCATATTACACTGCCCTTTTATTGGTTATTACAGGAGAATATATTTAATTGCATTGTAAATATTACTTTCTATGGAAACGAGGAAAGAATTTTGGTACATAGGAGGTTCTACAAGATTTGTATAATTACTTTTTAAGTTGAGGACTGAATATTCTTCTCATGTATCCCCTCTAGAAATTTTGAGGTTTATTCTCATCTCTTCGAAGTATTAAAAAAATGGCAAGTTTCATTGAGTTTAAAGCTCAATGAATCATTGCATCCTAACCTTTATATAATCATAACTTTTCATTAAGCATTACCTTGATGTACTTGTTAAAGATTTGTATTAATGGATCTATGCTTTTCTTCCATCCTACAAATAAAAATTGTAGTTTGATATTATTAGTGGTTCTTACTTTATATCAACTCATTTAGAAGTTAGAACAATAAATCTTTTTGATTAATGAATCTCGTAAGATCTTACGATCCTCGATTCGATCCTACGATCTGATCTGATTCAACCTCTAAACGATCTAATCTACCTTGCACGGATACTTAAAAATGCTCTGCGTATCGGCTCGTACGCGTATCGGATACGGGAAACGCTCGGAAACGCGTTTCCGAAACTATAGGAAACGTTAATTTAATTAATTTAAAAAAATTAAATGGGAATCGCGTATCCCGCCAGCCGGATACGCGATTCCCGTGCATATCAGCCGCCGCTCTTTTTATTTCGGAAACGCGTTTCCGAAACTATAGGAAACGTTAATTTAATTAATTTAAAAAAATTAAATGGGAATCGCGTATCCCGCCAGCCGGATACGCGATTCCCGTGCATATCAGCCGCCGCTCTTTTTATTTCACGCGGCTCTTTTATTTAGGGTTTACTCTGTTGCCGCTCCTCTCCGTTGCTGCTGCTCTCTGCCCGCTGCTTCTGCTCCGCTGCTGCTGCTGCTCTCTCCGCTCGCTGGTTCTGCTGCCGGCTGCCGCGGCTCGCTGGTTCTTCTTCTTCTTCTTCTTCTTCTATTACCTGCTGCTGAAATCAAATGATTTCTGAAAATGATTTCTGAAATCAGAAATTGATTTCTGAAATCAGAAATCAAATGATTTCTGAAATCAGAAATCATATGATTTCTAAATCAGAAATCATATGATTTCTGATTTCTGAAATCAGAAATCATGAAGGCTGAAGCTGATTTCTGAACTCAGAAATAAATCAGAAATCTTCTTCTTCTTCTTCTGCTATACCTGCTGCTGTATTTGCTGGTGTATTTGCTGCTCTACCTCCTGCTGTATTTGCTGCTGTATGTGCTGTTGTATGTGCTGCTGTATTTGCTGCTGTATTTGCTGCTGTATTTGCTGCTGTGTTTGCTGCTGTGTTTGCTCTTCCTGCTGCTGTATTTCCTATTTCCTGCTGCTGTATTTGCTCTTCATGCTCCTGTATTTGCTGTATTTTGTTGTATTTTGCTATAGAAATGCAGTTTACTTATTATTGTTGTTTAAATTAGGTCTTAACTTGCGTAACATGGAATTTTTTTATATTGATTATTACTTATATTAAAATAATAATAAAAAATTCAAAAACGTTTCCCGTATCCGTATTTTTTTAAAAATCACGTTTCCCGTATCCGTTTCGTATCGTATCCCGTATCCCGTTTCCGTCCCGGTGCAACGTAGGATCTAACCTAGGATCCCGATCCTGATAACCTTGGCGTGCACAGAGTAACACAGATGATCTCCAATAATTATCCCCGGTTTGGAAGCATTCATCTCCAATAATGCAGACACATGCTCTCGGTACAGGCCATATAAGAATCAATACAGCTCCTCGGACGTCACTCAGGTATTAGCGGTGAATGGGCGTCCTCTCTAACATAATCGACAACATGTTGCAAGTCCTTCTGATGTTGTCTTGATCTCATAATCCTCAGTAGTTGTGGTGTCCTTGTGAACTCATTGTAGATGTTGATGCTTGATGCTCATGCAAAATGTGTAAGTTATGACGAAAGGATGGGGGTGACCGAAGTTGGGAGTGAGGCAGTGGCTGAGGTTGAAGTGAGGTATAAGGCTGAGGGTTCCAATAACTAGGTGGTTTATCATTCATAGTTGAATCTTATATATCAAATACAGGATGAATACTCATATTCCTAGGGATCAATGATCATATCTCCCTTGATTTGCACGAACAAATCTGAGTCAGACTCATTCCTCCATCAAGAAGTGCATTCCTCGTAGGGCATTCAACTGCTACGTATCCTCTACTCTAGCATCTAGGGCATAAGCATCATATGGTATGGCTCAGTGTGTGGGTCTTGGTCTCTTGTGTCTATGGGAACATGAGTTGGAGCACCGATGGCTGGAGGGGGTGTCTTAGTAGTTAGTATGTCAATCACGATCTTTCCTAATGACTTAAGAAGTGGTTGGGTAGGGTCCCGTCGAGGTCGGGTAGCCTGACCCAAATTTCTAGAGCCCAACTTATTGAAACTCATGGTCAAAGCTCCTAATGGAGTACTCTACCCGCCTAAGCATGTGTTCATGTGATTTAAGTGAGCGGTGACGTGATATATGTGAGATTCCATGTGATCAAACTGACCTAATTTGAGTCACTGAAATTCGAATTCAACACCTCCATAATAGAGATAGTAGTGTGGGCAATATCAATATATATCATAAACAAAATCCAAATTTTGAGGCTTTAGTACCAAGACTGACATAGGATGAGGCCATGGGGACCAAAGAGAATCTAATTCTAAATGAATACAGTCAGACACACCATATGTAGATGAGAACGAATATCCTAGCACTACTATGATACAACTAATGAGTTAACATGCAAATACATAACACAATTAATTAAATAACATAAACTTAAAACTCGCACAAATAACTACAATTAATTAAATTGATTCAAATCAAGCTAAAAGATGACAATCACGAGGAACCGAAAATGCTAAGTAATTAAATGTCAAACAAATAAAATTACACTTCTATTGAAAATAAATTCGTAAAATAATCGAAGTAAAATATCATTAAAAATAAAAGAACATACAACAATGTAAGGGCAGTAAAATCTAAAATAAAAACTCATAGGGCAGCAGATCGGAGGAGTAATGTAGCAAGTAATATTGGGAGGAATGGGAGCGAGTCAGGTGTTAGCATGTGGTTAGCCGAGGATGGAGGGAGAGTTCTCGGCAAAGGCTTGGTCGAAGAGGGATACAAGTGGAGGTGGGGGAATGCCAAAGGAATTATAAAGATGGAGGATGGAAAGTCGAAGTGGGACTAGTGGTCACTTGTTTCAGGGTGGGGAGAGTAGGGAATCGGGTGTGGGAGAGAAGTTAGGGTTACGGAGATAATAATGTGGATGAGAAGGAAGTTGTAGCGGAGAGGGTTGTAGGGCGTCGGGATGTGAACTGGTTGAAGTGGATCTGGTTGTTTGCAACGATGAAGGGAAGAAGAGCATATAGTTGTGGGGTTTCAACATGTTGCATGAGGCGGGAGCATTTCTGGTAAAGGCTTGTCGAATTGTAGACTCGCAAGGTGACTTCAGTGAATCTATCATAAGCAGAGAGGAAGTGAACAATGAGGTAATCAACGAAGATAGGCCTGGCTTCCCGCCAAGTAGGCTTCTCTCCAATTCAATGTCGAGGAGAAGATTTTAGGGCACTACTTTGGCATCGTGATTGATCGAGAGGTCGGATTCGTTAATTAAACTTCTCCATCACTAAAATTATACTAGAACAATATTTAAAATAATCAAATTTAGTTAATGTAGCAAGGGCAAATGTGTCAAAATAAAATATGGAAAAATAATAAGAAATTTTTACAGAAGAATATGAAAAAAAGAGTCGGTCGTAGTCACAAGCTCAAACCATCCAGATGATGATCTTATAAATGTCGATAGTGTCAATCGACCTTGCATGGATCCTGATGCATGTGCTTAGAGTAAGACGGCTAATGTCTATGACCCTCGCTTTAAGATAAGACCGAGTTGGTCAGCCAAATTTACAGGTACCGAAGATTTACAGGTACCGAAGATTATAACTCATCCAAGGTATAGATTCACATTTTTTCTTCTCATGGTGATAGGGGAGCTTTGACGCACCGGTTGAGGTGTTGCCGTGTGACCTTGAGGTCACGGGTTCGAGTCCTGGAAGAAGCCTCTTGCAAAAATGCATGGTAAGGTTTGCCTACATTTCACCCTTGTGGTGGGACCCTTCCCCGGACACTCGCAGCGCGTGGATGCCTTTGTGCACCGGGTTGCCCGTTTATGGTGATAGGTTTCCAATACTATCCACTGGCATGAAAAGGATTCAATTTCAAAGAGCATTTCCAATCTTGGAGCTTTCAAGTTCTTGTTCTCTCCTCCAAAGGCTTAGTTAGTAAAAGAATGGCAGTTTTACTAATACAAAATCAAACATTTTATGATTAGATTTGTACGAGAAACATGTGAGACAAAATGTTGCACTTCATGGGTTCATGCATATGCAATGCATTCTGAATATCTTGATCAAATGGAGGCTATTTTTAAATCATTAAGCACTCATGTGTGCTAAATGTGCTGCAAAATACAAGTTTTTTATAATCATCTGAGCCACATTTGTACTTGAACTCCTTGAAGGAATGTTTTCGCAAAATTAAATTGGCTGTCAAGATTGATCCAGTTGAAATGATTAAATGGGCATAATTAATATGCAAAAGAAAATTTATAATGCCCGAGGAAACTACCAAGACCGGCTAGATAGAAAGTTTTAAATACAAGGAAAAAAGAATAATCAATTAGATATATGTACCTCTGTTTTTATGCCCAAAACCAAGGATATAACTGCAGCTACTATAAGGATAATAAGAGTTAGGTCTTGGCAAGCTTCCCAAAGAAATACCTGTACACGAGGAAGAACAATAAATAAACGGTCTACTAATATCACAAAGACAGTATTTCAAGCAGTATCAAATTTGCATACAAAGAAGTTTCTTCCTTTCTTTTGAGGATACGTGTTGGCCCCAAATGCATTTCTCCTGCGTAATAATTCTGTATCATCTCCAGAAACTCCTTTTTCTATATTAGTCTTCAACAGATTTGTCAAACCTTTTACCTATAAAATGTCGAATAGATAAGAAATCTCTAAACAAGAAGGGGATCATAAGAAGTTTTTTAATTGTATAGAATACTTGCCCCTCCATATTCTAGCAGTGCGGACAAATCATGATCTCTGGTCATTGCAGTGAGCTGCTCAGTCCCAATCCCATAACCACCAGAAGACAATGGTGGTGTCGTCCCAGGCGTCCCTACTATAAATAATGGCCAATAATCCATAAAAACATGTCAATCATGAAGAACAAAAGCAACAGCATGAAAATATTTTATTGTAAACAAAGGACCGGATAAAACATAGTTTGCAAATGCAAGCTGAGAACCATATAAAGAAATTTATATTTAAACTATAGAGTTATACGAGAAAACAAATATAATCCCACCTTATCAATGATTATAGGACATCCATGAAACTTTATTTCAAAATAGAACTCATAGAAGAAACACAGAGAGTATATGTTATCAATTAAAATGAAAGAGACTAAACTGCTAAAGAATATGAAACAAAGAGAGGATCATGATGGATGAAGAAGTTTAACCACCTGATGGCTTTTTTTCAGCGGCTTCTTTAAAAAGAAAAGCTGCCTGAAATTCCAAAGCAATAACGATAATAATGAGCACAGAGAACATTACAGTTATTCCACTGCACTAAAGTTTGAATATTATACCCGTATGACTTGAGCATGAGCCCGAATCTTCCTCCTAATCTGCTCTTTCTCTTCCTCCTTCTTCAGGTCCAAGGTATATCTAAATCGTCGAGAAGCATTCAGCACAAGAGCAGCTTGCTGTCAAGTAGTTAGCTTGTTAGAATACAGGCAAATATCCGAAAAATACATATTATTCACTTAATTTCCATTAATAATATGTAAAAACTCCTGCAATACTCCTCTAAACGCAATACAACAACAACAACACTCAAGCCTTTATCCCACCATAGTGGGGTCGGCTATATGGATCCTTTGTCGCCATTGCGCCATATCTTTAATCATAGTCTCACTAATGCCTAAGTACATCATGTCTTTCCTTATAGTTTCCTTCCAAGTCTTTTTTGGTCTACCCCTCCCCCGTTTAACACGTCTAGTGAATAAACTCTCACAAACGAGCTTCTCGCATCTTCTCTACAATTGGCGCCACTCCTGTCTTATCCCTGATACATTCATTCCTAATTTTATCCAGTCTCGTGTGGTCACACATCCACCTAAGCATTCTCATCTGAGCAACTCCCATTTTTTTGCTCATGACACCATTCACTGCCCAACACTCAGAAAAAAAAATGAGAAGTAGGCACTGTAATGTTGGAAACAACTTCTCCGCAATAAAAAATCACTAACAAGATGCCTGATTCATGTCACCTCATTTGAAAATCTAAGAAGGCTAACCAACACATGACAATATCTTCAGTAAATGTTAGCAATCAAATTGCATAGTCAAGAGGTCATCAGGATGAATGTGAAAATATCATTTGGCATAACAAGCTTACCGAACATGTTGTAGGAAGGACTTTGAAAAAAAAATAGATTTTACTGCAGTAATAACACTAGTTTCACCTCGGGCATGATAAGTAGATAGTTTTTTTAGCTGATTGTTATGCATGAAAAATTAAGAGACATAAACCCCATCGAAATCCCTTCAAATCAATCTCCAGTAATAATTCATGGTAAGCTCGCACCCTCACCCCCAGAATAAACCAGGTAGAAAAATGAGAAGTTCCAAGGAACCTATTTTAACGGAAACCCATCACCAAGCGCACGGCTTAATCACAAATTAGGTTGAGAAAAGCACCCAGGCGCAATGCCGGAGAAGATTAAGAAGAAGGAGCGTCGGCATTGAGGAAATAGCATACCCTCCATCTACGTAGCCGCTCGATAGGTGCATTCTTCGGCGGGATATCAAAGGCATCGTCAGAGACGCAGATCTCATCGTCGTCCCCTCGATCTCCGGCACTCCCTATCTCCTCGTCCCGGTGACGGACGTATCTGTTCGGCGACGCCAGCTCCATTCCTCCTTGCATCGCAGAAGAAATCACCGACCCCTCAAACCTTCCGGATGAAACAAACGTCTCAGACAGAGTAGATAAACGACCTACAAAACCACAACGACAATGCAGAGAAAGCGCGTAAGGAACCAAGCTCCCGCGCTGGATGTATATACACAAACCTCGGAAGATCGGGATGAAAGCAACCTCAAACAAGAAAAAGCGATCGGTCAGGAGAGAAAAAGACGAAAAAACAAATCGTCCGGAAGCTTCGCCCCAGCTGCTTCGATTCTATTCTCGGAAACAGATGCCCACAATGAGAACCAAACACACAATCTCTTCCCGATCGAAGCAACTTCAGGTATGATTCGACCTCGATTCACTTCCACAACTCGACAGATTGCCAGCAGCTGCACCCGCCGCCTCCCTTCTCCCGTCCTCCTCCGGCGCAAAGAAACTCCAGCTCGATATCCACCGCGATGGAGCCGAAAGGGAGGGGAAGGGCAAGAGACAGTAGAAAGAGAAATGATGAGAGAGAAAGCACGGGAGAAGCTTCCGCGCAGCTTCCCCTTCAAAACCGAAAATTCCGAACTTTGAAAGCGAAAACAGCAAGCAATGCTGCTACCGGAAATGAGAGAATAAAAAGGAAGGATGAACATACGACAGGCCAATCACGGCCGTCCGATCGAGCAGGTCTCGACCGACACGCGTCGGAGCGCGGGAGTTGCGAGCTGTGGATTCTGTAAATAGAAATTAATTCGCTAATTAGTTAATTAGTTAAATAGCCCGCCTAAATTGTAATGTCATTAATTTAGTATTAGTAATTAAACGTGGAATTAACGGTGGGGTTAATTGCACGCGGAATAAATATTTCTAATTAATGACTGCCCGTGAATAAATTATTTAATTCAATAAAATTGCAACGGCTTAACACCGGCTACTGTTCATGTCATCCACGATGTCCAGGTGGCGTTGGGCTAACGCCGCCACGCCGGAGACCGAATCCGGCCGACATAATAATTTCGAATATAAATATTAATTTGCTTTCACATACTGTTAGCAGAAAGGAGGTGATTAGAGTGTATAATCACCGGTGGTGTCCCAATTATCAAAATCAAGCTATTCGCTTTCTATCCGATTGAAACAAAGGTTTCGCCGCCGAGAAAAGAAAATTAGTTTTGAACATAAGAGTGAACGGTGTTTCTTAGGTGATGTCGGCGTTCACGAACAATGACTCATAATCACCGCGTTCACAGGAGGCTTAAGTCGAACCGAATCTAGACTAAGCGGTTTGAATCAACAATCAGAGCGGTTTTTTGGGGGGGAGATTTTTCCCTTTATAATAAATTTTTATGCATTAATTAAAATGAAAATATATCAAATCAATGAATTGGTAGTTCATGATTTGCTTTTAAAGCTTCCATGTTGAAATATTTAAGCTTTTGAATGAATGTGTTGTGTTTGGCGGACGGATCCCAAGTGGTCGCGCGGACCGTCCTATTCGGTCATGACCGCAAACACGTTTGGCGGGGTGGCCTCCGCAGACCCGGGGAGCCGAAGTACGCCTTGAGACTCTCTCTCTCTCTCTCTCTCTCTCTCTCTCTCTCTCTCATGTGGGTATGTGTGTGCATGTGTGTTACGGTCTATTTGGCACAGCGGTGGCAGTCATAAACACAGTGATTATGAATCGCCGTTCGTATTCTCATCTAAGTAACTACATAAACTTATATGTTTAAAATTAGTTTTTTTTTCTTGGTGGCGGTCATGGCCGTTGTCACGCCAAACACATATTTTACGGCAATGTAGTTTTTGTCTGAACTCGCTAAATACGCCGCACCAAACGAAACCCACGTTTTGAAAATTTTTTGCTCCCCTTATGGTTTCCAATGTTTTATGCAAAAAGATGTTCACTGGGCTACTATATAAACTACTTGCATTGCTGATAATTAATTTAAAATAATAACATTGTTGAGGATCGATTAACGCTCCTCAGTTGGATTCGATAGATTAAGTTCGTCTTAGCTCAAGATTCAATCAGATGAGCACATTGTCAAAATATAGTCGACAGCATAACTTTTTATTGCGAACATAAGAGGCTCAGTTGCTCGCATTTAAGTACATAGTTAACTAGGTGCGATGTAGTTTTTTTTTTTTTTCAAAAAGCGAAATTTGGCACCGAACCAGGCGGATCATTATGATTTTCGGTTCAATTTGGGCGGTTCAGAAGATTTGAGGAGTTTTGATTTACTGCGCACACACCTGATTAATGACTTTTTAGCCTAAAAATTAAATGATTTGGTGATATCTTGAATTTTATAAAATATTGTCATTGAAATTTTGAACTATTTCAAATATGTTAATTACTATCTATTTCAGAATTTAAAAATATTAAGATTGCGTTTAGCACGGCGGTCATGAACGCGGTGGTTATTAAATTGTTTAATTTTACCATTCAAATCACATAAAATCAAATCAAACACAATAAAGAAAAAAAACTAAAATAAATATAAACAAATAAGAAATATACAAATACATAAAAATATAATACAGTAATATAAACAGGAAACAAATAAGATAAATAACACTATAAATAAATATAATGGAAAATGTAAATGTGGATAAATAGACTAAAGAAAAAAAATAATTTAGAAAAAATAATGAATAAAAATATATGAGAAATTTACACGTTGGTTAATGTACTATTTTTGTCGGATCCTTCATGCTGGAAACGTCTATTATTTGCAGTAGCCGCAGAATTGTTAGTATGCGATAATATTAAAAAAAAATGATTAAATTATATTTGAAAATGTTATTAATTGAAAAAAAAAAATCATTTAATGAAAATATATTAACTCAAGATTTTGTTAGTATTGTTTGAATATTATTCCACCACAGAGCTTATCCAATATCCTCTCCTTGAACCATGACAAAGTTGTGTTTGTTTGGCGCGGCCGCGGCGGCGGTGACGTTTGTGAACGTCGGATCGAAGTTGCGTCGGAAACGTAAACAAATTCGAACAAATAGCATTAATCTACACTGGTATCTTTACAATAACACATCTTCAAAAAACATAGTGTACAATGAAGGAAGATCCCTTTCGGAACAACTTGAAAAGAGCATCTAAATAATATATATATATTTATTTGTTTATATATATATATATAAATATAATTTAATAAAGGAATGATATCTTTGCCCACGAGGCAAGCAAATGCCGGCCAATTGCAGCTATTTGGTTGGTCTCATAATTAACTTTGTGCACATTTGGTCTTTACGGGTATGGTTTAATTAATAAATTTAGATATGGGTTTATTTTTATAAAGGGGGGATATGTTTTTTTAATGGGAATAAAGAAAAAGAAACTATTCTCTCTGTTGGGAGGTTTACATTAAGATTAATGAAAATAACTAATTATCTTATATAGTATTTTGTATCTATGTCATATAAAAGCAGTCGTGCACGAGGTTCTCCAGTACCCCGACGTGATCAGGGGCGGATTCTGGGGGCAAAGGGACACTGCCACCCTCATTGTTTGTGATTTGTTATAAGAAGACAAAATTTTAGCTGCTCGCAAATCAAATTTGGTTATTCACAGACTAAATTTGACTATTATCAGTTGAAAATCAGAAAGGGAGAAGAAGAATCATTTGAGTCTTACATATAGTGCAATAGGAGAGCATGAAAACATCACAGGCGGTGTGAGACTAAAATAGAATATAAAACAATAAGAATAAATACATTAATATTAACGGGGCATGTGAGACTATCAAAATAATCAGAATTAATTATTAAGACCAATGTCCTCAATTAACTATGACAATAAAAAGAGGTTGCGGTGAAACGATTAGTAATAGAGCATCATCGGAGGAAGGCGTTGCACATAATCACTAGTATATACGTATGTGCGCACGCTCATAGAAGGTGGGGGGAGGTGAAATTAAGTGCTAGGATTCAAGGGTGACTTTTCAATTTGCATTCGATATTTTTAAGCTTTGTGGATGATAAAACTGCATTCATTAGCGATCACGAAGACAATACCTCCGCGTTATTCGATAAGTTTGGATAAAAATGCGAGCGTCATAGAATGTATGTTTCCATAGCATGACAACGGTTATGACTGCCAGCAAAAAAAATATTTTTAAACATAAAAACGAATGAAGTTCCTTAAGTGAGGTTGAATGTTCATAAATGTCGGTTCATAATCACCACGTTCATGAACCCAGCGTTGATAAAGGCTTCGTTTGGCACGGCTTATTTGTTCCGATGAGTTTGGTCAAAATTTATCATAAAATGTGAGCGTCATGTCAAGAAAATAAATTAATTTTAAGCATAAAATGCATGAATTCTTTTAGGTGAGGTCGGGCGTTCTTGACCACCGCGCTCACAACCGTGACCACCGCGCCAAGCAAAGCCAAGGTGAATTAATTTGTTCTTGGCTGCACAAATTATCATAAAATAAAATAAAAATATATTCAAAATGATGAAGGGCAAAAATAATAATTTTAAATTTGGAAGGGAGCTTATCTACACCGTCACGTGCCAGGTGTCGATCGCGGGTAAGCTTTAGCGATTCCGTACAGCGTTTGCTTAGGTGGTAGCTTTAACTTTAATTACCAAAAGGCAATTTATATTATTTATTTATATTTTACTAAATCCACCTCTCCTCTTAATTAATAATTATCGAACCACGCGGCTCGCTGTATAGTATTTTATTGTATTTATTAAATGACGTGTCATGCCTTTTAATTTTATTTATTTATAACAAATATATATGCAATTATCTTGCTTGTAATTTGTAAGTGCTGCAGTTAGATATCCTTGTCGATTGTGATTTATTGTCATTATTACTTTTGTTTTAATTTGGTGTTTTTATTATAATAAATAATTTGATATAATCATTTTGAAATAATCTCCTTAGATATCAAAATTTAGGAAAAACTATACGTGGCACCTCTATATTGCGGTCGGGGCCGCGGGGCAGTTTGACACGTGTCGAAACTCACTTCAGAGATCAATATGAAACCTGAGATCTCATGCTGAAATCCGAGATGAAATTTAGATAATTTAGACAGAGTACAGAGAGATGCGCAGAGAGAGGCGAGAGAGAGGATCAATGGCGGAGCCATGTAGAGGCATACTCGGGCACGTCCCCGAATCAAATTTACGGGGGAAAACCCTATGTAGGCTATGTTTGATTCATTCGTAATATTTAAGGATTGATTTTTACATATTTATGCACAATTAGAGAACCTACCATCCGCAGTCGGACACTACACTGGCGAAACAATTTGAGAAGTCACAGACCTTGGAGCCTGATTGCCCGCTTCAACTCTCAGAGACGCAATCTTGATTTGGAGCCTCATTTCCTGACTGCGAGCGCCCCGGCGCCCCATCGTCAGCAGTCCAGCACCTCTAGCGTATCTGCTATCTCTCTTATTCATCAAATGCTTTCGATTTATTGAATGAACTGAAAATCAGTGCAATTTGAGATTAACTGCTCATTTGACTGAGATTAGAGATCGAAATGCCTACAATTCTCATCCCACTGACCTACAATTTGAGAAAAATAATTAAGATTGTGATTTAGGGCGGACAATCTTAATCAGTGTCCCGGTTAAGCAGAAATCCTAATCCCTCCGCTGTCAGATAACCAAAACAAATTAATTGACACGTGCGTCGCCATCTCGTGCGTCTTAGGCATGAATCTGTGTCCGGGGCGCGCGAACCCAGAATAATCGAGTTGTTGGGTTGGTGGCTAGAAAATTAAGCTTCCAACGAGCCCAGTGGCTGTCCCTTTCAAATTCCCTCTTGGTGCCAAGAGAATATTATAGGAAAGTTTTTTTTTAAAAAAGGTATGAAATTGGCATATTGCCCTAATTAACCCCTGGAGCAAGGAATTGTCGTTGTCTGCTACTATTAACACAAGCAATTTCAATTATTCAATGAATAAAATAGTTGTACAATATTTTCCTTTTTTGCTAAAAAAATTTCATCGTCAAGAAAAAATCAACTTTAATAAAGTTTATGGGTTCAATGCTAGCATTTCACGAAAATACCGCTGACATTCTTAATGACAGTTGATGCGTATTCATACAATGCTCCTGCTCATTTATATGAGTAAGAGGAGGTAGTTACTCCCCAAGGCCACTACCATGATGAGGGGAGAATGGAGGAGTGGGCAAGTCCACTCTTTTCATGGCCAACCGCACTCGCCAAACCGCCCGAAACCGCCCGGAAGGGCTACCGCGCGGCGCTACCACACGATAGCGCGCGCGGTGGCGCGCGGGCCACCCCCACGGGGGCGCAGCCTAACCGCACCCCTAGTGGGGTGCGGCCAAGCCGCACCCCCTTAGGGTGCGGCCAAACCGCACCCTTAGCGGGGTGCGGCCAAGCTCGGAAGCGCTACCGCGCGGCGCTACCGCACGGTAGCGCGGGCGGTAGCGCGCAGGCCGCCCCCACGGGGGCGCAGCCTAACCGCACCCCAGCAGCGGGATTCGGTCATGGCGGGGCGCGACGCGCGCTTCGTGCGTGCTTGCGTGTTGGCGGTGAAAATGGCGGGCCCGGCCTCCTCAACTCGGGCGATCATGCGTTGACCGTTGACCCCACCTCCTTTAAGTGGAATTTTCCCTAGACGCCACCCCAAGGCCTCTACGGATATATAACATAAGCCCCCCAAACCTTCGGAGTCCGAATTTCGCCGCGGAGGAGTTCAGAGGTTTTTATCTTTTTGTGGCAGCTTTGATCATTGCTCTCTTCGTGGTGCATTGGGTAGGAATCGCTGTCGAGGGATGAGTGTGTGGTTGCTTTTGCTTTCTTGTTCTGTTTAGGCGTTTCTCGCTCTGTGCCGCGTTGCAATAACACTCTCGTGGCCCTGCTGCCCCTGTTGTTGTCGGAGTGTCGATTGAGGAAAGGTGCTTCAAGATGGTCGGCGAAAGATGTTCGTACTTTGGGATTGTTGCTGGCTTGTTGTTTAGCGTTGATGCCCGAACTGCTTGATAGCCTTTTACGAGATAACGGAGGAGTCTGCGCGGGTTCGAGCCTGCGAGTTTTTCATAATAATAACAAGAAATTAGTTTGCGCGAGTCTGAGCTCGCGGCTTTTACATAATATAGGCTTGGCCGGTGAATAGCTGGTGTATTCAAACCGGGGGCGAACGTAAGGGGGGCAGGCCCCTACGACCCCGTGCACATTGCGCCCCGTGCACATTGTGCATATTGCGCCTCGCGCACATTGCATCTTGTGCGCATTGCACCTTTTCACATTTCACCCCGCGCACGTTGCACCTTGCTCACGTTACACAATGCACACATTCAATTCCGCCATGCACAGTTCCACCCTGAGCATGTTTCACCCCGTGCACATTTCACCTTGTGCACATTTCACTACGCGCACATTGCACACTGCATCATGCTCACTGCAACGAGCACACCGCCCCAGACTCCATTCACAACAGAAGACAAGTCGAAATCATGTCGAGCGCTGCACCCCACATTTTTTTAGATAGATGAGGCACATCCTTTAGATCGGATTTACAAGTAACCCACACAGCTAGGTTAGGGCAACTCCAAGATCCATCGCCACTCCCGTGTTATCCACTCGATGACTCCTCCGCTGCTACAAGGCCCGACACATCCCGCTCGCATATATCGCCTTCCTCCCACATCAACATCGATTCTCCATTTTCTAGGGCAAATCCCCTTCCTCCCGCTTCACACCCGCTTCTCCTCCGTTCACTAGGGCAAAAAATGGCGACAATGCCGATGATCAGTAGCCTCTTTGAGCAGATGCATCTTCGAGCTCCTTATCCCCTCTCTCCCCATCTCTCCCCTCATCCCCTCTCTCCTTTAGACTTCTACTTAATGTCTCTAACATGTCATTGCTACATTTCTTCCACTTCAGACCGTGTAGGCCATTGCTAAATTTGTTCCACTTCAGACCGTGCAGGTCATTCCAAACTCTTTTATATAGTTTGGATGCGTATTATTTAAGTATTTTCTTATGCATAAGTTAGATATATTTACACCCACACAAGATGAGTGATTACGCGGGTGGTTACCCGCTTGTCGGAGGGTGGAGATTGCGCGGGGGCGATCGGACGACGACGATTAAGGGTCTGGCCGACGGCGAAAGGACCGGCCGACGACGAGGAGGCCGATCGGTGGTGAAATGCCGTCCGGGCGAGCGCGCGATCAAGAGCGGTCGCCCGGCGGCGGACGGCCCGGGGGCCTCGAGGCCGCGCGCCAAGGGTGGCCGGGGCCTCAAGGCCGCGCGTCAAGAGCATGCAACCAAGACAATCGTGTTAGCTTCTAAGTGACGCGCTCACATTTCTCTTAACCCTTCTTCATCTTTGGGGAATAAGGTTTGGAACATATTTGCCTATCAGGGAGAATCTCTCTAATTGAACCCCTCCATTAAGGTGGAAGTTTCGTTTAATTGATAGCTTGTTGTGTATCTGTATGACAACATTTTGTTATGGGGTTCTAAGGTAATCATGGTGTAATGTTCTTAACTCGCGTTGTGAACTTATTGGGTTCTTGGAGTTTGATCTTGGATGTTAGTTTTTGGTCTATATTAAAACTTTTAGTTTGTTACATTTGTGCCCGCCAACTGTCCGTGAAAATTCTGCTAAGAGTTGGAGTGTAGAACCCTTCTTATTTTAGACGGTTCTACATCAATCACCATAACGAGTAATATCTTGTCGAACCCTACACATATCTTTTAACAAAGATATATTTTCAAAAGCGCTAAAATGTAGCTAATCTACAATTAAAAGTGCATTCGCCTTATATATTTTTAGATATGCATCACTTTTAGGCGATTTTTTGGTGACCACTAGGCGAAACAACGGCGGGAGATCCACAATTAAAAGTATGTATCCGCAATTCTGCGTATGTAATTGACGACGATTTATTCCGCAATGTCTTAGCGACGTTTATAAAAACGGCGCCATAACATCAGACAAGTTTGAAAAATGTCGCGAATACACGTTTTCTTGTAGGAGAGATTATCTGCAGCCCCGTATATTTAAAAAAATTAAATTTCATTAAAAGATATGTATACATTTAAATGTTTTTTTTTAATTCCAATTTCTTAAATATATACTCCATATGCCCATGGGCTTAAGAAGCCCAACTAGCTCTCTCCTTTGGCATGATAGGGCCCATTTTTGTGCATAGAGTAGTGATTGGATTATTTTGATTCATTTTGAATAGGATGTCTAAAGCTAATGTGACTATGGAAGCTAATGTGACTATGGGTCCGTTTGGCACGAAGTTTCGCTCCGTTGATTTTGGTAGAAAAAAAATGCGACAATCATAGAATGTGTGTTTGGCATGACAACAGTTATGACAGTCACCAAGAAACGAAAACTAATTTTGAACATAAAAGGGAATGAAGTTCCTTAGGTGAGGTGAACAACAGTTCATAACCACCGCGTTCACGACCGTTGCCGACGTGCCAAACATACATTATAGTTTTCGATCTTACTCTGTTTGGCACTACGATAGCGGTCGGGAATATGGTGGTTATGAACCGTTGTTTGTGAACGCCCTACCTCACCTAAGGAACTTCATTCACTTTTATGTTTAAAACTAGTTTTCTTTTCTGGGTGGCTCTTATAATTCTTGTCATGTCAAACATACATTCTATGAGGCGGTGACAGTCATGAACACAGTTGTTGAAGCCAGAAAAATCCTAGCTCCAAATGTTCGGACATATGCACAGCTGAAGGCTACTGATTCCGCACTCCGACGATTTGGATCTGAAGGCTAGCGCGAAGAAGGAAGAGAGACCACAAACAAACCCCATGGAGCTTCAGCAGGGAGGTCCCGCCACGTACCCGGAAGTTTAAGTAAACACTTCCCCTTCACGACCACATATGACTGAGCTTAGTACTAGGGAAGACACTAGCTTGATGAGAATCTCGCCTGGATGGGGTCTATTATATACAAATTCTAAAGGTGGGGGGGGGGGGGGGGGGGGGGGGGGGGATGCATTCGACTATACCTGCCCCCTAAGAGATTGGAAAGTTGAACCTGGTGAACAAGTGACTATTGAAAGATCTCTCCCACGCATGGCGAGATGTTGTTGATAGTCGTCACTTTAGGAAGGATCTCGCCCACGCTTGGCGAGATGTTGTTGATAGTCGCTACTCAGGGGGATCTCGACCACGCCTGACGAGATGTGGTTAATAGTCGTCACTCAGGGGCGAGTAGTCCTGAATCTCCTGATACTCGCATCTTTCATTGAATGCCCCTGTGAATTTTTGGATCTCATTGACTTTTTGCCCACGTGGCCTGAACGTGTTCTTCTCTCGAAGAATATGAGTTGTACAACAGTGGTTATGAATCGTTGTTCGTTAACGCCTACCTCACCTATGAAACTTCATTCACTTTTATGTTCAAAACTATATTTCTTTTCTTAGTGGCGATTATAATTCGTGTCATGCCAAAAGCGCATTATATGACAACGACATTTTTGTTCAAACTCATCGGACCAAAAACTCCGTGTCATACAAAGTCTTAGTTTGAGCTTCTTGGACATACATACAACTTTTTTGGAATAGTTTTATGAGAAAAATGTGCATTAAAATATGACAAAATGTTATGTGCAAATTTAATATGGCTATGTCCAAATCAAAATTGATTTGCACACATAATTTTCACTTGTAACATAGTATAATTTTTTGGTTTGCACGAAAAAATAATTTGCACACAATCATTGAGAAGGTTTGCTCGAAGCATCCGGAGGATGATCAAAGTGGAATCAACTCTCCGTTGCCTCTAGCGGGTATATATATAGGTAAAACCTAGGAGTGTCTATGAGGATGAGTATCCATGTACCCAACTGACCCGTTATACCTTCGAACCCGTTATCTGATCAAATATACATTAACAATCGTAATTGATTTGCATATAACATTTGCCTAAAATATTAAAACCAAATTTATGGGTCGAATGTCGCCATTTCTATTATAACATCGAAATCATTGAGTAGGTTGGTCAATAAAATATTCAAATAAAATATAAAAAATAATAATAATCCTCGAATATTCTTAATTCCATTCTAATGAGGCTAAAGGAAAATATAACTCCATTATTATCATTTAAAAAATAATTAAAATACCAGCAAACTCCTATAATCATTAGAAAGATCGCCTACTTTGGATGAGATATTATGTTAAATTATCAGGATTATGAATAAATGTTGAATTGGACGAGATATAATAATAATAATAATAATAAGAAATTAGTTTGGGATCATCAATAAATTAAGGGCGCTATTACGTGCACACGACTTCTCGCTTTGTGCACATCATTGATATGTGCACACCATAAATTTTATTTACAAGCCAAATTTTTATAGGAACACCAAACTGAAAATTTGTTTTTTTTTTTTCATTCAGTTACAATAGTCTTTTCTTCTACATTTAAAAACAACAAAAAGATAACAAAATATAAGGCATAAAATGAAATTTGATTTTTTTTGCTTTAATTTCAAAAGTTTTCTTCCATTCAACATTTTAAAACAACAAAAATGAAACAAAATATAAGACCACCGATAAAACGCAAAATATTTCATATTCCATTTTTTAGTTCATGTAGACCTACATGAAAATACATTTATGAATATTAGTTATCACTTAAATAAACTAATTTTTTGCATGTTATATGAATATTAGTATCAATAACACTTGAAGGGCCCCTCTTGAATGATATCACAAAATAAAAATCTCCCCACTTAGAAGCTCCAAAATTCATTTAGAAGTTGAATTTTTAGTAATACAAATATACAATTAACCCAATTATAGTCCATACTCACCTGATCAAGGGTCGGCCAAATTTACTACGTCATCGTCCATCTGTTTGTGTAAATTTTAATTTGCTGCAACGGCTTCATGATGCCTTAACCATGGAGAGTATATAGGTGGAAGTGGACACCCTTCTTTCATCGACAAATGAATGAAATGATTACCATTGACAAAGCCAATAAAAATTATCTTCCGGATTTCTGGAGGAGCTGAATGTTGAAACCGAAATCTTGAGGGCAAGACTTGGTCCCTGTGGAGTTCGGGGTCCCTAAGAAGGGGTGGTCTCACACCTACTTCCCTCGAGCCAACTCTCTAGGCAAGAGCACTTAGATTTGGAAACGGACCAAGGGCTTAGTGGGGAGGTCCCGCCACATACCCGGAAGTCCCCTTGGAACTTCCCCTCCCAAGCCACTACTAAGCTTGGGCACCACTGGAGCCTCTCCTCACCCTCTCTAGAGAGACTTGCTGAGGAGGGAGAGAGGGGGGAGAGCTAGCTAAGAATGAGATCCTCAAAATGGTGCCCCCTTGGTCCTATTTATAGGTTTTTCGGGTTTGGACTGCGAATAGCCAAAACTGGACTGCAAATAGCCAAATCCCGCTGTTCCGAAGCGCTAAACGCAGACCGCTGGACTGCGAATAGCCGAATTTGGACTGCGAATAGCCAAAACGGGACGAGAAGGGACCTCCCTTGGGAGAAGGGGGTACCTTACGGGGCTCGGCGAGCTCCCTTACTTGGCGAGGGCGAGAGGGGGGGGCACCCGCCCCTCCCCTCTCGCCCAGCTTGGCGAGGGCGAGAGGGGGGGCACCCGCCCCTCCCCTCTCGCCTAACTTGGCGAGGGCGAGAGGGGGGGCACCCGCCCCTCCCCTCTCGCCTAGTTTGGCGAGGGCGAGAGGGGGGGCACCCGCCCCTCCCCTCTCGCCTAGCTTGGCGAGGGCGAGAGGGGGGCACCCGCCCCTCCCCTCTCGCCTAGCTTGGCGAGGGCGAGAGGGGGGGGCACCCGCCCCTCCCCTCTCGCCTAACTTGGCGAGGGCGAGAGGGGGGGCACCCGCCCCTCCCCTCTCGCCTAGTTTGGCGAGGGCGAGAGGGGGGGCACCCGCCCCTCCCCTCTCGCCTAGCTTGGCGAGGGCGAGAGGGGGGGCACCCGCCCCTCCCCTCTCGCCTAGCTTGGCGAGGGCGAGAGGGGGGGGGGGGGGGCACCCGCCCCTCCCCTCTCGCCTAGTTTGGCGAGGGCGAGAGGGGGGGCACCCGCCCCTCCCCTCTCGCCTAGCTTGGCGAGGGCGAGAGCGGGGGCACCCGCCCCTCCCCTCTCGCCTAGCTTGGCGAGGGCGAGATGGGGGGCACCCGCCCCTCCCCTCTCGCCTCTAACTCCTCCTCTGGTGAGAGCTACGGGGATTCGCCGGGCGATACCCAAAGGTCTTAAGACCCCTTGGGTCTAGTCGACACGTCTCGACGGCCCTCCATGCTGGGCCTCACTCGATGGATATGGGGGTTGTACACAATCCCCGCTCTTTGCGAGGTCGGTACGACCTCGGAAAGAAAAAGTCCAAGCCCAAATATCCATCGAGGGGGGGTGAGGGCAGAACCTCGCTCCCGAGGATCATTCGACCCACCCAGCTAGTGAGAGTCTGGAGTGAGGAGGACATCTCGGTGTTGAACTTACCCATCCGAGGATTATTCGACCCACCCAGCTAGTGAGAGCCTGGAGTGAGGAGGACACCTCGACGTTGAACTTACCCATCCGAGGATCATTCGACCCACCCAGCTAGTGAGAGCCTGGAGTGAGGAGGACATCTCGATGGTAAGCCCTTCCTTCCGAGGATCATTCGACCCACCCAGCTAGTGAGAGCCTGGAGTGAGGAGGACATCTCGGCGTTGAACTTACCCATCCGAGGATCATTCGACCCACCCAGCTAGTGAGAGCCTGGAGTGAGGAGGACATCTCGATGGTAAGCCCTTCCTTCCGAGGATCATTCGACCCACCCAGCTAGTGAGAGCCTGGAGTGAGGAGGACATCTCGGCGTTGAACTTACCCATCCGAGGATCATTCGACCCACCCAGCTAGTGAGAGCCTGGAGTGAGGAGGACATCTCGATGGTAAGCCCTTCCTTCCGAGGATCATTCGACCCACCCAGCTAGTGAGAGCCTGGAGTGAGGAGGACATCTCGGTGTTGAACTTACCCATCCGAGGATCATTCGACCCACCCAGCTAGTGAGAGCCTGGAGTGAGGAGGACATCTCGATGGTAAGCCCTTCCTTCCGAGGATCATTCGACCCACCCAGCTAGTGAGAGCCTGGAGTGAGGAGGACATCTCGGTGTTGAACTTACCCATCCGAGGATCATTCGACCCACCCAGCTAGTGAGAGCCTGGAGTGAGGAGGACATCTCGATGGTAAGCCCTTCCTTCCGAGGATCATTCGACCCACCCAGCTAGTGAGAAACTGGAGTGAGGAGGACATCTCGATGGTAAGCCCTTCCTTCCGAGGACCATTCGACCCACCCAGCCAGTGAGAGCCTGGAGTGAGGAGGACATCTCGGCGTTGAACTTACCCATCCGAGGATCATTCGACCCACCCAGCTAGTGAGAGCCTGGAGTGAGGAGGACATCTCGATGGTAAGCCCTTCCTTCCGAGGATCATTCGACCCACCCAGCTAGTGAGAGCCTGGAGTGAGGAGGACATCTCGGTGTTGAACTTACCCATCCGAGGATCATTCGACCCACCCAGCTAGTGAGAGCCTGGAGTGAGGAGGACATCTCGATGGTAAGCCCTTCCTTCCGAGGATCATTCGACCCACCCAGCTAGTGAGAGCCTGGAGTGAGGAGGACATCTCGGTGTTGAACTTACCCATCCGAGGATCATTCGACCCACCCAGCTAGTGAGAGCCTGGAGTGAGGAGGACATCTCGATGGTAAGCCCTTCCTTCCGAGGATCATTCGACCCACCCAGCTAGTGAGAGCCTGGAGTGAGGAGGACATCTCGATGGTAAGCCCTTCCTTCCGAGGATCATTCGACCCACCCAGCCAGTGAGAGCCTGGAGTGAGGAGGACATCTCGGCGTTGAACTTACCCATCCGAGGATCATTCGACCCACCCAGCTAGTGAGAGCCTGGAGTGAGGAGGACATCTCGATGGTAAGCCCTTCCTTCCGAGGATCATTCGACCCACCCAGCCAGTGAGAGCCTGGAGTGAGGAGGACATCTCGGCGTTGAACTTACCCATCCGAGGATCATTCGACCCACCCAGCTAGTGAGAGCCTGGAGTGAGGAGGACATCTCGATGGTAAGCCCTTCCTTCCGAGGATCATTCGACCCACCCAGCTAGTGAGAGCCTGGAGTGAGGAGGACATCTCGGTGTTGAACTTACCCATCCGAGGATCATTCGACCCACCCAGCTAGTGAGAGCCTGGAGTGAGGAGGACATCTCGATGGTAAGCCCTTCCTTCTGAGGATCATTCGACCCACCCAGCTAGTGAGAGCCTGGAGTGAGGAGGACATCTCGGCGTTGAACTTACCCATCCGAGGATCATTCGACCCACCCAGCTAGTGAGAGCCTGGAGTGAGGAGGACATCTCGATGGTAAGCCCTTCCTTCCGAGGATCATTCGACCCACCCAGCTAGTGAGAGCCTGGAGTGAGGAGGACATCTCGGCGTTGAACTTACCCATCCGAGGATCATTCGACCCACCCAGCTAGTGAGAGCCTGGAGTGAGGAGGACATCTCGATGGTAAGCCCTTCCTTCCGAGGATCATTCGACCCACCCAGCCAGTGAGAGCCTGGAGTGAGGAGGACATCTCGGCGTTGAACTTACCCATCCGAGGATCATTCGACCCACCCAGCTAGTGAGAGCCTGGAGTGAGGAGGACATCTCGATGGTAAGCCCTTCCTTCCGAGGATCATTCGACCCACCCAGCTAGTGAGAGCCTGGAGTGAGGAGGACATCTCGGCGTTGAACTTATTAATCATATAAGCAAAATAACTTCATCCATCTAATGGGGGGATTTCCCTTGTCAAAAACCTCCTGGCCCAACCAGTGAGGGGTAGAGCTCGTTACAAAGAAAAACCACAAAAAACAAAAAACAAAAAACAAACACATCATCCCCCCCCCCCCATGGTACTCGCCTCTCCGGCTGCTCGCGCGAGATGATCATTCCTCTGCTTCTCCTGCCACTCCCATCTGGCTCATGCTCTCCATGATCTTCTCCATCTCCTCCGCCCCTGCTTGCCAAGAGATGTTGTTGACGGCTGTAACGTAGCAGTGCCTCGCCATCCTGGGGTCTCCGCGGATCCTGACTTGGATTCCTCCAGCGTTGAGCTTGAGGCATTGGTGGAAGGATGATGGTACGCATCGGAAGGCGCTGATGAGGGGTCTTCCGAAGATGGCATTGTAACTGCTAGGAGCGTCAACTATGACGAACCGACAGTTCCTTGAGCCTCCCCCCATCGTCACTTGGAGTCCCACTCCACCCTCCACCTCTTTCCTTTCTCCGGAGAATCCGAACAAGGGCCCATCTGAGGCCAGTACCCTCCTTGGCTCCACCTTCAACTCGTCAAATGCCCTCTTGAAAATGACGTTGACAGAGCTCCCGTTGTCAACGAGGATCCGAGAGACAGTGTAACCTTCGATGGCTGTCTGAATGACTAGCGCATCACAGAATGGATCCTCGTTATCTGGCATGTCCTTGCTCGAGAAAGTGATTTTCTCCTCGGGAGGTGGGTCCTGTGACGTTGAAGCGACGTTGCGTCGATATACAGTGTGGAGGCTTGCCTTACGGGTGGCCTCGATCCCTACCCCCCCCCCCCCCCCCCCCCCCCCCCCCCCCCCCCCCGTGGATCACCGCGACCCGTCCTTTGGCTCCTATGTCAGTTCGGTCCTCGCAGATGTCGTCGTCCACTACCGCTCCAGGTGGAACTTCTTCAATCCGCACCGGCGGCTGCTGTTGTGCCTGACCTCTCGCCTCTCTCACCTCCAAGAACTCTGGGCAGGTAGTTGTTGCATGCCCCTCTGCTTGGTGGTAGTCGCAGTACGGCACCGCCCTTCCCCCCCTTCTCCTACGGGCTGGGATATCTCTCGCCTCAACTCCTCCTCCTCTTCGAATCGCCATGGCTTGGGCTGGTGGGGGTAGGAGCTGCCTAGGGGCCTGCCTCCAAGGAGGAGGGTTGGGCCTCCCTTGGCCTCCGTAGAAGTTTCCCCCTCCTTGGGCGAGACCCCTCCCTTGCTCCTGACCCCCCTGGGGTCCTTGGTACCCTTGACCTCTCTGCTCTTCCCTCCTCCTTCCTTCCTGCTGCCTGAGGCCACCTTGCTCTCTTGGCTCGACCTCCACCAACTTCGCCAACTTCTTCGCCAGCCCCGGGTTCGCCGCCTCGGTGGCTATCTCCTTTGCAGCTTTTTCCATCAGGTCCTCAAAGGACAGGGGAGGCTTCCTAGTTAGGCGCATTTTGAAGAGGCTCTCTCGTAGCCCCACGGTGAAAGCCATCTGGAGGGCATACCCTGGCACCTCCTGGATGTTCTGGATCTCCTCCTGGAATCTGTCCATGTACTGGGCCAACGTCTCCTCGTGCCTCTGCTTGACCAGGAAAATGGACTCAGCATTCTTCTTCCTCTTCTTGGATGTGGAGAAGCGTAGCTGGAAGCTTCGGCTCAAGTCATCAAAGCTGTAAATGGAGCCAACCGGGAGCTGGTGGAACCAGTCCCTAGCTTTGTCTCTCAGGGTGGTGGCGAAGAGACGACACTTGAACGCGTCCGTCATGGGCCTGATGGAGACGGTATCCTCGAACCACTGCAGGTGCTGGACGGGATCATCCTTCCCGGTATAGAAAGTCATGTTGGGCTCCTTGAAGCCTTCCGGGATGGGAGCCGAGATGATCAGCTCGCTAAAGGGTGACCCCCCACTCGCCGGCTTCGCGAGCTCCGCTCGCGCGACTCCTGCTCCGAGCGAGACCCCACTCGCCGGGCTGGGAAAAAGTACTCGCCCGGCGAGGTCTCGCTCGCCACTCTCAGTCACTGGCTCCTTGCCTGGCCGACCCCCTGGGGCAACCTCTCCTGACCCCCCCTGGGCGTGCACTCCTGACCCCCCCTGGGCGAGCACTCCTTGCGACCCAGAAGGCGGTGTCTGGGGGGAGGGAGCCGAGCAGTCACCTCCCCTGGAGATGCCTTGGAGTAACTCCATGATTCCCTTGATGGCCGTCATGAACTCTCCCCTTCCTACCACCTCACTTGGGATGCGAGACCCCTCATCGTCTCCTCCTCCGAGGTCTCCTGTCATGAGATTTGGCTTAAGGACTTCTGTGCTGACCACTCTCCACGCTCACCGCACCAAAATGTTGAAACCGAAATCTTGAGGGCAAGACTTGGTCCCTGTGGAGTTCGGGGTCCCTAAGAAGGGGTGGTCTCACACCTACTTCCCTCGAGCCAACTCTCTAGGCAAGAGCACTTAGATTTGGAAACGGACCAAGGGCTTAGTGGGGAGGTCCCGCCACATACCCGGAAGTCCCCTTGGAACTTCCCCTCCCAAGCCACTACTAAGCTTGGGCACCACTGGAGCCTCTCCTCACCCTCTCTAGAGAGACTTGCTGAGGAGGGAGAGAGGGGGGAGAGCTAGCTAAGAATGAGATCCTCAAAATGGTGCCCCCTTGGTCCTATTTATAGGTTTTTCGGGTTTGGACTGCGAATAGCCAAAACTGGACTGCAAATAGCCAAATCCCGCTGTTCCGAAGCGCTAAACGCAGACCGCTGGACCGCGAATAGCCGAATTTGGACTGCGAATAGCCAAAACGGGACGAGAAGGGACCTCCCTTGGGCGAAGGGGGTACCTTACGAGGCTCGGCGAGCTCCCTTACTTGGCGAGGGCGAGAGGGGGGGCACCCGCCCCTCCCCTCTCGCCCAGCTTGGCGAGGGCGAGAGGGGGGGCACCCGCCCCTCCCCTCTCGCCTAGGTTGGCGAGGGCGAGAGGGGGGGGCACCCGCCCCTCCCCTCTCGCCTAGCTTGGCGAGGGCGAGAGGGGGGGCACCCGCCCCTCCCCTCTCGCCTAGCTTGGCGAGGGCGAGAGGGGGGGGCACCCGCCCCTCCCCTCTCGCCTAACTTGGCGAGGGCGAGAGGGGGGGCACCCGCCCCTCCCCTCTCGCCTAGCTTGGCGAGGGCAAGAGGGGGGGCACCCGCCCCTCCCCTCTCGCCTAGCTTGGCGAGGGCGAGAGGGGGGGCACCCGCCCCTCCCCTCTCGCCTAGCTTGGCGAGGGCGAGAGGGGGGGGGGGGGGCACCCGCCCCTCCCCTCTCGCCTAGCTTGGCGAGGGCGAGAGGGGGGGCACCCGCCCCTCCCCTCTCGCCTCTAACTCCTCCTCTGGTGAGAGCTACGGGGATTCGCCGGGCGATACCCAAAGGTCTTAAGACCCCTTGGGTCTAGTCGACACGTCTCGACGGCCCTCCATGCTGGGCCTCACTCGATGGATATGGGGGTTGTACACTGAATGTAATGGCAGAAATGTGAATAACTGATATTTTGAGTAATGAACGAAGACGACATTATAGCAAGATGCAACTATTAGACCAATATCTGGCATGGACATCCAATTTTCAAGTGGTGCTGGAGTTGCAAAACAATTTAGAGACTCGAATAACTCATGCCGCCTGCCATTTCCATATATCTGAGTATACAAACCCTCATTATTAGTAATTTCCATTGTCAAGTCCTTGCGCATTTGTAACCAGTTTTGACCCATTTTTAAATGCATGACATATAACTCTGTAGCCGCAATGTCCAATTTTCAAGTGTTACATCTCACGAGTAGAAATTTCGTTACCCCGCTTGAGATGGGATTATCCTCAAGCATGCACTCGTCCAAATCGTTCTTCAACAGATCCACCGGAGCCACGTCGAATGGAGAGAAACTCGTTCGCCTTGGTTGCTTCACGCCGGATTTGATTCCACGAAACCACGGCACTTTCTTCTTCTTTCTTCACCTTGGCCGAAAACTTCCCAATAGGAGGAAGAATGAGAAGGGGGCGGCTAAAGAGAGGGTCGTTCCAATAGAGAGAAGAAAAGGAGGGGAGGAGAGGTAGTGGCCGGCGGCCAAGAGGAAGGAGACAAGGGAGAGGGGGCGGCCAAGAGGAGGAAGGAGGGGGCTGGCCGAAATCTGCCAAGAAGGGAGAGAGAGGGGCGGCTAGGAGAGAGGGAAAAATTAGAGGAGAATCAATTCAGTTTTTTTTTGTTAATCATTCAATAATAAAATCTAATACAAGATGATCTTTTAGGGTCCGTTCGTTTGGACGGAATTAGCTTTCTGGAATTGGCATTGGAGATTAGAAATCCAATTCTACTGTTCGGCGCAATGAAATTTAAGCGGGTATTGGCTTTCATGTGAAAACCCGTGGCTTTTACTATGAACTAAAAAATCAAATAACAATTCTTACCTCCGCCCATAGATTTTCCGCATAATCAAATGTTTACACTAGAGTTTTTCAACCTACGCGCGAGTTTTTCGCCCGAGCGTGCGTTTTCCTGCATGATGTTTTTCGTTCGGGCGCGTTTATTTCGCCCGGGCGCGATTTTTTCGCCCGGGCGCGATTTTTTCGCCCGGGCGCATTTATTTCGCCCGGGCACATTTTATTTCGGTCGGGCACGTTTATTTCGGCCCGACGCGATTTTTTCGCCCGGGCGCGATTTTTTCGGCTAGGGCGCAATTTTTTCGCCCGGGCGCGATTTTTTCATCCGGGCGGGATTTTTTCGTCCGGGCGCGTTTATTTCGCCCGGGCGCATATTTTCGCCCGGGCGCGATTTTTTTCGCCCGGGCGCGTTTATTTCGCCCGGGCGCGTTTTATTTCTCCAGGCACGTTTATTTCGGCCGGGCGCGATTTTTTTGCCCGGGCGCGATTTTTTCGCCCGGGCGCGATTTTTTCGCACGGGCGCGATTTTTTCGCCTAGGGCGCGATTTTTTCGCCCGGGCGCAATTTTTTCGCCCGGGCTCGATTTTTCGCCCGGGCGCGATTTTTTTTGCCCGGGCGCGATTTTTTCGCCAGGGCGCGATTTTTTCGCCCGGGCGCGATTTTTTCGCCCGGGCGCGATTTTTTCGCCCGGGCGCGATTTTTTCGCCCGGGGCGTGATTTTTTTCGCCCGGGCGCGATTATTTCTCCCGGGCGCATATTTTCGCCCGGGCGCATATTTTCGCCCGGGCGCGATTTTTTCGCGGGGCGCGATTTTTTCGCCCGAGCGCGTTTATTTCGCTCGGGCGCGATTTTTTCGCCCGACCGCGATTTTTTTGTCGGCCGCGATTTCTACGCCCTGGCGCGATATTTTAGCCCGGGGGCGCGTTTTTTCCCGGGCGCGCGCTTTTCGCCCCGACGCGCACTTTTCGCCCGGGCACGCGCTTTTAAAAATTTGAATTTTAAAATTTTCAATTCCAGAAAGCCAATTCCATCGTGCAACCGAACAACTTGCAGATATCAATTCCAATTCTGTTCACTGAATTCCATCCTGCAATCGAACATCAGAATTGGTTTTATGCACAAAACCAATTCCTGCAGATATTGGTTTTCTGGCCAAAGCCAATTCCAGAAAGCCATTACCTGCGCGCCGAACGGACCCTTATAGGCTAGCCAACAAACATGGCTAAACACAGTCCAAAATTAAAATAAAACATGAGCATGACTAAACGCAGTCCAAAATTAAAATAAACATGGACATAAACAAGTCCAAAAATAAAAGACAAAGCTAGATAAAATTTTAATTAATAATTATAATAAAATAATTATAATTATTAATTATTAATCTTGCGCCGCAGACGGCGATGACGTTCGTCATGACGGTGCGGCGATGACGTTCTTCAAAATGGTTGTCGCGGCGATGGCGTACACCATGATTGTTGTTGCGGCAACGTCCATCCGAGTCTTCAAATGCAGTGTTGCGACAGCGATCAAAATAATGCGTCGAGTCGGCGTCGTCAAGGAACTGGTCACGAACATATGGCGGGGCGTCGTCGACATCAGTTGGCCCTATCTAACACATTGTTAGAAGGGGGAAGGGGGAAAGTGGACTACCCATAGACACACTGTCTTGACGAACCACTATAAACACTTGTGTGTTTTCTGTGTGTGCTTGATTACTTGCTTAGAATAACTTTAAACATCTAAATCAAACAAGTAAAAATCAAAAGACCTATTCACCCCCCTCTAGGTGATTTAGACTACAACCTTTATAAACTTACAATAATTCTTGAAAGAGGAAAAACAACCTTAATAGCTAGCATTCCACAACGCTATTTCTCGATCTATCACAAATACACATGTTAGCAACTTTTCATCAAGCATACTTTTAAACGCCTCAAGTGCCCATTTATAGCTTGATTCCGTTTCATTTGGCATGAAAATAAATGAGGAGAAAAATGATAGATTAGTCGATGTCAACCCAATAATAGAAAGCAACGGCATCCGATACCGATTAGTCTTGTATGTACAGTCCATCATAAAAACATCCGGAAACATGTTGCTCAATTGAACTGACGTAGGATGAGCAAAATATAAGAAATCCAAATTTTTGGTAATGGCATTAACATGATTATAACTTATATACCCTGCTTCAGTTAGACATTTGTAGAGAAACTGCACTGGGGTAGCACCATCTAATTGTTTTTTGAACAACCTCACTTTTTTATTGTAAATTGTCCTCATAACTGTAGAATTGGTGGAATTCCTTTTCTTCAAAGTTCATAAAATTTTTCTGGGTTTAACACTGGATGTGTACATGTCATGGACTACCTTTTGTTCATTTTCATCTAATCTCCCAGCAGAGGCATGTGCCTCAAGATGAACAAAAGTATGATTATGAGTACCACATTTGACCTGTACTTTCCACTCTTCCAAAGTCGCTTCTTTTTGACCAAGTAATAAGAACGGACATCCACAACGCTTTGAACTAGTTTTTCTTAAATTTCTTTTAACAAAGCCCTTATTACGTTGATTATCCCCGGGGAACCCACCTCTATCACATCCAAGCATAATTCTAGGTCTCGCACGAGCGGTAATCTTATCAGCTCTTTGAATTGTGATAACAAATCCTACTCTTCTTGCAATATTACGAGACCATTCAATCATATTTTCTTTATTTGGAAAGATAGTGTCAGTAAGAAATTCAGATCCAACATCTACGGATGAAACATTATTGGGATCTTCATATGTAATCAACCTTATATCTGAACTCATATTTTACTCAATCTAATAACACCTGGAATTTGTAAAATCAAACACAAGTACATATTACAATTTCATTCCAATGCAATCCACTAAACAAATTCAATAAAACTTGAATATCAACAACATATACAATCCACAATCATGAAAGTTATGTTCAATTTTATACCTTAAATTTTTTGTGGTAGAATGACCAAGCTGCAATCAAGGAAGAACTGGAAGAAATGACTAAGCTACAATCAACCTGCAATCAAGGAAGAACAATGACTGTCCTGGTTGCTTAGCATTGTCCAATTTCTGACACATCACAATTTCTATTTGAATGCTTCAAAGTTTATCTAAATATTGTCAAATTAAAACATGCATAATTATCTACACAGATCTAAACAGATCTAACTCTCCATATCTAAACAAATTTAACTCTCCATATCTAACATCTCTGAAACAATGGCCAGATAAGAAAAAAACTCGATTCCAGAAAAGGGACTTAGGGAAGATACCGGCAGGGATCGAGAAATCCCGACAGACGAAGAACTGCGGCGACGAACACCAAGAAACGGCGGTGGGTGGGCGATGGGGAAGGGAACACCGACGAACGACCACCACGAAACAACGACGAACACCACGAAACGGCTGCAGACCTACAAAGATAAGAAACCATAAGCAAAGGGGGCGAAAGGAAAGGAAACTCCGGCGAACGGCCACCACGAAACGGCGACGACGTACCTCCTCGAAAAAAAGCGACGAAAATGGCGAGGGTTTCGGCAGTTCTGCGGGAGAAGAGGGAGACGGGGTGTGCGCTTAGGGTAGGGCTGGGTGGGGTTAGTAAATAAAGACATTATTTTTTAAAGGTGTTGTTTGGTGTGCACATAGCGAATAAAGGTGTGCACTTAATAGCGCCCTAAATTAATGATCTTTAATAATTATTTTCAATAATATTTGGGCTTAAGCTACTGAATTTTAATATTTAATTATGTATTTTATCTATCACCCTAATAAATGGAAGCCTTATTTTGATGCAACATGCACCGGCGGACCCACGTTAAGACTGCCCGACCGTGTTATTCGCGAAATCCCGCTAGGGTAGCGATTCCGCCCGCTTCGCCTGGAGCGATTCTGCCCGCTTCGCTTGGAGCGATTCCGCCCGCTTCGCCTGGAGCGATTCCGCCCGCTTCTTCTTCTTCTTTGATTCCGCCTTCTTCTTCTTCTTCTTCGATTCCGCCTTCTTCTTCTTCTTCTTCTTCTTCGATTCCGCCTTCTTCTTCTTCTTCTTCTTCGATTCCGCCTTCTTCTTCTTCTTCTTCTTCGATTCCGCCTTCTTCTTCGATTTCGCCTTCTTCTTCGATCCCGCCCGCTTCTTCTTCTTCTTCTTTTTCTTGTTTCATATTTGGGCATTTCAGATTTGGGCATTCTTCTTCTTCTTCTTTCAGATTTGGGCATTTCAAATTTGGGCACTTCTTCTTCTTCTTCTTCTTGTTTCAGATTTGGGCATTTCAGATTTGGGCATTTCCACTTTCAGATTTGGGGTTCTGTTGGTTTGATTTCTGGTTTGGGCTTAACATTTTTTCTCTTCCCCCTGTGAGCATTTCTTCATATTTGTAAGCAAATTCTGTATTTGCCCGTTTTTATCAAATGCAAAGACAACAAGAAATTAATAATTATGTTGGTAGTTACGTTTAGAATAATTGTCCTTCTAATATTCATCAGAGTATTAATTTTGCAATCTTCTTCAAATTTGACAGGACATTCGAGCACTTTTTCCATCTGATTGCAAGGAAATTCAAGCTTACGGCAAGGACGCAAGGTCCATTCTTCTTCCTCACTTAGATCTAGGTAGGATATAAATTATATAGAGATAGATATAGATTTAGGTTTGTGATTTAATCCAGTTTGGTATAGATTTAGGTATGATATAATTTAATACCTATTTTTAAACATGTATTCAGCTATTTTCAAAAGAGTTTTATGATTTCAATGTTTTGTTTTGAATTTTCCTGCAAAAAAAATATCCTTGCAAAAAAAAATTTCAGGGGGCCATGCCCCCGAATCCCCCGAATCCCCCGATCCCCCCGATCGACAATACTTACATTGTGCCCGTGCGACTTCAAAATCCTAGTTCCGCCACTGGCAACATGGAGTCTTTTTTTCTTCATTTTGTACACCTTTCATAAAGAGAGCAGAGTGAGAAATAGCGAAATAAACAATGAGTCTTGCTGGCGAAATTTTTATTTTCGGAGCCCGAACATTGTTCGAGCCCAGATTGTAGAGTTAGTTTCGACATCTGAGAGATATCATTTAAGACATCTAAGATGTCACTCGCATGGACATCTCAGATGTTGGAAATGACATGAGATGTCGAAAATGACATCTCAAACCCAGACATAGCCTAGGTGTTGATTGCGTTGTCATGGCAAGTCATATATTGACCCGCCCGTGACAAATTTTATGTTAGTCCAGTGGAGATTTAGAGAAATTTAGAGTCTTATAGATCTTTATACATATTAGTATGTATAGAGAATTCTACGATGATTCCATGAAAATATTTTATAGTAACTTGAAGGATTCATGAATATATATAAATACTAGAAATTTATAGAATGTTCTAGAATAGAAGACATTCTAGATCATTCCATACTTCGAATAAAAGATTCATTGTGGCCTATAAAAGAAAAATACCCTATCATTTGTACTCATCCAAATTTTAGACGAGCAACTGATTTCTCTTCTCTTGCGAACTTTTTCTTGAGTTGTTTCTTCACTCTTATCTTCATCGTCAATGAGTTTTTTTGCAGGAAGCTGACTTAGTTAAGCTGCATTAGTGACAAAGATGAGCTAAGAACGCACATGTGCTTGCGAGGAGACAAGTCCATGACAACGTCCCCTGAAAATAGTTGAGATTGGCTCAAACTCGTCTTATTAGCACTTCAAATTTGACTTACGAGTCGGTTATTAATTCAAACCCCAACTAGCTCACATGTGAGAAAGCAAGTTTAATGAATAAACCTTTTTCACATTTCTCAATCTTCTTGCAAAAAATTATCACAAATAAAAAAGCAATAATGTGATAAAATACTTTCTATGGATCGCAGCGGAAGCAAGGATTGAAGTATAGAGATTTATACCTCCAGCCATAGGGCTACTTTTGGACGAACGGCTTCAATCCGGAGAGCAACGGTCGGCCGATGTCGAAGCACCTCGAGGAAGAGGCTGAGCAGGACTCGGGCAAGACACCTCTGTAAGAGGCCGAGCAAGAGTCGGCCGGAGAACCTCCAGGTCTGAGGAAGCAGGGCTCGGGCAAAGCACTTCCAGGAGAAGATATCGAGGCTCAGGAGGTCCCCTTGCTTGACGTCGTCGGAGCAAAGGGGAACGCGAATGCCGAAGGCCGGAGAGGAGATGGCGAGCGGGAACCACCGAGCCCTAGCGCGAGAGATGGCGGAACAGTAAAATCGCGAATCGCGATTTTAACCCTAGCTGCTCTCGGCTTCCGAATGGTGGGGAGGAAAAGAACCGGATGATTTGTTATTAGATGGGTTCACAAATCCTTTTATACCCCCATTCAGGGCCTTGAGCAAAACCCTGATCGATCGGGGCCGTCGATCCTCCCATCTAGAGGATCTAGGTCAAAACCCGATCTTGTTAAATGGCGCGCGTCACTTTTGAGTTTATTGAGTCACCCCGAATACCGGTCACCCTATTGGGTTCCCACGGGTTGAATCGCATAGGGTAATTCTTACATAATGCACTTCATTGTTAACATTTATTTGTTCAAGTTTGAATGTATAGATACCTATAATGTTTTGTATATTCACAATTTTACTTATGAAATTTACATTATATCCGTCAATAATATTTCATTAGCCAATATTTCTAAACTTTTTATGTCCTTCTCCCTTTCGTTTGTTCGCCGGGAGGCAAATAGGATGGCACATACTATTGCTGGTCTTTCTTTCCGCCGACCTTCTTTTCTTCCCCCTGTTGTACTCAATTTAGTCTCATAATAATAATAATATTCACCGCATTTTACACATTCTTGCATATATGTGGTTTTCTCAACTCAAAAAGGAAAAATAAAAATAAAATAGACTTTTACAGAAGACTCATTTTGGCTTAGTTTGACACGACATTTTTTTGCTCTGGTGAGTTTGGAGAAAAACTTCACCATCATAGAGTACATGTTTGGTATGGCTACGATTATGACCGCCACCAAGAAAAAGATTACTAGTTTTGAACATAAAAGTCGATAATTCTTTAGATGTGACCGGGCGTTCACAAACGACGATTCATAACCATCATGTTTACAAACATCGGTTCATAACCACCACCTTCACGAACGACCACCACGTCTATAAACGACGGACGGTTCATAACCACCACATTCACGAACGACGGTTCATAACCACCACCTTCACGAACGGGGCCTTTTATCTCTCGCATCTACTTCGTACTAATAGTGTATATTTAACCGGGCCGAACTGGATATAACCCAATAGAACTAATTGGGCCGGGCCGGCCCAGCCCACTCCCCTTCGGGAATAATTTTAAATTTCGAAACGGGAATAATACGAGGCGTCGAGTTTTGTTTCTTCCATTCCCAAAACTTTTCCCCCCTCTTTCTCTCTGCCCTCACGCCGCTAGGGCATCGCCTGCGCCGCCGACGGATCGTCTCGGCCCGTCTCCGCTGAAATACTAGAATCGCCGACACTTCAAGCACAGGGCCATATCGTCTCGTCGTGACCGTTTCCGGCCATCTCGCGTCATCGCCGCTGATCGCCTCCGTCGAGGGCACAGGTATATACTCGTCCAGATAAATGACTCCTCATGTGCCTTGTTTATTCAACTAATAACCGATCCCTCTGTAAGCGCATGGTGCTAACTAGCTCGCTTAGTTATGTGAACATCAACATTAAAACGATAGATCAATAAGGCTGCGTTCGTTTGCTTGGTTTTCATTGGGAGGTTTAAAACATAAACATCATGTGTTTTCGTTTTGGGCCAAAACAAAAACTGTTGTTCGTTTAAAGAAAGGTTTTCAGGTCCGTTTTAGGCCAAAACAAAAACTTATGTTGGTTCGTAGTATTGTTTTTAAATGCATTAGCAGAACATTACTGGAAAATGGCTGAAATCGAGGTGAAAATGGCTGAAATTGACGATGAAACTCAGGGAACTATGGTGTGCTTCTGTCCTATAAACTTAACCTCCTGTAAAACCAAGAATAGAAACAATTATCCGCCCAAAATTTCAAGTCAAACAACTTAATCCGTGCCTAAATATCAGTTAATCCCTACTCATGAATATAACAGACCCAATTTGCCCAGATTTTGAATATTCATAGAGCCTTCTAAATCGGGAAAAATGATTCTAAATTGAGATTTCTTTCCTTTCGCAGCATCTCCCTAACCTCTAGTATTCCCTAGTCGTAAAAGCCAAAACAGGAAAAAACATTATGAAGAACCGTGAGCATCAAAATTCTTCCCGTTGGGATCCATATGGGGCAGCTGAAATCAGTTTTGAGCCTGTTTGGAAGGAGAAGAAGGTGCTGGATTGCCGATGGTCGGGGATTCGCGAAGGAGTGTGGACTCGTCCCGCCATTCCCGGCTGTCAACACCCGTGCCGCCGACGATTTGCCGGAGGAAACAGGGAGGAGTCCAGACTTTGTTGTGGGGGATGCATCAATTTTAGTTTTAGTTTCAGTAGGCACGTTGATGCATGTTCTGTAGATTATAGGAAAGCTGTGAAGCGCATATTTTTTCAGGTTTCATTATCAGAGGAGGTTCATACGTTTAAATCTTATTTTTCATACTAATATCTATCAAGATACCTGCTTTACAGTACAATACAGATTTCATCTCATGTCATTTGTTTAACAGCTTTGTCTGGTTACAAAGATAATGTCAGCACAAGAGAATGTCTTTCGGTTTATTGCTAATGATTCAATGTTTCAACAAGACTATATGGCATAAAAAGATAGTGAAATCCATCTTTATATGTTTATTGATGCCTTCTATATAGTTTACCATCAAATTTTGTTGTAGAGTTACTGATACCGAATAAATTTAATGTCGTAACCCCCAAATTAAATTTGCATATCAACATTCAAAGACTTTGATATTGCAAAATTGCTCTCTGGCTTTAACTGGAGAGAGGGGCAGTGTGGGAAGCCATAGTTAAGGAGGCAGTGAGGGAGAACTGCAGTATTCTCAAGCAACAAAAGTTCTATATTTCCATATCAGATTAAATATTATTACATGGCTAACAAAGTAGGATAAACTTTTATTTGTTCTCTATCTTTGTGCGTGTGATTAATATGATAAAATTTTACTGATATTGTGAACAATTACTGATTTGTAACATATCATGGCTAACAAAATGATAAGCTTTGTATGCTCATGCAACAAAAGTTCTATATTTCCATATCAAATTAATTATTAAAACATGGCTAACAAAATTGGATAAACTTTTATTTGTTCTCTATCTTTGTGTGTGTGATTAATATGATAATTTTTTACTGATATTGTGAACAATTACTGATTTGTAACATATCATGGCTATGGGAGAATGTTTTTGCATTTGTATATTAGTTGTGTTATATTGATCCACATGGTTGTGATACGTGCTTTTTTATTTCTATATTAATGTGTATAATTCAATCAATAATTTTAGTTTGCAAAGAGATAGGTAAACAAAGAGATATTGGAGTTTTCCCAACATGGGAATCAAATGATATTTTGATTTTTTTGTAATTTATGTTTGAAGGAAATAGAATTAGGATATGGCACAACAAAGATGGTTTGACTAATTTGATAGTTAAATTTCAAGAACGCACTAATAAAATATATGATTGAGCCCATGAAATTAGAGTTGGTCAAACACAAAACTGTAATGATATGACTTCGCACATAGATCCTATTAGAGGGTTCGATGTAGGTGTAGAAGAAATTACTGCAGTGCGCGAGTCTATTGCTCAACAATTATTTGAAGCTAATATGTAGTATGCATATTTTAAATATGAAAAAATATGTGTTTTATATGTTGCATTTGAATATTAAATTATTAATGCATGTGAGAATTTTTAAAATTGCTGTAAGTTGTGTAATTTTTATTTCCCTGAAATAATTTTGTAACGTTTTAAAAACAATTAGTTGTTTTTTTATAATGGATAACTCCGTAAATGGAGATCATCCAAACAATTTTCTCAATTTCATTCATTTTGATTTTTTCCCGTGGCTCTGTTTGCAACTTTCATTTTTCACTGCTCCATTTTTCATTGACCCTTCTCCCAAGCTGGGTCTGAAATTGGATTAATTAGGGTTTCAAAACACTCCATTCCTTTGCAACCTACTTTTGATTTTCTATGCCCTGCTCTCTGGTAACCTCGTCTAGACAGGTTTTGCTGTAGATTTTTCCACATCCGCCACCATGCTAACTTCACTAATTTCTACTTACTGCACCTTGCTCTCTCTCTCTTCTATTTCTTTGACGGGTTTTTCCAAAGTCTGTTGATCGCCCGAATTCCCATTTCCCCTTCACTTATTTTCTCTTCCTTCGACCCAAGATTCTAACTTTCTTATTGTGGTTACTCTTACTGCCCATTTCTAGTTAGATTTAGTTTATGCTTTATTCATATTTTATTTGATTATGGTGGCTAATTTATTCAGTGGTATTATTTGTGTAACTGTGTTATGAAACAATCTTGTTTAGAGAGTTTGCAAGATTATTTAATAGGAGAATGTTTGAAGATCATGTATTTGTCGCAGAAGTTTTTGTCATGGTTTTGTAAACTTACTATAAAATTGTTTGGATTGATGTCGATATTTGTCCATTAGGACTTTTTTGGTTTCTCAAAGCTATTGAATGTATTTTATGAAATGATGCGTTTATATGATTCTGTGATTTCGTTGGTTGCAGTTAGAAATCACATTCTAAAGTTTGTTTTCTATCAATTAGGAATCAAAGAGCTCTTAGTGTGAACAGAACTTAACTTAGGGCAATGCTTTAATAGCATTTTTTTATCTTCCCCTCAATTTCTTGTGATTTTTCCAGTGTGGTGAGTTGTTTCTAGCCTTCTAGGTGTAATCTAATACCATTTTTGTTTATGATCTTTATGTTTTAAAGAACCATATAGTAACATAGGTGCTGTTTGGTCATTCCTTGTATATAATTTGATCACCACTAGCCGCACAGGCATCAAATTTTGATAGATATACTGAGTTGTAATGCTGGTGGAGTTGAGTATACGTATTGTATCTCAATTTTAGTTAGTAATGGCACAGCAGACTTTGGGCTATGAATTTGCCGCCATTTATATGGACTATGAATGCCTCTTTGATGAGTTACAATTTTCATAATTATGGCAGGTGATTTTTTCTAATTCCATGTTTGATGTTTCTACTGTTCTACATGATCTTTAGCTTCTAGAGGACCATATAACAGCACATGATATTTGTTTGGTCACTATTGGTTAGGATTTAATCTCCGATAGAAGAATATTGCGGAGTATGTTGTATATGCAGAGTTTTAATGTTGTTGGAGGCTTGAGACTGGGGATCTTATGGATTTAAAGCTAAACATGATTAATTTTGGAAGTACTAGTTTAGGATTGGCCATATGCTATGAAGCACGTGTAGAAGTACTCGAGTATGATAAGTAATCGTTACCAATATACGGGAAAATACAAAAAGGATAATGTATGATGATATACGGCATAAAAAAATATCCATTACTATAAGGGAAGTTCCATGTTTGGTTTAACACTGGGGCTTCCCAATGTAACCATGCCTTCAATTGTAACACCCGAATCAGTCTACTGTGAACAATGCATGATTGTTCGATTGTATTCTTCGCATGCGTATCGGGTAGCTACACTTTTGGGCTCTATCATGAACGGAAAATTCAGGGCAACAATGGTAGTGGGAGAGCAATTTCGTGCATTGCGCCGTAGGGCGATTTGCCGCGCACGTATTGCATTGTCGTATAGAATGATCTATGATTGGGTTGTGCACTTGAGCTTGGGGACATTCCTTTTATATGAGATAGGTGTTGTTAGGGACACAATGTGCGGTTGATCCTGCAAACATCGAAGCAAGCACAACATGGAATAGATGAAAGGAAGGATCAACCAAGAGGGCTAAGCCCCATCTTTCAATCAGTGGAACTTATTCCATATTTCTTAATTTCACAGTTTTGGTTTGTTTGAGTGGTTAATTGCAATTTTGTAATAGCTGTATTATTTAGCCCTTGGAGGAAGTACGAGAAGTATGGGAGCAAGTTGGATTTGCATTTTATTTTCTTAACCTAGCCGCTCCTATCAATTGAGACTCCACTGCGAGTTGCTTTGTTCGTTAACTGCAGGAAGGTTTCAAGGCAAGCAATTTGTGAATAGTGGGAGCTCCACTTGCAGTAGTGTTTTGCGGTTTCTTCCCAACATTGTGAACCATTGAGGATCACATGGTAAGAAGTTCTCTTCTCCTACCTTTGATCCGCCTCTGGCTCGACCGGTGACTCGATCCTACTCTAGGGCACACAACAAAGGACTAACAGCACTGCTAGCTTTGATGCCTTGTTAAAACCCAGACATCATACGTAAAACAAATCGGTAAATAATAATACGAAGCACGGATACTTAAAAATGCTTCGCGTATCGGCTCGAACGCGTATCGGATACGGGAAACGCCCAGAAACTCGCGGAAACGCGTTTCCGAAACGTTTCCTAACGTAGGAAATGCAATATTTAAATTAAATAAAAAATTAATTGTGAAACGCGTATCCCCCTTGCGGGATAGGCGTTTCCCGCAATTTTATTCACGGCAATGGTGGCTAACTCTTAGAAATAATTTCTTCTCCTTACAAAATCATTTTATTAGTTTAATGCCAAAGAAGATCTTGTTTATGTGAAGAGTTTGATGATCATCATTACATATTATGATATTAGTTCTCAATGTGTACTTGTAGGCCCAATCTTGACTCTTGAGTAATCTGTATTGATAATAAATAAATCAAACTAAAATGTGTACTTGTAGGCACTATAAATAATGTTTGTGCTTTTGGATACCTCAAAGAATAGGTTGCATGAGCTATTCTTCATATTTTCTCTTCCTGTGATATCCAATACCTTCTCCTAGCCTAATCTTTCCCATTGTGCCTAAACAATATGATTGTGCGCCAATTATTCTTTATTGAATGTAGTGACTGAGATGATACCTTAGTTGTTAGTTGTATTTTTTTATATTAATTAATACTTATATTAAAATAATTAAAAAAAATTAAAAACGTTTCCCGTATCCGTATTTTTTAAAAAATCACGTTTCCCGTATCCGTTTCGTATCGTATCTCGTATCCCGTTTCCGTCCCCGTGCTACATACGACGGTAATAGGCGAAAGACCCAAGAGTTAATAAAGCATTGAAGGCAACATGTGACTCTCAATGTGGAACTAAGCATTTCAAAATTGATGTTCAATCTCCCAATGTTTGATTGTGGAATGATAATACTCATGGTTCTCAGGTGATTTACATATGGTTTTGGTTGGGAAATTAGCGAAGCTTCATGTATTCAATCCATCCACGGAGTTTTTATCTTGTTTACTTTCGCGCGGTTAAACAAATGTGCCTACAAACTTCATATCATCAATGTTTCTCCAATTGCTTTGCACAAAAATTCAGAGATTGATGCGTGGGATGCACCAAAGTTCATCTTCATCCCTCTTGTAGCCAATACTATATACATTTTCCTAAAGTTAAGCTTAGCTCTAGGTTTATATGAATGTCTCCACCTCAAAGGACCAGCCACCCAATGCTTTGATTCGCTTTTCAGCCAACAAAATTAACTTCAAAAACTGTCTTGCTTATTGGTAAAACTCTTTATTGAATTTTTTAGCAGATTTAAGGCTGGCGTACAAATTTCTACAAATTTGTGCATGCCGATAACTTCCAATATTTCATCTCTTTGTAGACATGCTGCTATATTTTTAATTAAAATTTCTAAAATTTGTTTGATGTTTAGAATCTCATCTCTTGTTTTGATTTTGTTGTTTTGCGCTGTTGTCGTGGATTCTTGTTTCATGTGACAGTGCAGGAGCTTCTGATATGGAGTCGGCCACCAAAGCTTTTGAACCCCGCATCTTATCAATCAAGTTGTGGCCACCGAGTGAGAATACTAGAGCGATGCTCATCGAGCGAATGACCAAGAATCTTTCCGTCGAATCCATATTTTCTCGAAAGTACGGCCTCTTAAGTAAGGAAGAAGCATTTGAAAATGCGAAGAAGATTGAGGTAGCTTGCTTCGCTCTTGCCAGTGACCATTTCGAGAAGGAACCTGACGGCGATGGTAGCTGCACAGTGCAATTTTATGCAAAGGAAACCAGCAAGCTTATGCTAGAAGCTCTTAAAAGAGGTCCGAAACCGAAGGAAGATAAAGAGATCGGTGCGAATCTTCATGAGACTGTTTTCGATATATCCGGTGGCCGTAGAGATTTTCTCGGAGCCGACGAGGCACACGAATTGCTGAGTCCCTTGAAGGTGGAAGGGAATGCGTACACGAAAATTTGTTTCAGCAATAGAAGCTTTGGCACCGATGCCGCTCTGGTTGCAGAGCCCATCCTCACATCTTTGAAGAATCAACTGGTGGAGGTTGATCTTTCGGATTTTATAGCGGGGAGATCGGAGGACGAAGCTCTCGAGGTCATGGGGATATTTTCTAAGGCCCTCGATGGTTGTGCGCTAAAAAGTTTGAATCTTTCCGATAATGCCCTGGGCGAGAAGGGCGTGAGGGCGTTTACAGAACTACTCAGTTCTCAGACGAGCTTGGAGGAACTATATTTGAGGAACAATGGCATTTCCGAAGAAGCTGCGAAAGCCCTGTGCGAGCTAATTCCGCCGACGGAGAAGCTTCGTGTCCTCCGCTTTCATAACAATATGACTGGCGATGAAGGCGCCGTGGCCATTGCCGAGGTCCTGAACCGGTCTCCTCTTTTGGAAGATTTTCATTGCTCGTCCACTAGAGTGGACTCCAAAGGCGGAATCGCATTGTCGAACGCTCTGCAAACATGCGTTTGTCTGAGGAAACTCGATCTAAGGGACAACTTATTTGGCGTGGAGGCTGGGATGGTCCTCAGCAAAACACTGGAGATGCTTGGAGGCATCACCGAACTGCACCTCAGTTATTTGAATTTGGAAGATAAAAGTGCGATAGCCATCTTCGATTCGTTGAGGCGATCGGTTCCGTGCCTCGAGGTATTGGAGATTGCCGGAAATGAGATCACGGCGAAAGCAGCCCCCGCTGCCGCCGCATGCCTGAGCACGAAACAGACCCTCAGGAAGCTGGGCTTCTCTGAGAATGAACTGAAGGACGAGGGCGCGATACTGATCGGCAAAGCTTTGGAAGGGAGCAACCCGCATCTTCAAGAGCTCGATTTCAGCTCGAATGGCGTGAGGAGAGTCGGGGCGAGGTGCTTAGCCCGAGCAATTGCCTCGAACAAGCCCGACTTCGTGCTCCTGAACATCGACGGCAACGCTGTATCCGAGGAAGGGATCGAAGAAGTGAAAGAGGTTTTGAAGGCTGCGAAGATGCCGGAGAGCGTGCTCGGGCCGCTTGACGACAATGATCCCGAAGGCGTGGAAGAGGAAGAAGAAGAAGAAGAAGACGACGACGACGGAGAGGAAGCTGAAGTTGAAGATGCCGGCGAAGGGGATGCAGTGGAGTTGAAGCTTCAAAATCTGAGTGTTTGAGTAGAAATTGCGGCGGGGAGACTTTTTTGTGTTTCATTAATGGAGTTTCTGTAGCCTTTTTTTTTGAGGGGCTTTCTATTGATCTCGACCGCTGATGTTAAATCTTATCATTGCTTTATTCCTATACTCTTTGATCTTATTACCATGCTTTCAAATATCTAATTTTTTTAGGTTTGAAGTTTTAGGGTTTTAGGGTTGGAAGGAAATTGGTGAGTTTCATCCTAAACCAATTTTTAAATAATCCTAAATCATTATGGTTTTATGAAATAGTTTTCAGGATTCACATGCTGTTGTTCCTCTATATGCTGCTGCTCTCTCCCAGTCAATATGTAAAGGGAATTTATATAGGCAGCCCACGTTTGGCTATTGGCAACCCGAAAAATACCAAAAAATAACTTAAAAATAACCCAAAACCCTTCTAATAGCAGCCCTAATATTTTCTCCCGTGGTTTTCTATCTCCCGTGCTTTCTATTTCCCGAAACCCTTCCGCCGCATTTCGCCCAGCACGCCGCCTCCCGCTCGGACGGGCGAATTGACGCCGCCGGCCACCGACTGCCGTCGGAGAACTGGTTTAACGTATGAACTGGTTGTTGTGGGTTCCTGTTCTGGTGTCAGTTTTGATGCAGTTCTCCTGTTTGTAGTCATAAAAGAGGTTGAATTCTATAAAAAAGATTTTTATGTTTGAATTTATCTTCGATTTACGTTTTCAAACTCTGTTTACCTTTTGTTCTGCTCATGTCGCTACTGCTCTCTCTGTTTACAGGTGGTCTGTAAAGGAAAACAGAGGATCTCCAAGATGACACTTTTGAGTGATCAGATAAGAAAGGCACTAATTTCACTCTTCATAGCGTTTCATCTTATCGTAATTTGGTTTTAATCAGAGATTTCAGTATATTTTTATGCTTGCAAGTCAACTGCAGCCCTTTTCACAAACATCATTGATTGATAAAAGTTTCTATTCTTTTTCATTGATTGATAAAAGTTTCAAAATGATGAAAAACTGAATTTTTTGGGGTCAAAATGATGAAAACTGTTCTTTTTTTGGGTCAAAATGATGAAAAAATTCAATTTTTTTCATGGTTGGAAACGGCATTGAGTCTAAATGATGAAAAACTGAATTTTTTTCATGGTTTTATTCATTTATCTCATAATAAAACTCTAAAAACTGTATTGTCTAGTTTTTTTGTTTAATTTTTTTTTTGAAAAATTACTAGATTGAAATGAGTTCCGAGGGATCGATAAAATTGTTGACTTATGGAGATTCCTCCGAAGAAACTTCAGTCAATGTTGGAGAATATTTCATGACAAATAGGACCTTTTGTAGCAAAGAGGAAATGGTTGATTGGGTCAGAAATGTTGGCAAAGGATTGAGATTTGTTGTAATCATTACCAAGGCCGATAAAATTGACTAAGGAGTATCTATTCCCATTTTTTGTGTTTGTATAAGAACAATGGACTGCTTATTTTTAATGGTTACTATTTTGGGTTAATGGACTGCTTAATTATTTTGGTGTAATGGACTGCTTATTTTGGGTTGTAGTACTACTTTTATTAATGGACTGCTTATTTTGTACAAGAACAATGGACTACAAACATGTTTAATAAAATTTTTTTGTGGGCTGCCAATAACGTTATTGAAAATTGGGCTGCAAATAATGCTTTGTCGGGCTGCTGTTATCTTTGGGCTGCCAATAGCCATACACGGGCTGCCTATATAAATTCACTGTGTAAATGTATGTGTTTTTTTATTATTTATTCATAAGAAATTAATTGATTTATATTTAATGCTGCTCTCTCATTTGGATATGAAAATGGGCAATGATATTCATACTCCATTTATGACTATTTGTACCCATTTTTTTTCTTCAAAAAAGAGGTATTATTAAAGTCTAAAATAAACCTAATTGCACTCACCTCTTCTCCTCACTCACGGTTTTTTACAGAACACCACTCCTCGCCTCCCCCTTTTCGCCGCCCGCCTGCCCCCCTTTCGCCGCCCGCCTGCCCCCTTACGTCGCCCGCCTGGGTGATTTCCGGCCAAGTTTGTGTGGATTTCCTCTCTTTTCCACCATTATGACTACCTACTTCCTCTTCGGTGAGTTTTTTTTAATTTTTTTCTCAAATTTTTTCTACCTTAAAACCCTAGTGTACAACCCTGTATTCGCCGAGTAGGTCCTCGAAGCATAAGAAGCATTTGGGAGCATTATTGTTCACTATGATCCGGGGTAAGGAAAGAGGAGGGCGAGCGGTGGAGATGGAGACCTCCCGCTCGCCCAGCTCAGTAAGGGGGGCGATCTCCCCTCGTCCCGTGCCCCCCAAGGTAGGGGGCGAGAACCTCAGTAAGGGGCGAGACCAGCCAGGGGGGCGACCCTAGCTGGGTCTCGCCCAGCCCCAGTAGGGGGGCGAGACCAGCCAGGGGGGCCGCCCCTGGCTGGGTCTCGCCCAGCCCCAGTAAGGGGCGAGACCAGCCAGGGGGGCGACCCTGGCTGGGTCTCGCCCAGCCCCAGTAGGGGGGCGAGACCAGCCAGGGGGGCCGCCTCTGGCTGGGTCTCGCCCAGCCCCAGTAGGGGGGCGAGACCAGCCAGGGGGGCCTCCTCTGGCTGGGTCTCGCCCAGCCCCAGTAAGGGGCGAGACCAGCAGGGGGCCGCCCCTGGCTGGGTCTCGCCCAGCCCCAGCAAGAAGGGGCGAGATCAGCAGGGGGGCCGCCCCTGGCTGGGTCTCGCCCAGCCCTAGTTAGGGGGTTCGCCGAGCCCCGCGAGGTACCCCCTCTCGCCCAGTTCCGGGGGGAGGGGTTGGTCTGCATTTAGCGCTCCAGAACAGCGGGATTTGGTTATCCGCACGCCATTTCCGAGGGTATTTTGGTAATTTCGCAGACCAATTGGTGGTTATTTGCAGCCCAAATCCTGAAATCCTATAAATAGGACCAAGGGGGCACCATTTGGAGGCAAGCTTATCCTAGGCTAGCTCTCTCTCCCTCTCCCTCCCCAGGTCTCTCTCTAGTGGGGTGAGGAGAGCCTCCAGTGGTGCCCAAGCCCGGCATTGGCTTGGGAGGGGAAGTGCTCTAAAGATCTTCCGGATATGTGGTGGGACCTCCTCGCCGAGCCCTTGGTCCAGTTCATAGTGCCTCAACCTTCAACCTAGAGCTTTCCCTTGAGGGGAGTAAGTGTTGGTCGCCCCTCAGCTTGCTGAGGGCCCCGAACTCCACAGAGGCCGAGGCTTGTTCACCAAGTTGTCGGTTTCAACATTTTTGGTGCGGTGAGCGTGGAGTGTGACCGATTCAAGAAACTCTTAAGATGAGCTCCATGGACGGAGGTGGACGAGGTTCCGACCCAAGTCACTCGCACCCCCCGGTGGCTGGAGTGACGTTGGAGATGTTTGAAAATCTCAGGCGGGAGGTCATGCAGACCTTGCAGGTGGCTTTCGCCTCGATAATCGAAAGCAGGAGAGAAAGTGGGCAGGAGGTCTCGCCTCAGCAGGTTGGCGAGAGCACCCTCGGGCAGCCATCCAGGAAGGAGGTGCCGGGAGGGGGCGATTGGGGAGGCGCCAGGCCCCCACTCGCCCAGCCCCAAGGGGGCGAGTGGGGAGGCGCCAGGCCCCCACTCGCCCAGCCCCAAGGGGGCGAGCGGGGAGGCGTCAGGCCCCCACTCACCCAGCCCCAAGGGGGCGAGTGGGGAGGCGTCAGGCCCCACTCGCCCAGCCCCAAAGGGGGGCGAGCACGGGAGGTCCCTTTTGTGAGCTGATCCTCTCGGCCCCGATTCCGGAGGGGTTCAAGGGGGCGAAGATGTCTCACTACTTCGGCAAGGATGACCCCGTCTTACACCTGCAGTGGTTTGAAGACATGGTCTCCATCATGCCCATGTCGGACGCTTTCAAATGTCGACTCTTCGCGACAACTCTGAAGGAGAAGGCTAGAGATTGGTTCCACTAGCTCCCAGCGGGATCCATCTATGCCTTTGAAAACTTGCGTCGAGGCTTCCTGCTGCGCTTCTCGACGTCAAGGAAGAGGAAGAAATATGCCGAAGCACTTTTCAAGATCAAGCAAGAGCCAGAGGAGTCGCTGGCTCACTATTTGGAACGGTTCAGGGAGGAGGTTCTCCTCGTCCAAGAAGTGCCCGGGTACACCCTCAAACTCGCCTTCACGGTGGGGCTGCGGGAGGGCTTCTTCAAGATGGACCTCAAGAGGAGAGCTCCTTTGTCCTTTGAGGAGTTGATGGAAAGGGTGGCAGAAGAAGTTGAGAGTGAGGAGGCCAACCCGGAGTTCGCAAGAAGGCTGGCCAAGCTGAGTGAACCAGAGGCAAGGCAGCATTGGGGGAGAGTAAAGGCCCCCAAGAGGAAGTTCGACCAGGAGGAGGACAACTTCCAGGAAGAAGAGACCGACTTCCCAAGGTGGAGGAAGGGACAGAAAACACCCCCTCCACCGCCCCAGCAAACCATGTCAATCAGCCAAAGAAGAAGAAGGAACCGCGCGGGAGGAAGAGGGGGCATCCGAGTGGAGTTTCCTTACTGTGACTTCCACGAGGAGGAGGGTCACGCGACATCCACCTGCCCTGAGTTCTTGGAGTTAAGGGAGGCGAGGAGTCCGAAGCCGCAACGCCAACAACCAGAAGAGGTCGAGGAGGAGCATGCCTGGGAGTAGAAGCCCGAGTCCCGGTCTCCGTGCTTAGTTTTTTCTTTGAGTCCATGTAGTAGGATGTAGTGTTTTCATACTTAGTTTTTCCTGCATGTAACCGGATGACTAATGTAATGAAAGTTCTTTCCAAAATATTTTTCCCCTCGGATGGTTCCGCTGACCGGGCTCTCACTAGACGGCAGGCCAGGTTGACCTCCTAGGGAGGGTAAGTGATGTTCCCCTTGGATGGTTCCGCTGACCGGGCTCCCACTAGACGGCAGGCCAGGTTGACCTCCTAGGGAGGGTAAGTGATGTTCCCCTTGGATGGTTCCGCTGACCGGGCTCTCACTAGACGGCAGGCCAGGTTGACCTCCTAAGGAGGGTAAGTGATGTTCCCCTTGAATGGTTCCGCTGACCGGACTCTCACTAGACGGCAGGCCAGGTTGACCTCCTAGGGAGGGTAAGTGATGTTCCCCTTGGATGGTTCCGCTGACCGGGCTCTCACTAGACGGCAGACCAGGTTGACCTCCTAGGGAGGGTAAGTGATGTTCCCCTTGGATGGTTCCGCTGACCGGGCTCTCACTAGACGGCAGGCCAGGTTGACCTCCTACGGAGGGTAAGTGATGTTCCCCTTGGATGGTTCCGCTGACCGGGCTCTCACTAGACGGCAGGCCAGGTTGACCTCCTAGGGAGGATAAGTGATGTTCCCCTTGGATGGTTCCGCTGACTGGGCTCTCACTAGACGGCAGGCCAGGTTGACCTCATAGGGAGGGTAAGTAATGTTCCCCTTACATGGTTCCGCTGACCGGGCTCTCACTAGACGGCAGGCCAGGTTGACCTCCTAGGGAGGGTAAGTGATGTTCCCCTTGGATGGTTCCGCTGACCGGACTCTCACTAGACGGCAGGCCAGGTTGACCTCCTAGGGAGGGTAAGTGATGTTCCCCTTGGATGGTTCCGCTGACCGGACTCTCACTAGACGGCAGGCCAGGTTGACCTCCTAGGGAGGGTAAGTGATGTTCCCCTTTGATGGTTACGCTGACCGGGCTCTCACTAGACGGCAGGCCAGGTTGAACTCCTAGGGAGGGTAAGTGATGTTCCCCTTGGATGGTTCCGCTGACCGGGCTCTTACTAGACGGCAGGCCAGGTTGACCTCCTAGGGAGGGTAAGTGATGTTCCCCTTGGATGGTTCCGCTGACCGGGCTCTCACTAGAGGGCAGGCCAGGTTGACCTCCTAGGGAGGGTAAGTGAGGTTCCCCTTGGATGGTTCCGCTGACCGGGCTCCCACTAGATGGCAGGCCAGGTTGACCTCCTAGGGAGGGTAAGTGATGTTCCCCTTGGATGGTTCTGCTGACCGGGCTCTCACTAGACGGCAGGCCAGGTTGACCTCCTAAGGAAGGTAAGTGATGTTCCCCTTAGATGGTTTCGCTGACCGGGCTCTCACTAGACGGCAGGCCAGGTTGACCTCCTAGAGAGGGTAAGTGATGTTTCCCTTGGATGGTTCCGCTGACCGGGCTCTCACTAGACGGCAGGCCAGGTTGACCTCCTAGGGAGGGTAAGTGATGTTCCCCTTGGATGGTTCCGCTGACCGGGCTCTCACTAGACGACAGGCCAGGTTGACCTCCTAGGGATGGTAAGTGATGTTCCCCTTGGATGGTTCCGCTGACCAGGCTCTCACTAGACGGCAGGCCAGGTTGCCTCCTAGGGAGGGTAAGTGATGTTCCCCTTGGATGGTTTCGCTGACCGGGCTCCCACTAAACGGCAGGCCAGGTTGACCTCCTAGGGAGGGTAAGTGATGTTCCCCTTGGATGGTTCCGCTGACCGGGCTCTCACTAGACGGCAGGCCAGGTTGACCTCCTAAGGAGGGTAAGTGATGTTCCCCTTGGATGGTTCTGCTGACCGGGCTCTCACTAGACGGCAGGCCAGGTTGACCTCCTAAGGAGGGTAAGTGATGTTCCCCTTGGATGGTTCCGCTGACTGGGCTCTCACTAGACGGCAGGCCAAGTTGACCTCCTAGGGAGGATAAGTGATGTTCCCCTTGGATGGTTCCGCTGACCGGACTCTCACTAGACGGCAGGCCAGGTTGACCTCCTAGGGAGGGTAAGTAATGTTCCCCTTGGATGGTTCCGCTGACCGGGCTCTCACTAGACGGCAGGCCAGGTTGACCTCCTAGGGAGGGTAAGTGATGTTCCCCTTGGATGGTTCCGCTGACCGGGCTCTCACTAGACGGCAGGCCAGGTTGACCTCCTAGGGAGGGTAAGTGATGTTCCCCTTGGATGGTTCCGCTGACCGGGCTCTCACTAGACGACAGGCCAGGTTGACCTCCTAGGGAGGGTAAGTGATGTTCCCCTTGGATGGTTCCGCTGACCGGGCTCTTACTAGACGGCAGGCCAGGTTGACCTCCTAGGGAGGGTAAGTGATGTTCCCCTTGGATGGTTCCGCTGACCGGGCTCTCACTAGACGGCAGGCCAGGTTGACCTCCTAGGGAGGGTAAGTGAGGTTCCCCTTGGATGGTTCCGCTGACCGGGCTCCCACTAGATGGCAGGCCAGGTTGACCTCCTAGGGAGGGTAAGTGATGTTCCCCTTGGATGGTTCCGCTGACCGGGCTCTCACTAGACGGCAGGCCAGGTTGACCTCCTAGGGAGGGTAAGTGATTTTCCCCCGTGGTTACTCCGCTAGCCGGACTCTCGCTAGCCGGCAAGGTTGGAGGTCCTTTCGGGGAGACTGTGTTTTTTCCAAGGTAGCACCATTAGCCGGATTTCCAGTGACACTCGTCGAATATACAGGGTTGGACATTTCTTTCCGAGAGTGTACCTCGCTCGAAAAGAGCGGGGATTGTGTACAACCCTGTATTCGCCGAGTAGGTCCTCGAAGCATAAGAAGCATTTGGGAGCATTATTGTTCACTATGATCCGGGGTAAGGAAAGAGGAGGGCGAGTGGTGGAGATGGAGACCTCCTGCTCACCCAGCTCAGTAAGGGGGGCGATCTCCCCTCGTCCCGTGCCCCCCAAGGTAGGGGGCGAGAACCCCAGTTAGGGGCGAGACCAGCCAGGGGGCGACCCTAGCTGGGTCTCGCCCAGCCCCAGTAGGGGGGCGAGACCAGCCAGGGGGGCCGCCCCTGGCTGGGTCTCGCCCAGCCCCAGTAAGGGGCGAGACCAGCCAGGGGGGCGACCCTGGCTGGGTCTCGCCCAGCCCCAGTAGGGGGGCGAGACCAGCCAAGGGGGCCGCCTCTGGCTGGGTCTCGCCCAGCCCCAGTAGGGGGGCGAGACCAGCCAGGGGGCCTCCTCTGGCTGGGTTTCGCCCAGCCCCAGTAAGGGGCGAGACCAGCAGGGGGGCCGCCCCTGGCTGGGTCTCGCCCAGCCCCAGCAAGAAGGGGCGAGATCAGCAGGGGGGCCGCCCCTGGCTGGGTCTCGCCCAGCCCTAGTTAGGGGGTTCGCCGAGCCCCGCGAGGTACCCCCTCTCGCCCAGTTCCGGGGGGAGGGGTTGGTCTGTGTTTAGCGCTCCAGAACAGCGGGATTTGGCTATCCGCAGGCCATTTCCGAGGGTATTTTGGTAATTTCACAGACCAATTGGTGGTTATTTGCAGCCCAAATCCTGAAATCCTATAAATAGGACCAAGGGGGCACCATTTGGAGGCAAACTTATCCTAGGCTAGCTCTCTCTCTCTCTCCCTCCCCAGGTCTCTCTCTAGTGGGGTGAGGAGAGCCTCCAGTGGTGCCCAAGCCCGACATTGGCTTGGGAGGGGAAGCACTCTAAAGATCTTTCAGGTATGTGGTGGGACCTCCTCGCCGAGCCCTTGGTCCAGTTCATAGTGCCTCAACCTTCAACCTAGAGCTCTCCCTTGAGGGGAGTAAGTGTTGGTCGCCCCTCAGCTTGCTGAGAGCCCCGAACTCCACAGAGGCCGAGGCTTGTTCACCAAGTTGTCGGTTTCAACACCTAGAATGCTCAAAGCTTCATGAAAATGATTTTGTAGGTTTTGAAATCGTCAACTATAACTTGTTTCTCTCCGGTGGATCTCCATTGTGAGTATTTTTTTTATCGTTCCTCTCAACTCTCTCGTAATATTTGGTTTCCTAAATGTAGAAATTTATTTGTTAGGTTTTCATCTATACGAATCACATGTTTGTGCTCGCTATTTTAGTTGGTGTAAATTTTTGATGATATTTTTCTGAAATCTACATGAGCATTAAAATTTTTAATTTGTTCTTAGCAAAATTTGTTAGATTTTGATTTGTTCAAAAACATTTCTTTGTTTTTTTAGATCATGAATTCAGAGAAAGATATTTAAGTGTATTTGTGAAACTTTTTATTTTTTTTGAGAAAGATGTTCAATATGCCTACTTTTATCTCTAATTTTTTTTTAAATTCATTTTGGGTACAAATAACGTTGTGGGTTATAAATAGCCAAACTTGAGGTACAAATAAAAGTGGGTTATAAATAACCAAACTTGAGGTATGATTATTAATGCCCATGAAAATTTATGTTTAATTAATTGTTTTATATTTAATGCTGGGCTGGCAAAATGCTTTGAATCAAATTATGGCTCTGTTTGGAGCTACGTTTTTGCATAAAACACCACCGCATTCACGACTGCTACCATAGTAATCAAGAAAAGTGAAATTCCTTTAGCCTTGCTATAAAGATTCTCTCCCTCTCTCTCTTCTCTTTTTCTCTCTCTCTCTTCATTGGTTGGTTGAGATCAAAAGTTTGTCACGTATTGGATGACTAAGATTAATTCTACAACTCCAAACTACATCTTTAATGTGATTAAAGATATATATATATATATATATTATATAAAAAATAATTAGAATTATATATCATTATTTAAATAAATAATTAAAAATTGAAATTAGATATATTCTCAATATACACCCTAAACATATTAAAAACCAACATGAAAACTGATATCCGCAGCCCTTGGTTAATTATACTTTGAACAAAAAATTGTAAAGCTTGCAGCAGGATCCGGTAGCCACAGTCCACGTGGCTTGTTAAGAGTAAGTCGTGAATGTCCCCATCATATTATCATTTTATCCGTGCGCAGTGCAATTGTGGAGGGCGACTGTTTGACCCTTATAGACAGTTGTGCTGCTGGTTTGCGACAGGGCGACTGGAGCGTGACGGTGGACGGCGAGAACTTCTCTTTTCTGAGCGGCTTCCCCAATTTTGATTCCAGCATATTGATCGTGAGGCCAACATAGTTGCTGATTTCTGTGCTCGTTTTGCCCTACGGGTAAACTTTATATGGCTAGATATTGAAGGCACCCAGACTGAATTTGCCGAGCTTGTTCGTGCAGACTTGATGTCATGCTGTAGTTTTATTTTTCATTTTGATTTTTAATTTAATGCTATATGCACTTTTCAATTTTTTTATCATTTTATCCAACAAGGGCTATATATATATATAAGGAAAAGAGAAAATGACCAAAATAGCCCCCCAATGTAGTTAATTTTCAACATGTAAGAACATGTAAGACTCATCCGAAGGACAGCAATTTTGGTCATCCAAATTTCCAAAAAGTCCAAACATAAAAAAAGCAAGGAGCCGGAAGAAACTGAAGAGAGAGAGAGAAAAATCATATTAGAGAGGTGAGGAAAGATGAGGTGGATTCTCTCTCCTCTCTCTCTCTCTCTGTCAAGAGTATTTGGCTGAAAAGCTCTCAAGAATGAGGTTTATCTACTGTTAAGTTACAACATATATATATTGTATATAAGAATCCTATAAGCAATTCTCTTTTTAGAAGAATAGCAATTCGCGTCCTACAATGATTCATGACCGTTGGCAGTTAATGCAAGAGGCGGCTGTTGCTGTATCGCGGCGGCGGCGGCGGCGGCGGCGGCGGCTCCTCCTCTTGCAGAATCAATCTAAAAACAAAACAACAAGCGCTCGATCAGAGAAAGACTAGCATTTTATCACTAGCAAACATAACTATGCAAAAAAATACCAAGAATCTGTGACATTTATCATCCAATTTTGGTAGTTTGAAAATAATAAAATGACATTTTTATCCACGAAGAATATGCATGTTAGAAAAGATGATTTTAACTTAATGGTGCTTCTGATACATTCTATGCTTTTTCCTTGAATGTTTTTTTAATGCGACTTTCATATGACTTAGAATATTAAATTCTTAAAAAAGATCATTTTAATATCAACATAACATGAAAATTATTATTATTTTTTTCAAAACCTTGTAAACACAAGGAGCATGGAAGCTATATAGGGTAGGTTTGGTCAAAGGGAGATAACCAGCAAAGCCTATTCGCTAGGCTAAGGCTCCGTTTGGTGCGGCTTTTTTGCTCCGGTAAGTTTGGAGAAAAACGCCGCCGTCATAGAATGTATGTTTCGCATGCCACCCCTTTCAATGTAAGAGTTGTTGCGGAACGCTTAGGGCTCTTGGTAGACCGGTTCACTTGAACCGCCTTAGCTCGTGAGCGAGCTAAGCGCGCAAACAGTCAATTAGAGGTTCGATGAGTATGCGGGGACTTTTAAACGTGGAAAACCCGGAAAGGGTAAAAAACCACGCGGCCGGAGCTGTGCCGACCAAACTTCACTATCTTCTGGAGGAGTTACAACTTGGAAGCTAGAACTCGAGCGCGACAAGCCGCTGCTCGTTACAATGCTTGGAGAAAGAGAGCTTCGAGGGTGACAGGCCACCTCTCGGAAAAACTAAGTCCTTTTTCCTTCGGAGACTGCTAGTCGCCTTTCGGAAGCGGGAAGGCCAGTCGCCTTTCCCTTCTGAGAAACGCTGGTCGCCTTTCCCTTCTGAGAAACGCTGGTCGCCTTTTGGAAGCGGGAAGGCCAGTCGCCTTTCTCTTCTGAGAACGCTCGTCGCCTTTCTGGAAGTGAGAAGTCCAGTCGTCTTTCTCTTCTGAGAACGCTGGTCGCCTTTTGGAAGCGGAAGGCCAGTCGCCTTTCCCTTCTGAGAAATGTTGTTCGCCTTTCTGGAAGTGAGAGGTCCAGTCGCCTTTCTGGAAGATGAAGATCTTCAAGTCCCGAAGGAGATCTTCAAGTCCCGAAGGAGATCTTCAAGTGCCGAAGGAGAATTCCGCAAAAGTCTGCAAGGAGCTCTCCCGGGTTCAGAAGTCAAGGTCCCTTCAAATGAAGCCATGGGGCTCCTTTTATAGTTTTTGCCGGGGGCGGCCCGGTAATTTTGCCGTTGGCAGTTTCCATAAATGCTCGGTGGACGAATCATATTCTCCGGTTCGGGGCCCTCGGATCACTATTTTTCGTAAATGACCACCTTGCCCCTCGGGCAGCTTGGGCAGTTTGGGCAGTTCGGGCAGTTCCGTTGGAGGTGAAAAAGGCGACTGACCGTTCCTGAAAAGTGAGAAGCCTGAAACCCAAAATGTGAGAAACCGGAAAGACAAAAAGTGAGAAGCCGGAAACCCAAAAAGTGAGAAGACTTCCTGACCGCGCTCAGAGACGTTCTGAGCGCGTGCTAGTGCTAAAACGCTCTAAGTGCGTGACGAATTGCAGAGGCGTCCTGGTTAAGCCGCAAAGTGTTCCGGGCGAGTAGCGGAACAATGGGCCATACCCTTGAGGAGCACACGGGGGCGTGATGCTTCTGGCGAAAAGTACGCCCGCGAGGGTTTCTCGCGAGCCCCCCCCCCCCCTATTGGGAAAGACGGAAAGGCGGGCGGCTGCACCCTGCGTGGAGAGAGGGGCGGGCGACCGTGCCTCAAGGGTGTGCAACGCGACCGCTCCCCGAGGGGGTGCGGCACGGGCGCACCCAAGAGGAGGTGCGGCCCGAGCGCACCTCGAGGAGGGGCGGCTTGGCCGCATGGCCGCACCCCAAGGGGGCGCGGCCGAGGCCGCACCCCGGGTGGGGCGCGGCCGAGGCCGCACCCCGGGTGGGGCGCGGCCGAGGCCGCACCCCGCGTGGGGTGCGGATTGGCCGCACCCCATGCGCGTGGGGTGCGGATTGGCCGCACCCCATGCGCGTGGGGTGCGGTTCGGCCGCACCCCAAGGGGGTACGGCCAAGCTCGCGTCCTGAGGCCGCGCCCCTCTTGGAACGCGGCGCGGCGGCGAGGATCATCCTCGCGACGCGAGGGGGAGTCTCGGCGGTGTTCGTGGCGGCTTTGCGCACTTTACTCTTCCTGCCGAATTAGGAGGGGAGAGTTTTTGGAAACGATCCGTCTTTGGAGATAACTCGTCTTTGGAAACACCCGTTCTTGGAAATATTTTGCTGCCTTTTATGAGCATTTCCGTCAGATACCTTTATAAATACTAGACTCTTATCATGAGTACCCATCATAAGCCCCCCAAAACCGTCGGAGTCCAGAACTTGAGAAGGAGTGCGAGGGTTTTTTGAACGTTTGCGTGGCGGAACCGGTTTGGCGCTGAACGATGGTTGGGGTAAGTTGATTTTGCCTTCTACTTTTTTGAAAAAGGAGCGGAGGGAACAAACGGCCGGCGGCGGACGAGAGGGCGCGGTGAGCGCTGCGCGGGCGGCCGGTGCCCGGGCACCCTTGCGCGCGGCCGGAGCGGTCGAAAAGGCGGTGCCCGGGCGTGATCGCGCGGACGGCGCCGACGGAGGGGCGGCACCCGGGCATGCTTGCGCCCGGCCGGGGCCGGCGGTGGGGCGCCCGGCTGGCGCGAGCGCGCCCCTGCGCGCGCGTGCGGCCCCTGCGCGCGGGCGCCGCGTTGCGCGCTCCTGCGCGCGGGTGCGGCCCCTGCGCGCGGGACGCGCGGGCGTTGTTCCCGCCTGCCCGCGCGCGCGGGTGCCGCGCTGTGCGCCCGAACGCGCGGGTGCCGCGCTGCGCGCCCGCGAGTGCCGGTGCCGCGCTGCGCGCCCGCGCGCGCCGGTGCCGCGCTGCGCGCTCCCGCGCGCAGGTGCCGCGCTGCGCGCTCCCACGCGCGGGTGCCTGCGTGTGGTCGGTGCGCGCGGGCTCCTGCGTGCGGACTGTGCCTTTGCGTGCGGCTGGCGGTGCGGACCTCCGGTGCTTGCGTGCCTGGTGTGCGGAGAGATGACTTGTAACCTTTTGGATTTTCGGATACGGTTTCTTTTTAACGCTCGTTTTTATGTGTTTGCTCTTCCTTGCAGGCTTCGAAGCGGGGCGGCCAATCGAGGCCGATGCGTTTACGCTCTTCTCTAGATGGCGCGCGAATCGAGGTGTGGCGCAAGCGGTTCGGATTGCCTCCGAGTGTCGAGATTAAGATTCCAGGGGCGGAGGAGCGTGTTCAAAATCCGCCTACGGGTTACATAACACTCTCCGAGAGCTGCCTGAAGTCTGGATTCCGAATTCCTCCACCGGAGGAGGCTATTGAAATATTCCGGTTCTGCGGCGTCCCGATCACTCAGTTCACGCCTGCTGGAATGTCGAATATCATGGGGCTGGTGGTGCTTTTTCGGGAACACAGTACGCGTTTTTCACTCGAACTTTTCAAGGATTGGTGTGAGGCTACAACCGACTTGGGCGGACGGATTGAGGTGCGGAGCAACAAAAGTTGGTTCCACTTTGGCGAGAAGGCGGATTATCGCCACGGGAATACCCTTTATGGATACGTTCGGAATCGTTGGGAGCTACCCGAGCTTTGGAGGTCGCTTCCTGGACGCTGCCGCCGACTGACCGGTCGGGAGGACGAGTTCCTTCCTTTCCCCGGCTTCCCTGGCCGAGATGGGCTGTCAAAGGCTTTGTTTAGCGTGTACAACTGTGTGGAGGAGAGTCGGTTGCTTGCGGTGGGGCTTTCTTGGGACCCTGAGCGGGAGGCTGCGGTTCCCCTGGAGCGTGGGAAAAAGAGAAAGATTGTTTTCAGGAATGGAACTCCTGGTTCGGGTTCTGCTCCGCCGGAGCCTAGGAGCCATGATCATGAAGCCGGTCCGAGCCGCCATCGAGGGGAGCCGATTGCTCCCGACCCAGAGGTCGAGATTCTGGCATCCCCAACTGCTGAGCAGGTTACGCAGGGAGACTTGCCGCCACCCCCCACTCATCCGCCGTCGCGGCGAGTTTCCTCGTCCCTCCAGGCGATGACTTCTGCGGTAAGTCAGTTTCTCCTTGTTTGGGTCTTGACTTGTCTCTGCCATCGTTGTTCGTGTTTCCTGATTGTTTCCTTCGTGTTGGCAGGCGAATGCTCTGACCAACGTTGCTCTTACGTGGAACGACTGCTATGTGGGCCTCAAGGACAGTTACATCTCTCTCCAGGAGGAGCTGAGCGTGATGAAGAGGGACATGTCTGCTTTGCAGAAGAGGAGGGATCGCGATCTGTCCTGCATCAAGCAGCTGGAGGCGGACCTTTCTTCTTCCCAGTCCGAGGTTGAGAAGCTGCAGGAGGCGTATGGTGGAGACAAGGCGCTTGCCCAGGACGCGCTTCGTCAGCTATCTGAGGCCCAGGGGGAGATGTTTCGCATGGAGGGGGAGCTGGGCTTTCTCCAGAGTGAGGTGGAGCGGCTGTCGTCGGTCGAGCGCAGCCTTGAGGATGCTAAGGCGGCCGGAGTGGCCGAGTTCCGAGACTCTCTTGCTTTCGTTGAGGAGCGGTTCCAGATGGCGGAGGAGATCCGTGCCGAGGTCATGACGAAGGAGGTCGAGCCCCTGTTGGAGGATGAGCGTGAGGTCGCCTTCCAGCGCGGTATTCAGAAGACTCTTCGCTTGGTGGGGAAGAAGTTCGGGTGTGACACTGCTGGTCTTGGAGCGGGAGATCTTTCAGAGGATGAGTGCTCGGACGCGGCCGAGGATTGATGCCGATCGCCCTCTGTTTTCTTGATTTCCGTGCTGTTGTTTGCTCGTGTGTCGTTCTGAGTTTTGTTTGCATTTTGCTTTTCCGCTTTCTGTGCGGTTGTCTGCTTTGCGCGCAGCGTTGAGCTGACGCGGTTGTACCCTCTTATTGAGTTCGTCGTGTTTACTTCTCCGTACGATTCTGCTTATCTGGTTGTTAGCACCTGCATGGTTTGGTTGTTTTCAAGATGAGTTCTGCACGAGACGGAGCCCGCGGCTTTCAAATGAATACATATATAACGAGTTAGTTTGCGCAAGTCTGTGCCTGCGGCTTTCTTGCACGAGTCTGTGCTCGCGGCATTGGTGCACGAGTCTGTGCTCGCGGCTTTGGTGCACGAGTCTGTGCTCGCGGCTTTGGTGCACGAGTCTGTGCTCGCGGCTTTGGTGCACGAGCCTTTGCTCGCGACTTTTTGCACGGTTCTGCGCCCGCGGCTTTGGTGCACGAGCCTTTACTCGCGACTTTTTTGCACGGTTCTGCGCCCGCGGCTTTGGTGCACGAGCCTTTACTCGCGACTTTTTTGCACGGTTCTGTGCCCGCGGCTTTGGTGCACGAGCCTTTGCTCGCGACTTTTTTGCACGGTTCTGTGCCCGCGGCTTGGGCCGGTGAATAGCGGGGGTATTCAAACCGGGGGTGAACGCAGGAGGGGCAGGCCCCTACGACACCGGGACTCGACGGCGGAGGAGAAGGGCGAACCTTCAATCGACGGCGGTGCAGAGTCCCCGGGGCAGGGCCCCGAAGCGGTACCTGCAGTGGAATGGATTGGAGCAAGTAGGATTTTATTAGAAAACTAATACTGATACATTCGCAAATGCAGTCTTGCGATAAGTTTTTGATACAGGCTTTAGGGAAGATGGCGTCGAGCCTTGCTTGCGTCGCGTTTGTCCGAACCTTTTCGGTCGTTCAGCTTGGTGGGCAACGGCGGCCCGGAGATTGGCCTTCGCTGGCCTGCGTCTTCTTGCGGAAGACCTCCAGGTATCCTAGTTGGATAAGACGTTCGATTTCTTCCTTCAGTCGGACACATTGCTCTGTTTGGTGTCCTCGGCCTTTGTGGAAGTGGCAGAACTGAGACGGATCTCCCCTGTGCAAGGAGAGCCTCTTGGGCCAGTGGATGAGCTTGCTATGACAGATTACGGACAGTATATGCTCGCGTGGTGTGTTTAGCGGGGTGAAGTTCCGAGGGCCTAGACTTGCTAGATCTTGGGGGCGGTTTGTTTGGTTCTGAGCGGGCCGTTCGGCTCCCTCAGGTTGCCGTTGCTGTCCCTTTCTTTTGCGGCTTGTATCGAGGGGCGGCGGGTCCGTCAGTGTCTGAAGTTTTTCTTTTCCAGCTATCGCAGGAGCTGCTTGGCCTTCTCGTGAACCCTGTATCTCGGCCCTTGGTTTCGGCGACGGGTTGCTGCTGATCCAGGGGAGCCATGGGGCGGACGTGCTGAGACTATGCATTGCGCTCTTGATGGTATTTCCTTTGTTAGCCATGCGTCCTGACATGGAAACGTCGTGGTCCATGGCGTCCAGTAGGAGGCTCCCGAATATTGCGTCGTAGGGAGAGTCTGCTTTGGCGACGATGAATTGCACGTCGTACTGGATCGGTTCAGCGTGCGCTCCTACTTGGACGGGGAGGGTGATGACGCCTATAGTGGGTACCGTGGTTCCATCTGGGAGCTCTGCCTTGCTAGCCCTAAGCTTGAGGTTCCCGCTTAGGATCTTAAGCCGAACTATTGCTGCCAAGAATAGGACGTTGAAGGAGATGCGGTGGGTTATCAGCGCCTTCCTCAGCTCACAGGGCAGACTCCCTATGCTTGCATCCAAGGTGAACTCCATCCATGCGCAGGGGCGTTCTCGGTGAAAATATGGGCCGACTCTCTCTGATTGCACGCTCCGTTCCCCCTCTCCAAGGAGGGGTTGTTTGCTTGCACCGGGCCTTTCTCCTTTCTGGATCTTTGCTGAGTAGGGCTCGTGTTGCTCGATGAACAGTCGGGACAACTCGGAGAAACTATGGATCGCCCCGTTAGGCAGGGATTGATACCAGTGGAGAGCGTCTCCATGCAGCGTTTTGGTGAAGATTTTGCAGCTAGCTGGGTCGGGAAGTCCGAGCTCCCGTGTCATTATCAGAAAATGATTAACATGCTCATACGGAGCAGAAGCGGGAGCTTTAGCCATGACGGAACTGGGTATTCCGAAATTGACTTGGAGAGGGGGGATCGCCTTTGTTGGTGTTTGTCATTGCTCGAATCCTGCCCTCCTGCCGGAGGGGCCGGTTTGTCTGCCGATTCCGGCCAAGGGGGCCGGATGAGTGCGGCAGTGAGCTCTCTCTTCGCCTGGCTTTCTGGAATCGAGGAGCTGTATGCGTCGGGCAGTTCAGGGGAGGTGTCCACTCTTGCTGGCTTCGAGAATTCCGGCGAAGGGGGGATTGCGCTCGGGAATCCTTTGCTTCGGATTTGGGAATCCATTCCCACAGACGGCGCCAAACTGTTGCGGAACGCTTAGGGCTCTTGGTAGACCGGTTCACTTGAACCGCCTTAGCTCGTGAGCGAGCTAAGCACGCAAACAGTCAATTAGAGGTTCGATGAGTATGCGGGGACTTTTTAACGTGGAAAACCCGGAAAGGGTAAAAAACCACGCGGCCGGAGCTGTGCCGACCAAACTTCACTATCTTCTGGAGGAGTTACAACTTGGAAGCTAGAACTCGAGCGCGACAAGCCGCTGCTCGTTACAATGCTTGGAGAAAGAGAGCTTCGAGGGTGACAGGCCACCTCTCGGAAAAACTAAGTCCTTTTTCCTTCGGAGACTGCTAGTCGCCTTTCGGAAGCGGGAAGGCCAGTCGCCTTTCCCTTCTGAGAAACGCTGGTCGCCTTTTGGAAGCGGGAAGGCCAGTCGCCTTTCTCTTCTGAGAACGCTCGTCGCCTTTCTGGAAGTGAGAAGTCCAGTCGTCTTTCTCTTCTGAGAACGCTGGTCGCCTTTTGGAAGCGGGAAGGCCAGTCGCCTTTCCCTTCTGAGAAATGTTGTTCGCCTTTCTGGAAGTGAGAGGTCCAGTCGCCTTTCTGGAAGATGAAGATCTTCAAGTCCCGAAGGAGATCTTCAAGTCCCGAAGGAGATCTTCAAGTCCCGAAGGAGATCTTCAAGTGCCGAAGGAGAATTCCGCAAAAGTCTGCAAGGAGCTCTCCCGGGTTCAGAAGTCAAGGTCCCTTCAAATGAAGCCATGGGGCTCCTTTTATAGTTTTTGCCGGGGGCGGCCCGGTAATTTTGCCGTTGGCAGTTTCCATAAATGCTCGGTGGACGAATCATATTCTCCGGTTCGGGGCCCTCGAATCACTATTTTTCGTAAATGACCACCTTGCCCCTCGGGCAGCTTGGGCAGTTTGGGCAGTTCGGGCAGTTCCGTTGGAGGTGAAAAAGGCGACTGACCGTTCCTGAAAAGTGAGAAGCCTGAAACCCAAAATGTGAGAAACCGGAAAGACAAAAAGTGAGAAGCCGGAAACCCAAAAAGTGAGAAGACTTCCTGACCGCGCTCAGAGACGTTCTGAGCGCGTGCTAGTGCTAAAACGCTCTAAGTGCGTGACGAATTGCAGAGGCGTCCTGGTTAAGCCGCAAAGTGTTCCGGGCGAGTAGCGGAACAATGGGCCATACCCTTGAGGAGCACACGGGGGCGTGATGCTTCTGGCGAAAAGTACGCCCGCGAGGGTTTCTCGCGAGCCCCCCCCCCCTATTGGGAAAGACGGAAAGGCGGGCGGCTGCACCCTGCGCGGAGAGAGGGGCGGGCGACCGTGCCTCAAGGGTGCGCAACGCGACCGCTCCCCGAGGGGGTGCGGCACGGGCGCACCCAAGAGGAGGTGCGGCCCGAGCGCACCTCGAGGAGGCGCGGCCGAGGCCGCACCCCAAGGGGGCGCGGCCGAGGCCGCACCCCAAGGGGGCGCGGCCGAGGCCGCACCCCGCGTGGGGTGCGGCTAGGCCGCACCCCATGCGCGTGGGGTGCGGATTGGCCGCACCCCATGCGCGTGGGGTGCGGTTCGGCCGCACCCCAAGGGGGTACGACCAAGCTTGCGTCCTGAGGCCGCGCCCCTCTTGGAACGCGGCGCGGCGGCGAGGATCATCCTCGCGACGCGAGGGGGAGTCTCGGCGGTGTTCGTGGCGGCTTTGCGCACTTTACTCTTCCTGCCGAATTAGGAGGGGAGAGTTTTTGGAAACGATCCGTCTTTGGAGATAACTCGTCTTTGGAAACACCCGTTCTTGGAAATATTTTGCTGCCTTTTATGAGCATTTCCGTCATATACCTTTATAAATACTAGACTCTTATCATGAGTACCCATCAAGAGTTATTACAAAGGGTAAACTTGGAATATGATAAAATAATTTGGCATATTTTATCACTTTCCATCTATATTTCTAAATGAAAAGGTCACCCTTTCAATGTAGAGTCATTACAAAGGGTAAAATTGAATATCATAACATAAGTTGACAGATTTCTAAATTTAAACCTCTCTTTCAACCCTAAAGTTTCAGTAAATGATTTCAGTATTTCAGTATTTCAGATACGGATACGACCACCTGGACGCATCGCGTCTCTCTCTGCTTATGTAGCCCTAAGTGGCATTATCGTAATTTGTATGTCCCACTCTCCTATATAAGGGAGTGATAGTATCTCCTATTTGGTAGTTTGAGAACTTATGGGCTCTCCTAGGTGAGAGAGACTCTTAGGGGGAACCAACCCTCAGGAGTTCAGGTTAACCTTATCTCGACAATTGTATCCCTCATTTGTGTTCAATCATCTAATTTCAATTCTTAATAGTGTGCAACCATCAATTTCTTAACAACTTCACACTTATAGCATAGCTATTTCAGTCAAACTAAAACACACAATCCCAAACAAAAATCAATGTAATGAAAAACTATACAACATCTATCAACTTCATATAGAAAAAAACAAAGAACAGCACTTTATTGTTATAAAAAAATCAAAATAAGCAGCTCACCACATCATTTACTTCAGCAATCCTACTCTGAATGGGTGTAGGTGGATTTTTTGAAAGGTCCCGCATTGTTCCCTGCAATTTTAAGAAAGAGGAAATGATATATCAACTAGTTATACTGACACAAAATGTAATATAGAATAATGATAATATAATCCCACATCAAAAATTTCATCTAGTGTGTTTAATATAAGATCCTGGCCCCTCCCCACCCACAAACAAATGATTTTAGGTTGAATGGAAACATCACAACATGGTATCAGAGCTGAGGTTGAGCCCAATGGTCCGCTCTCAGTCACCCAATAAAAAAACATCCACGCATTGGATGCCAAAAGGCCTTACATGTGAGAGAGACGGAGAGGGTGTTGAGAATATAGTCCAATATTGAGAAACTCATACAACCTTGTGTTGAAAAGAGGACAAAGAAAAATTCGGTGCAATTTTATTCTTCCACAACAGGGTGATTTATAGAAGTTACATGGACACAAACTCGAACTCATGATATGGGACTAAAACCATACAAACTTAAAGACCTAAATATTAATATAAAACTACTAGCTTTAACACTCCTCAAACTGGAGGGGAAACCTCAAGCTTAGAAACTTTATAAAAGGAAGGGTAATGGTGGTAGGCTAAGTGAGACAAAACAACAGACGAGCCACCGGGGAAAATTCCAAATTGGGGAATCAAGCCGGGGACATAGACACACACGATGTAGACCCACACACGACACAGGTCCCACACACTACGTGGTCTCACTGGAAAGAAATCAACAGACGGGTGACCGAGGATACACCCACACGATACAACCCACTGGATAGAAATCAACAGACGGGTGACCAGGGATACTCGCACACGATACAACCCGTTGGATAGAAAAGTCAACCAACAAAGAATATACCGCACCGACCCAACAACGAAAAAAAAGGGAGACACAAACAACACAAGAAACATGCCTAGAGGTCGTGTGGGACTAAGGCGAGAGTTGAGAAATATCATCCGAGTTGCCTTCCTCTCAAACACTCTCACTCACGTGAAACACACATGCACAAAGACATGAATAAAAGACATGAACAACCAAACAAATACAAAGAAAGCCACAACAACATAAAATATCTCAAAGCTGCAACATCGACAATAATACCCTAGAAGGGGGTGCAACGACCAGAAATAGCAAAGGGACGATTGGCCGTCGAGGGCCACAGAGGCAGCAAGTGGGCTTGACCTCGATGAGAGCAGCAGAGGGGAAGCTCGATGGGATCGGTAGAGGAGAAGCTTCGTCGAAATCGGCAGAGGAGAAGCTTAGTCGAGATCGGCAGAGGAGAAACTTCGTCAAGATCGGCAGAAGAGAAGCTCGACTGGATCGACAGAGGAGACCTCGACAAAAGCAACATCACAGCGGAGAGCGAACTTGATCGGGAGGGATCAACAACGGAAGGGACGATCTTCTTCGTCAAGGAGCAACGACGAATCAAAAGACGAGGAGCGCAAAAGATTTGCGACGGAGAACGCAGAGAAGCCCTGCGACGAACACAGAGAAGCCCTGCGACGAACACAAAGCCATCCGTCAACGAGATTGTGGGGAAGAGAAGCCGCTCCCGTCGACAGAATTAGAAGCCGGTCTCGTCGACGGGAGCGGAAGTCGGGACTCGCCGTCGGGATCAGCAACAACGGAGCACGATGACAGAAGCAAAAAATTTTACGGTGGCGGGAGCGGAAGTCACCGAGAGATTTTAGGTCGCCAACCATTAAGGCCCCAAAATTTCAACGAGGAATTAAAACCCGCTCTGATACCACGTTGAAAAGAGGAGAAAGAAATATTAAGTGCAATTTTATTCTTCCACAACGGGGTGATTTATAGGAGTTACATGGACACACAAACTTGAACTCATGATGTGGGATTAAAACCATACAAACTTAAAGCCCTAAATATTAATATAAAACTACCAACTTCAACACCTTGCACACTTAATAAAAATCTTAAGATCCTCCACCTACAGCGAATTGGTTTAAGGTTCAGTGCATAGGGTTCTAGCATTCACCAAATACATAGTCCAATAACGAAACATTTTCCAAAATTTCTTATTCATTTGTTTAGAATATTAGTTTAGTTAAATATTTCTTGAATTGGAAAGGTTTTTGTCAAATGTTTCATTCATGCCTAAATCCTAATTCATATCGAGTAGACCTTGTCGTTGTGAGAATTCTTAATTCATGGGTTGTAGGGAGGGACTTATGTCACCACAAAACAGAGACTAATGCAAGCGTTGGATTTAAAGCTGGTGTTAAAGATTACAAATTGACCACCAATAACCGAATATTTTTTTTGTAAATACCGCATATTTGATTCCATCCATAAATCCATTTTATTCCATATGAGTTCCAGTCCCGAAAAAAATTCTAGTTCTTACTGTCTATATGTTATGATATGAATATATCATACCAATTTATTACGCATGGATGATGAGATTCCATTGATAAATAGCCAATTACAATAAACTTCTTGAATGTCCAATTGATGTGCATCCAACAGGAATTGAATCTACGATGTGTGAATTGATCAAAATTTGCATTTGATTTATTTAAACTGAGAAATTGTCATCTCATTCAATCTGATTGGGATGCCCCTAGATCTGACATTATATTGGGACGAGTAACATGAAGTTCAGAATTATGGGCACATTTCATACTTACAAATGAAAAAGGGGCAATTGATCCATGGTCGATTCCGTAATAGATAATATAGGAATAGTTAGTCATACCTCGTGAAAAAAATACTTCTTGTGGAAATTTCTTTCTCAAAAAATTCTGTTCAAGCAAGCGAATATGACATGGTTACAGGAGCCTATCAATCGCATATATGCTTCAAGGGATGCCATGACATAACCATCTAGGTGAATAGGGACCTAAAAAAGATCGAATAGGCATCAAGGTGACACTCTACTGCTGACTTATATCCCTCCCCGGCCCCATCAAGAAACAAGCGCAACATAAAACCAAAACAAGACCTCGCATTTTTTATTGCACCAGAACATAATTGCAACCAATCCTACTGAATATAATAAAAAAAGTAATAAAAGCTTTCAGTAGAGCATAGTGTATTTCCACTCCTTCAGAAATGTGTGAATATCAGAAATCAGTTGCAATAGTGTCAAACAGTAGTTTAGTGCCCAGGATAATATTGGTTGTCAGTCAAGGGATAAAATTTATATAACTTTCTTCCATAGATGATAATTGAGCAAAAATAATGTTTTTTGATAGTAACCGAGGTTCATTCAGCCTTGCTGCTATTAAAGAGTTATAACTCAAAGATATTATTACCCAACATTTTAAAAACAATATATTCATTACATTCTCTTTGATTCCTTTATTTTCAATATAATACATATTCAAATAATTTAGATTCTGAATATTTATCTTTATATACATTACAGCACAATTTATTTTTTAAAATAAAAAATTACAGTAACTAAAACCAAAACTGCCGAAATTATCGAAAACATGTAAACCAGATCATTTGCGGTAACAGTAGGAACAGAAAAGGAAAATGAAACAGTACCAAATCTTTTGCAGGACCAAGAAAAATAATAAATAGGAAGCCATATTTCTAACGGAGAGATCTTTTATATGTCCCAATAGGAAAAAGCGAAGTTTCATCTTAATTTATATTAAGTATTACATGATTATAATTTATAATAAACTAACCAGAAGATTTAATTGACAAAAATAAAAATAAAAATTTCATTGCTTAGCGAAAATCAGTTTAAAAAGTAGGATTTATTTGACAAGTAAATGATTGAACTTAATAAATGATGCAAATATCGAATTCATTGAAGAACAACAAAAGACTGCAAAATTAACCATCAGATATTATTTAGGTTTCAAAAAGAAAGTCTAACAAGGACTTAGCCAGTTGCTGACAGCATACTGCTAAAGCTCAATGTAAATCCAGTAAGCTTTCTGAATACATCATTAATTTTTGCACGATTGTATTAATGTCAGGTAGTGGTAGGATAATGTAGACAGATTCGTATATGTGTCAAAACTTGCAAGGTTTGAGATGTCATGTTAAATGATAAAAGTGATAAAGAAAGAAAAAGTGGAATAAAGTAAAAAAAGATTTCCATATAATTGAATTAAAATGGGACAGGCACGTGTGGAGCATATCCAAAACATACCAGTATCATGCTAAGCCAGGGAAAACAATTAAAAAGAAATTAAAACAAGACAAACCCACCGCTCTCCCTCGACAGTGTCGTAAAGTCATATGTTTACTGCTAAGTGAAAAAGGAGGTACAATATGTAAAATTAAGAAATGAATGGTTAGATTTGTGGGAAAATAATCTAACGAGTACAATATAATTTTGCATCTAAGAATGCTTCCGCATTCACGTGTTTGACCTTGCATACAATAATCCTTTTCATGGGACTTCTTGATGTACTTAAGATGCCCATAAATGCTTCCGTGTGTATAGTTTAGGAATTTGCATATGCCGATAAGATGCGTCAAGTCTAGCGACACTCAAATATATTAATTTCCCAACAAATCTATGAAACCAAGATGGGAGTACCGACCAGCTTGCAACCAAAAAGCCTTGTATCATCGAGGGAAAACAGTATCATATTGTCTCAAGCAGAGACAACTTGTTTGTTGTAGGTCCTACCAAACTCTTAGTAACAAAGTACTAATGGTGTACTCCTGACCAAAAAGTGTTTTAAGGTGCACTGTAAAGACCAATCTAGACTAGTATAGTGTATAACTTATAAAAGTAGGCCCAAAGATTTTGTTTCAAACTGTAAATAGCTTCCCTGAACCGGTTACACAATTCTCCCCATGAGCAACATACCCTATGGTGGCTCCATGTAAGTGTTGGGTTTCGAGGGTATGAAATGCACAACGGAAATATATGAAAACTCCACAAGATCCATGTGAAACAAACTAATCAAGAGCTACGAAGCACCGATACGCCGAAAACAGGCTCGTACCCGTACCGGCTACGTTTCCGGTACGGGTACGCGTTTGGTACGCCGAAATACGCTTAATATCGTTGTTTTAGGGTTTTGCCGCTCGCTGCACCCACACGCTGCCTCTGCCGGTGCTCAAGTGTTTTAAGGTGCACTGCACAGACCAATCTAGACTAGTATAGTGCATAACTTCTAAAACTAGGCCCAAAGATTTTGTTTCAAACTGTAAATAGCTTCCCTGAACCGGTTACACAATTCTCCCCATGAGCAACATACCCTATGGTGGCTCCATGTAAGTGTTGGGTTTCGAGGGTATGAAATGCACAGCGGAAATATATGAAAACTCCACAAGATCCATGTGAAACAAACTAATCAAGACTCAAGAGTGTCTAAATTATACATGCAACAAAATAGTAAATCTGATTTTGTTTTGGAGGAGTTTATAGAAAACAAATGCAGGCAACAATCCACAACTCTATCAGTACCCACACGAGCGTCAGAAACTCCACTGCAGTCCGTCCAACGACTTCGTGGAAGAAAGATGGTTGCCCATATTTGATGTGAAGTACTAGTTTCATCTCTAATCAAAGATTTCCTTTCTATCTCCTCTTTTTTTTCGTTTCTCTCCGCAATGTGGTTCTTCGAATCCACATAGAAAAACAACACGTAGTTTCTAAAACTGCAGTTTTTTATATTTTACGGAGAGACGGTGTTTCGAAAACACATTAATAGAGGAGTTATGGGCTTTCAGAATTCGTCCTTTCAGTTCCAAACGGAATGGCGCCTTTTTGGTTAAATCCCCGAATTAATAATCCTGAAATTAAATAATTCTAAATTAATTATTATCCATCAATACATTTTGAGTCCTGGGTTAGTCAGACTTATATTAAACTCAACCCGATCATACTTCCTTTTTCAGTACGGTCTTAATGTGCAACCCTATATGTTTATATTACGTTAACAGTGACATTAATCTTTTGATTGCTCCTAGGTCATGGCTCCAACAATAAGTTGCCTCCTAAATATTAGGATAATGTAAAGCATTACTGACATTCATCTGTATAATCTGACACCCTTAGTAACAGAGAGGAGAATAAGAACAAAATTAAATTTGGCAATTGGGAAGAAGGTATCAAAATAGTCAATATCATATATTTGTGTGAATCCAAAAGTTGTGACATCTAGAGTGGCAACATGATCGGTAACGAAGACAACCATATTTATTGTAGTAATACCCTGGAAGGTTTACTCATTCAGCTACAACTTGTGCAAGGTAGAAGGATGCTGCAAACATGACTAGCTTGTTTACTACATTCACACCCCTCACAATCACCCCGATGGCTAGTGACCAAAGCATATTTGTAAATGGTGAGACTAAGTGAAGGAGGGCTTGGTAACGCGGAGGGCTCAAGTGCATAACAAGCTGGGCACCAAGGTATCGTCAATCAATTGGCATTGAACCCTTCAGAGAAATGTTTGTAGGCTGGAGATGAATTTGACAACAAGAAACTCGCTTTGTTCCTACAATACAGTAGGATCTGTGGTGAACTGACAATATTGGAGCAACTTGTTCAAGACTGTTTAGGACCAAGGAAAACTTGTTCAAAGGCATGCCAAATCCAGAGAATTTGGTGATGAAAATAATAGGTAGAGAGCCAATAGCTAAACAAAATGCCCTAAATCATATAGGTGATAACTAGCACATTTAAATTGAAGGCGGTACCAAGACTGGATGATTCTATTTAAGAGAAGAGACCATGACACCATAAGAAGATAATATAAGAGGTTAAGGTAAAACTCAGTTCATAGAGAACAAAAGGAGGGGGAGAGACAATATTGGATAAGGAGAGACGGAGAAATTAGGTATAAATGGTGAGTGATGGGAGATGTTGATGGATGGTGTGGAAAACACGGTAGGAGCATGTGAGGGGAAAGAGATGGATCAGTTGGTGATGGGAGCTCACTTGAGAGCTCTTTATCTAGGAGGTTGGGTGTACAAGCCCCGACCTCAACAACCCGCAACACTGTGGCCGGCCTGGAAATGGGTTGGGATGTAAGGGCGAAGCCTTGATGAAAGCCGCCTGGTGGATTCCAGGTGGGCCCCCTGGTAGATTCCAGGGTGGCAGGCAAATGGATTCCTATCCTGCACCACTAACCCTATATGAATGCAAGCAATCACAACAAATACAAATGATCTACAACCAACCCTAAAATGAAGATATAAGTGCAAGCACAAAACAACACACAATCCAATGAATGAGAAACTCATAATATAAACCTTAACCCTAATGCAAATGCAACACACTTCAACCATGCAGTTTGTTTTGATGCACAATTAATTAAACAACATTAATTTTAAAGTATTGTGCAAACACCACAATTGATCACAACAATATCAACATAAGCAAACAAATAATATTGCAACTAAATGAGGTGCACTAAAATTACAATCGAGGTTACAGAGGTGGGATGTCGAACTCATGTCAGTTTGAGTTTTATATGTCGGATGTCAGATTGCGGGGATATATCGAGGACATTTTAAAATGTCGGATTGTAATATTATATATATATATCATAATATTAACATAATATTTTTCATTTATTAATTAAATGGTAATTATTTCGTCTAATTAAGGCTTCATTTGGCGCGGTGACGGCGGTCGTGAACGTGACGGTCATGAACCATCGTTCGCGAACGCCCGACCTCACCTATAAAATTTCATGCATTTTATGCTCAAAACGAGTTTATTTTCTTGATAGCGGTCATGACCTTTGTCATGCCAAACATACATTCTATGATAATTGCGTTTTGACCAAACTAACAAGAGCAAATAAGCCGCGCCAAACGAAGCCCAAGTGTAAATTAAAATTCAAAGGAGAAAATTAAACTACAAAAAAGTCTAACCGATTTTATAATAAATAAGAAATGTCGCGTATTTTCAATAATGTAATATAACATCGCAAAATCATATTAAAATGAAGCTTTCATCAATGATCATTGATAAGTCTAATCACCCAAGGCTCAACATTAACTTTGCAACATCAAAAATATTATAAATTTATAACGCATCATGTGAAAAAGTAACGATATTCCGATTGTGAAAACACAACGATATTCCATTATTCCAAAATAACCTCCTCTTTTGTCTACTATGATAACACCGAAGATCCATTATTCAATAAGACAAGTTCAATGTAAACTACGATAGCACATAGCCTAGTACCCTATCACAAAAAATTTCATAATTTGTCGCAAAAATAATGTTAAAACTATAGACAAAAATAATGTTAAAAACTCACAGTGCCGACTGTCGAGGGGATGAGCCGCAAAGGATGAGATGAGAGCAAGAAATGTGTCAAGAACCAGTGCCGAGAAGAAGAAACTGCAAACGACAATGTAGAACTAGAGAAACCGAAAGAGATGAGAGAACCATCAGAGAACCACCGTAGAACCAAAACCCAAATGCAAGAATCACCAAAGAACCAGCGCCTAGAGAGGTAGAGAATCACGAGAGAACAACAAGGGAAGGAAGCAGAGTCGAAATCACAATTGACAAATTAGGGCAAGCCGCAGACGTGAAATGAGGTGGAGTCGAAGGAGCGGCAAAAGAAATAATGTTATAACAATTATAACATTAAATAAAAAGTATATAAAACAAAAACATGAGCGCAATATCGGTGCAACATTTGCCCGAAATAGCAGTTTCGCACGCAATAATAGAAAATGCCAGAAATGTCAAATGTGGCGAAAACGTGTCGATTCCTCCTCAAACTGATATGTCGGCCGATACCTACAAGCTTGATTAAAATACAGGTCGAATAAATAATATGCATCTAAATAAAGAGCTTAGCCAAAACTAACGAGAGTCAAATATGTTATAGTACCTGTACATTGTGAGAAATGAAAACTTAAATGCAAAATCACCAAGAAATTGACCTCAATCGTGGAGAATGTGGTAGGAGAGTCTGGGATGGCTGTAGGAGTGATGTGAGGGATCAATTATGCGGTTAAACGAGAAAATATTATACAGAATCGTTAATGCCCGTGATTGGGGCTTAGGAAATTTAAGGTTTACAGATTTAGGTTTTGGTGGAGGTTGTGGCAATGGGAGGTGGGGAAGGCTCGGTAATGGTCCGGGAAGGAGAGGGTGTAACATCCTGAATCCGATGAGAGCGGTCTGATAGGGGCGGGGAGTGCTTTAGGGGCAGTGAAGCCCAGACAAAGTTCTCCTGACATGCTTCTAGTATGATAGACTCCTAGGCTAAAGGAGATGCATGAATGAACCAGATCTCAAATCAAAATTGGAGAAAAAGTTACTGGGCTTAAGTAATAATTCGAATCCATAAATATCATAGGCGCCTTTTTGGAGCAACTGGTGGAGCTGTGTTGGAAACTCCAAGGTTAAGCATGCTCCGGTGGGAGTAGTCTTGTGATGGGTGATCTCCTGGGAAGTGCTCGTAAGCCACCTGTGGAAAAGGGCAAAACCATGCGATTCAGCTCAGTATGAGCTGCGATGAACCAAAGCGGACACTACTTCTAATATTGTGAGGGTTGGGTCATTACAATGGTATCAAAGCCAGACCTCCTACAGTATGATGTGTAGTTCGGGGATGAATCACACGGAAGCCGGTGGGCCTGTAACATCCTAAATCCGATGAGGGCGGGGAGTGCATTGGGGGCAGTGAAGCCCAAGCAAAATAGCTCCTGAATGCTTCTAGGATGGTAGGCTTCTAGGTGAAAGAAGGTGCAAGAATGAATCAGATCTCAAATCTGAATTGGAGGAAAGTTGTTGGGCTTAAGTAAGAATTCAAATTCATAAATAAGTAAGAACTCCGAGGTTAAGCATGCTCCAGTGGAAGTAGTCCTGAGATGGGTGACCTCCTGGAAAGTGCTCGTAAGCCACCCATGGAAAAAGGCAAAATCGTGCGGTTCAGATCAGTATGAGCTAGGATGAACCAAAGCGAACAATACTTCTGATATTGTGAGGGTTGGGTCGTTATAGAAGGAGTGGCTGGTAATATTACTGAACGACTTGTGGGTAAATACAGAGGGAGTGCAAGAGGAAATAGTGGGTGTAAATGTGGGAATAGGTGGATCGTGGTGGGGGTGTGAGGAGGGGGGGGGGTGCGGGTGCTCGACAGGGCTTGGAGGGACTGTTGTCAGAAAGGAGGAGGCTGGTTGGACTTTTGGGTTGGGGGGGGGGGGGGTCTCTAGAGGTAAATCGAGAGCTGGACGGTGGATAGACGAGGTTCCAATCGGTTGGAGTTCTAGGCGACGGAAAAGGAAGTTGGGTTGGGACTGATTGTAGTGGGGAAACCGACATCGAGTAAAGCAGGGGACAACCAGAGAAGGAAGGAGAGGACTTATAAGAGGTTGTGGGGGAGGTGGAGAGCGACGACGAAGTGACGGTTTCTTTACGATGTCACACTATGGAGGACTGGAGTTGGCACCGACAAGATCGAATGGGCTTCTTTCTGCAAAAAAATTGTTGAGCTATCGATCCCCTGATTTGTAACCTACCAGGGATATAAATAGGAAGGTTTTATGTTAAGTGCATTTGAAGTCCCTATTCGTCCAATTCTAGTCCTCAAAATAAAGAAATGCATAAAAAAATACATTAAAAAAAAAAGAAAAATCGAGCGGATTGCAATCCAGGGCTCCGATTGTGCGTTTGACTATCCAAAAATATCGATAACGAAAAATCACTCAATGAGATACGATCGATCTCCATCACAACCTCATCTTAACTCTTACTGTAAAAAAGCTGAAAATACAAACATGTATGATAGATATGATGGAGAGGGAGAATACTCGAGAACTTTACAAACCACTCAAACTTCTAAGCCAAGATTTTAAAAGCTTAAACGAGAACTAAACTTTAAACTTGAGTACAACATCTTCATCCTGAATTTGGACGACAACAAATGAGACGGTCTTTTCCATTTATAAGCATCAAGAAATTTTCCTCCAAAACCAAGACTAGAGATTACTCCACACAGTAGACTCTCTACACACTTTTATATTCTTCTTGTGGCTATTTACAAGTCTCTTGACCTATCTTCAACATTCAAAGCTTTTACACACTACTCTGGAAAATTCTATAGTCTAGAACAACCCAGGCATCCCAAAAACATCCCCCATGCAAAAATGACTTCACATCCTTCTAAAACTTCCTCACATGCCTAGTGTTCTCTAGAAGACTTTATACTTTCCCATAATATCTTGTTTATGCTAGTCTACTGTTAGTCATGCATGCGACACATGATATTTTGCACCCTACTATATAAAGGAGGGTAGAGCTAGTTATATGAGAACCTTTGGAGTCCTAGTTTTGTATCTCTCTTGGGAGAGGGCTCTTTGAGGGAACCAACCCTCAAGAGCATGGCGCAAGTATACTTCACAATTGCATTCCTCTTATATTATATTGCATTCTGATTTCATGTGTACCAATTTGGTCTGACACGCCGCCTAGATCCAAAATTCTTCCGCGCCTCACGTACCCATTATCCAACGTTGGCACCCCTCCTTCCAATTCTATCAATTTTCAGCTTCCTCCGCCGGCATCGTCACTGTCGAAGTAACGATTATGCCTGATAGTGATTTCAACTTCATCTGTTGGCATCGTCATGTTGAAGCAGCGATTACGCCCGGTCTAGCTATTTTCAGCTTCCACCATTGGCTTTTTCCTCACTCACATGCTCAAAGTAGCAACAACCATGGTCCATCAATTTTCAGCTTCCTCTATCCACTTCTTCCTCACTCACGCATTTCGTCAGCGGTAGATAGCGACTGATCTAATGATATTGCCCGATCTAGCGCCCTCTTCTTACTCAGCTCCAATCTAGCTCGCCTCTTGTCGGCTAGCTCACGCCATGCAGCGTCGTGACAAGTAGGCGCTTCTCACCGTTGTTTCTCAGATGCGTGGTCGGCTTGCCGTCGCTCCCATTCAATCTTCTATGCAATAATTTCTTCCTCGTCCCGCCATCTTCTCGTGTTGCGCTCCGCAACCTAGGGTACTTTTGAAGTGAATGCCCTTGACACGCGGTATAGCTAAGCGTTTCAATGAGGTGGAGCATTTCTTGGGTATTATGTCCTCCCGCATGGAGGTGGTGGAATCAGCCCCTATCTGATATCCACTAAATCCTCCATCATGGACACACAACAATTAACAAAGCCCCACTTCATGTACAACAACCAATTTTGCAGTTGACGAGCTGACAAGCATCAGTTGCTCGACGATCCATATGCAAGTGCTTCCCCGTCACTGGTTCCCTCGCACACGACACCTCGACGGATTGACTTGCCCCTGATCGAGAGTTCTAACCTACTCGGTTGAATCACCCGTGCTGAAAATCATTTGAATTACATATCTCTCTGGAAGCCAAAAAAGTTTCTCACAATGATTTACATGGAAAGGTTCGTCTTTTATTAGATGAGTTGACTCTAACAATCTATGCCGCACATGACGTAGGGCATGCTCAAGGAAAAACTCATTTTGTGCTACGACACACGCCACCCAGGGAACTCCTTCGAGCGTCTTTGCATTGTGCAGCAAGTCAAACTTGGTGCAGACATATGTCGAAGATTTTGTGGAGCTAGCGCATCATGGTCCAGGCTTATCCATGACCCATTACCTCAGACACTTCATGCATTGATTGCAACTGCACATCCGCGTTGGCTAAAGGAGCCTAAACCCGTCGATGCTCTTTGTGGCCATCCAACAAGCCTTCTTTATGGAAGTGGAATTTTACACGACACTGGGAGACCCCAGTCATTACAACATGTCAGCCTCCTAATCATGATCACACATCGGCTCATCCAAATAGTCCCACGTCCTATCCTGGCACCACCCCTCTATAGGCCCCGACGACATCCCCTCTCCAGCATTCGTCTCCAGTTCCACCACCCAAGCCGAATCCTCTAACACACCGCCTCTCACACCAGGATTACATCGACTTACGCCATACAGAACTGTCCCTATAACGAGTTGTGCTTGCTTCTCAAGGTCGAAGACGACCACATTACAATTGCTAATTTTAAACCCTGGAGCTCGGGGATGCCATCATCGCTACTCAACCTTGAGGACAAGGTCGATTTTGAAGAATGGAGGGTTGACGTTTATGTTGGTCTATATCTTGTACCCATACTATATAAAAGGGTGTAGGGCTAGTTATACGAACATCTCTGAAGTCTTAGTCTTAAATCTCTCTTGAAAAAGGACTCTTCGAGGGAACCGACCCTTAAGAGTGTAACACGAATATAACTTGTGATTGTATCCTGTGTTATCAAAGGCACAAGGCACACCGAGGCGCAAAGGGGTCCTGGAGCCTAGGCGCAAGGCGCGGGCGCGCGCCTGAGGCACGTGAGGCGCAAAAATGAATTGGGTGCCCAATTCACTGAAAATCAGCACATTGGGCACCCAATTCACTGAAAATTAGCTAATTGGGCACCCAAATCACTGAAAATCAGTTAATTTGGAATCCAATTCATTGATTTTCAATGAATTGGGTGCCCAATTCGCTGATTATCCAATTCAGTGATTTTCAGTGAATTTGACACTCAATTCACTGAAAATCGGTGAATTGGATGCCCAAGTGCGCCTAGGTGTGTCTCGGGTGCGTCTGAGATCATGTTTTTGCCCCCTCCCAAAAAAACAGGTTGAAGAATACAGCTTGAAAAGCCCAGGCGCCTTTGGTTCGCCCGGGAGTCGGTAAGGCGCGCGCCTAGGCGTGCCTGAGGCACGTCGCCCGCCTCTGCCTTGCAGAGGCGCTGGCCGGTGCGACTGGTGCGCCCGACGCCTCAGGCGCGCGCCTTGATAACGTAGATTGTATCCATCTTATATTATACCGCATTTTGATCACATGCGTACCAAACTCCATGTCCTTCTAGAAACTCTTCACACGCTCAGAGTTCTGTAGAAGTTTTTATACTTTGCCACAATACTCTTATGGTCCGTTCGTTTGGTCGAAATTGGGAGGAAGGAATTGGAATTGGCTCGCCAATTCCAATTCTGCTGTTCGGTGTGCCTTTTTTTCGGGCGAAATTGGAATTCGGCTGAATTCCATAGGAATTCAATTTTGCCTAGAGTTCTCCACCTCGAATTCTTACCTCCCGAGCTATTCTTTCCCAATTCCATTCTCGCATTTTTCGCCCGGGCGCGCATATTTGGCCCGAGCGCGCATTTTTCACCCGCACGCACATTTTTTGCCCGGGCGCTCATTTTTCGCCGGTGCGCGCATTTTTGTCGGTGCGCGCATTTTTTCGTCCGGGCACGCATTTTTCGCCCGGGCGCGCATTTTTCCTCCGGATGCGCATTTTTCGCCCGGAAGCGCATTTTTCGCCCGAACGCCCATTTTTTCGGCCGGGCGCTCATTTATCTCCCGGATGAGTATTTTTCGCGGGGAGCGCATTTTTCTCTCAAACGCCCATTTTTCGCCCGGGCGAGTATTTTTCGCCCAAACACCCATTTTTCGCCCGGGCTCGCATTTTTTCGCCAAGGCGCGCATTTTTGACCGGGCGCACATTTTTCGCCCGGGCGCTCATTTTTCGCCAGTGCGCGCATTTTTGTCGGTGCGCGCCTTTTTCGTCCGGGCGCGCATTTTTCGCCCGGAAGCTCATTTTTCGCCCGGAAGCGCATTTTTTGCTCGGGCGCGCATTTTTCGCCCGTGCGCTCATTTTTGTCGGTGCGCGCATTTTTCGTCCGGGCGCGCATTTTTCGCCTGAGCGCGCATTTTTCGCCCGGAAGCGCATTTTTCGCCCGAACGCTCATTTTTCTCTCGGACAAGCATTTTTCGCCCAAACACCCATTTTCGCCCGAGCTCACATTTTTTCGACCAGGCGCGCATTTTTTGCCTGGGCGCACATTTTTCGCCCGGGCGCGCATTTTTTGCCCGGACGCGCATTTTTTGTCCGGGCGAGAATTTTTCTCCAGTGAGCTCTTTTTTCTCTCGGGCGCGCATTTTTCGCTAGCGCGCTCGAGACGAAAAATGCGCACCCGGGAGAAAAAAGAGCGCTCGGGCAAAAAATGCATGCGCGCGCGAAAAATGTGCGCCCTAGAGATAAATTCGCGCCCGGGAAGAAAATGCGAGCGTGGGCGAAAAAATACGCGCCCGCGCGAAAAAATGCGCGCCCGCGCGAAAAATGCGCGCTTGCGCGGAAAATGCGCGCCCGCGCGGAAAATGCGCGCTTGGGCAAAAATTGCGCGACCAGTCGAAAAAAGCGCGCCCGGGCGAAAAAATGCGCGCCCGAGCGAAAAATGCGCGACCGGAAAAAAATTACGCGACCGAGTGAAAAATTCTTGAGCAAAAGAATTGTCAATTCCAATTCCTTTTTGAATGCAGCCAAACAACAGAATTGAAATTGTCTCAATTCTGATTCCCATGAGATTTGAAATTGGGACAATTCCAATTCCCATCCCCCAATTCCGTCCAAACGAACGGACCCTTAGTTTATTTAATACTAGAACACTCTAGAAATTTCTACACACACACACACGTAGACACAACCATATAACTATGGAAGCTCCCACAAAACTCTAGAAATTTCAATATGACACAAAGTATTACTAGAATACTACACTTTACCTTTGAATATTTTCATGCCTCCATCATGAGTTGTCTCAAGAACCTTTGGTGATATTTAGGAATTCCCTTCATGATTTTGGAGACTTCTTTCTTAGCTATGTAATGGACACGCCATGCACTTCTGGAACATGCCATTGTTACACGTTGTCTGTGCAGATCGCGACTATCCTCTGTGCTTTGAGCATGCAATGCTTTTGTCACTTCCATGTGATGCCAAGTTGCGAGACAGACCCATGACCCATCATCTATGCACATGAAAGTACCCCGTAATGTGCTAAGAATGTGGCATAGCTCTGCATCTCGTGCCAGAATCCAACATTTGATCATGCAATACCTTTGTTGCAACAACATCCTATTCATCGCTTGTCAAATGCCTTGAAAGCATCATGGTTGTACCATAGACCTGCAACCTTCATCATTATGCTTGTCTTGATCATACAACGCCCTCGTTATTGTCATGCCATGTTAATTATCAGATTCACCGAACTTGTGCCAAAGACTTAGAGACCATGATAATATCATCTACTCCACACGATGGAACCCGCTCTCCCAACACTGCAAATACCCATGGCTTACATCATCTCTTTAACATCCCTTAGTGGCATCACAAACCTAAGACAGGTATGTCCTCTTCTGATGATCATTGTCCTCAGGTTTCTCCTTGATTTAACCACAAACTGCTCGATATAACCTCAATAAAGGATCCGTTCGTTTGGACGCAATGGCGATAAAGGATCCATATGGCCGACCCCACTATGGTGGGATAAAGGCTTGAGTGTTGTTGTTGTTGTAATGGATAGTCTCAATTAGTTAGACTATGATTAAAGATAGGGCGCAATGGCGACAAAGGATCCATATAGCTGACCCCACTATGGTGGGATAAAAGGCTTGAGTGTTGTTGTTGTTGTTGTTGTAATGGAATGTTTCATCATCAATAACGCATATTCCCAACTCTTCAGGGTCAAAGTTTATCAATATCATTTTCGACTCATTTAGGTAAAGTGTTGCCTCGGGTGTTAAACCTAAACTATACAAAAGATCTCGAAGAACCTTCGCATATGTTTTCATTGGTCTACACTTTCCCCTAACTAATCTTTCTACACTAACTCTGTCAACTTTAATTAGTGCATTTTAAACTTTGTTGTACAAACCACTTAAATCAAGTGTCTACTATCTTAGCTTCGATATATGTTAACTTACGGTTTCTCTAATATAATCATTCCTTACATTATAGTTTTCTAGTTTTGCCATACAATCATCTTAGCATTCTCTTTTTTTTCAGTCAACACAGATATTAATGATTTTTACTACCCGACACTTAGATTCATACAATGTTATCAAATTTTCTAACACTTACCTTTAAATCTCCATTGTATCTTGTTGGGAAAAACACACTTTGATTTATCTTATAAATTATATACAAGTGATTCCATTATCTAGGATGTATTACTTGCGTCGAATAGAATTCGACGCAACTTCGACTGAAAGTCCACGCAACTTCGATTGAAAGTCGACGCAACTTCGATTGAAAGTCGACGCAACTTCGACTGAAAGTCGACGCAACTTTGACTTTAAGTCGAAGCAACTTCGAATACAAGTAGAAGTAACTCAGACTGTTAGTCGTAGAATCAAGTGAAGTCGACGCAACGTCGAAATATACTCGACGCAGAAGAAGAGCCAGTTAAAGCAATATCAGAAGTAGACGCAACTTCGACTTGAATTCGACGCAGAAGATGAAGTTCAAAGTCCAAGTCTTCAACTCGACGGATACGTCGATAAGGATTCGACGCAACGTCGATATCTGAGTTTATAGAATGTTGAGAAGGAATTCGAAGCAGCTTCCATTATAACTCAGAGGTGCGTTGATGAGTCCCATTTATATACACATTTATGGGCTCATCTGGGCCGATTATCTAGTCTGCGCACTACACTTTAGGCATGTTTTCATTCATATTCGTCATTCCATGCTAAGTGCACTCTTAGGCCTGTTTTGGTGTGCATTTGCGCTCCTTGTCATTGGGGGTGAGCACATGGTGCTCCCCAATCCTTTTTCTGTGTTTGATTAGTGCTGGAGGTATAATCCCAGCTGGTTTGCTGTGCTTACAGATGTTTGGATCATCTCCTTTTGCCCAGAATTCATGAGTGTGCATATCGCACGGTCGTGCATTTTCTTGACGCACGGATGGCTGCGGTCGTGCGCTTTCATCTGGGGAGAAAACCGGTGATCTGAATTTGATCGTGTGTTTTACGCACGGGCGGATTCGCCCGTGCGCGAAGGAATCGCACGATCACCCTGTTTAGCCTTGTTTTTAGCCAATCTGAATTTGTCCGTGCGTCTCTACGCACGGGCGGGTTTGCCCGTGCGTGAGTAAAACGCACGGGCGCTGCTGCTTCTTCCTCAAGCCATTTTAATCGTTAAATAACGCACGGGCAGCGCACGGTCGTGCGTTCGCCCGTGCGTGACTAAAATTCTGTCTGTTTAGTATTTAAAGCAGGAAATCTGTTTCTTGGAGAGACGACCGGGGAGGACGATTCCCCTCGCGGGAAAAGCCAGAGAAGCCCGCCATTTTTACTCCTTCCACCCTAGGAGACCACATCCAGTGATCTCCTCCACCATACTTCCATCCCGGATCGTTTGCAAGCTTTCTCCACCACGAGTTCAAGCATTCTTCATCTTGGAGACCATAGAAGTGCTGTAGATCGCTGGAGAAGTGACAGCCTCCTTCGAGTCCGCACACCATCTGAGGGCCGAGCCCGACAACCTCTCATTCCGGCCGAGAACCCAGGATACAGTGGCATCTTCTATTGGGTCCTTTCTAAACCTTGAGCTTGTGCTTCTCTTAGTGTTGTTGTAATGAACTCTTGTTAGATTTATGTTATAGATCCTTGTTTGATGTTCATATGCAATGATGCTATGATTGTGAGAATCACTTTGCTTTTCGTTGTGATATTCTGAGTTGTTTGCGTGTGAGCCATCTAGCAATTGCTAGTGGTGATGTCGACGAAGAGGTGAATACAACCCTCACAAAACCCAGCTTTGTGGCCATTTCTCCCGCTTACCGAAGCGCGGCATCGCGACCGCTGCACTCACCCCCACTTTGCGAAGCGGTGCTTTCGACCCGCATCTCTCTTATTTCTGCAATAGCTTAGGACACCAATCACAACGCCCTTTGCTCTTACTTTCTTCGCCCGCGTAACAATTGACTCACAACGCAATTCATTCACCATATCCTGCATTCCTCAAGAGATCGACATTCGGGAAAACTATTCCCATAATTATTACTTGACAGCGACCGGTGCACTTGCCGAACACGCATCATGCGTCGATTAGAAGAAAAATGAATTCGACGATACGTCGAATACAGACAGAAATCGAACATTTTCTGCTGTCTTTTCTGGTGCTTTTTCAGAAGGTATCCAAGGATGTAATTTGAATTCTAACGGATCGTTTATTGCCAAGAATGGAATGAAGTACTCCAGAGAGACAACAAAAATATTCTTGGAAGTTATTCAAATTCAGAGTGACGGGTTGTGAACAGAAATGGAATGAGACATTTATTATCCAGTGAACATTCCTTCTAAGTACAGAACAGAAGATGAAACAAATTCAAATACTATTCGGCAGAGAATAAGTATACAGAGAGAGGAAGACAATAACATACATCAAGCTATTCTATTATGTGCTCCCCTCTCCTCAAGCTCTAACACAGACAGAACAAGAGAATATCTCTGTACAAGAAAAACAAAAAGGCCACTGCTTCTTCTTCTTCTTCTTCTCTTACAACAGGAAACCATCAATCACAGGATCATAAGCTCATAACCCTTGCATTCTTTTCTACCTCAAGCAAAGGTTCATTCTAAACAGATCCTGAAGAACACCAAGTGACAGAATCCTCAGTGATAGCTGCAGAAGGATTCAAACAGAAGAAACATCCTCACTACTTCTTCTTCTTCTTATCTCTCTGTCTTATTGTAACTTGAGTAAAGAATTTTTAGAATCCCTCTCCAAAGGATTCAGTGGTTCAAGATCTCCTTATCAAAAGATCTAGATTGGTTCTAAGAAGCCATTATATTCTGTGCTCCCCTCTCCTCAAGATCTAACACAGACAGAACAAGAGAATATCTCTGTACAAGAAAAACAAAAAGGCCACTGCTTCTTCTTCTTCTTCTCTTACAGCAGGAAACCATCAATCACAGGATCATAAGCTCATAACACTTGCATTCTTTTCTACCTCAAGCAAGGGTTCATTCTAAACAGATCCTGAAGAACACCAAGTGACAGCATCCTCAGTGATAGCTGCAGAAGGATTCAAACAGAAGAAACATCCTCACTACTTCTTCTTATCTCTCTGTCTTATTGTAACTTGAGTAAAGAATTTTTAGAATCCCTCTCCAAAAGATTCAGTGGTTCAATATCTCCTTATCAAAAGATCTAGATTGATTTTAAGAGTCTCCTTATCAAAAGACTCAGTCCTTGGTTCTAAGAATCTCCTTACCAAAAGACTCAGTAGTTGATTCTAAGAGTTTCCTTATCAAAAGACTCAGTGGTTCTAAGAGTCTCCTTATCAAAAGACTCAGACACTGGATAATGTATTCCTACCAAGGTGGTAGAAGAGTGAATGTACCCATATTTTGGGGAACCATATAGTTCGTCTTCTGTGTTGTGATTTTCTGTGTTGTCCCCTTTAATATTTCTGCATTCTGTGTTTAATTTATTCTGTGTTGGTTTTCTGATTGCATAGTTATTAAAAGTTTTTATTGTGTGTGCATATTTAGTGTAAAAGATTTAAAACTCTATTCACCCCCCTCTAGAGAATACTCAGAGGTCATACTGTGCACTTTCATGTCTCATACGTCAGAGTACTTCTCTACTTAACCACCAAGTCTTAACTCCTGAGGCATTTCGCCCATGACAAAAATTATTTAGGCACATGTTTTAATCTTATTATAAATCTGTGTTATATAACTTGTTAAGTGTTTTTTATACATAAGGGTTTTTGAATTATAAAGTTAAAAGTATTTGTAAGTTGTTAGATATGAGCTTCAGTAAATTGAATCGTATTTAGTTTACTTTTCACACTTTACACAATATATATACATTAGCAGTCACTTTGATAACCATGATTTGAAGTATGTAATCATGATTAAGCATAGAATGTCCTAAGAACATGCTGGTCGCTTAACTCATAGCAAAATGGTTGGACTTATTTACCTTATTTGCCCATACTAGTCCACATGCATTGCACAAGGTTCTTGGACCATCAGGACCACGCCGCATCATTGGTGTAGACTTGGCACTAATTGCACAATTATGGCATCTAAATTCCAAAAAGAGAACAGCCAGTTAACAGGCAGAATAAAACAAGCTATAGCAAATAACACCACAGGCTCAAAATGAATAAACTCAACCGTGGTTCTTATACAGGATGCAAAAGGATGGAAAGGGAGAGAAAAAAATCCGGACATAAAAAAATGATCAGGAAACAATAGTAAATCATGACTAAATAAGTGATATAAAGCTATTTCAAAGCTAAAATATAAATGCTTATTGGGTCTCTGCAAGTTCCCATTTCTTCATTAAGTGTGTGCATGACACTGCAAGATGAATGCTGATCTCAACACGACTATGATGCACAGTAGAAACCAAAAAGCGAGCACCCAAGCAAGTCTGGGGATGGTAGGTTGTGGAAACTCTATGAGTAACCCCATGTTTCTTTAAGATCATCTCAAATTGCGTATTGTAAATATGACTTCCCAGTCACTAATAATCATGCGAGGTATTCCAACTCATTTATATGATTATTTTATTTATCTTCAAAAATTACTAGGTGCAAACCGAAAAACCATTGTGGGGCTTGCTCCCGTCGCTGCTCATATTGCACTCCTCACTCCCGTCATTGCTCGTTCTCCCTTCCCCTCCACCCTTGGATCTGGATGGCCGTGACGGGCTGCCGAATTCTCGGGCGACGGACGACTGATCTTCGGTCATAGGATGTGTCAGGGGACTATCGGGGAGTGCGCTTGAGTCGACCCGGAGAATCCTGGATACCTCCGGCTACATCAGCTACGAAGCGCTGAAAAGAGGAAGAGTGTCGTGCACTCGTCGCAACGCCTCGTATTACAACTATCGTCCCGGCGGGGAGACCAATCCCTATTCTCGTGGATGTTGTGTTATTACCCGATGCAGGAGTTAGCGACCCATTTACCCCCTTCTATGATTGTCTCTCATTTACATCTCCCCCACTGCATTTACCGAACTAATTGATTTACATCGATTTGTCGTCTTTCATGACTTGAATTTTATGTAATTGTTGTTGTCTTGTGATACACACACAAGGGGTATTTAGTCATGTAGACTGTCCTGTAGTGGGACCTCCATCTATATAAGGAGACCCTTAGGGAGTTATGTTTTATCTTTGGAGTCTTTGTGTCTTCGGATCTCTTGGAGAGTGGAGGAGAACCCAACCTCCGGATGCTTGACAAGAGTTATCTCTTGATTGTATCTTTATGTTTGTTTAATGCAATGCAAGTTCCATGTTCTCGCTCTTGATACGACTAAGGCATATCAACTGGTCCGACTTGCCGCTCTTTTAGGGTTTCCACTGAAACCCTAATAGGACCTGATTCCTGTTCCGGTCCGCTCCCGCTCGATCCTTCGTTGCCAGCGCCGGTCGATTCACCCGATCCTTCGTTTGCCAGCGCCACTTGATCCGCCGATACTGTCTGACACGATATCGACTCGCGCTTTCGCTGACTGCGCCTCTTCGCTTATGCGACCCCAATCCAACACGTGCTTCTTCACGCCTGGTCGTTTCTCTCCCGCAGCCCCGACTCACGGTAGCTCCACGCGCCCCCGACACAGACCTCTCTCCGCCTCTTTTTCCTCCCTCCAGCATCCGCATCCTACGTTTCCAGCGGTCATGCGCCTACTCCATCACTCCAGCGCCATCGTCAGCCCTGCATTGGTCTTGCATCGGCTTCCCGACGTCTCTGTCCGCCTCCGGTCGGTCTCCCGACGTTCCGTCACCTTCCAGCGGCCCTCCAGCTCTCTTTCCCGCATTCTGGAGGCCCTCCTGCGGCTTCTGCAGCGTTCCGGCGACCACTCCTCATCCCCTCCTCCTTCCTGCAACTCCTGCAGCATTCCGACAACCCTCCTACGGCTCCCACAACATTCCGATAGCCCTCCCGCGGCTCCTCCTACATTCCGGCGGCCCACCAGAGCCTCCTGCCGCTTTCTGTCGGCCCTCACCCCCTTTTCCCACCATGGCTCTCCTTTCAGACTCGGTGCGTGCTCGCTTTGATCGAATTAACGTTGTCCTAGATAATCTCCTTGTCATGGCGCTTCAAATTCGTCGTCGGTTTCTTCCACATGCCCCCTTACAACCCCTGCCCGCCTCTCCACTTCCCGACACCCCCTTTGTTCTCCCACTGCCGACCGCGACCCCCCCATACCTCCCCGTCTTCTAATTTGCACCGGTTGCCCTCCAATTTGCTCGCCTTCTGACAAGCCCGTGACAGATGCTCCACCTGGCGACTCACCATCTTTTCACACAGAGCCACATGCTTTTTTTGCTCACCGCCGTTTCTTGGAGATACCTGCCCGCCTGTCAGCTCTCTTATCTCCCGACTCATCTTTTCCCACATCTCTTGAGCTCACTGTTACCATATCCTCACATCTTGTCACTCTCCCACTTCGACCAACCTTCCCATCAGGTTTCCTTCCAAGTCATCACTACCTACTCCTCATCGACCTAATGTCTGGCCCTACGACTCTTATTCAAAACCTGAATGAGTTTCCCCCATCAGTCTTCATAAGCATATGGCCTCCAACCGTGGCCCTGGCCCAGCTGGCGTGTTCATCGCTCTTCCTTGAGGATGAGCTATTTTGCAGGCATGACAGTGCTTCACCTCTCAGGCAGTCTCATGCCGAGTTCTACGCCCGTTTCGATCACCTGTACCACAGCGTTGCAGAAACTGGCCCGCCACGATGCCTCTGCGCTTCTGATGTTTTACCTGGTCCACCCACCAGAGGAGCCGCTCGAGTCTCGCTAACGCGCCAATGAGACCTTTCCTGGCTCGACCTTGAAGACAAGGTCGTTTTTCAAGACGCGTGTGTTGATATGCACGCGAGGGGTATTTAGTCATGTAGTCTTTGTCCTGTAGTGGGACCTCCATCTATATAAGGATCCCCTTAGGGAGTTATGTTTTATCTTTGGAGTCCGTGTCTTTGGCTCTCTTGGAGAGTGGAGTGTCAAAGAGAACCTAGCCTCCGGATGCTTACCAAGAGTTATCTCATGATTGTATCTTTATGTTTGTTTAATGCAGCGCAAGTTCCCTGTTCTCGTTCTTGATATGACTAAGGCGTATCATCTTGTCTTTTGATTAGAAAAATAAGATGGTTCTTCTGATGGTTTAATCTCTGGATTTATGCTGAAATTCTTTGATTTCTCGAATCATTGATCCTTTTAAATAAGAGAGCAGCAGTTCTAACATGTAGGAAGAACATTTTATCTTAGTATTTAAAATTTTAGATCTGGGTTTTACTCTCTTATTCAATATTTCTAGGGTTCGTCATGGAAGACATGGCCATGATTTGGGGAAACTATATACGGCTTCCTACAGAGTGGGAGTTGGTCTTGATGGACAACAAGTCAAATTTGTCCATCGATGAGTTTCGGGAGTGTGACGGCCCGTTTCTCCGGCACGAGGAGGAACGTGGGGCGGCTGGAGGCAAAATAGTAGGAGCGGAGCCATCGGAAGTTGGCGGCATATGCAGGGACGGGAGCAGGAGAGGCCGGTCTGCACTTAACACGTTGGTATGCATGTAATTTTTTTTGTTTGCACATAGCTGTGGTTTGCACGTAGCTAAAATTGGTTTGCACATAATTACTCATAACAAATTGACATGCTGAAAATATTTTTCTTCCATTGACCATTAAATTGTAAATACAAAGTACACTGAAGAGAATTACTCTGCTGCAGATGGGGGCTGTTTATTTACTGAGCCCCAATGCTGATTGGCATCCCAAACAGTAACATCAGTTGTTGCATCTTCGGGTTTTGATTTTGAAGAGATGAACTGGCCCCTACTACGCTGCATCCTGTAATAGATGCAAAATATAAACACTAAAAATAATACTATAAGTACTAAAAATCTAAAATACAATAAAGTACTAATACTGAAAAAAGTTACATGATGAAGACAAGTTCATTGTCACCATATCCACAGGTGTTAGTAAACTTTAACTTCAGCACAAGCAGGCGTATTGTATCAAATAAAGATAAGCATGATCACCTGCATCTCTATGAAGTGACACCTAAAATTCAAATCATCATGATGATCATCATCATTAACCATTTCAACTATTTCGGGCTAGCTTTATAAATGATCATTTTCATCCGTTCTTGTCGAGTGTTGCACCAAATGTTATACCAAAAGTATGTGACTCATCTTGAAACTTCTCCATCCATGTACCTTGTGTGTACCCCTTCTCCAACCTAATTCTTTGCCTAATTGTTGCATTTATAAATTTCATTTGGCATGACCATACTACACTAGTCCATTTTCGCTCATCAATCTTCAATATATCTCACTCCTTTTAATATAATCATATTCAATAAATTATATTTTTATTATTGTCATAATTTGTTGCGGCGGAGGAGAACGACTCGACGAGCGAAGACACCGTCACTACTTGGCGGGTTTATTCTCGGAGGCTAAAGACGACGAACATGACAAATTGAGGGTGCGACGCCTCTGTTATCTCTTTAGTTTTATTTACTGTTTTGCCACTTTATGGGGAGTATATATCTCCCCATCTTGTATCTTTATTGCTCATCTTGGAAGTTTGGACTTCGTGTTGGAGTCTAGGGCTGACAAGAGGTATCCTCTTGGATATTTTGTCAAGTAAAATTCAGATTTCTTCTCCACCGAACCCTAAGGGATATCAATTTGGTCCGACCTTCCGTTTTCCGTCGGCACCGTCCGCCCTTTCCGTCCGCTCCTCACCACCTGACGCCTCCGCCGTTTCGCCGCCCCTCCACTCGAGCCATGTCTGAGCAATGCCTTGATGCTGTCGAGCAACGCCTTGAGGAGCAGGTGATGCAGGACGACGCGTAGGGTTTGCGCGCCTATCGGCTATTTCTAGGAAACCCTAAATGTATGCAATTTAAAAAAATTGAAATTTGAGCGGGCGTGCACGAACTTTAAGAAATTAAGCAACTAGATTTTTGTAAAGCATAAAATTACTATTTTTGTCTAAAATGGAATTTCTTGAAAAAATTGTTCAATTCTAAATTCGGGAAAGGAAGTCGCAACTTTCGTTCCGTTCCCCTTGTTGAAGCAAATGGAAATCGTGAACTCCAAATACGTTTCCGTTTGGAGTTTTCGACGTAGCGTTCGCTGACAAAATCCCGGGCGAAAACCCACGATGAATCTAATAACCTAAGAGAACATGTAGACGCACACAAAGGAAGAGAGAGACAAGTTACCCACGGAAAGAGACGTCTTTCCGCAATCGAAGTCGACGGCGATCCCGCGAGGAATTTCCTCGTCACCTTCGATCTCCCACTCCGAGGTCGACCGCTATCGCACACGGGCACCCAGGAGAATTCTTACACTAAGTGGTTCCACGGAATCTCAATCACTCACTAGTGTACGGAAGCCACAAACTAAACAATCTAACTTCACTCACTTTCTTACCGGTGGTTCCAACGAAATCTCAAATCTAAGTGGGATGGGAGACAGAAATTCTCCCTTTAAACTCACAGCAGCCACAAGCCTAAACAGCACCGATTATTTGGATAATTTCACTATTCTCCGTCTATGAATCTAAGTTTCAAACAGTAACATTAAGCTACTGCTCGTCTTCTCCTCTACAACTCAACAGCGGAGCTCGAACGGAAGATCAACAACAATGGTATAATTCCAACGGAAGCAAATTTAAGCATACAACTATTCACGATATGAGTAGCAGCAGACAACCTCTCACGATGGAGAGACCCAAACAGCTAGGAAACTTTTAGAAATCAACAGGATTCAACGGAAAGCAAAACAGCAACCGAATCATCAAAACTCACTGTTCATCATCTTCTCAATCACGATTCACGAAAAATCAGTTCACCATATTGCTCTTCACGGCAAATCCAAAAACAAAACCACCGCCCGTCTGCGTTCCCTTCCCCTGCTTTTATAGGGTTTAAAACCGGAAAAGGTAAGGATCCGCAGCCACCAAACGGAGCGTCGTGGAAGAGGCGGCATGGAGGAGCTGGCCCAACTGTCGTAGAGGGGATCGTGGCTAGAAACCGAAGCCGGATGGCTAGCAGTTAGCGCATTTCTGCGGAGGAATACTTCTGGTGTAGCGCCATTGTCGGGATCGCAGAGGTCTTCCGCGAGCAGCACGCTGTGAAGGGCCGGCTGGGGGAAGATGAACCGATGAACAGAGGGCTTAGATTTGTTCTGTTAACAATTATATATATATATATATATGTGTACACATATATATATAGGAAACAATAAAGCTTCAAACAGGCTCGCGCGCAGGCGTGCAAAATTAAAATAACTATAAATGCAAATAAAAATAAATTTAAATGCAGTAACTCCGGGCCGGTAGAGGTAATAACTCAGGGCCGGTAGAGGTCCGGACGGGCGCGACGTCGGGCACTTTTGCGTCGACCTGATCTGGGCTGGTCTCCACCAACTCTCACCCTCTCGAAATCACTCATCTCTGGTGAGCGTTCCGACCGGTAGTGTTGCAGAAGATCGGCATCCATACGCCGTAACTCCTCGGCCAAGACCCAGCTGGTCTCGGTCTCTGGTCTGCCATGCCAACGAACCAAATATCTCTGAAAACCACCATCAGTAGTGGTCACTGTCTCGTCATCCAATATCTGCTCGGGAACTAATATCTGTCGCGGAAGTCTATCAGCGGCTCTGGGAACTGGTATGAAAGAATCACCTGGCGTCTCGTACTCATCCTAAAAACTTTCAGTGGAAAAGGGTAGAACTGCAGATGGTGTGTCAGTAACTGAATGAGTGTCGGTATGTCCGGAATGTGGCTCCTCACTAGCACTCCCCAACCCAGAAGCAACAAATGGAGGAGAAGGCAATGGAAAATCTAAAGACTCATGCGGGTAATCGTGGAATAAAGTCAGATCGGCTACGTTAAAAACCGGATTTGCTCCCCAAACGGAAGACATCTCAAGTTCATACGCATTTTGCCCAATCCGCTTGACCACTCTAAATGGTCCAGTTCTACGGTCAGCTAACTTCTTTACGGTACCCGAAGGTAGCCGTTCCGGATTTAGCCGAACCATCACCAAGTCATCCACTTTGAAACTAATAGCTCTTTTATGCTTGTTAGCTTGAGTTGTGTATAAATCATAAGTACTATGCAATTTCCGCTCAATTTCTTTATGCAAATCATGCAAATGCAATGCATAGTCGTGTGCAAACTGGCTAGTCCTAAAAGTGGGTGGTAGTGGGGCTAAATCTAGCGGCACTCGTGCAGTGTGACCATGAACAACCTCATTGGGAGATAAACCCGTAGATCTATTCTTCGAATTATTATAGGCCAATTGAGCGTGAGGAAGAATTAGATCCCAATTCCCCTGGTGATCTCCTACCAAACAGCGCAGTAAATTTCCTAAACTCCTATTAACAACCTCAGTTTGACCGTCGGTCTGCGGATGATAGGCGGTCGAAAATAGAAGTTTAGTACCTAATAGTCTCCAGAGTGACTTCCAAAAATAACTGGTGAACTTGACATCTCGATCGGTAACGATAGTCTTAGGTATCCCTCGGTGTGCGACAACCTCCTTATAATAAATTCGGGCAATATGAGAGGCGTCATCGGTTTTGTTGCAGGGGATGAAATACGCCATTTTAGAAAACCGATCGACCACTACGAGAATGGAATCGTGCTTCCTAAATGTGCGTGGCAATCCAAGCACAAAATCCATGCTAACATCATCCCAAGGAATACTAGGCACCGGTAAAGGTGTGTATAATCCAGCGGGTTGTTTATTGCCCTTCGCTACCTGACAAGTGCGGCAACTACTGACAATCTGTGCGATAACCCGCTTCATCCCGGGCCAATAGAATCGCTCTTCTACTAAGGCTACCGTCTTATCTCGTCCAAAGTGTCCACCTAAGCCTCCGCCATGTAATTCCCATACAATGAAATTTCGCAACGAGGTGTGGGGAATACACAGACGGGTTCCCCGAAACAAATATCCGTCTCGAATGAGATAATCTGTCTCATCGTGAAAGGGATCAGAGCGTATCGCATCATAAATTCCGCTAAAATCTGGACAACTAGAATAGTCATCTTTGATACGCTCAAATCCTATCACCTGAGTACGCATCTGTGATAATACGAGGATAACTCGACTAAGGGCGTCGGCAACCCGGTTCTCCGTTCCCTTACAGTGCTTGAGAACGAAGGTGTACTTCTGTAAATATGATACCCACTTAGCCTGTCGAGGGTTCAACTTTTGCTGCGAATTGATATAACGCAACGCCTGATGATCGGAGTGGAGGACAAACTCCTTGGGCAATAGATAATGCCTTCAGTGACGCGACGTTTGCACAATCGCATAGAACTCGCGCTCGTAGTTGGAATAATTCAGCTTCGGGCCTGAAAGCTTTTCACTAAAAAATCCAACGGGGTGACCCTTTTGACTAAGTACACCTCCTATCCCAACCCCAGAGGCATCGCAGGATACCTCAAACACGTGACTAAAATCAGGGAGTCTCAAAACAGGTGCAGTTGACATCTTATCTTTGATGATCTCAAAGGCTCTAGCTGCCGATGACGTCCACTTGAAATTTCCCTTCTTCGTACACTTAGTGATTGGCGCCATAATAGAACTGAAGTTCTTTATGAATCGACGATAAAAGGTGGCTAGCCCATGAAAACTACGGACATCGTGAATGTTCTGGGGTGTAGGCCACTCACGAATCGCTCGGACCTTTTCGGGGTCCATAGTGATACCAGCGGAGCTCACTATATATCCCAAAAAGATAACAGACTCAGCCATAAAAACGCATTTCTTCAAATTGATGTATAGTCGCTCGGCTCGCAGGAGCTCGAAAATAGTACGTAGGTGAGTCAAATGCTCACTCTCAGTCTGACTATGGGTCTGTTTGGGACAGCTCTGGCGCCTGGAGAAGCTCTTTCCCAGCCGCCAGAGCTGTTATTAAGCGCGTTTGGGACAGCTCCCTAAAAGAAGGGCTCCCAGCGCTCTTATCCGGAAGCCCCCCCCCCCCCCCCCGCGTTCCGCTCTGCAGGAATCGCTCCCAGCGCGTTTTTTTCTTCCATACCCCTCTTTCCGCTCTGCATCCCGCGACCCCCGATCTCGCTCCCAGCGCTCCCGTGCCCCTCGCCGCTCCCTCCTACGCCGCCGACGACCTTCGCCGGTCTTCTTCCTCCTAGATCCAGTCGCCGATCCTCTTCCTCCCAGATCCAGCCGTGCCCTAGCATTCCGACGCTCCCGATCTCGCTCCCAGCGCTCCCGTGCCCCTCGCCGCTCCCTCCTACGCCACCGACTGCAGGTATTGGTCTTTCTCCTCTCATTTCTTCCTCCCCCGACTGCATTTCTGTACAGATTTATGTGTGTGTGTACAGATTTATGTGTGTGTGTACAGATTTATGTGTGTGTGTGTACAGATTTATGTGTGTGTGTACAGATCTATGTGTGTGTGAATGTGATGTTGTGTGTTTGTGTTTGTGTGTGTGTGTGCATGTGGTGCAAGTGGTGTATGTATATATGTGTGTGTGTTGTGTTTGTTTTTTGATGTGTGTGTATGTATATATGTGTGTGTTGTGTTTGTTTTTTTGAATGTGTGTGTGTGTGGATGTATATATGTGTGTGTGTGTGTTTGTTTTTTTGAATGCGTGTGTGTGTGTGGATGTATATATGTGTATGTGTGTGTGGATGTATATATATGTGTGTGTGTGTGTGGATGTATATATGTGTATGTGTGTGTGGATGTATATATGTGTGTGTGTGTGTGTGGATGTATATATGTGTATGTGTGTGTGGATGTATATATGTGTATGCGTTGTGTTTTTTTTTTGAATGTGTGTGTGTGGATGTATATATGTGTGTGTGTGTTTGTTTTTTTGAATGTGTGTGTGTGTGGATGTATATATGTGTGTGTGTGTGTGTTTGTTTTTTTGAATGTGTGTGTGTGTGGATGTATATATGTGTGTGTGTGTGGATGTATATATGTGTGTGTGTGTGGATGTATATGTGTGTGTGTGTGGATGTATATATGTGTATGTGTGTGTGGATGTATATATGTGTGTGTGTGTGTGGATGTATATATGTGTATGTGTGTGTGGATGTATATATGTGTATGTGTGTGTGGATGTATATATGTGTGTGTGTGTGTGGATGTATATATGTGTATGTGTGTGTGGATGTATATATGTGTATGTGTGTGTGGATGTATATATGTGTGTGTGTGTATATGTGTGTGTTCGTGACACACGACCATGCATGACATTTACCCAAACAGGTGATAAATGGATTAAAGAGTTACTAGAAGGACATTCAGATAGGATTCATGATGCTCGTTACATGCCATTCTTCAAGGATTGCGTTGGTGCAATTGACGGTACACATGTAGATGCGAGGATACCAGTAGAAGATCAAGTCAGATACATAGGACGTCACGGCACTACGACGCAAAATGTAATGACAGTCTGTGATTTTAACATGTGTTTTACATTTGCCCTGGCTGGATGGGAGGGATCCGCGCATTGACAGACGATAGATTGCATTTTCCGCATCCCCCACAAGGTATAGTAATCAATATTTTTACATTCATTCAAATCCTTCAAATATCCACCAATATTTGCTTGTTTAACATACCAAATTAATGCAGGTAAATATTATTTAGTGGATGCTGGCTACCCGTTAAAGATGGGTTATTTGAAGCCGTATCCGGATACAAGATATCACTTGGCAGACTTTGCCCGTGGGAGTCGGCCTGTTCAAGGAAGGCAAGAACATTTCAATAGAGCGCATTCATCTCTTCGCAGTGTTATTGAGCGAACGTTTGGAGTGTGGAAGAAGAATTGGCACATTCTGAGCAAAATGCCACAATATAGCTTCAAGAATTGGTCCATAGTGTTGGCCACAATGGCCTTACATAACTTCATTCGTAGACATCCTTCTCGCTGGGACCCTGAGTTTAATGTTTGTGATGCTGATGAGTCTTCTTTCGCTCCCTCAGAGGATGAAGACCCTGCGACGGAGGATGATATTGGAAGCGATATGGGTGATGCTGCTGGAGCTGAACAGATGTCTACAGTACGAGATAGCATTGCCGAAGAAATATACGGGGCGCGTGGATAGCATTACCAAAGAATTATGTAAAAGACTATTGTTATCGGTTATCTTTTATTATTTTTCACGTTAAAAACTGATGTATTTTTAAGTTCTAAAAAAACAGCTTCTAAAAGTTGTTTCTCCAAACAGCTAAATTAGAAAATCGCTCTTCAAAGCGCACTTCTGCACAGAACACCCAAACACTCTGCAGCTTTTCAAAACTGCTCCCCAGAGAGCTCTTTTAAAACAGCTCTATCCGGACAGCAGCTTTTCAATCCGCCAGAGCTGTCCCAAACAGACCCTATATATCAAAATGTCGTCGAAATAAACTACTACGAACTTCCCAATATAAGGCCTGAAGACATGGGCCATCATCCGAGCGAAAGTACTAGGGGCATTGGACAACCCAAAGGGCATCACAAGCCACTCATAAAGTCCATCCTTCGACTTGAAGACAGTCTTCCACTCGTCTCCTTCGCGTATACGGATCTGATGATAACCACTACGAAGGTCGATCTTAGAGAAGATCGTAGCCCCAGTTAACATGTCCAACAAATCATCTAGTCGGGGTATCGGGAATCGGTATTTCACTGTGATCTTGTTGACAGCACGACTGTCTACGCACATACGCCAAGTACCATCCCTTTTCGGGGCAAGGAGGGCAGGCACCGCACAAGGGCTAAGACTATGGCGAATAAAGCCTCTATCTAATAACTCTCCAATCTGCTTCTGCAGCTCCTCGTGGGCGGCAGGGTTCAATCGATAATGCGGTAGATGAGGGAGAGAAGCTCCAGGAACAAGGTCTATCGCATGCTGAATACACCTCATGGGAGGTAACTCAGCCGGAAGCTCATCGGGGTGTAGATCCTGGAACTCCTCTAAGAGTCTCCTAGCAGGTATAGGAGTCGACTCATATACCTCTGATAAATCAGATGCCTGTAAAACCACTAAGGCATACATAAATCCACCGTCAAAACTCTCTCGACGGAACTCAGTATCTCGTATAATGCTAAGAGTCTTCTTCCTTTCAGTGGGAGGAAGAGCTTCTTTCGCACTACTACTCGCGCGGAATGGCGGTGCTTTGGGTCGCACCGGGGTCAACACTACTCTCTTTCCATCCAGTAGAAAGGAGCAGGTGTTGGACCTGCCATGTATGGTGACATCTCGGTCGTATAACCAGGGTCGTCCAAGTAATACGTGGCACACATCCATAGGCATAACGTCACACCATATCTTATCGGAGTACGTTCCGATAGTGATGGGCACTAAACATCTCCTAGTCACGGATAGTGTAGTCTTGGTAACCCAAGCTACCTGAAATGGGGATGGGTGCGGCTCAGCAGTGAGTCCCATGCGGGCTAAAGCTGTCTCAGCTATCACATTCATACAACTCCCGTTATCCACTACTAAACGACACACTTTCTCCCCAGCCTTAAAGTAGGCCTGGAAGATGTTCGTCCGCCAATAATCGGCTGACTCTTGTGGTGTAGAAAGCATGCATCTCACCACTAGAACGCCGGGATCTATCTCCTCATCACTAGGCGTACCGTACACTTCGTCGTTCAAAACGTGTGAGTCCCTCTCGACTCCAACTTCTTCTACATGCTCATCCTCCTCAGTCACCTCATGAATAACTAACGTGTCTTTCCTCTTGGGACAATCCCTCGAAATATGGCCCATCTGCTGGCACTCATAACATCGGATCTGTGAAGGGGTCACAGTTCCCATGGGGGACTTCCTATTCTGATCTCGGGTGTAGGTCGAGGTAGGCTTCGACGCACTCTCCTTACCTTTATGTTCTTCTTTCTTGTAAGAAGTATTCGTCTTAGGTTGAGATTTGAATCGGGAGGTTCTCTTTTGATGCTCTTCGATATCGATGGCGATAGATATGATCTCAGGGAGAGAATAGTGGCCATATCGAATCAACTCATCTCGGATCTCAGATCGCAGTCCACACTTAAATTTGGATAATGTGTCACGTGGGTGTTCTACTACGTTGCACCTAATCATAAGATCCTTCATCTCAGCTAAGTAATCAGAAACTGATTTGGACCCTTGACGTAGAGACGTCAGCTCGTCTCGTAGTCGGGACTGGTAATGCTGGGGAATGTACTGCTCCTCTAATATGGCCTTCATGTGGGGCCAAAGTGTAATGGGAGGGCGTCCATTCCTCTCTAGACTACGCTCTTCGCCTATCCAAAAGATCTTCGCTCGCCCAGTCAACCTCATTTTGGCGAACTGAACCTTTTGGTCCTCCGTCATACGATACCAGTCAAAGTAAGTCTCAATATCAATAACCCAATCTGAAAAGACTTTGGGATCCATAGAACCATCATAAAGTGGTGGATCAAGTTTCACCACTCGTGTGAGATCCGGTCGCCTATCTCGGGGAGGATAGTCGTAATCATCATCGTAAGGATCACGATAGTCTCGATGCCGTGGGGGCGGCGGTCGATGCCAATCTCTAGGGCGATCATCACGAGGCATGGCCGGTATATGTCGATGATGGTCTCGAGGACGCTCCTCTCTCGCTACGTCATAATGTGGTCTCTCCTGATAATTATCTCGCATGCCTAATATAGGCCCTCGTTGGGGTTCAGGAAAATTCCTTGGAAAATTCCCACCCTGATCACGCGCAAACTCGTGCCTATCTATGGGGTTCCGACCCTCTTCCTCAAATAGAAGATTTCTCCTAAGTGTAGACCTTTCTCTATAGTGTGGAGGGGCTTCGTACTGTGGACGAACATAATGCTCATCTCGAATTGGAGGCGGCATTGAAACTCGAGGAGGTACTTCTAAATTATTCATCTTAACACTAAGGTTTTCAAACCCTTCTCTCACTTGATAAATACTCTCGGTTAACGCTGCCATTTGGTGGGCGAAAGGTAGAAACCACTGGGGCGGTTCCATCCCTTCGTTCACTCGACTCGCTTGGCCGCGTTCAATTCGACGAATCTCCGAATTTACCTTTTGAGGGTGTTCAGGTGGAGTGTGATGTGGTGAACTCATGCTCACTAGCCTACCACTACGCAATTGCATGCAAGCACAAAGTTAAGATGATGATTATGCTAAAAATAAAATAATGGGTTTGCGCGCCTGTCGGCTATTTATAGGAAACCCTAAATGTATGCAATTTAAAAAAATTGAAATTTGAGCGAGCGTGCACGAACTTTAAGAAATTAAGCAACTAGATTTTTGTAAAGAATAAAATTACTATTTTTTGTCTAAAATGGAATTTCTTGAAAAAATGGTTCAATTCTAAATTCGGGAAAGGAAGTCGCAACTTTCGTTCCGTTCCCCTTGTTGTAGCAAACGGAAATCGTGAACTCCAAATACATTTCCGTTTGGAGTTTTCGACGTAACGTTCGCTGACAAAATCCCGGGCGAAAACCCACGATGAATCTAATAACCTAAGAGAGCATGTAGACGCACACAAAGGAAGAGAGAGACAAGTTACCCACGGAAAGAGACGTCTTTCCGCAATCGAAGTCGACGGCGATCCCGCGAGGAATTTCCTCGTCACCTTCGATCTCCCACTCCGAGGTCGACCGCTATCGCACACGGGCACCCAGGAGAATTCTCACACTAAGTGGTTCCACGGAATCTCAATCACTCACTAGTGTACGGAAGCCACAAACTAAACAATCTAACTTCACTCACTTTCTTACCGGTGGTTCCAAAGAAATCTCAAATCTAAGTGGGATGGGAGACAGAAATTCTCCCTTTAAACTCACAGCAGCCACAAGCCTAAACAGCACCGATTATTTGGATAATTTCACTATTCTCCGTCTATGAATTTAAGTTTCAAACAGTAACATTAAGCTACTGTTCGTCTTCTCCTCTACAACTCAACAGCGGAGCTCGAACGGAAGATCAACAACAATGGTATAATTCCAACGGACGCAAATTTAAGCATACAACTATTCACGATATGAGTGGCAGCAGACAACCTCTCACGATGGAGAGACCCAAACAGCTAGGAAACTTTTAGAAATCAACAGGATTCAACGGAAAGCAAAACAGCAACCGAATCATCAAAACTCACTGTTCATCATCTTCTCAATCACGATTCACGGAAAATCAGTTCACCATATTGCTCTTCACGGCAAATCCAAAAACAAAACCACCGCCCGTCTGCGTTCCCTTCCCCTGCTTTTATAGGGTTTAAAACCGGAAAAGGTAAGGATCCGTAGCCACCAAACGGAGCGTCGTGGAAGAGGCGGCATGGAGGAGCTGGCCCAACTGTCGGAGAGGGGATCGTGGCTAGAAACCGAAGCCGGATGGCTAGCAGTTAGCGCATTTCTGCGGAGGAATACTTCTGGTGTAGCGCCATTGTCGGGATCGCAGAGGTCTTCCGCGAGCAGCACGCTGTGAAGGGCCGGCTGGGGGAAGATGAACCGATGAACAGAGGGCTTAGATTTGTTCTGTTAACAATTATATATATATATGTGTACACATATATATATAGGAAACAATAAAGCTTCAAACAGGCTACGCGCGCAGGCGTGTAAAATTAAAATAACTATAAATGCAAATAAAAATAAATTTAAATGCAGTAACTCCGGGCCGGTAGAGGTAATAACTCAGGGCCGGTAGAGGTCCGGACGGGCGCGACGTCGGGCACTTTTGCGTCGACCTGATCTGGGCTGGTCTCCACCAGCAGGCCTCCAGCCTCGCCCCCATGAATTCTGTCGTGCAAGGTTCAAGGCGCAGGCGCACGCCTGACGAAGGCAAAGTGCAACCACATTCATTTTAAACAATCAACATCAGTTCATCTTCTTGATCAAATTCATTAATTATTTTACTCATTAATCATTCATTACCACCGTTTATATCTCTTAAAAAATAGAATCAATGTGATCATTTGCATCATATCTAAGTCTCAACTCTCGATTATGTTTTAAGAACATTATATCATGCAAAAATTATTGAGTTCTAACATTATTCATTTCTTTATTTTGAAAAGAAAAGTTTACAACAAAAATCGCACTCAGGAGCGCCTTTTATGCTCCAAAGGCGCAAAAAAGGCGCAGGAAGGCGCAAACGTCTGAGCTTGGTGAGCATTGAGCCTTAGGCACGAGGTGCGCCTTTAACAACGCCTAAATACAGGCCACCCTCCAACGCTTGGACGGTCGCAACGCCCACGCCTCCAGCCACGCACCACCGATGTCCCCGACATTTTCCCCTTCCGGCTCCGTGGATCCCGCCGCACCGCCAGAGGCTCCCACATCCTTGGCCGCTCTGGACACCGCCCACGCTGCTCGAACCCTGGAGGTCCCTCACTTCAACGGCTCAGATCCCCTCAGGTGGATTGCCAAGATCGAGCAGTTCTTTGACATACATGCCATCCCGGATCACCAAAAAGTCTCCCTAATGCTCCTCGCAATAGAGGGCTCCGCATTGCACTGGGGCCGTTGGTTACGGAATTCCTCCTCGCTCCTTTCATGGGCGGGCCTCAAGGTGGCGTTAGTCAAACACTACGATCACCGCTATTCTGACAATGTCGTGGAGAGCTTGTGTGTTCTCCGACATTCCTCCACGGTAGATCAGTACATTGATGACTTCATCGAGTTGGCCAACCATGTGCTTGGTCTTCCGCCGGATCACTACATGGGCTTCTTCCTCCAAGGTCTACAACCCCATATCCGCTCCCGTCTCCGCACTCACCATCCTTCCGACAACTCTGATGCCATGGAGATCGCTCGCTTAGTGGAGGAGAATTTTTCCATCCGCTCCATTGACCGACCTCGTGGGCCTTCCGCCACCGTCAGCTCCTCACCGTGTGTTGCCTTTCTTCCGGCCGGCAACCCGTGGCCCATTGCAGCAGAACCACTCCCCACGACTCCACCCGTAAGACCGCCGCCTCCCCCTCGGCCGCACCGGCCTCCGGTTCATAATCGTCTTTCGACTCAGGAATAAAATGACTTGCGGAGTAAGGGGCTATGTTTTCGCTGCAAGCAACCCTACTCGCCCACCCACGACTGCCCGCTTAAGGAGTTGCGGGTGTTGATGTGTGAGGATGATGATGAAATCACGGTGGCCGACTTCGATGCCTTAGTGTTGGAGGACTGGGCCAGTCACGGTTGGACCTGTTGCACTTTTCGCTCGCGGGCATCTCCGGGTTACGTACCATGAAGCTACAAGGGCTTCGTCGGGGTTCCCCCGTCACTCATGATCGATAGTGGCGCAAGCCACAATTTCATATCGTTAGTGATCGTGACCCAGTCTTCATGAGTGACTTTTGGCAGAAGTTATTTAAACTCCAAGGAACACAACTCTAGATGAGTTCAGACTACTATCTGCAGACGGATGGACAATCCAAAGTTTTGAACCGCTGCCTCGAGACGTACTTACGATGCTTCACGTCGGACCGCTCACATGATTGGAGCAAGTGGTTGGGATGGGCCGAATTCTCCTACAACACCGCCTTCCACCATTCCGCCGGCATGACACCCTTCTAGGCCGTATACGGCCGCCCGCCACCCACCATCCTACAACACCTTCCGGGGGAATGTCATGTAGGGGACGCTAGAGATCTACTCAGAGATCAGGACGAGACACTCAGACTGTTAAAGACCCACCTCCACGCGACACAACAGAAGATGATCCACCACGCGACACAACAGAAGATGATCCACCACGCGACACAACAGAAGATGATCCACCACGCCAACAAGTGTCGCAGTCACGTGTAGTTTCAGGTTAGAGACACGATGTTCGTCAAACTCCACCCCTACCTCCAGTCCTCCGTCGCACAACGGGGCCACCCGAAATTGTCCGCACACTTCTACGGGCCTTTTGAGGTGATCGCATGTATCGGCGAAGTGGCATACCGGCTCCGTCTTCCGCCCCACAACATGATCCATCCAGTGTTTCACGTCTCGCAGCTTAAACCGGTGGTGGGGGACCACACCGTCGAAGAATCTTTCCCATCCACCTTTGGGCCGAATAGCGTCGTCTTGAACCTTCCTGACACCAATTTGGGTCGCACATCCGATCAGACAACCGGTCGTGAGCAGGTGTTAGTGGCTTGGCAGCACCACCCTCAGTCAGGTGCGGCATGATGGGACCGCGGCGATTTTCACATGCAGTTTCCGAAATTTTGCCTTGAAGACAAGACAAATTTTCCAGAAGGAGGTATTGTTACGGCAGAAAAGAAAGACTCGACGAGCGAAGGCGCCCCCACTACTTGGCGGGTTTATTCCCGGAGGCCAAAGACGACGGACATGACAAATTGAGGGCGACGCCACTTTTATCTCTTTTGTTTTATTTACTATTTTGCCACTTTATGGAGAGTATATATGATGGAGTATCGAACAAATCACGAGACATGCTTGAATTAAACGGGAAAACGGATACAATCCGGAGCGGACTCCGGCCAAGATCTAGGAGGCTGGTTCGCCCTAAGACCCCTCTCTCAAATGAGAGCCAAACCCTAATAATCAAAAGATCCTTAAAACACTCCCATACCCCCTCCTTATATAGGGAGGAGGGGGCTCACATGACAATAAACAATAAAAATAATATTTAATTAATATAAATTAATTAATACGAATTAATTAATTAATACCAATTAATTACACTCATTAACTAAGGAGGTTTCCACATGCGCTCCTTTGACTCCTGCGAGCTGGTGTGCGTTGGCGGATGCATCATCCTAACAATAGGCCGCGCTTAAAAATTGACCTTGTCCCCAAGGTCAAGGCTAAAATTTTTGTCGGGGTCTTTAAGAACGGAAACGACATACAACTTGTCGTCGTGGGGTAGCGAGAATTTGAATAAAAACGGCGAAATGATAAAAGATTGGCAGGTGGCCTGTAGTGGTAAACAGGACAAAGAAAAGAAAAAAAATAATTGTTGGACCGGCGTGGGCAAGAATGGTGCAGCTGCTGTAGGGAGAGATGGGAGTGGTGGTGCGGGTTCCAAGGAAAAAAGAAATAAAAAATCCGGGCAACGGTCAGAAGCGGGGGGTGGTACCGTGGTACAGGGCCTGAAATGGGCGATGGTTGTGAGTGGGTGGTGGAGAAGAAAGAGACGTAAGAAGCAGTGCAAGAGGGAGTTCTGGCAGGGAAGGGGCGGATTGGGGAAAGAGAGGGGCTTGCAGTGGTGCGGCGATCGATGCAGTGGCGCTGATGGCAGCTTCTGCCAAAATATGCGGCCTCGCGATGGTGTCTGAGAAGGCCGACGACAAAGGGCGGGCTCCATGCACGTTGGTCATGGGGGCAGAGGACTTCGGCGCCTGTGGGTCGAGTTCGGGAAGTAGATCCAGTAGAGGAGGAAGGTGATCCGACGAGTCCGGCGCTGGAAGGTCCCAAAGGTCTTGGCGATGGGGAGGAAGGTCGACGTCTTCATCACGCCGCGCTGAAGGCGGTGAGCGGCTGACCTCGCAGGCGTCAGACGGTGGCTCGGGTGTTGTGGACGGCAGAGACCTCGGTGAGAGGTTGTCCCAACGAGCTGCGAGACGAAGGAGACTCGCTTGGAGGGAAGCGAGGAAGCTGGCCTGGCCCTCGAGGTGGCGTTCGATTGCGTCGAGGCGGGCAGCAGTCGAGGCAGAGGTGCGGGAGTGGCTGAGCGAGGCCGATGGTTGCGGAACGGGCTTAGCGAGACGGGCAGAGAAAGTGGACGGGATCCCGGCAGCTTGAAGCAAGCAGACGGGGGCGGCAGGTTGGACCATTGATGGAGTATCGAACAAATCACGAGACATGCTTGCATTAAACAGGAAAACAGATACAATCCGGAGCGGACTCAGGCCAAGATCTAGGATGTTGGTTCCCCCTAAGACCCCTCTCAAATGAGAGTCAAACCTTAATGATCAAAAGATCCCTAAAACACTCTCATACCTCCTCCTTATATAGGGAGGAGGGGGCTCACATGACAATAAACAATAAAAATAATATTTAATTAATATTAATTAATTAATTAATACCAATTAATTACACTCATTAACTAAGGAGGTTTCCACATGCGCCTTTGACTCCTGCGAGCTGGTGTGCACTGGCGGATGCATCATCGTAACAATATATCTCCCCCTCTTGTATCTTTATTGCTCATCTTGGAAGTTTGGATTTTGTGTTGGAGCCTGGGGCTAACAAGAGGGTATCTTCTTGAGTATTTTGTCAAGTAAAATTCAGAATTCTTCTCCACTGAACCCTAAGGGGTATCGTATTCATTTTAGCATTCTCATTTTTTCCATACTAAACTTAGATATCAACGACATTTTTATTACGCAAGACTCCTTACAGCTTTAATCTAACATCGATTTTATAATATTAGTTTTTATGCGCACAACTTCATTTTAACAACTCAATCTAACTCCAAAGATGATATCTTCTATCTTATACTAGATATCTCTTTATCTTCTAACGAAATAAATTAATAATAACACCAATCACTAGAATTGTATACAATATTCGGTATTTGTTCTAACTCAGAAGCACTCTATCTTGTAAAGAAAATCTCTATTACTCAAAATATTCACTTAACTCAGCGGATATCTCACTAATTACCTACAAATCATACATCAAAGCACCTTTATTTGAATTTCTTATGTAAGAACCCTCGCAACCAATATAAGAAGATATGGACACAATGTTGATCCTCAATATAAAACAATTGTGATTAGAAATTCATTGATCACTCCATAACTACTTAAAATAATAACTATCATACATATCTTTAACAACCTCAACGCACCTTTGACACATGCACTTCTTCCTTAATGAATACGAAAACAAAACTAGTAGCACTCAATCATATGCCTTTTTAAATATTAATAAAAAACATAAAACAAATCTTTTTTTGCTCTTTATAATTTTCTCTTTGTTACTTGTTATTAACATAAAAATCACTTCCATAATAGATCATCCTGACATGAAACCAAATTGATTTTCTGAAATTGACGTCAAATCAGATGCTTCATAACTCTTTCACATAGCATTTTTGTCTAACATTCATCTATAATTAATGAGGGAGCCCTGGCGCACCAGTTGAGGTGATGTCATGTGACCTCGAGGTCACGGGTTTGAGTCCTGGAAGCAGCCTCTTGCAAAAATGCAAGGTAATGTTTGCCTACATTTCACCCTTGAGGTGGGACCCTTCCCTGGACCCTCACTGAGCGGGGATGCTTTGTGCACCGGGCTGCCTTTTTATCTGTAATTAATACAATCTTGAACACGTCCTTTGTTCCTAAATATTGGCATTAAAATACTTCTCGAATCATCTGACAACCTTAGTCTTCAAAATTCAATTGAAAAGCCTTGTCAAACAAATCACAGCAATAAATCCCCATAACCCTTCCAAATCTTAATAAGTATCTCATCGATACTTAAACGCTTATCTTGTATCTTCTTCTAAGAAGAATCATTATCACTTTTTGAATCAATTTACAATATAACTTCTAATAATTTCATTATACTCATCCAAAATATTTTCTTCCTTAAATGTCTTATTTAATAAAAAATTTAAGACAACATTTTAATCTCTCTTCTATGTCTTGGTCTTTAGATTCTATTATCTTCACTTTCACTTTTAATGCGTCTAACTTAAAACAACAATCATATAGCTTCCTACATCTGAAGTCAAATACAAACATTTAAGGGTGTACGACAACATAACATAAATAAGACCAAGCTCTATTGGTGGAGACCAGCCCAGATCAGGTCGACGCAAAGGTGCCCGACGCCGCACCCGTCCGGACCTCTACCGGCCCTGAATTATTGCATTTTAATTTTGTTATTTTGCAATTTATTTTAGTTAGCGTTTTAATTTTGCACGCCTGCGTGCGTAGCCTCGTGTGAAGCTTTTATTGTGTCTATTATTTATATATGTATATGTATATATAAATATATAACTATATATTTAGATATATATATATATATATGTTTTACCACTTACCTGCTCAAACCTAGCGTCGCCGGTTCATCTTCGTGGTCGGTCCACCTCTCGCTCGACCAGACGATCTCGCGCACACGGATATTCCGCCATTGGCGCTGCTCCAAGAGCCGACCGCAGCCACGACCTCCTTCATGCCACGATGTCCCCTCCGACGGTTGAAGCTAACTCCTCCACGCCGTTCCTTCACGACGCCTTCAGGTCTGCTGGAAGGGGCGTACTTCGGCGGGGGAATAAAAGGAGGAGATCGAGAATCTGTAAGGGGAGGTGAGAAAATTTCCTGCAAGAGCTTTGGAGAAGATAAACAGTAGGCTTAGTCGATTGTTGTGAGTTCGATTCCCGAGGGGGGTTTGCTGTAATTCTCGTTAGGAGTGATTATCGATACGTATATGAATGTTTCGAACACCTCCTAATCTCCATTCTTGATTTTGTGAGTTCTTTGATTTTTTTTTTTGAGTTCTGTTGGAAGGAATTAAAGGGCTGCTGTAGTTTTGTGACTCTCCGTGTGAACTTGCTTGGAAGAAGATGAACAGTAACATTAAAGTTACTGTTCATGGGTAGTATAATACTGCTGTAAGTGATTGTTTTAAATTTACTTGTTCCGTGGAGCCTCCTGTGAGAACCAGAGTGAATGTCTCTCTTGTGCTTAGAGATTTCGTGGAGCCTCTTGTGTGAATAATGAGTGAAGTTTAGTTCTTGTGCTAGAGATTACGTGGAGCCTCCTGCGTGTGAGTGAGATTTCGTGGAGCCTCTTGCGTGTGAGTGAATTTTAGGGTGTTAGTTTGTGGCCTCCTTACACTAGTGAGTGTTTGAGATTCCGTGGAACCACTTAGTGTGAGAGTGAGCGATATTTCTCCGTGGTGCCCGTGTGCGACAACGGTCGACCTCGGAGTGGGAGATCGAAGGTGACGAGGAATTCCTCGCGGGATCGCCGTCGACTTCGATTGCGAAAAGACGCCTCTTTCCGTGGGTAACTTGTTCCTGTCTCTTCCTTTGTGTGCATCTAAATTTTCTCTTTAGGATAGTAGATTCAGTGTTGGATTTTCGCCTGGATTTTTGTCAGCGAACGCTACGTCGAAAACTTCAAACGGAAACGTATTTGGAGTTCACGATTTCCGTTTGCCACAATAAGGGGAACAGAACGAAAGTTGCGAACTTTCTTCCCCGGATTTAAATCGAACCATTTTTTTTAAGAAAATCCGTTTTAAAACAAAAATAGTAATTTTTGTGCTTTATAAAAATTAGTTGCTTAACTTCTTAAAGTTTCGTGCAACGCCCGCTCAATTTTCAATTTTTAATTACATGCATTTAGGGTTTCCTAGAAATAGCCGACAGGCGCGTAAACCCTACGCGCCGTCCTGCATCATCTATTTATTCCAGTACTATGATAATCTGCATGAATTATAGAAACTAATGGCTGAACATAACAATTTAAAACCAATTTTCAAAAACTATATTTTTATTGAAACCTAAGAGCCAGGCCTGTAATGGTTATTGATGAGGATCATGGATCATGGATGGGCCGACACTTATCATAACTCGTCCGGGTCTACGTATGCAGGATGCACAGTTAGGATTGTCGTATAGACAATCTGAGTCCATGGTGGCATTCAGAGCGACGAAATGTATTTCTAGGTAATCTTGTTGTATTTTTAATTGCATGTATTTTATGTATTGTTGTATCAAACGATCAAGGACACCCCTAGAAGGCTCTATGCCGATAAATAGGGGTCAAATAGTAGATTTTTGGGGATCACGGAATTTGGAGCAGACTCTCGCAGTCTTCACACACCGATTATGTGGACACTTGGTGTCGAAACAAAGGTAACTACTTTTTACTAACCACCTCACTCACCATAACTATCCACCACTCAATAATAACTCATTAACCGCCCAAAATACTGCTCATACTGTTTCCAGCTGTAAGTACCTCTGTTCCCTACTTAAAATCCATATAACTACTTCCTCCACTAGTAACCACACACAACTACCCCCTTAACCACCCATTCTCACTAGATCACCACAATAACCACCAGTAATTGCCCCTATCTAGCAGTTAATCAACCAACCCACTCAAATTCCCGCACAGCTGAAACCCCACTCATTCCTGTTAGCAATCAGTGCATAATTCACCACTCCCTCCCCATGAAGATCCTTTCCTATTCTAATTTTGTTACAAATATAATCGAGCAGAAAGCAATAAAAGAATGCAGAGCATCGGTTCTATATTCGACGACACCTTCGATGACTCGACGCAGTTTCTAATGGTGACAGGAGCGCATTAGGGAGCTGGCATAAATATTTATGTAACTAGTAATTAATTATTAGTCAATGAGTAAATTAGTTGATTGATATTATTTAAGTTATTTAATTAATATTAATTAGTCATGCCCAAAAGACCCAAGATCATCTTTGGATCTTTGGGTTTTTTGTGCTCTCATTTGAGAAGAGAGTTCTCTGGAGGATCCAACCATTGAGAGCTTGACCGGAGTTCGTCTCCAGATTGTATCTTGTATGTTTATCATTTAATGCATGTCACTTTGAGTGTTCTCTCATCTATCCCGCCATGTCGCACGTGAACAATGTCACTCCGTTTTTCTTCAAAACCCTAGCAATTTCATAGTCGGTAACAATGGTCCAACTTGCCGCTTTTCGCCCGATGCCCCTGGAGACGTCAGGAACCAACCCCAAGATCGATCCCTTCATCCTCTACCAACAAATCAAAGCCACATGTGTCGCTCTCAATGCAAGTCTAGACCAAATATAAGCGCTTGACGCGCAGGCAAAACGCCTAGCGCAACTACCGACCCTCTTGGAGATACCCGCCATGCTCTCCCCCTCTCTCATACAACAACTGGGCAAGGTTCAAGACGGACACAGCGCGACTCACATCGATTTGTTAGGCAGGTACTCCCGGTGACGGTCGAGGCTATGACACCATTGATTAGCTCCTCCTCCGTCATCCAGACATAGCACGACCTCTAGCGGATACCGCACCGAGCGCCAATGATGAACCCCCTTTCCCTTTGTCACAGTGTCCTCCCCGCTCTCAATCTCGATACAATTACCCTCGCCCTTATCCTCCCCTCTTCAGAGATCATCGTCCCTCATCCTTCTCATGCCCTAGACCATCTTGCTTCCGCCCTCACCTAAGCATGTCTACACAAAGACAGCCTATTCTCCACACCTCGAGCACCCCATCCACCCCTACAGGACAAGCCGTTGGAGCCTCGGATACAGGCCTACAACTCTCCTTTCTTACCATTGATTCTCCATCTAGGCCCCACAAAACACAACTCACGTCAACCCCCTTTTCACATCCTTTAATAATCTGCCAAAGCAACTCTAGACCAACCACATTTCCGAATCACTCCTCATTTCCAAAAATACCTCAACCCATAATTTATGTTGGCCCATCCTCATTCCCAGAACATCTTCTAACAAGGCCAAATCATGATATATCCACCCCACTACATCTCTATTTTTCTCCCATGACCGCTCCCACTCACTTAATTGAAGGATAACATCACATATACTTCCTCTCGGGAGCTTGACAATGGGGACTAGGTCGATTTTCAATAGCAACATACTGTGACGGATACAATAGAGCGGAAAGCAATAAAAGAATGCAGAGCATTGGTTCTATATTCGACGACACCTTCGATGAGTTGACACATTTTTGAATTGCGGTAGGAGCGCATTTGAGAGACGCCATAAATATTTATGTAACTAGTAATTAATTAGTCATGTATTATTTAGCGAGTAAATTCATTGATTGATTAATATTAATTAATTTATTTAATTAATATTAATTAGTTAGAATATTTTGTTTTGTAGTTCTTTTGTCTTATAATGGCGTTCATCCTTTATAAGAAGGTCCTAGGTGGTGTAATGAGCTTCTTTGGATCTTGGGTCTTTTGAGCTCTCATTTGAGAGTTCTTTGGAGGACTCAGCCTCCGAGAGCTTAGCCAGAGTTCATCTCTGAATTGTATCTTGTATGTTTTTATCGTTTAATGTAAGTCTCTTTGAGTGTTCTCTCATCTCTCCCTCATGTCGTTCGTGAGCAATGCCACTCTGTCTCTCTCCCAAACCCTAGCAATTTTTCTGCCGATAACAAATTCCCTTAGTTGTCCTTATCTATGTAACTGCCTAAAACTGCCCACCCTAAAACCTGAATTCCCTCCCAGAAAAAGTATTCTAGCCCTAACTGAACTCTATACTCCATGTACAACTCCAACCTTATTTTCCTACAGCAGTTCCAGTACTATGTACCTTTTTTATTATATGCATTCATTTAAATTCAGTTTGTGCAGAAACTAGCTGTCAGTTGTAATACATATATGACCGTCTGGATGATATCTGTGATTTCAGTTATGTCTGTGTCGAGGAGACTGCCATGTAACTGCTATGTAATTGTTGGGGAATATATTGACTGCCCCGCCACTGAAATGTTATGTAATTTCTCTACCTTGTCTTCTCTTCCGAAACATCCCATGCTCCTGACTTCTTCAGGACTTTCGATAGATTCCTGTTCAAGTTCACGCCTTAAGGGATTAGATACCTATCAGTGGTATCAGAGCCTCTTTCCGACCACCGTTGTGATGGGAGACCGCAATTCCCTACATAAAAATCTACTAAGAGAGGTCGAAAAATTAAGTAGCTGTTGCGGGAGATGAACCTTAAGCAATCAACGACAATGGATGAATTTCACAGCATGATCTCAGCATTGGCTGTGGTAAGTGAGACCGCTTCTTCCTCACAACCAATCACGTTGGAGAAATGCCAACAACATTCTGGATCCTACTTACTGCCAATCAGAAGTGATCAATTGCACGACGTCGTAGGGACTGGATGGTCATTCATCATCTCCTACATGTCAGCAACCAGGAAACAATAGCCTAAAATCTTTTATTCATAGAAGATTAATCATTGGTATAGAAGAAATATTTGTGTAAAAGCCCAATGTAAAGACCCACTTCCTTGACCCATTAGGAGATCGCTCTCTTATATAGATTAGTCTCACACCGTAGCTTGGAGTTAAGATGTCACACCTCCCACCTATATATATATATTTACACACACATATATATAACATATATATATATGCATTTGTACTGACTACTAAATGAGAAGTAATAAATTATTTGTGCTTCGTATTTCACTATTCTTCATGGTATCGGAGCTAAATTCCCAAGTAAACATCTAAAAGATTTAGCTCCCGCTCTCGCCGATTGAGCTCTCACTCCGAGTTGTGGTCTCTCTAGCAAAGTCTGCCCATGTGGACTCTCTGGCTTGAGGCCTCTGAGCTCGCCAAGCTTAAATTGAAGCTCGCCAAAACCGCCCGGAGCTCCCCAATACCGCCCGGAGCTCCCCAATAAGCCCAGCGCCCGACCTGCTTCCGTCGCTCAAATCACACCCCACCCACCCTACTTTTATAGACTTCCGCTCCGCTGGTGTTCTCGCCGACTCCTGCTTGGTCTCGCCGACTCCTGCTGCGGAACTCGCAGATTCGTCTGCCCCTAGACTCGCTGAGGCCTGGTATCCTCCAACGCGACAAATTGGTGCCTTTCATTTGATTGTGATATCGTGGACTCCTGCTGCAGAACTCGCTGAGTATCGTTCGATGACGTCTGTCATTTCTGAAATCACTTGGCTGGAGAGTCTTCTTACTGAAATGGTGTTGATCTCCCCTCTCCGACCATCCTCTACTGCGATAATCAAGTTGTCATCCATGATAAAGTTGGCTAAATTCCAAGTAGTAGGCTGAGGGAGGTTGATCGCCCTGTCTCAGAAGAAATATTTGTCGCCGCAATTGAAATATCTGAGTGGCATTCCCTGACATGACTAGGTGACCTCAACTCGCTTCCATAAATCAGCAGTAGTATCCAGGAACAAGTTCAGTATAGAGTTGAGAAGTCATGACATCACTAAGGAGTTTTCAGACTCCCATTGCAACCACTCTGGCGATGTCGATGCGGGTTCCCTAGTGGTTTCACTGACATATCCAAACATACGCGTCTCTTTAAGGCAAGAGTGATGGAGCGAGCCCACGAGAGATAGTTGGTGTCATCCTGTTTCATGGTGGTAATTTGAGGGGTGTCGTGGTCAAGATTTACACGCCATATCACATAGAGGACATTGGAGTAGAAGAGACGCCTCAGCCGGATGACGTATGCGGAACATCAACGCTCTTATACATAGCAAACCAAGAATAAAAATCAAAGGATTATTGAAGTTAAGGGGTAGAAGCACGGAACGAGGGTTTGACTCATAAAAAGATATGAAAAACAAAGTCCATCGACAATAGAACCATCCAAGAAGGACAAAACAGGTATAGGAAGGAGGAGGAACCATCACCTCAGAAAGAAGGAGAACCGGGCGCCGAAACGAAGGGAATCAAACCACCCATGTGCCTGGCGTCCCCTGTAGTCGATCGACACAAACCGCGAATTCGGGGAAGGCGTAAAAGAAATCGCGAAGTCGGGGAAGAGACGGGAGCTGGTGCGCGAGCGACGAGAGTCGGCGAAGTCGTGAGCGGCGAAGTCGTGAGCGGCGAAGTCGTGAGCGGCGAAGTCGTGAGCGGCGAAGTCGCGAGAGGCGGGAGAGGTCGCGAGCGGCGCTGGGGAGCGAAACGAGCGATTAGGTTGGCTCTGACTCTGATAACATGTTGCAAATTAGAATTCCATACTCATTCAATACAATTACTCCTTAATAAATGAGTAAGAAATACATAAAAGGGAAATACGAAAAAATAACACATTTAATTTCAATACAATCTCCAACATTATTTAAAAATGCAAGATATATCTGCAACTAAAGAGTCAACGGAGACACAACTTACTTAAATTGTCCTAAAACAAAGATTAAATACAAGGTAACAATTTTCATCAATGAAAATTTTGTCATCCATGATAAAGTTGGGTAAATTCCAAGTAGTAGGCTGAGGGAGGTTGATCGCCCTGTCTCAGAAGAAATATTTGTCGCCGCAATTGAAATATCTGATTGGCATTCCCCTAACATGACTAGGTGACCCCAGCTCGCTTCCATAAATCGTCAGCAGTATCCAGGAACAAGTTCAGTATAGAGTTGAGAAATCATGACATCACTAAGGAGTTTTCAGACTCCCATTGCAACCACTCTGGCGATGCCGATGTGGGTTCCGTAGATTTACAAGGCCATATCCCATAGAGAACATTGGAGTAGAAGAGACGCCTCTGCCGGATGACGTATGCGGAACATCAACGCTCCCATACATAGCAAACCAAGAATAAAAATCAAAGGATTGTTGAAGTTAAGGGTAGAAGCACGGAACGAGGGTTTAACTCATAGAAAGAGATGAAAAACAAAGTCATACAAGAAGGACAAAACAGGTATAGGAAGGGGGAGGAACCATCACCTCAGAAAGAAGGAGAACCGGACGCCGAAACGAAAGGAATCAAACCACCAATGTGCCCGGCGTCCCCTGTAGTCGATCGTCACAAACCGCAAATTCGGGGAAGGCGTAAGAGAAATCGCGAAGTCGGGGAAGAGACGGGAGCTGGTATGCGAGCGACGAGAGTCGGCGAAGTCGTGAGCGGCGAAGTCGCGAGAGGCGGGAGAGGTCGCGAGCGGAGCTGGGGAGCGAAACGAGCGATTAGGTTGGCACTGACTCTGATAACATGTTGCAAATTAGAATTTCATACTCATTCAATACAATTACTCCTTAATAAATAAGTAAGAAATACATAAAAGGGAAATACGAAAAAATAAAACATTTAATTACAATACAATCTCCAACATTATTTAAAAATGCAAGATATATCTGCAACTAAATAGTCAACGGAGACACAACTTACTCAAATTGTCCTAAAACAAAGATTAAATACAAGATAATAGTTTTCATCAATGAAAATCAGTATACATGGCCAAAGACTCAACCAGAGTATACAAGGCCAAAGGCTCAACCAGAACTCCAATTATTACTTGTTCCAAATGCCAATAAAATAGATTCACAAGGAAGATACAGTACAAATAAAAAAGAAAATAGAAAAGCAGCAGAACTACCTTCAATGGGAGTGATTTAGATAATAACCAGTATTGCATGAATTTGCCTCGAAAAGTAGGCCCCATACATATAAATAGATAACTAGAAGTCAGAATGTGGTTCAACTTGAGTGCACTATGCTTTCTAGTGCAGTTTATTTTGAAAAGAAGAGAGACATAGTATGTCATTGCTTAGGTGATGACATCTCGCTGGCGCCTTTGTTTGCATAGTATCACAATCATCCAAGATTCATGATAGATGGATTCACTAGATCAATTTTTGTATCCTGATTCGCCTCATTGTGGTAGCCCAGCTTATGAGTCTTGGGAGAGCCTCAGGCTAGCACCAAAATACTGAGTTTAGCATCAGAAGAAACTTCATCTCCCTACCTCAAATCAGAATGATTCCCGACTCATCCTTCAGCAGTGCTTCAGGATACATCAGGCAAATTTAATTATTATTATTATTTAGAAGTAAGTTGTAATAAAACAAGGGTTATAACCTAACCCTCGTTTGCCTGACGTCGACGTCAATTCTACTCGCTCTTTCAGATTTTGGACTGGGGATTTTCTTCCTATCCCTCATTGACGATCTCTTATGGTGCTCCTATTTATCTTTGTTTGCTCTCATCGTTTTTGCCGTTCGATGAGCTGTGTGTTGATCAGTTGACTGAGTTCTTTAAATTAGTTTTTTGTATTTCCCTCTGTTGTCCTTTATTCCTCTCACTATCATTTATCAGTGAATGGATTTGCGGTTTGACCTTAGTTGGCTACTGGGTTTTGCGGTTTTGCCCTAGATGGCTACTGAATTTTGCGATTTTGTTGATTTTTTAAATTTTTGTCTGACTCTCTACATCTCTCATTATCTCTTCATTCTATTCTTTGCCCTGTTACAGTGTTACTGCTGGGTTTTACATTGCCTACTAGCATGTTACTCTCTCCGTCTATTGGATTTTGCATTACTTGTTAGCTTGTTACTCGCTTTGTTTGAGACTCTTAAGTTAATGTTATGGTTATCATTATCGAACAATCTTGTTTTGTAAAGTTCAAAGCTACGTTGAAGTCGAAATATTCCAACAACTCTCGAGATCATGTTGCAGCTAAGAGCCTAAATACAAAGAAAATACAAGAGTGGATGGTGGGTGCAGTTGATGGCGCTGATGATAATGGAGCTTTTCCTGGAGAAGGATTGACATGGGCGCAACTTGAAGATAGTATCGACGCCGTTCTAGGGATAAGAAGTACTTATAGATCTACCAAAGAAAGACCAAAATGGCAAAAGGAAAGCGAAAAGTATTAGAGAGGAGCAGAGTCCTGGCACATGATGCGCATGATGGGACCCTGTGCACAACTGCTAGTATATACAAATAATTTTATTTTACTTTGATAAGAATTATTAATTATAATAAATTTAAATTTAATTTATAAATTAAATATTATTATGTGCATCATTAATTAATATTATACAATAAAGTATATTAATTTTATACAAAGATGCATAAAAAATGAAATAAAAAATATTGAAGGAGAATAATGTGATCACTATATTCAACAATTGATGAATCTCCTCCCTCATCTCTTCCCTCTTGATTTTTGGTGGTAAAAAGGAAAAAAACTTTGAAGGGTAAAAAAGGAAAAGGGAATATTTCACCAAATGAGAGTTTTCTCTTATATATAGTATAGACAATAATTAAATATGCGACCCAATATTTGAAACCACCATCATATAAAATCCGAATGTAAAACATAAACCGACATGTCCCAGACATCCGACAACTGTAATCTTGATTTCAACTATGTTATTATTAAAATATCTTAGCCAAATATATTACTCGATAATATGAAAATAAAAAAAACAATATTTTAGACATGAAACAGATAAGTAGTTATGAAACTAATGTTTTCTTGGGCATAACTTACAAGTTACAATAATGCAAATACATAAGCTACATCATACAACCTCTACCCAAGAAGTTTAATGATGATCATTATGTCTTCCTGATTAAGTTGCATTTATATTTATTATAATGATCAATATGTCTTCAAAATAATTGAGATAAGATCATTGAAGACATTAATAGACTACAATATATTCAAATAATAAGTTCTCATGATACAAATTAATTATATATTTTATTATAAAATTGGAGTAATAAAATAGGGTAATTATATTTGCAGGCCCCAAACGGATAGTTGCAGCTCCACAATATATTTGTTTTTTCCTTGTGCACTTAGAAAGTTCATTGAAATGTTATCCTAAGACTAATGGTCATCCAAGTTTCTCTCAACAACTAGTTGTTTGGGCTTTAAGTGTGATGCACCTCTTTGTACAAAAACTCATTTTTTCTCTTAACTTAATTTTGCATAAATATTTGTCAAGATTCATGCTTTGAAACATTTTATGATAACATGAAAGAGTAAACTAGAAAAATCATATGATATTAAACACCATATTCATCCATGTATTCTCTGTATATGATATTAAACACCGTATTCATCCATGTTCCAAGAACATGGGTTTGGGATCAAAATCTCGATTGTATATTTAGAAGAAAGAGCAGAATCAGTTAATAGAAGAAAGAGCAGAATCAGCTAACAGAAGAAAGAGCACGGCGAAGAGCAGTTTCCTGGTGGCGGAAGACGGTGACGTCCTGCGAAGTAGGCGACGAATGGAGGTCAGCGGAGGGCGCAAGCAAGGGGACGTCGAAAATGGGGGAGGCGGAATCGGGAGATGTCAGATACGGGAGGAGAGAAAGGGGAGGCAAATAGAGAGCTTTTTTAGGTTATTTGATATTAATTAGGGTTAAATTTGGGGCTGCAACTATCTATTTTGGGCATGCAAATATAAGCACCCCTAAAATATCATATCATATAACATAGACATTACATTTTCTCAGTGGTTAATGTGAGACCTTATAGCAGGGATATGTTATTATCTTATATTGTAGTAGCCGAATGACTCTTTCACTTCTAATAGTGCCAAAAAATTTGCGGGGTGTCAAAGAAAAAAATAATTGTGCTTGATAGGTTCTGTACATATGCCATAAAAATGGCATGATGCCACAATACATGTGCATACGATAGAAAGGTATAATTACACAAAACTAAAGCTACTGGCCATGTTTTGGATTGGTGCCATCAAAAAATAATCGTAAATGATAGTTTAATCCACGTTCAATACAAATCTTTAAACTAAAAAAAAGGTGTCAAAATACTCGACAATATATCTATAACTAATAAGAACACATGAAATATCATACAAATAAGCTTCCAAGAATAGCTTGAAGAGCATCAATATTTATTCCTATAGTGATCCAAGGCACATTATGTTCTTAGAACCTCTTCACTACAGCTACCAGCAATTTACTTTGCACTCATTTTCCAAGACATCCTCTCCAATGATGTAGACACTAATGCACATAAAACTCAATCAATACATCACTAGTTGTAACATTAAAACCAAGTAAATTGCTATGTGCACTAAAAATTAAGGGATTGTCAATTATAAACAATTTTGTGCTAACACTACAAAAACAGCTACATAGGAACAACTGAGAATGCTCTTGTAGTTTTTGGAACAAATAACAACATTGGCACAAAAATCTGCGAGGCTTGAAGTTACCTAAGAGCAACCTCTTTCCGAACGACGTAGCGAATCTTCTTATCAAAATTTCGCTCTTTCCTCTTCTCCCGGAATCTCATCAGAGAAGCAACTCTATGAGGAAGAGTCGACCGTTGCTAAACATCCAAAGAATACACAGATAAATCCTCCAAAACAAAACCACAAGCTAATTCCTCTTCTCCAAAACAAAACTGACTTAGCAATACCTTACTGCTTAAATTTGAAGTTGAAGGGAATGTGGCCAAGCTGCTAGAGATTTCCCGTCCTCCTAACAACAGAAGCACTGCCTGAACCTGTTAGTTAAAGAAATACCACCGAAATTATAGTTATTATTTTGGGTTGCGGAAAAATGTTCCTGTAGATTACATTGAGAGGGGGCGAACCTTTTCCGGGGATACAGAATCGAACACATAAACCTCGCCCTGGAAAGAGAGAGTGAGCTGGTTGCTGCCTCCATGGGGAACTATCATTCCCAGTGGATCACCCGGATGACCTGGATCACTCGGATCCGACGGTCCATCTGCCTCCATCATGCCGTCCTGCTCTACATTCATTCTCTGCATCGCGCCTCCTCCATCGTTCTCGTCGTGATCTCGCGCATAGTGCAAGATCCCATGCCCATCAGAGCCTGGTGACGGCATCGAAGCGAGAACCTGGTGACCGACGGTCGAATCCTCGCCGTGGTGGCGCGGCGGGTAAGTGCAATCAACCGCAATATTCACTTCCGGTGCTGGATTAGGGTTCTCGTTCATCACACCGGAGATTTCAAATTCCAGCCAGCGGCCCCGGGAGTATGAAAATCAACTCGAGCCAGCTGAATTGAATGAGGAAGACTGGATCGGAGTCGGAGCAGCGATCAATGAAAAGCCGCTTCCGATTACAGCGTTATGGAGAAGTTTGAAGGTGGAATGGAGAGAGAGAGAGAGAAGGGAGAGAGTAGAGTGAGAAATCGAAAGAACAAGAGTCCGAAACCGTATGCCGTGTGGCAGAGAACGACGTATGTTGCATTTGGAAGATTGGTGGGGGGAGGGAGGAGACTCGATATCGAACCTCAAATGATTTGCGATTGGCTAATATAGCGAACGGCTCTGATTTAGTAGGACAAAAGTTTTGTCCTACACTTTGTGCGGGATATGATCGTATGAGCCATGATTTCAATTTGGTTGTTTGTAAAAAAATATGATACGTATTTTTGTAATATGGTCGTATTGAAACATGATCATATTTAGATTAATCATGCGTGAAAATCCGTGCTGACAGAAATATACGGCGGGATCATATTTAGAAGCAACATAAATTTGCGCCGAAATGTCAGTCTAGAGGAACAAGGCTATCTACTTGTGGAGAGATATTTATGTGGGCGCACTGTGATAAAAAATAAGATCACCGTGTAGGAGCAAGTAGAGCCGTATTATTGTGATTTCAATGACGGAGATGATCTGTGAAAATATACGGTTGTATTTGTATAATACGATTGTATTAGGGTGGTGTTAAAGGCAAACCAGAATTGGCTATTGGCAAACCAATTTCTATGAGTTATTACGCGCCTTTTGAAAATACGCTTTTTACATGCATTTTTAGGAAAAATGTTCAACACAATAATTGTAGATCTCGTCGATATCTACAACTTTCGTGTTGAACACTTTTCCTAAAAATGCATGTACAAGGCGTATTTTCAAAAAATTCGCTCTAGATACGATCAGGGCGACAATACGCCTTGTGCGTACATTTTTAGGAAAAGTGTTCAACACGAAAGTTGTAGATCTCGACGAGATCTACAATTTTCATGTTGAACACTTTTCCTAAAAATGCATGTACAAAGCGTATTTTCAAAAGGCGCATAATAACTCATAGAAATTGGTTTGCCAATAGCCAATTCTGGTTTGCCTTTAACACCACCCTTGTATTAAATACTGACTGTATTTTAGATCAATCATGCGCGAAAAATCGTGTTATCGGAAATAGACGGCGAGAACGGAGGTTCCGCACAATGAACTTAGGTGCGTTTCTCGCACCAACAATTTAGTCCTACTTGTGTGGGATCAATGTCAGTAAAGGGATGCACAATTGATTTAGGACTTTTGGCACTAAAAATTTTCCAATTACCAAGTTTTTACACATTGTACTGTAAATATTTAATATTTGCATTTAGCACCCTCAAAGTCTTTAATATTACTATTTTGCACTCTTCTAATTGAATATTTAAGGTACAAAATATAATATTAAAGTCTTTGTGGGATGCAAAGTGTCAAAATTAAATATTTATGATGCAATGTGAAAAATCTCCTAATTGAAAGATGATTAGTATTCAAAGTCACATTGATTTAAGTTCGACCTAAATATTTGAATTTGGTCCAAATACACAAATTTGCAACATAAAAAAATATTCAAAAGCTCAACATTAGAATTGTTTCCTTTCTTTTAAATCCTTAGTTTTTACATATCTTATGAATTTGTGGTTCTAAATTCAAATTTGAATTCAAATACTAGATTTTAAGATGACTCTGAACTCAAACCTCATTACAATCATATGAAACAATCTAAACCTGAATACCGCAAAATACGAAATATTCAAATTCGTTTGAAATATAGCGGTGAGAAACATGAGTGGTGTTGTTGGCATGCATACACTCCAGATTATTAGTTGGTTGAGACTATAACTGAAGCAGATCTTGCTAAGAGGAATCTCATGATTAAGCGTCCGTTCGGCACGGCGGTGGCAGTCGTGAACACGGTGGTTATGAACTGTCGTTCGTGAACTTTCAACCTTGCCTAAGAAACTTCATCCATTTTTATGTTCAAAACTAGTTTCCTTTTCACGGTGGTCGTCACAACCGTTGTCATGTCAAACATATACTCTAACACGGTGGCATTTTTGCTACTTGGTAGAATCTCATGATGATGATAAATTAATATGCAATAGTAGATTATAATCAAAGTACTCAGAAGGAAACTTAGGATGAAGAGATTATACCATAAGTTATGTAAGCGGGATCTCAAATAGGAGTGCAAATGAGTCGAGCTTCGCAGAAGCATGAGCTCGACGAGCTCATTTTGCATGACTCGAGCTTAATGTCACGGGTTGCTAGTTCAAGACGCAAACATGACCATGGATGCATGCGCGAATGCCGCAATAAGTCACATGTTGAGGCGATAAAGCTTCAAAGAGGTCGAAGACTTAGGTGTGGGAGCCTTAGGCAGAAGTATGACTTCATACTCAAGATGCTCATACACAAGAGGAGCATGTCAAGTATAAAACATAAGTGTAGCCATGATATTCGATGGCGCAGAAGGATGCGGAAGTCTCCAGAACACTAGAGAGAAATCTTGAAGATGACGGAAGATTCTAGAATAATGTGGAGTCTTCCAGAAGATTCTAGAGTCGTGTAGAATGTTTTAGAATATTGTGTAATTGTGTAGATATTTCTAGAATATTTTAGAAAAGTGTAGAATTATCTAGAATATTCTAGAATATTCTAGAAGAGAGTAGAACTTTATAGATAAATCTAGGTGTGTGTAGAGGTATCTAGAATGGTGTGAAATTTTATATAAGTTAAGCGTAATCTAAAATATATAGAGTACTCTTGAATGTTGTAGAATAGTGTGGAAGCTTGTGCATGATCATGAGATGAGTGTAGAGTAGTTTAGAAGAGTCTAGAGTAGAGAGTTTCTAAAGTACTCTTCCGTTGGTTAGAGGGAAAATCCCTTGGAGGCTATAAAAAGGGGATGCGTGTTCATTTGAGCCAAACAATCTTGGAATCAATCCAAGCAATGCATGCAAGCCACCAAAGAGTCAAGAGTTGTAAAACTTCGAAATTGTGAATAGAAGTTTGAGTGTTATTGAGTGTTCTCCCCTTTCCACCTTATACTTGCGTGTGTGCATATAATTTCGCTGCTAGAGATGAGGTGAATGTTGACTTAACTATTGTGAAGGGTGCACAAAGGAGCTAAGACCGCACAGATCAAAGTTTGAGCGTGGGTCCATCGTTTTGTCCGTGACATTAAGCTCAAGACCAATATATTGAGGTTGAGCTCTCGAGCCCACGAGCTTTTCAGCTCACGAGTCATTTTGAAAAAAAAAATAGATGTGTTTTTAAAAATAAACGTTCAAGGAAAAATCGAGCTTTTTTCGAGCTGGCTCATCAAGCCCACAAGTCAACTCAATTTGCATCCCTAATCTCAAAATAGTAGTAGATTTTGTTAAAAGTGTGAGATTATAACCTAAGTGAAGGCTTGCTCAGATGGTACTCAAATTTATAGATTGACCGAGCATGTATAAATAGTAAGATTATAGCCTAATTTGTTCTCACTTAAAAGGAATAGTAGTACTCTTGGCATAATAAAATATAACCTCAGTTTAATTTAAACTTGATTTCCAGGGTTCCTAAAATTGTAGATGATTATGGTAGAATTGAGAATATAACATAAGCTAATACTCAAAAGATTCTTAGGTCAAGAAGCAGCAGAGCTAATAATAATAATAGCAATAGTAATAATAATAATCATGATATGATATTTGTTGCGAATCGATCAACGCTCTTTGGGTTCGGTAGATTAAGTTTGTCTTGACTCGAGCGTCAATCAAATGCGCACAGTCAATTTAGAGTCAACACCAGAAAGGGAAAAAACAATGGTCATGTCTAACTTAGACATATCCACTAATAATATTGTCAGATTACATAAGCTGATTTAGTGAGGGTGATAGGTCACCTCTCGTCCTGCAATATTAAATGATTTAGTGAGGGTGTCAGGGAAATCATTTAGAGAGCCGCACGCGGGGGAAGCATCCCGGAGGTCGGCCCGCGACGATATGTTCTATTGTGTGGAGCGCCTTCTGGATAGCTGAGTGGGGGTGGGGGGGGGGGGGGGGGGGGGGGGGGGGGGGCTGTAGCGGTGTTAGCGTCTTTATGAGAGTTGAGTGTGGGGGCGCACGCTGAAGCAGCGTGTTCACGGGAGAGATGTGTTCACTGTAGCAGCATATTCACTGGAGTGGGCACCGGATCGGCGTGTTCACTATATCAGCGTGTTCACTGGAGCAGACACTTGAGCGACGTATTCACTATAATTGTGTGTTTACTAGAGCGGAATGTTCGCTGAAGCAGGCACCGGAGCGATGTGTTCACTGCAATTGTATTTTCACTAGACCGACATGCTCACTAGAGCGGGCACCAGAGCGATGCGTTCATTGTAGTTGTGTGTTCACTAGAGCGGCACTGGAGAGGCGTGTTCACTGTAGTTGTGTGTTCACTAGAACATCATGTTCACTGGAGCAGGCACCGGAGCGACGTGTTCACTATAGTTGTGTGTTCACTGTAACTGCGTGTTCACTAGAGCGGTATATTCAGTGGAGTGGGTACCAAAGCGGCTTGTTCACTGTAACTGTGTGTTCACGAGAACGACATGTTCATTGAAGCAAGCACCGGAGCGCAGCAGGAGGCGCACATTGGAGAGGAGCGCACGAGGGCGTGCTCAAGAGCGGGGTGCGCGGGGGAGCGTACAAGAGAGTGGAGCGCATGGGGGCGCGCATCGAAGGTATGTGATAGTGTGTGCTCGGGAGAGCGTCGCACGAGGGTGCAGTAGGCTTTCAACGGAGGTTTTTCGGTGTCGCAACGCAAGTGCGCATGATTCGTATTCCTCTTCAATTACCGGTTCCTTCAAATAAAAGATAATGCCCCTTTTATACATTTTTAAGAGGGGCGCACAAGTAATTTCGTCCTTTTAATTATTTGGCGGACAAATGTGAACTCTCGGTTTATGTCCCTCGGGTCACTGATTTTGATTGTCGGATGACTTAACCCCCCCCCCCCCCCCCGACCGGATTCAGGCAGCCATGTCAGGTTCGCCGAAGTAGTGGCGGCCAGAAAAATGAAAGTGTTCGGAACTTGATGAAAATTCAGGGAAGCTTCTCTCGCCGCCACGAGTCCAACGGTGGTGACAGTTTCTCAATTGAAGGTCCGGAGCTCTGGCAATCGCAGGTGAAAGGGCATTTGGGAGAAATAGCCGCCCCGCAAAAACTCCACCAAAATATTCGATTAAATAGCCTATCTTGTAGCTCTTTCCGAGAGCAATTTGACGCCGCTTTTGGATCGAAGTTTCGTTGAGTTGTTGAAAAGTTATGAGTTCTCAAAGGTCCAAGCTCAAGCCACCATTGATGGTGGTTTTGGAACCTCGTGGAGGAAGGAGGAGAGGAGGTCACCACAGCCCCGGGAGGGGCCGGGCGTGTAGGGTTTCAAGGGCATCAAATGCGCAGCGGAAATACATGAAACTCTCGACAGGATCCATGTGAAACACACTAAATCAGGAAGGAAGATTATACCTGTGTCGAAATCAGATTTCGAGAAGAATAACTAGCGTTTGAGTCCAAACGCATAAAAGTATATGCGTCTCTAACGGTATCCACACGAACGCCGAAAACACCACGCAGTCCGTCCGACGAACTTAGGTTGGAAGACGATCATTTTTTCTCCCCTACGAAATGCTAGTTCCGATCTTGGAGAGATGTGTTTTTGGTGGTTTTACGGGATGAAGAACTCTGAATCAAGCATACAATCTTCAGGATAAATTGGTCTATATATATGCACGAACCTATACGAACAAAAACCGTCACACACGCCAGGAGGCACACACCCATGTGCCTGGACCGTGTGCCCCAAAAGACGCGTCGGCTCTTACGGGCACGTCTCTTCGTGGGTCTGGAACGATAAACCGCACACGGTCATGGCACACGGGCGTGTGTCTCGGACCGTGTGCCCTCAAAAGTCGCACCCTTTGACCCAGAGACGCACCCGACCATTATCCCGCAATTTTGAGCACACACGCCCTTGGCACACGGGCGTGTGCCTCAGACCGCGTGCCTCAAAAAGCCGTATAGCATATCATATATGCCCACCCAGAACTTGGTTTCACAAACCAACACGATCAAACACATCTAATTTCCGCATGTTCTTAAGCAAACAAATGTAGATAAATTGGCGCACACTGGCCTAAACTTAGGCAAACAAATGTAAAAATGTGGTCCACGTTGCCCAACATGCTCAATGTACATTGTGTGCCCGTCGTTCCCATCAAGCCAAGTTACTAGGTAACCATCATACAGTAACATAGAATCGTTAGAATATACGAAGGATTCTGAAATACTGAAGCGGAATAAAATAGGAAGAACTTATCAGAATAGCCCGAGGCATGCAGGACACGGTCCTTAAAGATAGATTTCCGCCCCTCGGAGATGATATCTCGGTGCACAGGTTGCAGCGACCTATCTTCAAAGATTCAACAAACTCCTTACATGAAGTTTGCACAAACACCCGTAGGATCTGACACAACTATCTTAGGCTGCCTAGAAATGGAAGAGTCCAAAACTAACCTAAACTTGCATGCCTAACATCTTCAGTGTAATCAAATATAACTAGTGTATATCATAACTGACATAACCCGCGTAACTGATGGAACCCAAGCATGCTTGTCATACCAAATGTACATGACATATGGACATAAAGTGGCATAGAACGGGATAGCGGAAACTGGTTTGTCCAGTGTGACACCTTCCCTACAGTGGCGGAGCCAGGAATATTGGAGCTCGGGGGCACAAGACTCTTAAAGTATGAAAAAAATAACAAATAAAAAATTGCTCAATAAAAAAACATTCATTATAAAATAAAACTAACATTAGTACATGAAAAATTCATAAAAATACCTTAAAACATTCTTTTCCTTGTTTTTTGAAGGAAAGGTACATCTTCTAAATTTCATTTTTTGAAACTCTTGCAAAACATCTTCATCATCAATTGTATCAAACACTTCCTTCTCAATATAAGTAACCAAACAATCATTCAACCATTCATTTCATAATCTGTTGCGAAGATCTTCTTTAATCAAGCCCATTGCAGACAATGATCTTTCAACTGTGGCCGTTGCAACTGGTAATGTTAAACACAATGTCAATAGTAAATAAACTTCAGGATAACTCATGTCCTTCTTATGTTTAACCATTTTTTGAGCAAGTTCACTAAGTCCATTTAAATCACGAAAATCTTCATGAGTTGAGACATCATAAAACCAATTTATTAGTTGACTGTCAAACATTAAAAGAGTTCTTTCATTAAACTCTACCGGATAAAAATGAGCCAACTCAATTAATTTATCCTTATTGAAAGCAGCAAATGAATCTTGAGGATTGAAGCAAGTCATGTTTGAAATCAACTGAATATTGTTATTATCAAAACGATCATTCAGCTCTTGGTATTGAGAGTCAATCACTGTGAAAAGCAGTTCAACCTTATAAAAATGTAGATTAGACCTCTTTTGAACCCCTCGTTTGCTTCTTGCAGGATGCAAGTAATTATCTTCCATCTTTGGAATCTCTATTTCATATTTTTCACAAAACGTAGACGTTTCAGTGATCAATTGTACAAAAGCACTATCAGTTCTTAGGTCATGAAGTCTCTTCTTTGTAATATTAACAAAACGCATGGCATTTAATAGGTCTTAATCTTTTCTTTGCAAAGCTTGAGATAACTCAAATGTAATCCCCAGTATTGCCTTCATCATATGCAATGTAAAAGCAAACTCAAAGCAATCTATCTCCTTCAAAACATTATAGGCTCCAGTGCTAGTTTCTCCAAATGAAGTGTCTTCGTTTAGAACATTAAGCAAAGCTTCGATAGAAGGAAATAATGAAATGATACTGAGAATTGTACCATAATGTGAATTCCAACGGGTGTCTCCATGTCGCTTTCAATTTTGTTCTTGATTTAACCCACGTCTTGTCTCAATTGAACCTAAAGCAATGCCTTCATGTATTTTCATAGCTTGTGTTTCTCGAAGAATTGCTTGTCTTTTACATGAAGAACTAACTACATTAGTTAAGATGTGCAGAAAATCAAAAAAAGTATTCATCTTCTTGTGTCCTTTTGCAACTTTAATCAGTGCTAGTTGAAGCTGATGAGCAAAACAGTGAACATAATAAGCAGATTTATTCTCTGCCAATATCAAACTTTTAAGTCCATTAAAACGTCCACTCATATTGCTCGCACCATCATAACCCTGACCACGAATCTTTGATAAACTCAAACTATATGTAGCAAATAGTGAATCAATCGCCTGTTTAAGTGATAGAGCAGTAGTATTTGATACATAAACCATAGCCAAGAATCTTTCAATTACAAAACCATTCTTATTTACATATCGCAGGACAACACTCATTTGCTCTTTAGTTGAAATATCCCGAGCCTCGTCAACCAACAAAGAGAAAAATGAATCTCCAATATCTTTGATTATTGCATTTGTTGTTAAACTTGTCATTACATTGCATATTTGTTTTTGAATTTCAGGAGACGTCCTTTTTGCATTTTCAGGAGCATTGAGCAAAACAACCCTTTTAATTTCATCATTGGAAAGTGAATGAAACTTTAGTAATTCCAAGAAATTTCCTCTGTTCAAAGATTCATCGCTTTCATCATGCCCACGAAAAGCTAACCCTTGTCTTAGAAGAAATCTGATACAGGATACACTGGCACTTAATCTTATACGGTAGTCAATTTCATTTTGCATTCTCTTTTCAAAAGCTATATCTATATGTTTTTTTCGATTCATTAAATCTTCGCATGCTACCTTACATTTGTTATGCACACTCAAATTATCTCCAATGTGCATACTCAAACGTTCTTTCTTCTTCCAATTTGAAAAACCACATTGAACAAATGCTTCATGACCACCACCTGTATCTCCAAACTCAAAAGCAAAAATATAACAAAACAAACAGAAAACTGCGTCTTTTGCTTCACTATATTCCAACCATTGAGCATAAATCTTTTCTGTATACCATTTTGCACAAAATCTACGAGCTTTGTCTTGAGTTGTAGTCTTAGTAGCAGGATACTCTTTGATAATTGGTTGGTTTGGGCCTTTAATCAAATATGATCTTCGAATATTTTCTCTCTCAAAAGGGTCTTTAGAGATATTGTAAAGCGGAGGCCTTAAACCTGGATCAGATATTGGAGTTGAAGTTGGAGTTGGATTTGGTGTTGGAGTTGGAGTTGGAGTTGGAGTGCACTCAAACTCTCTTTGCCGTTTAGTTCGTACAATGAACTTATCCATTTTCCTATATGATAAGAAAAATTAATTTATAACCTGAATATAGCTGAATACGTGTTTAAAAATAGGTGTTAAATTATATCTTACCTAAATCTATACCAAATTGGATTAAATCACAAACCTAAATCTATATCTATCTCTATATAATTTATATCCTACCTAGATCTAAGTGAGGAAGAAGAATGGACCTTGCGTCCTTGCCGATTATCACTCCAGTTAGTGTTGAGAACACTCCACTTTCTTGAGAACACTCCAGTTCTTGAGAACTCAATTAATGGAATCTGCTGAAATCACAAGTGCACACAATTAATCAGATTTCAGAGAAAACACAAGTGCACACAATTAATGGAATCTGTTGAAATCACAAGTGCAGACCTTAATCGCAGTGAAGCGGCAGCAATCTGTTGAAATCAGTTAGTGTCGACCTTAATCGCACACAATTAATGGAATCTGTTGAATTGAAAAACTCCTAATCAGAAATTGAATTGAAAAACTCCTAACTCCTAATCAGAAATTGAATTGAGAATTGTGTATGCCTGAATTGAGAATTGTGTATGCCTTTGCTTACCAAAGTTCTTTGCAAAATCAAAAACTCCTAATCAGAAATCTTAGAAATTGAATTGAAAAACTCCTAACTCCTAATCAGAAATTGAAAAACTCCTAACTCCTAATCAGAAATTTACCAAAGTTCTAACTCCTAATCAGAAATTTACCAAAGTTCTGTGCAGAAGAAGAAGAAGAAGACTTACAGTCGATATCAGAGAGCGTCGATAGCAGAGAGCGGCGATAGCGTCGATCGGCAGCAGAGAGCGGCAGCAGACAACGGCGATCCAGCAGCGGGAGCGAGAGAGCGGGAGCAGAATCGCGGAATCGCTCTTGCCCTAGGTGCCCAAGGCCCAAGGGGGCAGAAACAGGTGACAGTCGGCGGAATCGCTCTTGCCCCAAATCGCGCAGAAGACGGACCAGAAAATGCGTGGGGGCACGGGCCCCCGCAGGTCCTAATGTAGCTCTGCCCCTGCTTCCCTAGCATGTTTAACGTGCCCGATGAACCAACATAAGCAGCATAACTTAACCTGGCTAACTTAACATAAGCCGCATGTGCATTCAAATTGGCTGTTCGTTGGTTAGTACATGTTCCCGCTCAAGTTATGTAACTGTTGTCGCCTATATTTTAATGGCAGTATAACTGTCAGCAAGAGGCTATATAATGCCTCCAATGTATACCGTAAAACCATCTATGAAGTGAATGAAATTGTGTGTTATCCTCTTCCTCTTGTCATTAGCCGTTGATGGTGCGCCATTGACTCCTCTTCTCCTCTAATTCTCTCACCGGTGGTGCGCCACTATTATTTTCTTTCCTCTATTTCGCTGCAATACAAATTAGGTTCGTATCACATATATACTGCAGTTCCTGGAGTTATGAAGGAATCTTCGGACACAAATTGTTCACATGTTGAGAATGGGAGCGAACTCTATGAGGCCGAATCTCCTGTTATTCCTTAATTGGTCAGTGGTAGAGCGGTTGACTGTTAATTGACTGGCCCATCTCACTCAAACTTGACTCGATGCTAGACCTACATAAACTACTATGCATAACCTATTTATGCCATATATTCATTAATCTATATGAGAAAACATTTCAAACCATAGTTGTATACAGTTTAATGATTAAGAGTAATAAAAACAAAATCCCTTAACACAATATTTTCTCCTCATCCTCATCAACTTCTAAACAAGAATGACGGCAGCCCAACAACACGCATCAGGCTCGAAAATCTCTTCGAGAAGTCGTGTAGTCTTTACGCCCAACTCAAATCCCGCAATGCAAGACCAACAACTCTCTCATGGCGGTAATCTTATCTTACTCGATGGCACAACACAAATTCTGTTCGAACTCACGAAGGATGGAAGAAATTATACCTCCGGAAAGTGTAAATGGCCGAGCTTCTATTTGGTCAAGACTCAAGAACTACTTGAATGTGTTGATGGATCTCCAACGTTGTGAGCATTGATCTAACTTTTTTAAATAAAAACCAGCTCTTTAAATAGGTATTTATAAATGAAGAAAACTTTCAAAAAGAGGTGACTTAAAGGTGTAGATCGGCATTGTGCAAGACCAATGCTCTGGATGCTGAATGAAGGAAGCATGGTTATGTGCACATAAATCAAAATGGATTCTTGAGTCTGCCCTCTCTGATGTCTTTGGCTTTGATTTGAGGGCATGATTCCGCAGCAAACGTGACGGTATAGGGGGCCACTATTTCAGTGGTAATCTGTGAGCAGCCACTTTGTGCATCTATTGTCAAAGGTTCGGTCTTTCTCCTCTGAGAGAAGCCACTTTGGGCATAGGGCCAAAGGTTAGGTCTGTTTCCAATCTTCCCCCGCCCATACCCCCAATGATTGGGGACTATATGGGTTCTGTTGTTGTTGTTGTTGTAATGTTTAGGCCAAAACGCCGCCACAAGCATGCATATGTGGTCAAGCGTTAGCGTTCATGACTGTCTAGACCCCCAAAAGTGAAATTTGGGCCAAATAGTTGCCACACCCATCTCAACTGCCACCACTCAAACGTCACATATTTCTCAAACAGAACCTAAGTGAGAATCCTTGTCTTAAACACAAATCAAGATGGCAAGGAGCTTAAAGAATTGGACAATGAGCACTTGAAGCTTGCTAAAAATGAGGGCTTGAACTTTGAGAAGGATTTAGCTTTGAAAAGGCTAGGGTAAGTGGATTTGAGAGAGGTGAAGAGCTTCTATACATAGAGAGGAGGAAAGGGTAGGGGAGGCTGGAGGAGGTGGTGAAGTAACAGTGAGGAAAGGACTGATGTGAAGAAAAAAAACTCAAATTTCATTCATTGAAATCCCAATTCCAGGCAATTGAGTGATCCGCACTTTGAAATTTGGACAAATGAAAGATCGGAGACCATGATGTACAGAGAAAAAAAAAAGTTCATGCAGCTGAAATAGATTCAGTTTATCAAGGGCTAAATTTGGACAAATCAAAGATCGGAGTGATGATCAAGTGACCAAAATTTGAATTCAAGATAATAAGTAGATCAAAAGTAATCACGAGATCAAGAACCAATGACTACTGTTATAAATTCCAAGAAAGAACTTCATTCATAAAAGTGTGATCTTTGGTGGACTGATACAACACTAAGGAGGTATATAGGAGGGCTTAGGATGTTCCAAATTAAGATCTGAAAGTATGGACAATTTTTTAACAAATTCAATTTAAAAATGGGATCAATTGGATCTCTAGAGATACCGTGATTGACTGATCTAAGCAATGATGATCGGGGGTCTGTTTGGCACGGCGGTGGTAGTCATGAACACGGTAGTTATGAACCACCGTGCGTGAACACGTGATCTCACCTAAGAAACTTCATCCACTTGATCAAAATTGTTTTTTTGTGGCCATCATAACCATTATCATGTCGAACGCATATTTTATAACGTTGGCGTATTTGTCCATACTCACCGGAGCAAAAACACCGCACGAAACGGACCCCGAGTCACCAAAAATTGGATTTAAGATAATAGCTAGATCAAAGTATACAGCAAGATCAAGACCAATATTATAAATATCAAAAATTTCATACATAAATATCTTACCAGTAGTCTTGACATGAGCATACACCCTGCTTAAAATGATGGAACCGCTGTCTATCTCTCACCACTATCTCACGCCCGAAAACTTTGGATAAAATCTTGGCTGCATCATGACAATCACTGCATATTCTAAGATTTTTCATTATCCTCACCGGTGCTGGTGGATCGATACTGATGAGACCAAATGCAATAGCTAGCTTCTCGCTATGCCGATAAACCGAAGATTCCTTCTCTTCCATCTCAATGTCGAAAGCAACTTCAGTAGTCTTTGCTTCATATCCTTCAATCTTCAATCTCCTCGCCATCTCATTTAACATATTTTCGATTTCTTCCATTTGTGGATGAGAACTATCGCCCGATAAGAACTCGTGAACAGCGCCACGAGCTTCGATTATACTACACCCAGGCATCTTCACCACCCTTCTTTGCTTCATCCCACTCCTGACCTCCATTAAATCGTCCCATTTCCCCTTCGAAGCATATATGTTCGAGAGAAGCACGTGGAATCCATCATGCCTGGGCTCAAACTCGATGAGCTTCCTTCCCAACCTCTCTCCTATTTCGGTGTCACCATGCTTTCTGCAAGCACCGAGCAACGCACCCCAGGTCGAAGGGTCAGGAGCAACAGGCATGTCGTCGATGAGCTTCTCTGCTTCGCCGAGCAGGCCGGCACGCCCTAAAAGATCGACCATGCAGCCGTAATGCTTAACATTTGGTTCTAGATTGTACATCAGCTTCATCGAATCGAAATATTTTCGTCCTTCGTCAACCAACCCTCCGTGACGACATGCTCCTAGAACTCCGACAAAGGTGACCTCATTAGGGAGCACACCATGCCTCTCCATCTCCGAGAACTTTTCGAGTGCTTCTTTGAAGAAGCCATTCATAGCCAAGCCAAGAATCATAGCATTCCATGTCGAAATACTCTTCTCCTCCATCTCATCAAAAACCAACATTGCACTTTCACTACAACCACACTTCATGTACATGTCTACCATGGTTGTACCCAGAAACACATTGAGTTGAAATGAATGTTTCCTTATATAGGCATGAACCCACTTACCTTGTTCAAGGGCAGATAAGTTGGTGCAAGCTGAAACAATGCTGACCAGTGTAGTTTCATCAGGCTTAACTCCTAGAGTTTGCATCTCTTGGAACAAAGCCAATGTATCAGTGAAAAATCCATGTTGGGTGAAGCCTGAAATCATGGTGCTCCACGAAACCAAATCCTTTAGAGGCATAGTGTTGAAGAAATCACGTGCTTTATCGACGAAACCGCACTTCAAGTAGCCTGAAATCATTATATTCCAAGATATTTGATCTTGGTCACATGAATCAAACAACAGTTGGGCAGCAGTGATCTCACTGCATGAACAATACATATGAATCAATGAATTCTGTAAAATGATGTATGACTGGATCCCGGTTCTAATGATCAACCCGTGAACGGATTCTCCGTTCTTCGTAGCTTGCAATGAAGCGCAGGAGGAAAGTATGGTGACTAGCGCAACCTCATCGATGCGAACCCCGCGAATTCTCATCAGATAAAACAACTCCAGCGACTCTCTGAACATCTCACTTTGCTCATAACAGCTTATCATAGCAGTCCAAGAGACAATATCTCTGCTAGGCATTTCATCGAACAGCGTTCGAGCGTCATCAAAACGTTTGCTTTTGCCAAGCAAGGCAATCATTGAATTTGAAGCAATTGTGTTCCTCTCAGGCATATTGTCGAACAGGCGAACAGCTTCATCCACATCACCGATCTGCACATACGCTGCCAGAATTGAATTCCAGGAAACAGAATCTAACACGGGACTTCGATCGAACAAAAACCGAGCATCTTCCAAATGCCCGCAAACAGAATACATATTGATCAAAGTATTGAGAACAAAGACATCAGACTGCAATCCAAATTTTAAAACATGGGAATGGATCTGCAAACCTTCTAGTGCAGAAAACTGCAAAGCGCAAGCTTGGAGAAGAATCGGGTAGGTGTAGTTATCTGGAACCGAATCAGACCTCAGCATCAATTTATAGAGGGGAAGACAGCATTGAGGAAGATTTCTATGGACATGGGATCTCATAACAGTGTTCCAGGAGAAGGGATTTGGGCTCTCGACCTGGTGGAGAATGCGGCGAGAGTAGTCGAGATCAAGAAATGAGCAGGTTGTGGAGAAGGAGAGAAGGCGGGATGCAGCGTAAGAATCATTAATGAAGCTTGAAACAGTCATCTGAGAGTGGATTTGAAGGAAACCTTTGAGTTTCAGGCAATTCGATAGGCGGTCTTCAAGGATGGAAAGGTTTATGGAGACGATTGGATTTCGAGCTGTGAATGATTTCAGAGATGAGGCGAGTATTTTTCGCCCATTAGTAAGACAAGGATCGAACAGCATTCGAAACGGTGGAATTTGAATGCTGAAAATTCACGGCATTGAGGCCAAAGATCAAACAGCGGCCGGCGTTGAGTTCTAACTCAGGTCGCCGGCGGCGAGGACGGGGAGCTTTTCAGTCGAAACTAGGGGTGCAACTCGGATCGGTTCGGTTCGGTTCCACCCAAAACCAAGAATCGACCCATGTATGTTCGGTTCCAAACTTTTGGAACCGGAACCGACCCACGGTCCTAAAGTATAGAACCGGATCCGAACCGCTTGCTTCGGTTCGGTTCCGGTTCGGTTCTCGGTTCTACCTATGTCTCAAAATAACTAAAAAAATGTCTCTTTCAACTCATAATTATGTGTAATACAACTACCAATGTCTCAAAATAATTCTATCATTATTCTATATAATATTGAAGTCACACAACTACATGAGTACAATACCTATTCTTTTTATCCATACGACTATATTTTCAATTATTTTCTCGTATCAAGTGATATGATTATAATAATTGTTTCAAAATATTTTTGTTTAGCATTGATAATCGGTTCTCGGGTCGGTTCTGGGTACCCGACCCTTGGAACCAGGAACCGAACCAAATTGTCGGTTCTGGTATTATGAGAACCGGACCCGAACCGAGCCTATTTGGAACCGACCCAAATCATTCGGTTCGGTTCGGTTCCGGTCCGGTTCTCGGTTCTTCGGTTATTTTTGCACACCCCTAGTCGAAACAGGACTGTTAAATCTGTGAGGCGGAATTTTGCTGAAGTGGCGTAGGCGCTAAAGCTTTAAATCCATCAAATAATTTTGACATCTGTACTATTATATAAAGATATAGAGTTATGGTGTAACCCGGTCCGCCAACAAATCTATGCCGTTCGATTCTCCATATCGGTTTGATAAGTAGAGAGAGAGGAAGAGAGGGGAGAGAGGGAGTGGGGCTCACAATTAAGAGAGAGAAGGAGTGGAGAGAGGGAGTGGGGCCCACAATTAAGAGAGAGAGGAGAGGGCGGCAGGGAGAGAGGGAGGGGAGCGAGGGTGGGGTTTGTTTTTTGGCTTTAAATTTTTTAAAATTTTAATATATATAATACTAATATATAATTAATATATAAACAATTAAACATTATATATATAGAATTAATATATACATAATTAATAGATATAGAATTAATATATATACATAATTATGACAGTGTCGGGGACGGGCGAAACTCGCCGGGGGCGATCGAAGCAAGTCGGGGGCGGGCAAAGCCCGCCGGGAAGGGCAGTGTACTGCCGCGCGGGGCACGGGGGTCCCCCGTGCACTGTCACTCGTGTGATATATATATATAGTTGTTTTAGGCTATATGTTTGGCGCGGTGGTTGCGGTCCCAAACGCGGTGATTACGTTCAACCTCACCCGTGAAACTTCATGCACTTTTATGTTTAAACTTAGAAAAAATTTTAGATCACGGTGAGAGGAGTGCATCTCAGCCATTCATAGCTCTAAATATTGCTGTATTTATGAATAATAAATAATGTCATTATTTTTCCTACCGTCAGATCTAAGATCATACGGCTGTATTTTTCCCTCACCTAGAACTAGGTGCGAGATACTCACCTAGTATTTCTCTTAAACTTATCGTGCAAGAGCGTCGCGCCTAAATAATTTTTTTTCTTCTAATATTATTAAATATTACATTTTAAAATTATTTTCATATGGAATAATGAAATAAGATGCTTTCACAATGGACTAAATAAATGAGATTAGAAGATTAGTTATGTCTCTAGAAATTGCAAATTGTGCACGTCAATTTAGAGTTTATGATATTTAGGCTCTGTTTGGTGTGGAGTTTCGACAAAAACTTCATCATTATGAAGTGCGTGTTTGTCATCATTATGAAATGCGTGTTTGTCATCATTATGAAATGCGTGTTTGTCATCCAATTTTTGGTGACTCGGGGTCCGTTTCGTGCGGTGTTTTTGCTCCGGTGAGTATGGACAAATACGCCAACGTTATAAAATATGCGTTCGACATGATAATGGTTATGATGGCCACAAAAAAACAATTTTGATCAAGTGGATGAAGTTTCTTAGGTGAGATCACGTGTTCACACACGGTGGTTCATAACTACCGTGTTCATGACTACCACCGCCATGCCAAACAGACCCCCGATCATCATTGCTTAGATCAGTCAATCCTTATTTATTATAGTGGATTTGTTGTGTCGTGCCCCGTGGTTTTTGACCTTCAAGTGGTGAAGGTTTTCCACGTAAATTCTCTTGTGTTGTTTGTTTTGTTGGTTTGTTTTCTCATTTATTGTAGGCTCTATTGATCGGTGGGAGACGCCGTTATTTGCGGCCTTCATTCCCAACAAGTGGTATCAGAGGGAGGTTCTTTGGCTTGTCGTTTTTATTTCTCGGTTTCTAACTCGGTGCGGTAGGTGACGATCATTGGTCCGCTCCCTATTCTCTCTTGTTAATCCCTTGAAATAAATCGACTTGTGGATCATGTTAGAGCAATTGTTGTTTGAGAAAGCAATGGAACAGAACACAAGGATGGTCAGTATGAATGACAAGAATTGGAGCATCTGGAAGCCTCGGATGGAGGATCTTTTATATTGTAAAGATCTCCATGCTCCGTTGACAGGGAGACCGACTTCAGTTAAGGATGATGAGGAGTGGAAGAAGATGGATCGGAAGGCAGTAGGCTTCATTAGGCAGTGGCTTGATGACTCTGTTTTTCATCATGTTTCCACGAGTCCTCGGCTCAAGCCTTATGGAAAAAGCTTGAAGCTTTGTATGAGCGGAAGACTGCAGGTAACAAGGCATTTCTGATTAGGAAGCTTGTTAATTTGAAGTACGGGGAAGGTTCACAGATGACTGAGCACCTGAACCTTGCCCAAAGTATTATCAATTAGTTGGAGTCCATGAAGATTACCTTGGGAGATGAACTCCAAGCTCTGATGGTCCTTAGTTCCTTACCAGAGAGTTGGGAGACTTTAGTAGTGTCGTTGAGCAACTCAGCACCTGATGGGGTGGTAACCATGGAGATGGTGTCTAGTTGTCTTCTGAACGAAGAGTTGAGAAGGAAGGATTCTGGATCTTCCAATTCGGGTGTTTTCCTCATGGAAGGAAAAGGCAGGTCTGTGAAGAAGGATGTGAAGAACAGGGGCACTTCCAGAAGCAAGTCTAGGGGCAAATCCAAGAAGGACATTGAGTGCTACTATTGTAAGAAGAAGGGTCATTTCAAGAAGGATTGTTTCCAAATGAAAAGAGACCTGAAGGGAAAGACCAAGGAGGTAGGAGATTCCAGCGGTGATGCGACGACTTTGATTGTGGAGGCTGAGTCGTTATGCTTGCAGTGCAGTGAGTCGTCTTGCCAGGAATGCGTTGACACCGACTGGATCATGGACGGAGGTGCATCTTATCATTGCACTCCTCACAGGGATTACTTCTACACCTACTCTGAGGGAGACCTTGGTGTGATCCGGATGGCAAATTCCGGTGAATCGTTGATTATTGGCAGTGGCGATGTCCACTTGGAGACTGAGTTTGGGAAGATTGTTCTCAAGGGCGTCAGACATATTCCTGACTTGAGAATGAATCTGATTTCCGTTGGCAGACTTGATGACGGTGGTTTCACAAGCATTGAAGGTGGAGGTACCTGGAGGTTGCTGAAGGACTCTTTGGTGGTAGCTAGATGAAGGAAGTGTTGTGGCCTGTATCGCACTAATGCCAAGATCTGTGGCCCAATTGTGAATGCTGCTGAGGGCAACTCTATGGAGTTATGACATCGCAGGCTTGGGCATATCAGTGAGAAGAGCTTGAAGATCTTGGTGAAGAACAAGGTTCTTCCGGAGCTATCAGGAGGGATTCCCAACACGTGTGTGCACTGCTTGGCCGGTAAGCATAAACGTGTTTCCTTTGCTGATTCTGAACCAAAGAGGAAGGCGGAGTTACTATATTTGATACACACTGATGTGTGTGGTCCTATTGAGCTCAAGTCTGTGGGCGGAGCCGCTTACTTCGTCACGTTCATTGACGATCATTCCAGGAAAGTCTGGGCATATTCTGTGAAGCAGAAGAGTGATGTTCTAGCAAAGTTTGAAGAGTTCAGAGCGAAGGTGGAGAAGATGACCGGTAAAGAAATAAAGCGAGTTCGATCTGACAATGGGGGAGAGTACACTGGTGCCTTCGATGCTTACTGCAGAGAGCATGGCATAGCACATGAAAGGACAATCCCGAGGACACCGCAACAGAATGGGTTGGCAGAGAGGATGAATAGGACGATTATTGAGAAGATCAGATGCATGATTTCTCAAGCTGGCATTGGTAAGCAGTTTTGGGCTGAGGCTGTGCAAACTGCTGTACATCTGATAAATCTGTCTCCTTCGGCACCTCTGAATGGTGATATTCCAGAGCGTGTTTGGTCCGGGAAGGAAGTGTCGTACGGACATGTGCGGGTGTTTGGGTGCAGAGTTCACGTTCATGTCCCCAAGGAAGATAGATCGAAGCTTGATGAGAAGTCTCGGGAGTGCATCTTGTTGGGATTTCCCCATGAGGAGTTTGGATATAGACTCTGGGATCCCGTGAACAAGAAAATGACCAGAAGCATAGATGTGATTTTTGTTGAAGATCAAGTGGTTGGTGAGCAGAATGCTGCGGATTCACAGGTTCCACAGTTTCTACCTGCGGAGGAGAGACTCTATGTTGATGATGGGCTAGTAGAGACTGCTGCTGATGATGGGCATGCTGAGGAGGAAGTTGGTGAGCTTATTCCTGATGAGGAGATGATTCCGGATGTAGGGGGAGCTCTGCCAGTTGATGTGCCACCTGTGGTGGAGGTTCCTCCTGTCAGATCTGAGAGAGTCTGAAGGCCCAATATCAGGTATTCTCCTCATGAGTATATTTTGCTTACAGATAGTGGAGAGCCTGAGTTCTATGAGGAGGCTCAGAGTGCTGAAGATCGTGAGGCTTGGACAGTTGCTATGGAAGAGGAGTTGTACTCCCTTCAGAAGAACGAGACGTATGATTTAGTCTCATTGTCTAAAGGGAAGAGAGCTTTGAAGAACAAGTGGGTCTCCAAGCTGAAGTTGGATGAAAATCTCTCTCAGCCGAGGTACAAGGCGAGACTTGTAGTGAAAGGTTTCAGTCAGAAACAAGGTATCGATTTCGATGAGATATTTTCCCCAGTGGTGAAAATGTCCTCTATCAGACTGGTGTTGGGTATGGCTGCCTCCATGGATCTTGAAGTTGAGCAGATGGACGTCAAGACGGCATTTCTGCATGGTGATTTGGAGGAAGAGCTATACATGGAGCAGCCCGAAGGCTTTGTGGCTAAGGGGAAGCATCATCTGGTCTGCTGGCTCAAGAAGAGTCTTTATGGGTTGAAACAGACACTCAGACAGTGGTATAAGAAATTTGACGCTTTCATGATGAAGAGCAAATTTCAACGGACCAGGGCTGATCATTGCGTGTATGTGAAGAGGACTGAGAAGGCTTTCACTATTCTGCTGCTGTACGTAGATGATATGCTGATTGTTGGGGATGACAAGGCAAGCATAGCTGAGTTGAAGAAGGAGCTCGGTGAGTCCTTTGAAATGAAGGATTTGGGACCGGCAAGGAAGATTCTTGGAATGAAAATCACTAGGGATAGGAGTGCCGGTCAACTATGGCTATCTCAGTTTGAGTATGTGGAGAAAGTGCTGAAGAGGTTCATGATGGACAAGGTAAAACCCGTTGCTACTCCTTTAGCCGGGCACTTCACACTTTCTAGTTCTCAAAGTCCTTCGTCTGAGGAGGAGGTGGAAGAGATGAGTCATATCTCTTATGCATCTGCAGTGGGGAACCTGATGTATGCTATGGTCTGCACTAGGCCAGACATAGCTCATGATGTGGGGTCTGTGAGCCGTTACTTGGCAAACCCAGGGAAAGATCACTGGAGTGCTGTGAAATGGATATTCCGCTATCTCCGAGGTACCTCAGACCTTTGCTTAAAGTTTGGTGGAGGTCCACCAGAACTTATTGGGTACTCGGACTCGGACATGTCAGGAGATGTTGACATGAGGAGATCCACTTCTGGGTTCGTGGTCACTTTTGGAGGGGGAGCAGTGTCATGGCAGCCAAGGCTTCAGAAGTGCGTGGCATTGTCGATAACGGAGGCTGAGTATATTGCGTTGACTGAGGCGTCAAAGGAGCTTATTTGGATGAAGAAGTTCATGCTTGAGCTTGGTCTTCGACAGGACGTGTACACAGTATTTTGTGACAGTCAAAGTGCTATATTCTTGGCCAAGAATCCCGCCTTTCACTCCAGGACGAAGCACATCGACGTGAAGTATCACTGGATTCAGGATGCAGTTGAGGAGAAGCTGTTGGTGGTGGAGAAGATCCACACAGATGAAAACCCTTCGGATATGATGACGAAGGTCGTCCCAAGGGAAAAGCATGATCTTTGCCGGTGGTTGATCGGCATGATGTCCACTTGAAGGAGTCAAGATGGAGATCCCCCCTTTATGGTCTGAAGGGGGAGTTTGTTGGGGTTCACCCCCTAAAGGTGGCGTTTTTTTGTGAATTTTATGTTTCAGCAAATAGGTTGCAACCTGTTAAAATAGCAGGTTGCAACTCTTTTAGCTCTGTCCTTCTATTTGGGCAAGAATTTGGTCCGGTTCAAGTGAACCGGACAGTTTTGGCGTGAACTGCTTAGGGCAGCAGTTTTATTATGCAGTTTTTATTATTCCTCTTTGGAATATAGCCGATCTATTCGATCCACCCCTCTCATACTCTCGATCAAAAACCGCCGCCCCTCCTCCTCTTCTCGCGATCTTGGAGAGCCACCGCCGGTGCTTTGGAGGGGGGGTTTGCCGGCGCTGCTATCGCTGAAAGGAGAGGGGTTTGTCGCCGCCTCTGTCGCTGGAAGAAGAGAAGGGCTGACGCCGCCTCTATCGCTGGAAGGAAGGTGCTGTCGCCGCCTCTGTCGCTGGAAGGAGGGGCTGTCGCCGCTGCTCTTGGAGGGTGTTGTCGATGTCGTTGCCGTTGCCAGAAGGAGGAATTGATTTCCTCAGTGTTTCTTGGAGATTTCTCTACCGTTTCAAAGGCCTCTTTGTCTACGGTTCAAGGTGTTCTCTTTCTTGTCTTCCCTTGCTATTGTGCTTGAAGAGAGAGTAGGGCTTTATCCTGTTGTAGAGAAGTTGTGCGTTTAGCTTTGTTGGTGGAGAGGAGTGGATTTGTTGTCAAATCCGGTGGGCATTCTAGGTTTGGGCAAACCTAGATAATCTTTGTAATCCTTATTTATTATAGTGGATTTGTTGTGCCGTGCCCCGTGGTTTTTGACTTTCAAGTGGTGAAGGTTTTCCACGTAAATTCTCTTGTGTTGTTTGTTTTGTTGGTTTGTTTTTCTCATTTATTGTAGGCTCTATTGATCGGTGGGAGACGCCGTTATCTGCGGCCTTCATTCCCTACAGACAACCCTCCAACAAGCGCAAATTTTTTGGAACCGAGCTCCGGATTCAAATTTTTGCCTGGGTAGGAGATCATTTCAATCCCCTAGGAGATTACGCGCAAAAGAAGGGGAAGAGAGCGAATTAGGAGAACAAAATGGTCTCCTAGGAGATCGAAATGGTCTCCTAGAAGACCGAAACAATCTCCTACCTGGACAAAAATTTGAAACCCGGTTCCAAAAATTCCGCCCTCCAAGCACTATTTCTCCTTGATGATTCATTATAAATATTATGAGAAAGAGCACCTTGATTTGACGCCGCCCAATCTTTAATCATAGTCTCACTAATGCCTAAGTACATCATGTCTTTCCTTATAGTTTCACTCCAAGTCTTTTTTTGGTCTACCCCTCCAACATGTGTAGTGACTAAACTCTCACAACGCCTAACATGTACCTCTAATGGTCTCCTATGTACATATCCAAACCATCTTAAACGAGCTTCTCGCATCTTCTCTACAATTGACGTCACTCCGGTCTTATCCCTGATACATTCCTTCCTAATTTTATCCGGTCTCGTGTGACCACACATCCACCTAAGCATTCTCATCCCCGCAACTCCTTTTTTTTGCTCTTGCACACACCCTAAATCATAATCAAACGATAATATATTAATTTATTAGTTCTAAAATGTAAAAAATACCATTAATATGAAGACTTCATATATATATATATAATTATAAATATCTTTGATTCTGATTTTAAAAAAAAAACATATCTCTACTTTCAGAGCTCTCAACAAGTTATTCACAGCAATATAAATATCAAAATTGTTTTTTGTTTAATAAAACTAAGTAAATTGAATATTAAAAAAACATTGGAAAACACTTCATCCGAAATTAAATGAATGAATATTACAACAACCATTATAAATATTGCAACTAATTGAACAATATTCGCAGTTCAGTCAACCGTGTTTTCTGCGAACGACGGTTGCTCCTGGTCACCAGTTGCAGGTCTTGATCTGAACTTTGGAGTTCTGGGAGGAGTTTCCACCCTTATCCTTGTAAGAATTTCGAGACGAAATGGCCCTCCGGCCACCACGAGCGGCCTTCATAGCACTTCGCCTCAGCTTATTCAGTCGCTTGTTTAGAACAGCATCCTCTCTGTCGGAGTCGGAGCAATCATCAGAGCCTTGAGTTTCCTGAAACAAATGAATTAAGTATGTTTAGAACTGATGCACAACTCTATTCTTTGAAATATGCATGCACAAAATTCCTTCCACCTGGCGCTTTCCTCAGCCAAATTTGCTGAGCAAATTAAAAATTCTTCCCAATGAGAGAATATTATGCTTGATGTGCCTCCAATTCTTGAATATTGGAGGTGGTTTTTCAGCTCTCTATTCAGATTGGATTCAGAGGCTGCAAGCACAGCATTCTCATTTAAAATAATGTATTCTTCTCTAAGGCATAGCAAGATCCTCACTGATTCCTACAAAATTATTCTTGATATCAAGAGATTTGAGTATCATAGAGATTGGTTAGTTCTGACATTATCTGTTAATAACTCCTGCAGAGATTTTGCTAGAAGTGAATGACATTTTTTTCATTTTCACTCTCAGTTTCACTCCAGCTTTTCATCACCTCCTGTTGAGACTTGCTAGAAGTGGATGGCTTGTCTTCATTTTCACTCTCAGTTTCACTCTCAGTTTCACTCCAGCTTTTCATCACCTCCTGCTGAGATTTGCTAGAAGTGGATGGCTTGTCTTCATTTTCACTCTCAGTTTCACTCCAGCTTTTCTTCTCCTCCTGCTGAGACTGCTAGAAGTGGATGGCTTGTCTTCATTTTCACACTCAGTTTCACTCCAGCTTTTCTTCTCCGCCTGCTGAGACTTGCTAGAAGTGGATGGCTTGTCTTCATTTTCACTCAGTTTCACCCCAGCTTTTCTTCTCCTGCTGAGACTTGCCAGAAGTGGATGGCTTTTCATTTTCACTCTCAGTTTCACTCCAGCTTTTATATTCCTCCTGCTGAGACTTGCTAGAAGTGGATGGCTCTTTATTTTCACTCTCAGTTTCACTCCAGCTTTTCTTCTCCTCCAGGAGATCATCCTTATCTCCTTCCATGGGCTACTCCAGCAAGGTTGTAGAACTCAGTTATATGGTCAACTTCAATCTTATATTTATATTTATGATGTTATGCAATTCATCTTTCTTCGCTTTCCTATGGTCGCATGATAATAATTCAAGACGTAAGTAAAGGGCTATTTATCAGAACCTCCCCTCAGAGTTTGCAAAAGTATAGGTTGCACCCCTTTATCTTTTGAAATTACAAAATCCCTCGTGTAAGTTTACATTTCATAACATACATGCACAAAATCCCCACCCACCCCTGGCGCTTTCCTCCGGGGGTATTTATGTGCATGCATGTTATGAAATGTAAACTTATAGAGGATATTTTTGTAATTTTAAAAGATAGAGGGGTGCAACCTGTACTTTTGCAAACTTAGAGGGGAGACCCCGAACTCCCGATAAATAACCCAGTAAATAAATGAAGGAAATGTTTGATGGTGATAATAAATGAATTCCAGGCATGCAGCTAGTGTCTGTAGTCATGTTCATGAAGAAGCAGCAATGTATTTGGATTTCCCGAAAAACATCAACTCTTATAACAACGGCACCTCAATGCTTAAGAATTCTGCTGGGGGTTCATAAACCATAATGTAAAGCCAATTGAGCAAATAACATCGAACTATCAATCTTAGGGTCAGTTTAGCAAGGCGTTGGCGGTCTTGAACGCGGTAGTTACTAACCATCGTTCATGAACGCACTGCCTCATCTAAGAAACTCCATCCATTTTATGTTCAAAATTAAAAAAAAAATTATTGGTGGCAGTCATAACCGTTGTCATGTCAAACTCATTGGAGCAAAAACTCCGTGACAACCGGACCTTATTCTTATGCAATGGCTAAGGAATGAATTGCTCAGTTAAGTATCAAATGTTCATTAAGAACAAGGGAAGATGCAAAAAAACAATGTCACCTTTTCTAGTGTAGCACCAGAATCATTGATAGTACTGGCCTGAGACATAGCAGCAAGATCTTCCAATGTTTCGGTTACACCATTAATCGAGCTCGAGTCAATCTGCATAAAAAGGGCACACAAATTTCTAGTGGATAATGTTACTACTCTATGATTACATAAGACAAAATGAGAAAATGATCAAATTATCTCCCAAGTATGTATGATGTATTTACCATGGTAACCAAAAAACTTTTTCCACAAATGTTGGTACTAAGATTAATAGAGCTGACTATTTTGATTCTTACAAAAAACAGCGGGATATATCTTACTGCGGCTAGGAAAAAATACATTTTATGATTACTTTGGGGTGTGTGCATCACATGAGCATTTCTGTTAGTTTTTGACGACTAGATAGATGTGAGGATAGTAATTGTCAAGTTTGATTCACTTCAGAGCTCACATTGTAGAGAAAAGTAGTCTCATGTCATAATTAATACATTACAAATAGTCAGGTGTTAAATTTGGTCATTTACTCTATGAATAAATAAATACTGAACCATAAGACACTCACAATTCATTAAAGAGAACACTACCTTGTTTTCCAAATCCAAGGAATGTAAAGTTCTAGTTACAGTAGCACTATCATCACTCTCTAGTTCAGATTCATAAGCAGAATCTTCATCAGCAGAGCTAACAGAATCCTGCTCATCCCCCGCAATAAACTGGAAAAATAGGACCAAATTTAGGGAAAAGAAACATTTTTTTATTGAGCAAAGAAGATAAAAAAAAAAGATTAAATATCATAGAGTTCTTTGAGAATTAGAGATTCTTCATGAAATTTGTTCTACTAAAGAAATCATCAAGTTGGCAAAAAGACAAAAATACCCCTACATTTTCACTCCAATTTCTTCACTTATGATTTTGAGGATGAGATTTTGCTCGTTAACTTAATATCATTAAATTTAAACAAAATATAATTCTACATATGCTAAATTAACATAAGGTTTAACTCTGTTAGCAAAAGGACAGCCATGATTTACACTAAGGAGGCACTCAGGGGGACACCACACTCCACATCATCGCAATGGAAGAGGGACCAGATTCTGTTGGTTTACACTTCAAGACGAGGCATTGGTACAGTTATATCTTAAGGGCTATTTTGGATATATGGTATTTTAGCTTGGTTTGTATTGTATCCCATATATAATGGGATATTGTACGAGCTTAGGGTATCTTTAGGCTTTTGGAACTCGCATGTACCGGGCATCGTCTTGGGATGAGAGTTGCAACACTCATTAGTTTCATCTACAGTGAAATACATCATTTTTTCCTTCTCCCATTATGGTGAATCTTGCTCGCAAAAGAATACCACTTAATCCAACCTCGATTCGTTATCAGTGTCACTATAAGTCGCGAGGATTCAACTGCATACTCGCCATCCTCTACCTCAGTTGTCGTCAATGATCTCTGCTTGCTGAAGCCACGATGTCCGCCAACCTTTCGTCCACACACAGCTAATAGCCATCCTCGGCAGTCGAGGCCCAATCAATCTTCCTTTCTCCATTCCGCAGTCACTCGACTCAAATTTCCGCGCCAAAGCAGTTTATGCCCATGAACCAATCTATGGTGAATCGTGTTGACGAAAATGAATGTCTCCTTGAATCATTTTCCTCCCAGGTGGGGAAGGAGTCGTCCCGTGCAGATATTTTTCACTTCTTATTACACAAACAAAATCCATCCACGAGCAAGACACTACCTCGCCTCCATCCGACACAACCATAATCCCTTGGCTGATTTAGGAGCCCTCCTCCAACCCACTTTCCAGTAGTCAACGACTACCCTGGCACCATTGTCTCGATGCTTCGAGATCCCTATCTTTGAAAGGCCCAATCTTATGAGTTGGATCACACAAACTGAGCAGTTCTTTGAATAGCAAGCAAAGCCAGAAGGTCATAAACTTCCTCTAGGCATGATCTATATGAAAGGATCAACACTATATTAAATGTGTTGACATATGAATCCGGGTATGACATGGCCAACATTGATTGAAGGAGAGTGCATCATCTGCTATGACACACATCAATCTGATAACACCTTTGAGCAATTGTGCGCCTTACAACAAGTCAACCCCATAGACACCCACATCGACAATTTTGTCGAATTGGTCACACCCGCCGACTATCAATAATCCAAATAGCCATATTCTGTGACGACCCAGGATTTACCCTGACTTCGCGCAGGACTATTCCTGGCTTCCTGGGCTTTACATGGCACCGTCACCGGACTGCAACCCAAGCACCCAACCCCTCTCTGGCCTACTTCCGGGCACATCGGGTTGTTAGGGGTCTCCCCCCCCCCCCTCCCCTTGATGAGTAAACTCCACAGTTCAGCGTGCCTACGGGGACTTCCCAGGAGGTCACCCATCCCGAAATTTCTCTAGCCTGAGCACACTTAACTATGGAGTTCTTTCACTTCTCATCACCAATTGATCTCTCATCACCAATTGATCTGCAGCTCAATTGGTGATAAGAAGTGAAAGAACTCCATAGTTAAGTGTGCTCAGGCTAGAGAAATTTCGGGATGGGTGACCTCCTGGGAAGTCCCCATAGGCACGTTGAACTATGGAGTTTACTCATCAAAAGGGGGGCAAAGACACCCAACAACCCGCTGTGCCCGGAGGTAGGCCAGAGAGGGGTTGGGTGGTTGGGTTGCAGCCCGGTGACGGTGTCAGGTAAAGCCCAGGAAGCCAGGAATAGTCCTGCGCGAAGGCAGGGTAAATCTTGGGTCGTCACAATAAAAGTGCACTTTTATTGTGACGACCCGGGATTTACCATGCTTTCGCGCAGGACTATTCCTGGCTTCCTGGGCATTACATGGTATCGTCACCGGGCTGCAGCCCAAGCCCCCAACCCCTCTCCATCCACAAGCGGGTTGTTGGTGGCCACAACCTCCCTTTGATGAGGAAAGCTCCAGTTAAGCTGCAGCGCATGGACTTCCCAGGAGGTCACCCATCCCGTGACTAATTCAGCCCGAGCACGCTTAACTATGAAGTATTTTCACTTCTCATCACCAATTGAGCTGCAACTCAGTTGGTGATGAGGAGTGGTTTGAAAACTCCTTATCAAGGGGGTTGCGGGTTCGAGACTCGGCCTCAACAATGCGTCGTTGCTGAGAAATAGGCGCGGAGAGGCTTTGGGGTGCTTGGGCTGCAGCCCGGTAACGGTCGCCAGGTGAGGCTGTCGGTGGACGTTATCCCGATGGTAAGTCCGGGGCTTTAGGACGTTACAAAAAAAATGCACTTTTATTGTGACGACCCAGGATTGACCGTGACTTCGCGCAGGACTATTCCTGGCTTCCTGGGCTTTACCTGGCACCGGGTTGCAGCCCAAGCACCCAACCCCTCTTTGGCCTACTTCCGGGCATAGCGAGTTGTTGGTGGGTCTCTGCCCCCCCCCCCCCCCCCATTTTGATGAGCAAACTCCATAGTTCAGCGCGCCTACGGGGACTTCCCAGGAGGCTACCCATCCCGAAATTTCTCTAGCCTGAGCACGTTTAACTATGGAGTTCTTTCACTTATCATCACCAATTGAGCTGCAGCTCAATTGATGATGAGAAGTGAAAGAACTCCATAGTTAAGCGTGCTCAGGCTAGAGAAATTTCGGGATGGGTGACCTCCTGGGAAGTCCCCGTAGGCGCGCTGAACTATGGAGTTTGCTCATCAAGGGGGGGGGGGGGGGGGGGGGGGGCATAGACCCCCCAACAACCCGTTTTGACCGGAAGTAGGCCAGAGAGGGGTTGGGTGCTTGGGCTGCAGCTCGGTGACGGTGTCATGTAAAGCCCAAGGAAGCCAGGAATAGTCCTGCGCGGAGTCAGGGTAAATCCTGGGTCGTCACATATTCAACAAGCCAACTTTGTGCTTCTCAATTCCAGTAACATTCCTCCGACGCACCATCAAACCACCATTAACCTGCCCGACATACAATATGTTGTGGGCACCCGACTGAGATCGAGTGTTAAGGTGCGCGAGGGAGAAATCCAACACAGGGTTGGAGTCTCCCTTCCGAGAAATCGGAGGATCAATGGTGACCGTGTGCTGGATCAAGAGGGGAGGAGGTTCCAGTGATCGATTCCGTCGATCGAGCGAAGCACCTGCAGCAAAACCTTTAGGTGGCATCGTCAGGTTACGGGAAAAGAAGAAGGGGGAGATAAGAAAGAGAGAAAAAGAAGAAATATTAATTTATTGCTACCTTCTCAAAAAGTCATCACTCCCCTAAGTATGGAGTGTTACTACAAGAAGAAATTAAAACATGATCAAGACCTCCATTAAAACATACAACAACAACAACACTCAAGCCTTTATCCCACTATAGTGGGGTCGGCTATATGGATCCTTTGTCGCCATTGTGCCCTATCTTTAGTCATAATCTCACTAATGCTTAAGTACATCATGTCGTTCCTTATAGTCTCATTCCAAGTCTTTAATGGTCTACCCCTCTCCGGTTTAACATTCCTAGTGACTAAACTCTCACAACGCCTAACATGTGCCTCTAATGGTCTCCTTTGTACGTGTCCAAACCATCTTAGTCGAGCTTCGCGCATCTTCTCTGCAATTGGTGCCACTCCTGTCTTATCCATGATACATTCATTCCTAATTTTATCCAGTATCGTGTGTCCACACATCCACCAGCATTCTCATCTCCGCAACTCCCATTTTTGCTCATGTACACAATTCACTGCCCAACACTCAGAACCATAGAGCATCGTTGGTCTAATTGCAGTACAATAAAACTTGCCTTTAAGTTTTAATGGTACTTTACGATCACATAAGATCCCTGACACGCCTCTCCACTTCAACTAACCTGCTTGGATTCTATGTATGCAACTTTATCAACGCCTCCATCTTTTTGAACAATCGATCCAAGATATTTAAAGCACTCGCTGCGGGAAATATCTTGATCGGCCAACTTAGTAACGAAGTCATCCGTCCTTCTTGCACTGCTAAATCTAAGCTCCATATACTCCGTCTTTGCCCGACTCAACCTAAAACTCTTCTTTTCTAAAGCGTCTCGCTAAGATTCAAGTTTCGCGTTTACACCCTGGCGCGTCTCATCGATCAAAATGATATCATCCGCAAACAATAAACACCAAGGTATTGTTTGTTGGATATGTCCGGTGAGCTCATCTAAGATAAGGGTAAAGAGATAAGGGCTTAAAGCTGAACTTTGATGTAAGCCAACAGTGATAGGGAATTCCTGTGTTAATCCTCCAGATGTCCTCACCCTCGGCACTGAATTTGTGTACGTATCTTTGATTATGTCAATGTATGATGCATTTTTACCTTTCTTTTCTAAGACTCTCTATAAGATCTCTCTTGAACTCTATCATAAGCCATCTCAAGACAGTAGGAAAATATAATGAAGATAAAACATAATGCTAGGAAAATACGATGCTAGGAAAATAAGAGGGATAACGTGCAGTCGCTCCATGGAGGCATGTGTGCGGCGCTGTTGATTCGGACCCAACGTGGATCCATAGCATCTCCCTCCCCGTTGAGAGGCAGCTTATCCTCAAATTGCGGTGTAAGGAAGACATCGTGGAGGCAAGCATCCGGAGGAAGGTGGAGATGGTAAGCCACCTTGCCACTCCACTGGATTATCTGAAATGGCTCGTAGTACTTAGAACCCAACTTGTTAGAGAAAGTCATGGAGGTCAAGGTCTGGCGGTAGGGGTGGCGTTTCAACCACACCCAGTCATTGATTGTGAAGAAGAGCTCACGGTGGCCTTGGTTGTAGGCAGTTTTTATACAGTGCTGGGCTTGGAGGAGACGTGCTCGAGCGGTGGATAGGACCTGATCTCGGTCTAGTAGATTATGATCCACGACGTCAAGCAGGGCAGTGTTGCTACCATAGGGCAACTGGCGGGGAGGATCCCTCCCATAGATGGGTCTAAAAGATTTAGTTTCTAGGACGGTATGATAGGAAGTGTTGTAGCAGTACTCGGCCCAAGGTAGACAAAGAGCACAGTCCTTGGGGTGGTCCCCAGTGATGCAACAAAGGTACATCTCCACGGTGCGGTTGACCACCTCGGTCTGCCCATCCTATTATGGGTAGTAGGTTATGAAGAAGACGAGTTTGGTGCCGCCAAGGGTGAAGAGTTCCTTCCAAAATTGGCTAATGAAGACCTTGTCGCGATCGAAGACAATGCTCTCGGACAACCCATGCAGTCAAAACACCCCTTCGAAAAAAACTCGTGTTTCACCCTCGGCAATAAGGGAGAGAGCCAATGCAATGAAATGTGCACCCTAGGAAAACAGGTCCAACACCATGAGAACCGATTTTCCCCTGGAGATAGGCAGTCCTTCGATAAAATCCATTGAAAGATCGTCTCAGATTTGCGTCAGAACCTGCAGTGATTGCAATAGGCCCGCGTGGAGGAGGTGATCGGTCTTGTTCTTTTGACATACGACACATGCATAATTATTAAAGGCTCAATGCGCACCAAGGCGAAAATGGGGTCTTGGAGCCTAGGCACAGACACACGCCTGACGAGGACAAGGCGCAACCACATCTATGTAAATAATCGGCATCAAACATCAGTTCATCTTCTTGATCAGATTCTTCATCAAATGACATCATTAATTATTCATTTTTATCATTTTTATCTTTTAAAAAATAAAATTAATGCGGACTTGCATCATATCTAAGTCCCAATGATTGATTATGTTTCACAAACAATAAATCATGCAAAAATTATTGAGTTCTTACATTATTTCTTTCTTTATTTTGAAAAAAATGCTTACAACAGAAATTTCACCCAAACACTCAGTTTATGCTTTAAAGGCGCAAAAAAGACGCATGAAGGTGCAAACCTCTGAGCCTAGTGAGCCTTGAGCCTTAGGTGCACCTAAGGCGTGCCTTTAACAACATATGGTACATGCCGCAATGAAGGCTTGAACCCGCTTCAATAATCCTTTCCAAAAGAACTCTGCACTTATGTGTTGAAGTGTCTTGTGGACCCCTTCGTGCCCCCTCTCGTGAAGGTCCTCCAAAATGGTGGTAATAAGGGGAGAAGCTGAATCCAAGTACAATATGTTTTTATACAATATGAGGCATGCACGTGCGGACCAAAAAGGCAGAAGGTGGCCCTCTCTGATGCGGTGGAGAAACTCTGATAATGCGGGGGATGCTTGGATCTCCTGAAGCAAGGAAGATAGTAGCTCTGGTGTGGGGGAAGAAAATGGCAAAAAGAGTACCCTCATCTGTATGCTCCCTGCGGAACAAGGAGTTGGCGGCGCGGTTCAAAGCCCACCGCCTTGTACTCCACATGAAAGTCGAAACCAATGAGTTTGTTAACCCATCATCACTGTGGTGTGATAGTGACACGCTGCTCGAGAAGGTGCTTCAAGCTGAAATGGTTGGTGCAAATCAAGAAGGTGCGGTCACATAGGTAAGGGTGTCAGTGTTGCACCGCCTTAGTTAGGTCGATCAGTTCTTGCTCATATACCGACCGTTTTTGATGGTGTATGGCTGTTTTTCTGCTGAAATACGCAATATGGAGCCCCTCTTGCTGCAAAACAGCCTTGTTGCCTTGTCCGGAAGCATCACACTCCACTTGAAATATTTGGAAGAAGTCAGGAAGACACAAGAAGGGGGCTGAAATCAATGTCTATTAGAGCTCCTGAAAGGCCTTAGTAGTTGTGTTCCCCCACACAAAGGTAATCTTCTGCAACAAGTCCACGAGCGGTTCAACGATAGCGTTGTAATTGCAGATGAAGCATCAATAATACCCGGTGAGGCTAAGAAAACCGCGGAGCTCGCGCGGTGTCTGAGGTATAGGCCAAGCTATCACGCCTTGGATCTTCTCCGGGAAGGCCGAAACTTCATGCTCATGTACGACATGACCTAAGTAGGTCATGCTCGCAATGTCAAAGGAACACTTGGAAGCCTTGAGGATGAGGTGATGCTGACAAATCAATCGGAAGACGGTGCAAAGGTACAAGAGGTGATTTGCCCAGGTCTCACAAACACCAGTACAAATCTACAAAACATGGAAAGAAATACCTCATTCATTAAGGCTTGGAATGTAGAGGGGGCATTCATGAGCCTGAATTGCATGACCAATAACTAAAAGTGGCCGTGATGGGGCAGAAAGGCAGTCTTCTCCACATATGTGGGGGTCATGCGCACCTGATGATACCCTGAGAACAGATCCAACTTGGAGAAGAAACGAGCTCCATGTAACTCATTCAGAAGTTCCTCCACCACTGGAATAGGGAGCGTGTCCTTCTGTTTTCACATTCAGCTCCTTGTAATCCACACAGAAGCGCCACTTGTTGTCCTTTTTGGGCACCAAAAGGACAGGCGAGGAGAAGGGAGAAGCGCTGCGATTAATGATCCCCTGTTGAAGCATAACACTGCACTGGCGTTCAATTTCATCCTTCTGAAGAAAGGGGTAATGGTATGGGCGGACCACCACAGGAGTTGCGTCCGGCACTAGACATATGCGGTAATTTTGGATACGGATCGGGGGAAGTCCATGTCCATCCGGTGGTGTAAATATGTCGTAAAATTCTTGTAGGAGCTAGTGGAGGTCAGGAGGAGCCCCGATTGAAAAATCGGAGTATGAGTCAGTGGTGGTCAACATGTGGTGGGAAGAGGACCCGACGGTCTGTGGGTACCCGTCCCACTCGATCAGCTGAGAGCCTTGGTGCCAGTGAATGTTGAGGCGGTCGAAATCTCAAGTAAGAGGGCCTAAAGTCCATAGCCATCGGACGCCCAGCACCGCCTCTAACCCCTGAAGATCCACTACGAGGAGGATGACCTTGGAGTTATGTCCCTCCACAACGATAGAGACCTGGCGGCATATGCCTAGGCATGTCAATTGGTTGTTGTTGGCCATAAACATGGTCACGCGACTGCAAGGAATCACAGTGAGGTGTAGTTGTTGTGCGGTGGTTTGGTTGATGAAGCTATGAGTACTCCCTGAATTCACGAGGTCGGGCAAGGATTGGCCCCCAAGGGTGATGAACAGCTGAATCGTGTGACCGTCTGAGGGCTTAGAAATGGCGTGCGGGGAGATCTTCTGATCCCCAATGTCCTTTTCCTACTCCTCGTCATTAGGGAGGAGGGGGGTGTCCACTTCCACCCAGAAGAGGCGTTTGCACCGATGTCCCGATCCAAATTAGTCGTCACAATTGAAGCAGAGGCCCTTGGCATGGCGGTCGGAGATCTCGATGAGAGAGACGTCGGCAAAATGGGCACCATTTGGCATCCGTCCCCTTGGTAGAATTGGGTGGTGCTGGCAGATTGATAGTGGTACTGCTTCAAGACGGACAGGCGATGTCCCTTCGGCCCTCTTGGGGTAGATCCAAGAGCAGGCGCTTCTCACACACCAGCACAAGACTCATTGTTGTGATGAGATCTGGAGGGGCCTGGAATTCCACGTCGAGACATAGGCGCTCATGAAGGCCCATCGTGAAAATTGGGACTTGTTGTGCGGGGCTCATAGAAGGAGCACACGCTAATAAAATCTGGAACCGCTCCAAGTATTCATCGATGGGGACCGTTTCTTTGAGAGCAATAAGGTTGTCGAGAGGGTTATTGCATAGTGGAGGGCCAAATCGAAGCATGCAAGAGTCTTTGGATTCCTCCCATGTTAGCTGGGGTCGCTCCTTGAAATTCAGTGTACCACGGTTAAGTCGGGCCGATGAGGTGAAAGGAGGCGATGCCAAGTCGTTCCTCCCATGGGTCTGTTGGTTGGTGAAGAAGAGCTCGTAGCGGGTGAGTCAAGCAAGGGGGTCTTTGCGGCCATCAAAAATGGGAAAATCCATTTTGACATAGTGAGGAATGCCAGACACACAACCCCTCTCCAATCTAGGGTTGGGCGGTTCGTAGCGATGGTGGTCGGATGGGACATCAAGGGAGGAGTCAGATGCAACTCGTTGGGGGGATGGAGGGAGTCGAGCCGGGCGTAGAGGGCATCCATCTTCACGTTGGTGGAGTCCATCATGGAATGGAACTTCACCATGATATGCGCCAAGGTAATGCACCCTCTTCTGTGGGTACCAGGGGCTGCTGGTGCAGGCGAAGAAGCGACAGTTGGCCGGAATCACAAGCAGAATCATGGGACGTTGCGCGCAAAAGGAGGCAGTGTTTGGCACCAGCGAGGTGTTGCTAGTCGGTTGCAGTGGGGGAAATAGACCGCCGGCGTCGGCGAGGAATTGCTCTAATACCAAGTTGTTGTGGTTTCCCGACTGCGATCGAATGTTAGGGCGTCAGAGGGAGAAATCCCGCTAAGGGTTGGAGTCCCCCTTCCGACAAACCGAAGAAGCAATGGTGACTGTGTGCTAGATCAAGAGGGGAGGAGGTTCCCGCAATTGATTTCATCGATCGAGCGAGGCACCTGCAGCAAAACCTTTGGGCGGGGAAAAAAGAGGAGAGAGAGAGAGAAAGAAGAAATATCTATTCATTGTTGTCTTCTCAAAGAGTCCTCACTCCTTTTAAGTACGGAGCCCCGTTAATATAAGAGGAAATTAAAACATAATCAAGATTTTCATTAAAACATAATAAAGATAAAAAAAACGATGCTAGGAAAATAAGAGGGATGATGCGCGGTCACTCATTGGAGGAATGCGTGCAGCGCTGATAGATCCAGCCCCAACGTGGATCCATAGCACAATCATGAAGACTTACTGTAACATCCCTTTCTGGGGCGTTACACTTACCATCCATATAGAGACCCCCACCATGTCCATTTCCCGCTCCTTTGGCCCTCAAAAAACCCCATCAAACGACTCTCTCACCAAGAATATTTGAAACTACGGAGGAAGGTTTTATGTTTCCTCTATAAGCAACCATACTCTTGCACGAGTGCTCAAATAAAAAACTGTGAATGTTGTTAGGTGGCAAAAATGAAGAAATAGGGTTAGCGAATTTTGAGGCTGAAGAGTTGGACGATGAAATGCCAAGTGCTCAACATTCAGCTCACCTAAATTAGTCTAGAGCTATAACTTTATTCGGTGGGCAGTCTCACTGGCCCGTGAACAATGAAGCTCCATCATCACATCATGGATAGATTCATAGTCATTGTGATAGACAGTGGCACAAGTCATAATTTCATGCCCAGTGATTTGGTATCCTCGATGTAGGTTCTAGTTGATCATGCCACAGGCTTCTATGTGTATCACGACAATAAATGGCGAGCACCTGTCAATGACCTGTATGTTGCGATACTCTGAGGCCTGGATACCCACACCTTCACAGACAAATTTCTATGAGTGTGGCTTGGGCAATGTCGACACTATCTTAGGCACTGCGTGGTTACACGTCTCAGAGAAGGAAAACCAAATATTCTATGGCTTTAACTCTTAAGGGGTTTACCACCACCTCACTGATGTTGTATCATGGTCTCAAACACTCATGGCCGTGTGCTCCTAACTTCGAACAACGAATGCATATTTCTCCCTGCTCCTTTTGACGTTGCTGCTTCGCACGCATTCCCAACTCCACCATACGTGCACTCAAGATACAAAATATCCACCATAAAATTTCCCCTTCATTTTTGGTGACCCACGAATCCTACCGTCTCTGAGGTGTTGGGGGCCTTCAGACTGTTGCATTCTCTCAATGTCCAGGTATCATAGTAATTTCTGTCATCCTCCACTATTATGGCAATGCTTAGAAAGACGAGATCGAGTAACTAATTGTTGAAAAACAACCATGTGACATCATTCATCCTAGTTTCAGGCCTTTCTCTAGTTGGTCCTTTTAGTGTGAAAAAATGACGGCAGTTGGGAGTTTTGTGTGGATTACCTCGAACTCAATCACGCCATTCCAGATAAATACCATATCTCGATCATTGAGTTATTGGACAAATTGCAAGGGGAACACTACTTTCTAAGGGAAACCTACGATCAATTTATCAATTGATTAATGCCTGCATGGAAAACATGGTAAAAGGTGCCTTCAGAATTCACGATGACCAACATGAGTACTTGGTCAGACCCTTCGAATTGACCAATGCCCATCTATTTTCTAATCCACCATGAATGACATCTTCCAGCAACAACTTCGTAAGTTTGTGCTTGTTTTTTTATGCTAATCCTGTTTATAGCACATCTATGTGGAGCCATAATGTTGTTCCTAAATCTGGACGGGTTGTTGTAGATGTTGTAATTTATGTTGCTCGGTGTGAATAATAGATTCTCGATTGAAAGGGTATTATCTATTTGGGAACGACTTCTGTTAAGGGGTACATTTTGCACGCATAAGTGGAGGCATCTAGCATTCGATGAGGAAGATTGTGGTTGTAGAATGTCAAAAAGCGGTCATAGACTGCCAAAGCGCGTCCGTAGAATGTCAAAGTGCGGTCATAGAATGCCAAAGAGCGGTCGTTGAACGCCAAAGGGTGTCCATGTTGAGATAGGAAAATGTCAATGCCTACTCCTGAGGAGCCGGTCTCTGTATAAAAGGCGAACCATAATTAGGTTTTTTCTGTAGTTGCACATTCTTTAAGAGCCATAGTAAAATATATCACTCATAGTATAAGGCTATATCCATGTGTTTAATTGCAAATACTTCATTGACGTTTGGAGGAGCTATAGTTTTTATAGACAAATTTATCAAAAAAGGTGCTTTAGACGTAATAGAATGATATAAAAGAATAGTAAAAAACTAGTTGCAAAATCGGAAGCTAATCGACAAGAGTAGTTAGCATGATTAGTTCGGCGGTTGATCAGTTAAGCAAGCCAGTTATTCGATGAAGTTTTTAATACAATGTCGGCAATAGTCGTCAGTTGGTCAGTGAGTTTCATTCGGTTTAAGGTAGGCGCTGAAGGTGCATAAACAGTAGAAGTGTTGGTGGTGATGTGGTTGCCTCAACTTCCCAAACTCATTCATTTTACAATAATGTAACATCCTCAATGTATGCAATGAACTCATCTGGGGGTTGTACTGGACTCGAGCAAGAGAAACTAAAAAACAAATGGCAAAGATAAAACAACAAACTTTAAAAATGACGAAAACTAAAAATAATTTTTATGAAATAGGATGCCAGACAGAAAGTAAATGAAATAATGTTTATAATGATGTCAAGAAGATAATAAATCATTTGCACCTTCTCAATCTCATCTTGATCTTTTCTTGTGAACCCACTGGCTGCAAGTTCCTTGTCCAGGAAACCAGCAGACCTTTTAATGGACAAAAATGATGGTCTACCATCCTCCTCCACATCAGAACCCAGGTCATCACAGCAATCTTTATCATCCTTTAAAGAAAGGTGAAATCTAGAAAAGAACATACAGGAGAATTGTGAGAAAATACACTAACTGGAACTTTTTTAAAAATAGTGCAAGCCCAAGGCATGATGTGTATCCAGATATACACCACATTATGAAGACAATAAGGGGTAAGAGCGGGTCCATAACATACTTGAAAAATTAAGAATAAACAAAAACAGTCCTTATTATGTTTTTTGAATCTCTGAAGTATTTATTGTTGGGAGAACTCACCCTTAGGTTCTATCGTTCACATTCACCATCTGCGTAGCCATCCGAAGTAAAATTAAAATGAATCCCTAGCCACTTCTTGAGTTGTGGTCACCCCCAGGTGAATTGTGGTCACCCCTGGTGAGTTGTGGTCACCTTCTGGTAAGCAAGGTAACTTGCTTTATAGCCCCACACCCCCTCAAGCTAACGCCATATGAATCCATCGTTCCAAGCCTGAGAGAGTACGTGTGAAGATTTTTTCCAGAAACAACTTTGATAAACATATCGGTCCGTTAAGCCCCAGTAGGAACAAACACGGTAGTAATTGTTTGGTTCTAAATTTTCTCTTGCACAAAATGACAATCGATCTCTATATGTTTAGTCCTCTCACGAAAGACGGGATTATTAGCAGTGTGGATAGTTGTTTGATTATCACAGTGTATGTTTATGGACAGGAAACCCCATGTTGCCCAAGATCAATTAACATATCTTAACTCACATGTCGTAATGGTAATTGCTCGAAATTTTGCTTCAGCAGATGATCGAGCAACAATATTCTACTTCTTACTCTTCCAGGCAATAAGATTTCCACCTACGAAGATAATATATCCACTCGTAAATCTTCTATCAGAGGAGGAGTCGGCCCAATCTGCATCACAGTAGTCGTGAGTTTTAAGGTGACCATGATTTTGATAAATAATGTCTTTTCCAGAATCTTTTTTTAAATACTTAAGGATCCGAAGAGTATCTTTAAGAGTAACTTTAAGATTGTGTATAAATTGGCTAACCAGCCCAACAACAAACGAAATGTCTAGTCTGGTGATAGTCAAGTAAATTATTTCCCCACAATGCGTTGGAAGTCCAACTTCCTATCAAGATCAGGAGAATCATCCTTATGAATATCATGATTAGAATCAACGAGGCTATCCACAAGTTTCACTCCAAGATATCCAATGTCAGTGAAGAGATCCAAGATGTATTCGCGTTGAGAAATCATAATCTTTTCGGTAGATCTAGCAATTTCAATTCCAAGAAAATGTCAAAAATGCCCTAAATCTTTAATTTCAAAGGCGGAGGTCAATTCTCCATTAACAAGAGCAATTTGTCGATCATCAGTGTCAGTGATAATAACATCATCCACATAGACAATAAGAATAGTGGTATATCGCTCTTTCCTATAGATGAAGACCGAATGGTCATAAGTATAACGAGAAAAATCCATGCTCAAGAGTTTGACACTCAGCTTCTCAAATCAGGCTTGAAGTGATTGTTTAAGGCCATACAAAGTCTTTGTAAGATGACATCCATGACCTTTAGGAACTTGTATGCCAGGTGGAGAAGTCATATAAATTTCTTCCTTTAGTTCTTCAATAAGAAATGCATTATTTACACAAGTTGATATAGAGGCCAAGATTTGCGAACAACAATAGATAACAAGATTCTAACAGAGTTGAGTTTAGCAACAGGAGCAAATCTCCTGGAAATCAATCTCATCGATTTGGCCATTTGGGTAAAACCTTTGGCAACAAGTCTTGTTTTATATCTATCAAGAGTGTCATCCTGAAGATATTCAATAATATATCCAATTACATCCAAAGTAGGACGCCCATGGGAATAGGAGCAATTTCCCATGTATTTTGATACTGAAGGGCATTCATCTCCACCTCCATAGCTTTCTTCCAGTGAGGATTAGACATAACAACAACACTCAAGCCTTTATCCCACTATAGTGGGGTCGGAAGGATTAGACAGCATCTGAAAAATTATTAGGGATGGAAATAGAAGCAAGATAAGATTTCAGGGATGGAAAGATAGATTGATACCCAACATATTTCTCAATAAGGTATCTGGCACAACCACTATGAATCTAGAGAGGAGAAGATGTATCTCCTCGAGTGGTCTCAGTGTTCAGATCTGGAGGAGTGGAGGTGGATGGTGGAATATGAGTATTATTGTCCAGTTCAGTACCTCTAATGTGCTTCCTTCGGTAGACTTAGAGATCCTTTCCCCTTTTGTAGACACAGATTATTTGTAAAAACTTTATTCTCAACTGAAACATTCATGTTACTAGGAGTTAGAACATTCACAAATGCAGAAAGCGGCGGCATCATACTACCATTATCTTCATTATTACCTGGACGCTTTATATTTTTCCTTCTTTCGAGTAAAATGGAGAATGCTCAAAGAAGGTGACATCTTTAGATATAATCCTTCTATGCAACAAAGGCGAGTAACACTTGTACCATTTTTGGTCAGCAACACATCCAACAAAAACACATTTTATAGCTTGACGACCCAATTTTCCTTATGTGGTTCCACAATGTGCACAAAGACAACACATCCGAAAACTTTAAGAGGAAAATTAAATAAAGGGTGATTTGGACAAAGGAGTTTTAGAGGATATTTTGATACACACATAAGGAGCATTAGGTTGTGGGTTCTTTTATTTTTTAGTGTTACTAGTTTGGTCTCGCTTTGGAGAGGGGACTGTCTTGGAGGACCCAGCCTTCGAGTGCTTGGTGGGAGCTTGTCTCCCGATTGTACCTTTTTATTTCATGTAATGTCAGTCGCGCTCTTTGTTTTTAGATCTTGATACGGCTAGCTCGTATCAATTGGTCTGACCTGCCGCTCATTTAGGATTTCCGACAGAACCCTAATTGGATCTTCCTCCTCTGTTGGCCATTTATTCCCTCCCACACGCGTCGCTCAGGGACCAGAGCCCTGCACGTCTTCATCCCCGCACGCGGCCGATCACGACCGATCCAGCGTCTTTGTCCCCGCAGCTCGCCTCGCCCAACCGCACGCTATGTCGCGCGCTCGACGCTTCCGTCGTTCGGTGTCTGTGTCGCTCAGTTCCCTCGCGTCGCACGCTCGACGCCAGCACATTCGACCTTACGCTTCCGCCTCCCCTTACAGATCGACGCACATCCGTGACAGAGGCTCCACCCGGCGACTCACCAGCCTTCCACAGCGCCAAATGCTTTTTTTGCTCCCCGCCATTTCTTGAAGACCCCGCCATCATGTCAGCTCTCTTATCTCCTGACTCCTCTTTTCCAACATCTCTCGAGCTCATTGTTACTCTACCTTCATATTTTGTCATTCTTCCATTTCGACTAGAATTTCCATCTGGTTTCATTCCAAATCATCATTACTTACTCTTCATCGACCTAATATTCGGCCACACGACCCCCGTTCAGAACCTGGATGAGTTTTCGCAATCAGTCTTCATAGCATCCGACCTCCGACCGAGGCCCTAGACCAACTGGCGTGCACATCGCTCGACCTTGAGGGTGAAATATTTTGCGATCATGACATTGTTTCACCTCTCGGGAAGTTCCATGTCGAGTTCTACGCCCATTTTGGTCACTTGTACCACAGATTTGCAGCAACTGGCCCGCCACGACGCCTCTACGCTTCTGATGTTTCACCTTATCCGACCACCAGAGGAGCAGGTTGAGTCTTGTCGAGGCGCCCATGGGACACTTCCCGGCTCGACCATGAGGACAAGGTCGATTTTCATGACAGGTGTATTGATACGAACATGTCTTTACGTATCTTGTCATGTATGTGTCTTTAAGCATTTTGTCCTGTGGTGATGGCTCCATCTATATAAGGAGCATTAGGTTGTGAGTTCTTTTATCTTTGAGTGATAGTAGTTTGATCTCTCTTTGGAGAGGGGAGTGTCTTGGAGGACCCAACCTCAGGGTGCTTGGTGGGAACTTAGTCTCCCGATTGTATCTTTTATTTCATGCAATGTCAGTCGCGTTCTTTGTTTTTAGATCTTGATACGGCTAGCTTGTACCATACTTCCCCTCCAAAGTGTCATATGTCATCCGATTAATTCGCTAGACAGAAGTGAGAACACCTTCATCCCACAACCCCTTAGGGACATGTATCTCTTATAATAAGCAACGAGTAATTTCAATAATATGACGATTTTTCTTTTCTGCTACTTCATTCTATTGAGGAGTCTCAAAGTAGGAAGTTTGAAAAACAATGTCATGTTCACCCAAGAACCTATGAACTTCCCCACTTGTAAATTTGCCTCCATTGTTACTCCTAAGAATTTTAATTTGGGCACCAAACTGAGTCCGCACATAGTGATAAAATAATCGAAATATTATATATTACTTTTCTTTTTCATAAGATAAACTCAAGTAAAGCGAGATTAATCATCAATGAATGAAACAAAATAACGAAATTCGTTCATAGAGCAAACTGGGGACGTCCAAACATCAGAATGTATCAAATCAAAACATTTAACACTCCTACTACAACTAGGAGCATATTTGGTTCTACAATGTTTCCTAAATTCACAAGATTGACATTCAATTCTAGTTGTAGCCACATCAAAGGAACTAGGAAAAGCATAGTTGAGAATCTTCAAACTGACATGTCCAAATATGTTGTCACAGCATTAACCGATCAGAACCTGAGGATTTCTGAGCACCAAATGCAAGTCCGGTGTCCATAACATAAACACCACCTGACTCGTGTCCACCACCAATCTTCCTCCCATTAGCCAGATCCTGGAAGACACAATGAGAAGAAGAAAAAGATAACAGAGTAATTCAGTTGTTTAGTTAAACTGGTCACATAAAGTAAGCTAGTAGGAAATGAAGGAACAATCATAACAGATTTAAGGAAGATATTATGTGAGATTTGAATAATCCCTTTACAAATCACTGATGTAGAAGATCCATCAGCAAGTCTAACACTGCTAGATGATGGAGAGACAAAAGCAATCTCACTCGTAGATCTTGTCATATGATCAGAAGCTCCAAAGTTAGGCTCTGTTTGGCTAAGCTGCAGCGACTGGAGAAGCAGTAGTGGGAAACAGTGGTGGAAAAATCAGTTGTTTTGCAGAGTAGTGGGAGAATCAGTGGAATTGTTTGGAAGAACAACATTTGCACTGCTGTGTCAAACCGAGAAGATGTTTGGCAAAATATTGCATAGACATAATAATAGATTTTTAATTAGAAATAATATATATAATAATAGAAATAACAATTTATTTCATTAGAAAAAAATTAGAAAAAATTAATACATAGGTTTTTAATTAGAAAAAATTAATACATAGGTATAATAGAAATAACAATATATAGGTTTTTAATTAGAAAAAAATAATACATTGGTGGAATCAATAGATTTTTAATTAGAAAAAATTATTACATATAATAGAAATAACAATATATTTCATTTTTCAGAGAACTATCGCCGCCAGAGAAATGCAACCATCGCCGGCAGAGAGCATCAATTTCTTCATTTTTTTTCCTCGCCGGCGATTTGTTTCGTTTCTTCGAAACCTAACCCTCTTGGGCCCACCATCGGCGCTATCGCCGACAACAACAGTGTCATCTCCGACGCTCCAATCACACCGCTTGAACGCCATCATCTCCTCCACTGCCTTCAAGCACGGTGGTGCTTCCTCACCCCGCTCATTTACTTCCCGGTGCTCTCTTGTATCTCGGCCTGAGTATTCCCAAGCCACATTTCTGACTCCGGCATGTTCGCATCTTCGACACGACGTTGCGGGGCAGGGAGCAGGAGGCGTTATTTCCGCGTACGCAGCCCACAACGATTCGGAGTCGTGAAATAATAATCGTGTTGTTTCCGCGATTAGGAAGCGGTGGCGATTGGTGCTGGAAGCAGACGAAAAACTATTTGACGGGGCAGTGCGAAAAAGAGCGACATGCAGCTCCCAAATTGCTCCGCCAAACAGAGCCTTAATGATCAAGGATGGGTGCGGCTTCATAGATTATTTAGATGTAGTTTGAGCATGAGTAGCGATATCAGACGTGTCTTTAATAGGAGATCTTCCAACATTGTCCTTCAGGGCATTTAGCTCTCTAATTAAGTTTTCATTTTCCACCATTAGGTGGCCTTTATTGTCCAAAGTACCATACAAAGCAGTTTGAGATCTAACATATCTCTCATCAATACCATGAATCCATCCTGGTGGGACCAAATTGGGATGCAAGTCCCAGCACTTATCCTTTCCATGTCCCTTCTTCCCATACCGAGGACACTTCATCTTACTCTTGTCTTATTGTTCATATTTTTAGTATTCCGCTTTCTTTGTTCGGCTACAAGCGCAAATTTATCATACTCTACATTCACATCAGTGTGCAGAGAGTTTATACGGCTAGCTTTTCCCTGAATATAATGGGCAATAGTCTCCAAATCGGGAACATAATCTCTTCCCAACATCTGAACTCTTTCGAATTCAAGCTCTGAAGGAAGGCCAGAAAGCAATTCAAGGACTCTTCGTTGCATAAGTTTGATTTTGTAGTCCTCGATAGTTTGAATAGCTGAGTATTGGCCAATTTCTGCCCACTTATGGTTCAATTTACTATAATACTCCTCGAAGTCATTCATACTCACTATATGTATATGCTCTGTTTGAAGTTGGAAGATCCTTGCTAAGCCTTTTTTTTATAATTCCGTTCAATTAAATCCAACATTCCTTTAGCAGTTTGACAGAATAAGAATTGACTTGCAATCTTGGATTCCATAGAGTTGATAAGTCAATTGATCACGGTGAGGTTTTCACCTTCCCATTCTTCATAAGGGCCAATCTTGATGGGAGCAGGTTTGGATCCAATGATAATCTAAGTCTTTGACGGCTCCCAATAAATATCTACATAGATTGAGCCCATAGGAGGTAGTTCCTACCATTCAATTTGATTGGAGTCACGACATGAGAGAAATCTGCATTCGAATTTCCTCCACCATAGTATTTAGTTCGATCAACTGCCCCTTTAGGGACAACAACACTCTTCAATTTGTCCCCTATCTCCAAATCTCAGAAAGTGATGTCCCGTTATCATAAGTTTTCTGAAAGACCTGAATGAGTTCATTGTTGTTGCCGGAAGATGGGAAGCAGCAACCCAGAAAGAGGATGAGGAGCAAAATTCTTCACTTGAAGAGAATGGATCTAGTATGGATAGCACATGCATCGGCAGAACAAGAACAGTAATTGGTACGGGAACAGCAGTGCGCCAACAAACAGTCGCAGGAAGCGAAAGATAATGAGGCAGCGACGATCGATGGAGGGAACAGACGGAGGAGTTGGACAAGTGGACCAAACCTGAATGGACCAAACTTGAAGCATTGCAATCAGAGTAAGATGTCGGGTTTTGGCGCCGCGACGGAGGAAGACAAGAAGTCGGGCCAAACCTGAAGGGAACATGCGAGGGAGTTGGACGATCGATGAAGGAAGCGGACATACTAGAAACGTCGAAGACGAACGAACCTTTAGGTCAAGGTAGTTGAAGCTAAGAGAGCAGATCCAAAAAAGGACGATGTCGATCCTTCGACAAACAAACTTTAAGGTCGAGGTCATCGAAGTTGAGAGAGCGGATCCAGAAAAAAGACAATGTCGATCGAATGATTCACCGCTCTGATACCATGTTGGGAGAACACACCTATAGGTTACCATGTTGGGAGAACACACCTATAGGTTACCATGTTGGGAGAACACACCTATAAGGTTCTATCGTTCTCGTTTACCCTTTGCATAGACATACGAAGTAAAATTAAAATGAATCTCTAGCCACTTTTTGAGTTGTGGTCATCCCCTGGTGAGCTCTGGTCACCTCTAGGTGACTCTAAGGTAGCTTGCTTTTTAACATTTATTAATAGGAATTAGGTAATAGAAAATACATAATGTTTATATGCATTTGTTTTAAATAAGAGAAGAAACAAAATCTAAAATTAGAATAAGATAACAATGATGAAATAAATGTGATAGAAACTACAGGAAAAAAATGGTAGATAGCTTCTTAAGGCAGTAAATTAAATGAAAAAGAGCACAATGGAGTGTAATAATAAACCATAAATTAAGAAGGTATGTAGCATTGTCAATCCTTTTCATGACCATACATCATATTAGCTTATCTATTAAAACAAAGAACATAAGAATATGTAAACTGACACTACCAACAAAGGCTACAATGAAGCAAAAAAGCTGCATACAAAAGAAAGTAAAAGTAAAAAATAATAATGATATGGCGCCAAAAGTTAATAATGACTAAGCAATTCCAGTACTATGAACTACAAACCTTTTGCTGAAAAACTTGAGAATACATTCAACATCACGGTCAAAGTACCTGTAACAAAGTCTCCTTCAGAATATTGGGATGCTAATGTAAACAAAATGAAGTGTTCCAAAATGGTGAATTGATTTCCATTAATTACTATATACAAGGGAAGCCCCATTTTGGTGTAATATTGGGGCCTCACTTTATAACCCTTATTTCTCATGTTCTTACATACTTTTCTTATGTGTCTTACATACTTAAGTTCATATTTAAAATAAAATAAATTTACCTAAAATAAAATAGAAAAATATAAAGTGGAAAAAAATTGCACGGAAAGAAACCGTGCGGCAGGACTACTTGTATGTACTCACGCCGCCGAACATTGCGTATGGTGAATACCTACAACAACAAAAGTACTATCGCCTCCGGACGGATATTGTACACAAGGGGCCCTATGCTCATTTTGCTAATAACACATAAATTTAACGGGGAAAACATTAAGGGAAAATGCAACTTACATTTGTGCATTACGATGGGAAACTGATACCATTTGAGGGAAATCAATCATGGTGACTTTCTCATCATCATCAATCTACAAGAGGAATATATATATATCACAGCTCAAGTACGAGCAAGTTGAAGATAAATATAGCAGTTAGTTCTTCAAAGAAGTTTTGAATATAAGAAGCATGGCTTGTACATGAAAATATCCATGAAAGGATAAGGCATGTAAACATGCAGTTGTTGCAAAAGAGGGGATTGGAAATAACCATGACAGCATAAGAGTATAAGACACGTAGGCAATCATGTGTTGTGTTGGAAGTATCTATATTTAAGTATTTAAGTATTTGAGGTTTAGTCCCACACCGCTTATCGGTGTTTGGTGTCTTGTTGTAATGCTATATATTTTCCCTTTGAGGATGAGTAAAATACACCTTCTATTTTCCATTTTCATATATTCTAACATGGTATCAGAGGTAGAAGTTGACTCTGAGAAATTTTCGTTGCCCTAATTTATTGGGACGTAATCTTCTCAGCCTTCTCTCCTGATTCTCTTCTCCCGCCTGCTCCTGTTCTCGTTCCGCCGTCCACCCTCCGATTCTGACGGGTCGTGCCGTTTCCGCTCCCGTCGAGGAGATCGATTTTTGATCTCATCGGCGAGAGCGGCTCTGGATCCGATATCGTCGGATGTTTCCTACTACCGATTTCCTGCGATGGGGCTTTCTCCTGTCGTAACACTATTTCTCTCCTGTGCCCGGCGATTTCGATCCCGTCTCCCTCTGCTCTTCCCCGCCTGCTCTGGAAGCTTCTTCTGCCATCATAGACTGCTCCGGGCCAGTCATTGCTGCCTCCCGACTTCTCCCGTGTTGCTGCCTCCCGACGCCGTATCCCGAGCGTCGTCCGGATTGGCTTCTTCCATCGATGCATTCACTGGTTCTTCTCCCGTCGATCCCATGTCCAGGAGAGCCCTCTTGTTGTTGCTGCTGCTTCTTCTCCGGCCCGGAAGCCCTCTTCCTGCCGCTGCTCTTCTTCTCTGGCTGCTCTCTGTGCCACTGCTGCCCTGCCGCTGCTGCCCTGCCGCTGCTCTTCTTCTCCGGCTGCTCTCCGTGGCGTTGCTGCTCTGCCGCTGCTCTTCTTCTCCGACGCTTTTCTACTCCAGATCTGCAGTGTCATGCCCCTCTTATGCTGGGTTGTTGGGCTGCTGGGCCGCTGCTGCTATGTCGTGCCCTCTCCAAATTTTTTTTACAGTGTCGCTGTAGTTTTTGTGTTGTGTTGTTGTCTTAGTTATTGTGTTGGTAGTGTCTTCTAGTCGCGTACTATGGACGATGGTTTCCGTGTTGCTGCTCTTTGGATGTCGAGCTCTTCTCTTCTCCCTTCTCACTCGCCGCTGCTTGAGCCTTTTTTGCTCGCCGCTGCTTGAGCACTCTGCATGCAGCTGCTTGAGCCTTCTGCTCGCAGCTGGCTTGTGCTTTGCTCGCTGCATCCTGGATCGTGGTCTTGCCGGCAACCGTTATCCATATTTGTTTTTTTATGTGTTGTTCTGATTGTCTTCGTCTGTGTCTCCATGCGAGTCTATGCCTTCATACACGTGTTCCACGTGAGGGGGAGTGTTTGTGATAACGGCGACTCGGATGCCTCTTTCCCGACTCCTGTCTTAGTCACACACGGCCTCCAGACATATTTCGTATGTTGTGTGTCTCCCCATCTTTTTCTTCTATGATTAGGTAGGTGTGGTTTGGCCTTTGTTGGTTGACCTGGTTTCAGCTCCGGGAGCATCCAATGTGCTCATGGTCGGTTTGTGGACCAACGTCGTGTGGCCTTTGCCCGGTTGAAGTATCCCCGGTGACACGTGGTTGGGCCTCGGTGGCTATTGTTGTCCCACGTTGCCAACCACCATTTACCTTTTCTTTTATGTTGTGTTCAAGCTGAAGGGTTCCCCTTCAGCTTGAGGGGGAGTGTTGGAAGTATCTATATTTAAGTATTTAAGTATTTGAGGTTTAGTCTCACACAGCTTATCAGTGTTTGGTGTCTTGTTGTAATGCTTATATATTTTCCCTTTGAGGATGAGTAAAATACACCTTCTGCATAAGAGTTTAAACAGAAGATTCATAATCCATATCAATAGTTTACATTTGCAGAGAGACTCAACATTGAGCAGTTAATGCACATGGTGAAATTCAAAATACTTGCAAAGAAAGGAGTAAAATGAACGTTATTTTATACATAGTTCTAGAAAGAAACCAAAAAAAGGCAAACACGATCGGAGGGTAAAATGCTAATAAAATTAGAAAAATACAATGGGAGGGTAAAATGCCAATAAAATTAGAAAATTTACATTAGACATTTGTTTTTTTGGTAGAAAAAGGCTGAGGGCAATGTCTAATCTTATTCAAAAGAAAGTGAAAAAATTGAATAAAATACAAATAGAAAAGACGAAGGAAGTACCACAGGTACAAGATGTACACATAAGGTGAATAAGTCATATGCGACAATTAACAAAACATGCAATGTTATAAAAACCAGTAGCGAGTTAGAATATTAGACCATGAACCAGCTTCTTAGACAATCAGTCGAGCTTAAGAACCTCCCTAGCTAAGAACTGGCAGAGAACCTTAAAACTGTTGGTCAGACAACCAGAACTGCTCCAGTTTCAAGGAACTGGACGGTGCACAAAGGGTGATCAAAATAGCTTTTCTCATTAAAACACATGTTGTATACAATAGGATTTGAATCAGCTTGCTACTCACATGTCCCTAAGGTACTCCAACGTTGTACAATTGCTAAACTTTGAGATAGCTATAAACTATTCAATACACATACATTTTGGATGTATGATATTCAACTTTTTTGCATATTTTTTACATCACCTCTAGTTTTTGTAAAAGTTTGAACTTTGGAAACTGATCTTTTAATTTGAGGTATATATATATACATACATATAAGTCATTTGTGAATTCATTCAAATAAATCTAAGCTTTTAATTTCAAGAAGAAAATAAGAATTTAATTTTTTTTATTTTAATTGAAATAGTAAATATATAGAGGTATTAATGTTTCTCCGTTTGAATCTAAAATCAAGTTTTATATTCCATACATAAATAATATATATATAGCTATTCATTTGAATTTAAATTTGTTATATAATTTTAGTTAAGACACAGGAATACAGCGAGAGAGAAGAAGAGAGAGAAAGGAGAGCATGAATGTCTGTGAGGAAGATGTCGAACACCAAGAATGAGATTGTTATGGACCCACTCGACCAGTTATATATATCGTTAATCAGCGTCATGTGTTTATGTTAGCCGTCTCTTATTAATAAAGTCTATGGATGAGTCTTTGGTGTTTTTTATTATTTTGAGCATTTCTCTTTATGCTGAGGTTATTTACACTCATGTCATTATGTAATGTTATATGAAGATCCCCTTGAGTCATGAAGGTATTATGTATGAATTAATCAAAGTTTCCCATCTCACTAGTTCTTTCTTCCTCTCATCCTTCTAAAGTTAGAGTTGATCACCACTCCCCCCTCCTTCCTTCTTCTCGCATTCTCCATAGGTTAAGCTCGGTTCCCTTGTATCTCTGCCTCCTCCAACACCTCCAACGAGAGATCAACGCCTTACGAAATAGGCCCGCCTAACAACTTGGTATCAGAGCATTTTGATCCTCCCCTTTCGCAAACGAACAAAGCACTTCTCACACACGATCCATCTTTCCCTGGGAGACGAGATCACACAAGCTGCTCCTCTCTACCGCAATCAGCAAACCCAAACCCCAAAGGGTTGCCGAAACGAGACCCGCCCGTGATCAGGCCTTCCTGCCCGCGATTCAAATGTCGAGCAACTTGTTAACCAGAGTCGTCTTCTTCCAGCGAGCAGCTCACAAAAGCTCTGATCGGGACACTGGCACATTCGACGAGACACAGACAACACTGCAATCATCAACTGCTTCCATCGACGCCAACCGAGAGCCCCGTTCACGCCAAAAAAGGATATGAGGCCTGCGATCGTGAAGGCGAGGTCGTGCGTCTCTTCCCTACTGCAAAAGCTTCGCCAGACCTACCGAGCGTCCTATCATAGATCCTCCCAGTCACCGACTTCCAATCATGTGTTTCCCATTCAAGCGACTACCTCTCGTTCAAGCGGCTGCCCATGCCAAATTCCAACTCTTCCGCAAGCTCTTTCCAGTCATCGACAATGATGGAGCTAGTGTCGAACGACCATCTCCCGCACTCGGACAACCTTCTGAACAGCTCGATCCCGACGACTTCTATATTGAGCCTCCCTCCCCTTCTCTTGAGCCCAGTGTAGTGGGCTTACGAGCACATCGAGTCTAGCGCTCATCGAGACTCACGTCTCCGTAGAATCGAGCCCAGGGCCTCCTTTTCTTGTTTCGTCGCCGTCGAGTCGTACGCCCTTCCATTGAACCCAACGCCCTTCATTATTAATTAAATTGATTAATTCTTATGGTAGTAATTGATTGCTTAATTATGTCGACATGAAGACGAGCGCCGCATAACACATTATCCTTTGTTCGATGTTCCAGCAATTATTGGAGATGTAGGCATCACACCAAATTGTGATTTCACGACTCACCGCCAGCATTGACAGATTAGCAATGTATGGACACTTTGGGAGCCCAATCACATCGGAGCAGCAATCGATGCTACCGCGACCCGAAGAAGCCCCACCAATCTCCGCAATTCTCGTCGCCCCACCATCACCTGTGGTTGTTCCCTTCCCGCAGTTCACTCAGCAGGCACCATGACCATCGGTCTATGCCGACTCCATCAAGCACCTTCAGCTCCAGCCACATGTTCCGTAGAGCCATTTCTTCCGGCAATCGCCCCCAGCCGGCGTCGTCACTTTCGATCGCCGCAGCTCACATTCAATAATATTTTATGTCGCCCTCGACCTTCCATCGGGCACACGTGCCCCGATTCCATATATTATATCTGGCAGTCTCCCCTCAGCAAGCGACTATGTCATGCTAGATCCCTACAGTCCTTCATGACATTTGTGAGCACGATTATAGCTTGTTGCTCGATGCAGCCTCCGCTACAACGATGCGCTCCAAGCACTGATGATCAGGTCGTGCAAGCCTCATTCAAGCTTGAGGATAAGCCGATTTGAAGGACACGTGGGATGATATGGTCTCACACGATCAGTTATCTATATCATTGATCAACATCATGTATTTATATTAGGCGTCTTTTATTAATAAAATCTATATCCAAGTCCTTAGTGTTATTAATTATTTTGAGCATTTATCTTTATGTTGGGGTTATTTACACTCATGTCATTATGTAATATTATATAGATCCCCTTGGGTCATGAAGGTATTATGCAAAAATTAATCAAAGTCACTCCTCATCTCACTAGTTCTTTCTTCCTCTCCTCCTTCTAGTGTTTGGGTTGAGCACAACACTACCCCTCCTTCCTTCTTCTCGCATTCTCCGTAGGTTGAGCTCGGCTCCCTTATCTCTGCCTCAATCACCACCTCAGACAAGATATCGGCGCCTTACAGGATAGGCCCGTAACAAAGAATTGAAGACTCCTTTGCTTGAGTTTAGATTGCAAATCATCCTCTTATGTTTTGAAGAATATTATTGGCTTAGGAATTGCATGAGATGTCAAGGACATTAATGCTCGTTACCAAAATTTTCGTATACTCCCTCTCAAGTTGGGTATGAAAATTAACCATACTCAACTTGCTAACATTATCCATAAAGAAAGCTAACACATGGCAACTAATCTTCAAAATGAAAAAATTATATATTTATTGCCCACCCTTTCTGCTAACGCAATTGGTGAAAACGGGTCGCATGCTAAAAAAAGAGAAATAATAAGCAGGGCATGCAAACTATTTGAACACAAGCATCCAACTTACAATCAATTGGTACTGTGTTGAGAGGCCTAGGAACATATAAAATACAGATGGAACAAGATGCTTCCTCTCGACTCTCGTGACAGAACACATGGACCATGATGACTGAGGGAGAGGGAAGCGGGCCAAGCCGGCTTTGATACCATATTACAACTCAAACTTCCAACCTAAAACCAATTGGTATTAGGTAGAAGACACCAAAAATATCTGAAGTACATAAGGTAACATGAGATCCTCAAAGTGAACCTATAAATTCATCGAATAGAAAAACACAAGTTTAGAAATACAGAGATGGCCGACCATTTTTTTCAAGAACCATAGGGTAAACTGAGCACCATCATAAGAATATTGATAAGGAGAGAAAAGGAGCCTGCATCACATCACTATACAAGAACCTTCAAAGTAAGTTTATCAAAAAAAAGAACCTTCAAAGTAATCACTTAACAATTCAAAGTCAGCATATGTACCATAATATTGAATTCATTGAAATCGCAATGAATAAGACCATGCTCAGCCAATCGAACAACGAGGCTCATAATTCTATCAAAAATCTCATCAGGATTTTGCAGTTGCTTCACTTGTACACTGCACCAAAAAATAGAAAACAAAAAATATTGGAAGATAAAACGTATGAATTTTCTTTCCAGTACACATCCCCAGAAAATAAAAAAGAATATTTAAACAAAAAGTCAAACCTACAGTGGGTAACCTTGGACAAGAGACATAATAACACAATGTCGATTGCAGTCAACAGCATTCGGGACGGGAAACCCGTGCTCTCCCAATGCCTGTGACCCACAAAAAAAGACAATAAGTTCAAATGGAACAAAAATCAGTATGCCTGAAAGAGAGAAACACAATCAAACTTCAAAAGAACCTTCATAAAAGCATATTCCTTGAGGGCGGCAAGCCTCGACAAATATAGCCAGTTATAGCTTCTTCGGTGCAATAAGTAGTCACGCTTTGATTTCACGGCCCTGAAAGAAACTCTGCCCAATCTATGCAGCTTCATGGCCATAATTGTACCATCTTCCGTGGCAACCTCAAATATATCTTTCATAATACATAATAGAAATGCATTAAAATTACCAAACTGTCCTAACATTCACTTGAAACCTCAAATATACCTTTTATAATAGAGAACAAAAATACATTATAGTTTGTAATCACCAAATTGTCCCAATATTCAATGGAAACCTCAAATATTCTCTGATAATATAGAACAAAAGTACATTAAAATAATCAACAGCCATTCAAAATGAGTGCATAAAATTGTCCATAGTAAAACAAAAATAGCATCACATGATCTAATATAAGAATGAGCTCAGCGCAACCCAAACAATGTTAAGCCAAGTGAGAAAATATGAGAGTAACATATTACTATTTTCATCAGTTATAGTGATAATTTAAGCATTCATAAAGCACATGAAAATTACAAGAATGACCAAGCAGCATATAGAAGCTCTCTTAAAACTTTGGTTTTACAAATGCCTTCGCCAATCAAAATTAATACTACAATTAAGATTGTAACATGAAAACGAAGATGATTGGAGAAATAGTGATTTTGACAGAAGTCCGTCTCACATATATAAATAACTAGAAAACTATATACACAATGAGAAAAGGGAATATAATTAAATATAAAGACAAACTACTAAGCTTTTATATAAAGAGAGAGACTCTTTCCTTCAATTTAATTTTAGTTTCTATAATATTCAATAGACAAATCATGGCTGTTCATTTTAATCTACTAATTTATGTAGAGTAGGCTCGGAGAGTGTGCTTGGACACCTAAAGACACAATGCCTAGTGATGAGGGGCGTGCAGGGCAGACTCGTGATCAATGCGTGTGTGGACTGAAATTAAATGCATGCAAGTATTCCGTCAGTAGATTAACACCTTAATAATGAAACAGTAAAGGCTTAGCAAAACATTCGGCAGCTTGCAAATATAGTGAAAACAAACGGTTTAGCTCTTCCAATTGGAGTGCACGAGTACGAATACTAAGCAAATAAACCCCACAATCAATATTGATTAATTTGAGAAGGCAAACAATTACAAAATAGACTCCTCTAAACAATACAAACATCCATAGTGCACAATAAAGGAACAACACAACTAAAACTATAGGACTTACAAGTACTCAGGCTTTTTGAAGTGTTTAGTGGATGCGGAGAGCCGTACGACGGTCGTAGCGTGGATAAAGAGAGGGGATTGGGTTGGAAGTTGCTTGTGGACGTGCTGAATTTGGCAGATATAGAGCGGGGAAGTTGAACTAGTAGTGGAAAGGGGCTGGGCAGCAGGGAGGTGCTGGGTGGCAGGATTTTGGAGTGGGGAAGAGCGGGAATACTGAAATCTGTGGCGGGAAGGGTTGGACCTGCAGCGGGGAGGGGCTGGGGGTAGTATTTTGGAGCGGGAAGAGGCGGGGAGGCTGGTCAGATGCAGCGTCGAAGGGAGTGTAGAAGATCGAACCCTAGGCACCGGCACCGAGGGAGCGTCAGCTTCAGGAGCGGATCCACGCGCGTACGGGAGTTTTCTTTTTCGTAAACCTGGATGATCTCAAAACAACCCGAGTACGTATATATAGAGAGAGAGATACAAGAGTGACAGGCACGGGGCCCCGCCCCTACGGCCAACCGCAACAGTATCCTGACCGCGACAAGCAAGGAGCTTCGCCCCTATCAATTAATTAATGTAGTTTATAATAAACACATTATTAATTAATCAAAAAATAGTTATACATTATTTTATTTTTTTGTTACAAAAAATCTTATCATTATTCATATATTATTAATTTTTCATCATTATTTTTTCAAATTAAATTGATTGATTTTCATCGTTACTTTTCAAATTAAATTGATTGGTTTACATCATTACTTTTCAAATAAACTTTAATAAAATTGGCATGCATAATGATAGCCTACCATAGTGTAGGTATAGGAGCTCTACTAAAAACTTTTTCAATTTTATGGATTTTCATCATTACTTTTAATTTAAGAATATGGTGTAATTACTTAAATGGGCATTGTATTTTATTTTTTTTAAATAAATTATGATATATGTTAAGTCATTAGATAAAAACAATAAGGCTGTACTTGGCAATTTTGAATGTTTCGCCAAAGGCAACTTTTCCCTTTTAATATTGTAAAGATATATAAATGTATATATATATACATACATATATATACATACATATATATATATGTATATATGTATATATGTATGTATATATGTATATATGTATGTATATATGTATGTATATATGTATATCTTTACCATATATAAAGAAATATCAAACCCACGAATTTTACAGTCGTTGAAATGATTACGGTCATCGAATCTGGTATGATTTTTCATCAGCCGTCGGATTAAACCGCTCTCTCACTCTCCACTTTTTCATAGGTCTCCTAAACCTACTAGCGGGTGACCTAAAACTATGAAGGTGTAGAGTACCCTACAACATGAAATTACGATTTTACCCCTAAATTTATTGAAAAGGAGGGTCATATGACCCGTTTTTTTAATCTCACAAAAATTGTCAATGGTGAGAATTGAACCCAGGTTTTCACTATATCAAGCAAAGATGACAATCATCTCACCATATGATTTTTGTTGAACAAAATTGAATTAAAGTTTTATATATACATATATAAATATAGATCGCCCCGCCGAAAGTCGCCGCCCCTGCCGAATGTCGTCGCCCCTGCCGAATGTCGCCCCTGCCGAATGTCGCCCCTGCCGAATGTCGCCCCCGCAGAATATCGCCGCTCCTGCCGAATGTCTCCCCCGCTGAATGTCACCGTCCCCGCCGAATATCGCCGCCCCCGCAAAATGTCTCCGCCGACACGGGGAGCCCCCGTGCCCTGTCACTCGTGTATATATATATGTATGTATGTATACATATATATATATACGAGTGCCCGACACGGGGCTCCGCCCCTACGTCCAAGCGCGACAGTACCCGGCTGGCGACGGCGGCCTTCGACCGCATCCAGGCGGGCTTTGCCCGTGCTCGATGTGTCTGCGGGCTGCGCCTGCAACATATACATATGAGTACTCGAAATGCCCGTAAAAAAAAATATACATCAATATTATAATATTTATTTCGTAAAAACAATACGTACAAACTTAAAAATATTATTTTTTTCCTCTCTTTCTCTCTCCGTCGCACTCTCTCCCCCTCTCTCCTCTCTTTCTCTCTCCTGGTAAGTTTATTTTTATTTTTTTATATTAAAGATATAAAACATGTGGAAGATCCAACGGTGGAAAATGAAAGCACGGTAAGAGCATGGAGAATGCTATGTTCACTTATATAATAAAGAATTAAAGATATGATGGAGGGTTTAGGGCTTCCATTATGGGCGGCTCAGATCGCACGTCGATAACGGATGCCTAAACCCTCAAAATAAGAAATAATAAAATACAAAAAAAACCAAAATTGCGAGTCCGATAAGGGTGTGGCTCGGATCGTCAAAATGCAGCTCCGATCAACACCTACAGCGCTTATAAACTCGCACGTACTCTGGGTGGCGATCCCCATCACTAATCAAAAAGTAGTGGGATACATGATGTCTTAAAATTTCAAGGAGTTGTTCATGCATCAAGCATGCACACATAGCACCTAAATAAAGGGTCTCGATAGTGAGAAAGACAATTTAGTAGTGATTTATTTGAATAGGATGAAAACTGTTTAGCATGTTGAGGCAACCTGCGTTGCAGCTTTATTTTTATATTTATTTCATGCACCTTTATATTTTATTTTGTAGTGCATGTCTCCTCACACAAGATCAGCCAAATTAAGTATAGCAGTAATTAGGGAAAGCTATTTAAAATATATATAACAAATAAAATTAAGTATTTGGTATAAAAAATTAATTTTGAAGTTAAAATTCAAATCAATTTTAAATTCGAAATTATTAATTAATGAGGAAACTGAAACATAAGAGTCTAAGTTCACCCCATTAACCTTTTGACTCGCTAATCTAATTAAAACCTTATTAAAAAAACCTAAAACATTATAAAAATGAAGGCCCCAAAACCCTCGTATATATGCAGAGAGGTACAAAATAGAGAAACTATCGTTCTCTGTTGTCTACCCAGGAAGTCGTCGATATTTCTCGCCTCTCAGTCACCCGAATGTCCAGAGCCAGACACCCCCTCCAGCTTCCTCGAATCCTGGCCCTTTAGTGAAACAGTGCCCCTTCCCATTTTACCTCTCATAATTTCTCAAATAAACGACGTTGGGAGTAATGACATTGTCGGGATACAGGGGAACCCCTTGCATGCATATATATATATATAATGAACATGTTAGGGCACACGAAGGGGATGACGACATGTGTCCATGGGCGCATGTATCTTTTTTCTCACTATTTTTATAATTCGCTTGATAGTATTTTACTCACATATCCTATAGTTTGGGTGAGAGGAATACTAATAATATTTTGGAACCATCCTCTTTCACTACTTAAGTGAGCATGGGGTATTAAATGGCAGGCAAAACCTAATTCAGCTCGGCTCGGCTCCTCATCGGAAATACACTTCCCCTCGCCCCTCCAACATTGGAAAATCTAGTTCAAGAAAGAGCCGAGAGAATCTTCGGGACTTATCCCTCTCATTATCGCGCACCGGATCTCGATCAGAAGCCTGTAACAACTAGATATCAAAGCCCTCTTACTTCCTCGTCCGTTGTCTCCCAATCATGACAACATTTTTGAAATCCAATTGCACGAGATTGCGTCATTTGCGAGTTCGTTTGTGGTATGAAATCTGTAGCCTCAACCCGATGACGACATCTGGTCGAGCAAGTCGTCGACCTTGAACAGCACGAACACATCGACGAACATTGCCTTAGTCATCATCCTCAACTCCCAGCCTTCTTCCGCCCTCTTCCACACAATCTCATCCAACTGTGTACACCTGAGACGCCCAATGTGCCCTCCACCATCCAAGGCTCCCTTCCAATGGGTCGACCGACCCATACCTACCTTTGTCGGGCTTCCTAGCACCCCTACAACACTCTACCTCTCCTTCCCTTGTTGACCAAGTGTCTAGCCCTTCGAATTGAGCTTCCCAGACATCGAGCTCCTCGCCTACAACTCCCGGTCCGAACCCTAGCCAGTCCAGCGGCCATGGACGGGGGCATTCTTGCCCTTACTGGGGCCATGGAATCAATCCAAAATCCAATGGACAACCAAGCTACTCGGGCGGCTCAACCACTAATGTCGTCGCATTCGAGGCCCTGGGGCCCTCATTGATGGCATGCATCTGCCACCCCAATCGGGATATCGACGGCGAGCTGCAAGCTCCACTCGAAGTGGCCGCATTACATCGTGCACTCCAACTCCCTCGATAGCCTGTTCATGAGAGGCAATGTACTGCATTACGTGAAACTAGATTTTACCCTATTTGACGACAAGAGAGACCACTTGGTCTGACTCACATGTTGTGAGCACCTCTTTGCCAACTAGCACACATCAGTAGAGGATTGGATCAGGTTGGCATCATTCCATCTCATGGGCTCAACACAATTATGGTGCGTCCAACTTGAGCATGATACAACCAATCTGAATTGGGCGGCTTTTAAACATTATTGTAACCTGCGTTTCGGACCACCTTCTCTCTCAATAGGGTCTGTGGAAGATCATTTGGAGAACTTTCAATTGAAAGTGCTATTTGGCATGTGTCACCTCTGTACTGCTAGAACATCAAATACTTGTCATCACTGAAAGCTTGCATGATTCGCCTCGACGTTAAAATTCGAAGCACTGTGGGACCACAAAACTGCCATAAGCCTAACACACATATGTGAAACATCTCCTCATGGATAAACCGTATGGCAGATGCCACAACGGGAAGGGTTCAGCCATCAGAAAGACAACCCCTCTTACAACCACAGTGGCTTCTCACCTACACTCAAGGGAAGGATTTTAGCAGCATCCCATCCTACAAACGCATTTAGCACGCAAAATAGTAAAACGACGAACCAAAAAGGATCTGCTTCAACTACGATGAGCCATATACATAAGGGCATAGGTGCAAATGACTCTTTTGGCTCACGGCAAGGATGCAAGGACAGCAGGAGACCTGAACCCTTCCCACCACTTAAGCTTGAGGACAAGCTTTATCGGTGAGGGAAGGTGATGTTATGAACCCGTGAATGGGGGTGACGATGTGTGGCCATGGACACAACTGTATTCACTTCTCACACAGTATTTTACTCACATATATTATAGCCTGGGTAAGGGCATAATTGTAATATTTTGGAACCTTCCCCTCTCACTACTTAAGTGAGCAAGGAAGTATTAAATGGTGGGCAAAACTTAATTTTAAAAATTCATCTCTTCTTCTCAACCTCTCCTTCTCAGCCCCATGGCCGGTAGTAGCAACTCCTTGGGCCTTAGGGTGGTTGCGCATGGGTCGAGCTTAACTTCTCACGTGAAGTACCCCTCCTCTCATCCCTCCGCCATTGGAAAATCTATGACGAGGAAGGGCCGACGAGACTTCTCCCACTTATGACCACACACCCTCGCTTAATCGAAGACCCATAAGAGAATGTTAGTTGACACTTGTATTGGTTCGTCAACAGACTTCATTAAAGGTCATTAAATTTCAAAAACATTCAATTGTGTCGAACAAATAAAGAACTAAGCATTGAAAGAAGCTCCCGCAAATTTAGAGTTTGGGAGAGCTCAATGCACACAACCTCCGATTCATTTTCTCGGTGATTTGTTCTAGTGAATCAACTCATAGCTATGGATCGCGAAGACATCTTAACTGCTACGCCACTTTGTCGGATTGTTTCATTAAACTAGTATATGTTAAAATAATTGTTACTAGTCAAACTTGTCAATAAAAGTTATTCACATAATTAAAGAGTCAAAATAAGCCTGCATTCTTTATCTTCCTTAGATCCCACAACTTTAATGTAAAATGATAAAGACAGAAGGTCTAATTTTATCCTAAGAAATATTTCAAAAACCTTGTTTGCATACAAAATCCACTTTGATGGTGACAAAGAAAGCATAATTGAAGCGCTGCTTCTAAATTCCCTAAGGGTGTGTTCGTTTGGCAAGAATTGATACAACGGAATTGGAATTGGGTTTCCCAATTCTGTTGTTCGTTTGGCCATAATTTTCGATGGAATTGGTTTTCACCCAAAACCTATAGGTTTTGAGACTAAAGAAAAAGGCAGTTTTGGGGAGTGCTCGACAGAACTGTCGTGACTTGCGAATCGCGAAACGCGTGTAGCTTCTCCCTTCCCTCTCCGGCGAAAATTCAGCTCCTCCTCCCCGGTGACTTCACCCTTCTCCTCTCTGGCGTGTGTGTATGTTTGTGTTTGTGTGGGTATTTGTGTTTGTATGTTTGTGTTTGTATGTGTGTGTTTATGTTTGAATGTGTGTGTTTATGTTTGAATGTGTGTATATGTGTGTTGTGTTTGAATGTGTGTATGTCTTCCAATGATTTTTTTTTCCTTCCTCCAAAGTGATAGGTGATTAGTTTGATGTTTCTATATTTATTTTTGCGATTATCAGACTTATGCTACTGTTTATTGATGTTGTAATGAAATCCATTTTGCGGACATCGGATTTCTGCAACGTTTTATTTATCTTGTAGCTTATTTATATATACCACTTTTGATCATCTTTGGTGCATGATTTAGTTTTATTTGGTTTGAAGACATTTTAATCTAAATTTGTAAGTTATAATATCAATTCCTGTCTTTGAATTCCATCATGCGCCCAAACAGAAAAATTGGTAGATTCAATTCTTGCGCCTGAAAACCTTCCTACAAACGAACAAAGGAATTGGTTTTGGCCCAATTCCAAAACCTCACCGCCGTAGGTTTTCGGCCAAAATCAATTCTTGTCAATCAAAACCCACCAAACGAACGCACCCTAAATTCAATTCCTTCATTCTTCTACAAACCGCTTGGCTCAACACAGATAAATAAAAAACAAACCTAATTATTAGAAAGGGGTAAATAATCTATATTGTGAGAAAGAAATACCAGATTCCTTCCCGACGCCTATCTGTCGGCCCACAGACGAAAACACTCCACGATTGGCAAGGGCTTTGATTGCAAGGAAGTCGTACCCAAGGTAGGTCAATCGATACCCGTCGTCTGAGAGACAAATAATGCAAAAAAGTAACATTTTCTCACTAACGGATAAATCCAATTAGGTGTTAGAAAAAAGGTGTATGACTCACATTTGGACGAATCATGATGCACAAGCTTGTGCTTTAGAAGATTCCTCAAGACCTTGAAGGTTCCCCCATGCCTATGACATCAAATTTCGATTATATTCTCTAGAACAAAATTTTTCAAAAGGATTCAATTGAAAGGGGGTAAAATATTTACTTAAGACCGGCGATTCGATCAACAAGCTCTGCAGGAACGATTTCATGCTGAATCCAAAGGACCAATGAGGGAGTACACGAGAATGATAAAAAAAAGAGGAAACTATAAGGAGGAAATAAAACTTACGTTTCTCATTCCCATCTCGACTGCAGTTAACACTCTGAAATCTTCCCTCGATAGATACCTCAAAGTGTCTACATCTAGCTTCATCGTGGCAAGAAGAGAAAGCTTGGGAGGCGAAGGCGTAGGCTCCGATAGATTATCTGACATGTGGAAAGAAGATATGTAGTATTTAGGCAAGCGAGATGCGAATAAAAATATTTTAATAAATCTTGAGCACCGGGGATTGGATTTTACCGAGCAAGTGCCGCTGCGACGGTAAGGATGTCAACCCACTCAAGCAGAAACGATCGCTAAGAATCAACAGACCACCGGAATGAGGGTGGTCGGCGTCGGCAGTGGCTCGCACCGGATGAACAGACTCCTGGCACGGAGTCGAAGAGCTTCGCAGAACTACCGGCACGGAGTCGAAGAGAAACTCCGAACGGCGTTCGGGGGAGTTGGGCTAGGCGGAGGCTCGCGGATTCGGAGGCGGTGCCCGGTGACCACTCTCAGATTTTCCTCCTGTGTTTATGTCCGCCGCCTTCTGGGCTTTGTTTGTTCGGGGATTGTTCTTCAATCGTTGTTTAACGTGATTTTGACATTTTGTAACCTAATTTTTTTAGTTCTGGAACCCTAAAACCTATATAATCTGTGCAAGATTTTAACGATTTGGTTTTTAAGTAAAATCACAAATCAAACTTAATGGAACCAAATCTAACCAAATCAAACCAAATTGAATGGTTCTGTTCGGTTCGGTTCGGTTCTGTTTTGATGGTTTAAAAAAAGAAATGCGAATATATAATTTTAGAGAACATTTTAAAAACATAGTTGCATACTTACATACATGATTTTAGATAAAATTTTAAAAACATAGTTGAAAACCATTGGAAGTGGTATCGGCGAAGGCATCGTTGGATCGTCAACTTCGTCGGGAAGAAGACAACGTCGGCTGAACCAGGGGGCAGCAGAGCCGCCGGAGAGCGCCGTCGCTGGAGCAACTGCTGATAGATCTTAGCACGGGGGATGGAAAGAAGAAACGGCAGCATCGTCGTCGAAGGACTCGGGGCAAGGATCGTGGAGTTGTTCCGTCATGAGAAAGTCGTGTGTGGACGCCGAAAAGCAACTCCTATCTCTGATCCAAAACCTGTATATTATCGCGTTTATTAATAAACAATCAGCCCACCAAAATGCAACATGCCACAAAATGGCGGCTCCGCCTAACCGCCCTTGAGGCAATCAGCCTAACCAAATGCGCACTAAACCCCACATCGCTCGGTTGGCGAGGTTGTCGACCTCACTGGCTGCCATGCCTCGCAAACCTCTTCTCATGTAAACCCCACTGACCTCTTCTCTTGGTGCTTGGGAGGTGAACTTGCCCAATACCTTCTCAAAGGATTGGAAAGGAGGGCTTTTAGTCCTCGACAGTCCATTCTACGAAATACCGCTCAACTCTTTTGAGACTTACTACTTCCCCGACATTCTTCTAGCCCGTCTGGCATCAATTTAACTAGTTTTTTATGGGGATTTAAACTGATCTTCCATTGTACCAATAGTGTCATCAATCTATTTGCATGGTAAAGCGAGGACGACTACATGAGATGTTCTATTAGCAGGTTTAATCAAGACTTTCCGTATTTCACAACCGGCAGCACCAGAAGATCGTTGTCGTTGCTCCAGAAGATTGGCGGCGGCTCTCTTGCTCAAGAAGAGCGACATAGGCTCCGCTCCCCGCCCCTCCATTCAGGCAAGACCTAGATTGCGAAGATATAGTTCACTATGTTATCAATGATCATTTCAATGTGAAAATAAAAAGAAGAAGCATTTTGTTGCTTAAAATACATGTACTAATTAGGATCATAATAGGAGATTGTGTGCTTTCTAAGGCTCTGTTTGGGGGGACTTATTTTTACCGGTCAAGCGGTTACGACCGCATGAACCGGACCTTAATTAAGGTCTGGTTCATGCGGTGAAAATAAGTCCCCCCAAACGGAGCCTAAGTATTTCTCCCAAGAATGACAGCAGATAATGGGAGAGTTCATGTTTTCTCATGTTGTTTTAAGAAAAAAAAAACATAAAAGAAGAGGGCATGGGCATGTTGTAAAGTGATAAAACTACAAAATTAGGGTGTAAAGTGTCAAAGACGATCTCTTGGAGGGTGCTAAGCGTCAAAATTCCTTTTTAATTGATTGTGTTTTGAGGAACTTGGTTTTCGGTTGGGTTGGGGCCGAAGTGCCGGGCGATCTCACTACTTTTGTTAATGTTGAAAAAGTGTGATTGGTGTCATGGCAACCCATCTTTGGGAAGTCGAGAGGTGCGGATTGCATAAAGGCGGGCGGCACTGACAGGCCTCGCACAAATTCACTGTTGGTGGAGCCGGCCTCGGGAGGCCCCAGTGGGGGCCCTCGTCAGTCGAGCTCTTGGGCAAGTATTGTGGGAAGTAAGGCTCTGAACTTGGTGGCGCCAATCAATATCACGCCGAGGGGATGGAGCGGTTCCAACATTCATATGATCGAAAGATTTTGCTCAACAGTGAAGTGCTCGAAGAAGTCAGTCATGTTGGACAAAGTTTTTATTTCGAGACATCCGGATATATCGTGCGCAATAACTTAAGGTTGTTCGGTCTTCTACGAATGTGAGTTCATTTAGTCGCATGAACGATCAAAACCCATGATCTAGATCGTCTCGTTATTTCACGATGTGAAACCGGTCTCGACTTGGCACCATAATTTGGAATGATGGTAAGATCCAATTAATATTATGGGTTTCATATTTTATTTAATTCATAATTGGAGAATTAATGAAATTGAATTTCTAATTAATAACTCCAATTTTGAGCTTAAAATATTAAAGCCGGTGTTAGCTCCAGTTTGTTTGAACTTTTTAGGAGTTATAGAGCTCGGATTTATGCGATTTTCGTTGGAAAACTATTATAAATAGTGATCCAATGGAATGTTCAAATCACCTCAAATCCTTTTTAGTTTAATTGAAATCAAGAGAGAGAAAGTGTCACATTGCGAAATTTTTTGGAAGCTTCAGGAAAGTTTCTAGAGAGAGATTTCAGCCTTAGTTAGTGTCGAATTCTTGCTCAAGTAATGATTTTTTAAATTGAAGCTCAAATTCCTAAAAAAGCGTTGAAATACTATCTGACATTAATTCAAGTGCCGAAATCAGAGGTACGTGGAAAATAATGTAATATTTATTTCTTGCGCTACCTTTATGTTGCGAAGTCTCTAATAGTAATTGTTATGCCTGAATAATGCCGAAATAATTGTGATAATTCATTAGATATTGTTGTAGGTCGCTTAGGGCTCTTGGTAGACCGGTTTACTTGAACCACCTTAGCTCGAGAGCGAACCAAGCGTGCTAACAGTCAATTTGAGATTCGTTGATTACACTGGGACTTTTTAGCGTGGAAAACCCGGAAAGGGTAAAAAATCACGTGGCCGGAGCTGTGCCGACCAAACTTCCACTATCTTCTGGGGGGTATAGTTAGAGACTTAGAAGCCGAGCGCGACAGGCCGCTGCTCGTTACAATAATAGAGAGAAAGAGAGAGAGAGAGAGAGAGAGAGAGAGAGAGAGAGTTCCGAAGGTGACAGACCATCTCCAGAAAAACTAAGCCCTTTCTCCTTCTGAGAAAGGTGGAGAACAAAAGTGAGAACGCCCTGGAGAACAAAAGTGAGCGCGCTGAGTCGCCTTTCGGGAAGAAAGAAATCTTCGAGTCCGAAGGAGAATTCCGCGAAAGTCTGCAAGAAGCTCTCCCGGGTCCAGAAGGCAATGTCCCCTCAAATGAAGGCTCTGGGCTCCTTTTATAGCTTTGGCCGGGGGTAGCCCGGTAATTTCGCCGTTGTAACCACCGTAACCACCTAGTGGACAAATCATATTTTCCGGTTCAGAGCACACGGATCGCCATTTTTCTTAATTGACCATCTTGCCCCTCGGGCAGTTTGGGCAGTTCGGACAGTTCGGGCGGTTTTGTTGGAGGCGAAAAAGGGGACAAGCTGTTCCTGAAATGTGAGAAACTGGAAAGACGAAAAGTGAGCATGCTAGAAAGACAAAATGCGAGAAGTCAGAAAAGACAAAAACTGAGTTGAGCGCGCTCAGAAGCGTTCTGAGCGCGTAACGAACCGGGAATTGCTCCGAACGGAGTCCGGAGCCCGAAAAGCGGGCGGCGAGCCGGAAGAGGGGGGTCTCACCCCAACCTTGCTTCGGGGGAGGGCGGTTCGACCGCCCCTAAAGGCGGGCGCGGCGCGGCCGCGCCCGAGGGAGGAGGGCGACTCCTCTTGGTCGCACCCCACATGGGGTGCGGCTTGGCCGGACCCCAAAGGGGGGTGCGGCTTGGCCGCACCCCGCATGGGGTGCGGCTTGGCCGCACCCCAAAAAGGGGGGTGCGGCTTGGCCGCACCCCACATGGGGTGCGGTTTGGCCGCACCCCCCACTATGGGGGGTGCGGGCTAACCGCACTCCAGTAGCGGGGTTCGCTCATGGTGGGGCGCGACGCGCGCTTCGTGCGTGCGTGCGTGTTGGCGGTGAAAATGGCGGGCCCGACCTCCTCAACTCGGGCGATCATGTGTTGACCGTTGACCCCACCTCCTTTTAGTGGAGTTCTTCCTAGACGCACCCCAAGGCCTCTACAGATATATAACATAAGCCCCCAAACCTTCGGAGTCCGAATTTCGCCGCGGAGGAGTTCGGAGGTTTTGATTTTTCTGTGGCAGTTTTGATCATTGCTTTCCTCGTGGTGCCTTGGGTAGGAATCGCTGTCGAGGGATGAGTGTGTGGTTGCTTTTACTTTCTTGTTCTGCTTAGGCGTTTCTCGCTCTGTGCTGCATTGTAATAGCACTCTCGTGGCCCTGCCGCCCCTGTTGTTATAGGAGTGTCGATTGAGGAAAGGTGCTTCAAGATGGTCGGCGAAGGATGTTCGTACTTTGGGATTGTTGATGGCTTATTGTTTAGCGTTGATGCCCGAACTGCTTGATAGCCTTTTACGAGACAACGGAGGAGTCTGCGCGGGTTCGAGCCTGCGAGTTTTTCATAATAATAACAAGAAATTAGTTTGCGCGAGTATGAGCTCGCGGTTTTTACATAATATAGGCTTGGACGGTAAATAGCTGGTGTATTCAAACCGGGGGCGAACGTAAGGGGGGCAGGCCCCTACGGCGCTGGGACTCTACGGCGGAGGAGAAGGGCGAACCTTCAATCGACGGCGATGCGAAGTCCCCAGGGCAGGGCCCCGAGATGGCCGGTGAATAGCTGGTGTATTCAAACCGGGGGCGAACGTAAGGGGGGCAGGCCCCTACGACGCCGGGACTCTACGGCGGAGGAGAAGGGCGAACCTTCAATCGACGGCGGTGCGAAGTCCCCAGGGCAGGGCCCCTAGATGGCCGGTGAATAGCTGGTGTATTCAAACCGGGGGCGAACGTAAAGGGGGCAGGCCCTTACGAAGACGGGACCCTACGGCGGAGGAGAAGAGCGAACCTTCAATCGATGGCGGTGTGAAGTCCCCGGGGCAGGGCCCCGAAATGGCCGGTGAATAGCTGGTGTATTCAAACTGGGGGCGAACGTAAGGGGGCAGGCCCTTACGACGTCGGGACTCTACGACGGAGGAGAAGGGCGAACCTTCAATCGACGGCGGTGCGAAGTCCCCGGGGCAGGGCCCCGAAATAAAGATCTTCCTTAATTGAATATAGATGTTGAAGCATATATATTTTTTATAGTAAAAATCGTTTTGCGCATAGTTTTTGCAATACAAGATAAGTTTTGCACGAGTCTGAGCTCGTGGCTTTGCATACAATACATAATATAAGATAAGTTTGCACGAGTCTGAGCTCGCGGCTTTGCATACATAATATAAGATAAGTTTGCACGAGTCTGAGCTCGCGGCTTTCTACTTGATAGAAGACTTGATGTTACTGATAGAAGCGGCGCAGGTTCTGGGCGTTCCAGGTGCTTGGTAGAGTCTTTCCCTCCCCTGTTTTGAGCCTGTATGTTCCAGGTTTTACGATCGCAGTGTCGTACGGACCTTCCCAGGTGGGCGAGAGTTTATCTCCTTGGGGGCCCTTTCCAGCCCCCTCGATGATGCGTAGGACGAGATCTCCTATGTTGATTGGTCTGGGCTTCACCCTTCTGTCATAGAGTCGGGCTACGCGCCTTTGGTAAGAGGCGGCACACTGGGCGGCGGCGTCCCGGACTTCGGGGATTAGGTCAAGGTTTTCCCGAAGCATCCCATCATTCTTGTTGGGATCGAAGGTTAGCACTCGGGTGCTCGGAATGCTGATGTCGATGGGGATGACAACTTCAGTACCGTAACAGAGGTTATATAACGTCTCTCCTGTGGGAGTCCTCTCTGTTGTCCGATATGCCCATAGTACGTTTGAGAGTGTGTCTACCCATTGTTCCCCAGCTTCTTCCAGGCGCGTCTTCAACCCTTTGAGGATGGTGCGGTTCGTAACTTCTACTTGTCCGTTGGTTGCGGATGTGCTACGGCGGTATGACGAAGGTTGATCTTCAGGTCCTCGCACATCTTAGTGAAGGACTTCCCGGTGAACTGAGTGTCGTTGTCGGCAATGATTGTTGCTGGGATACCGAAGCGGCAGACGATGTTTTTCCAGACAAATTGTTTAGCGTTCTCTTCTGTGATTTTGGCTAGGGGTTCCGCTTCTATCCACTTGGTGAAGTTATCGATGGCTAGGATGATGAACTTCCTCTGTCCGGAAGCCAGAGGTAGGGGCCGAGGAGGTCGATTCCCCATTGCGCGAACGGCCACGCACTTTGGAGTGTGGAGAGCGCGACCGGGGGCTATTGGGTCACGTTGGCATGCAGCTGACAGCTCCTGCCCTTTTGGACCAGCTCGGTTGCGTCCCTCTTCATTGTTGGCCAATAGAAGCCTTGGCGTAGTATCTTTTGTGCCAACGCCTTTCCGCCCAGATGCTCTCCGCAGACTCCCCGTGCACTTCTCTGAAGGCGTAGTCCTGAGAACGCCCGCCTGTAGAGCTCCCCGTCCACGATAGTGAATGATGTCGCCCACATCCGTAATCTTCGTGCCTCTAGGCGGTCTTCAGGGAGGTGTCCGTGCTCGAGGTAAGCTCGTAAGGGTGTCATCCAGGATGACTCTTCCCGGTGGATGGTTGCGATCTTCCATGGCCCTTGAATACTTGGAATCACGATCTCTTCTATTCGGCGTCTTCGAGACTGGTAGCTGGAAGGTGAAATGGCGAGCTTGGATAGAGCATCAGCCCTGGAATTCTGCTCCCGGGGAATGTGTAGAATTTGATACGACGGGATCTTCTGGAGGAGTAATTTTGCGAATGCGAGGTATTTCGCCATCTGGTCGCTCTTGGTCTCGTAGTCTCCTTCGACTTGTGAGACTACGAGTTGAGAGTTTGCGTAGATAGTTAGGTTCTCCACTTTGCAATTGATGGCGAGTCGAAGACCGGCGATCAGCGCCTCGTACTCTGCAATGTTGTTTGTCGCGGGGAATTTCAACCGGAGGTCGTAATCCAAGGTGATCTCATCGGGACTTATGAGGAGCAGTCCCGCTCTGGCCCCTTCAGCTCCAGAGGCACCGTCGACATAGAGAGTCCAACGGGACTAGTGGTGTCTTCGACGGGAGCTGCTTCTGGTGGGATGGTGTACTCTACGAAAAAGTCGGCGAGTACTTGTGACTTGATGTCTGGTCGGGGCAGGAATTGGATGTCAAACTCGCCGAGTTCTACAGCCCACTTCACTAGTCTTCCTGAGACTTCTGGTTTCTGGAGGATTGTTCGTAACGGGAGGTGAGTCAACACTTTCACTGTATGAGCCTGGAAGTAGGGTCGAAGCTTTCTGGCGGAGAAGACGAGGGCCAAGGCTGTCTTGTCTGCTGCCGGGTATCTGGTTTCGGTGTCGGTGAGGACCTTGCTGAGGTAGTAGACTGGTCGTTGTACCCCTCCTTCGTCTTTCACGAGTACCGAGCTGAGAGCCGTAGGTGAGACTGCTAGGTACAAGAACAGAGTCTCTCCGGGGACGGGTTTTGACAGAAGCGGTGGCGAAGCCAGGTACTGTTTGAGAAGTTCGTGTAAGACCCCAAATCTGAATTCAGAAATCTGGAATCCAGAGCTGTCGCCGGCGACAGTGGATGTCGCCGGGCGATAGCGTTCTGTTGAGAAGGTTCTGCCGTGAGCTGTCGGACGGCGTTGACTAGTCAATGTCGGTTCATTGTCGCTGTCGCCGGGCGACAGTGGCTGTCGCCGGCGACAGCTCAATCTCGGACTTTGTGGCCGAAATGCGGGGCATTAATGACACATTGACTTTGGGGGCTGGTTTTGGACAGAGGGGTTCAGTGGCTGCTTTGAAAGGCCGAAAATCCTCCTCTTTTCACTTATTCTTTAAGGCTTATTTGGAGAGAGAGAGAGAGGAGCTTGGAGAAGAAGGAGGAATAGGAAACCCTAGCTTGGAGCTTGGAGCTTGGGTTTGGTGGAGCTACACTCCTCGGATCCCTTCAACGTTTGTGGCTACGCGTAGAGGAGGGCAAGGCGCTCCTTTCCATCCGGGTGGAACGTCGAGCCATGGGCTCAAAGCGGCGTTTGAGGGTAACGATCTTCCCTAACCCTAATCGGACATGTTCTAGTCCATCCTTTGCATTCTTGAGGCCCCTACCCAAAAGGGTGAGGTCGTGGCCTCCGACGGGTCGATTCGTTCTATCCCCGTCAAAACTTGCATTCATATAGAGTCCATGCGTGCAACGGACGTAGGCGCGCTGTGTGAAGCCCATCCGGGACGGTTCGTCCGGATTGGTGTTGCTTTTTGATGTTGTGCGTGCCGGGGGAAAAACCCCGTGTTGATATCCTGCTGCGTAGGGATAGAGAGTGCTACTGCATGCGCAGCAACGCCCGGGGGTGTGCCCCGGGGAGCACCCGATGTTTGGAAGCAGAAGTGAAGTTCTGCTCACTGTCGCCAGGCGACAATGGATGTCGCCGGGCGACAGCTCTCGGACTTGGGTCTGGTGACTTTTGTGCTTGCTGAGGCTGGGGGAGTGTTACTGCTTGTGCAGCAATGCCTGGGGGTGTGCCCTGGGAAACACCCACAGCTAGGAGCCAAATGGTGTTTATGTGCACTGTCGCCAGGCGACACTGACTGTCGCCTGGGCGACAGCTGTCCAGAACTGAGTTCTGGTGTATTGTGGAGCCCACCTGTTGAGAGGACCTGAGGCTTGTCGGCCCGACCCGTAAGGGTGTCCTGGTGGATGTCTTAGCGGCCCGTGGAGCCGGCTGAATGAGAATACCTGGGCTGAGGGAACGCCATACCCGCTCTTCGGGTTGTACCACGAGAGTGTGAACACCGGGCATTGGCGAACCTGAAACCGCACCATCGGAGCTCCTGAACAGTAAGTCTCTGGGAGTTGTAGGGAGGCGATGGGAGAGAGTCTTCGGACTACGCTTTGTTCACAATTGACGCTCGGGGGTGCCCTGGTATTCGGGCCACCGGCAAACGCCTCGAAGGGCAAGACCATCCGGGGCGGATGGTGGTGGAAGGCGGAGTACACCAAAGAGTGCCTGAGAGCACGAGACGTGGAGGCAGTTCCCACGTTTGTGTTGATTGCATATGTATGTTTTCTGTGGGCTTTGGTAGTCGCACTCTTAAATATATATATATGCTGCTGAGTTGTCTTGCAGGGATGCTTAGAACCGCCACCCCCTCGAAGGGGTGGGGTCGTTATATTTGGTCAGCTTTAGCTGACCGTTGCCTGTTTTGCCACCGCTTTTGGTGGGCTTGTTGTACAGGTGCTGGACCGAGCGGAGCTTAGCGGGCTATTAGCGGGCTGAAGCCCTGGTGCTACTGCGGCCCTCGAAGGCTTTTGTTGTTTCCTTTTGATTTTCATGTATGGCCGGCCTGCGTGTCGATGTTGGTAAATTGTAAGGCCGTCGTGCCTAATATTAAGTTGTAAACATTTTATTCCTATCTAGTAGAAGTGGACATACCCGGGTTCGGGTTTTGGGGTTTCTTATTGTCTCTTTTACTTCCGCATAGAATGCTCTGAGTTAGGCTTCGTTGTTTAGTGTCGTTGTTATCTAATTGAGTGACGTTCCCATTTGTTTAATAGTATATGGCGTGGGGCCCCGGCCGGACCTTCTGCTATGTGCTTCCGAACAGATGGGGGTGTTACAAATTGGTATCAGCTCTTAAGGTTCCGTCTCCTTCTCAGGAATTCGTGGGCGAATTCTTTTAAGGGGTGGTGAGCACGCGTGTGCGCTACCGTCGAGACGTAAAATAAACCCAAAAATGTCCACTTAGGAATAAAATGTAACAACAAACCAACAATAATTGCATGATTTTGGAACCTGAGTGTTCCTTTTGTTGTTAGTTGCGACTGTGCTGTCGCCTAACTTTGTGGTGCGCTTGTGTAGGGCACTCGAAGTGCAGCGGGACCGTCGCGTCTCCGTGTCGTGGTTGAGAGTAGCGGGTCTGTTGAGGCTCCTACACCTCCGTCTGCTGAGTTGGTTCAACAAGTTACAGAAGTCGTTCTATCGTTCTAGCTGCGTTGAATGGCCAGCCTGGAAGGCAAGGCCAACCGCCGTTGCAGGAAGTGGCCCCAGAGCCACTAAGAGTGGAGCAAGTCCCCGTGAGGCGTGCTCCTGAGCAACAACTGAAGCACTTCATGGGTTTTCGACCTCCTCCGTTTACCAGGGTTGAATCCCCAGCTGAGGCCGAGGACTGGCTGTCGCCTAGGGAGCGAATTCCTACAGCGACACAGTCAGATGAAGCGCAGAAAGTGACCTTTGCTACCTTCTTGTTGGCAAAGGAAGCCAGGCGGTGGTGGGATGAGGTAGAGAAGCGCCAGTTTGCTGGAAGACGACTGGTTGATGTGCCGTTGGAAGAGTTCTCGAGAATCTTCCTGGCAAAGTATGTGCCTCAGGCGCAGCAGATCGCGATGGAGAACCAGTTCCTGGCTCTGACGCAGGATGGTAGACTGGTTGATGACTACCTGTATGATTTCACCCGCCTCGGGCGTTACGCTGGAACTCCTTTCGATGACGAGGAGAGAAGGGTGATTAGGTTCTACGGAGGCTATCAAAGCCAAGGACGTCGTGACAAGTTTCTTAAATGTTTTAGGCGTTCCTGTGAGGGCGCTTTTCGATACTGGAGCTTCGCACTCCTTCTTATCGTCGGACTTCGTCCAACGTATTGGGGCGCCGTCGATTGCTTCTGCAGATGGACTGGATGTCCTACTGCCGAATGGATATTCGATGCGTGTGGAGTGAAGTTGTTGCGTGAAAGTTCTAGTTGGAAGTCAGGAGTATGACCTGAAAGCATCGTTACTCCCCCTGGTTGAGTTCGATGTAATCTTCGGAATGGATTGACTGTCGGAATAGCGTGCGTGTATCGATTGCACCACCAAGGAAGTGAGGTTTGGGCAAGGTGCCGACCGTGAGACGGTCTTTGCGGGCATGCGTGGATCGAGCAAGATGCTGATGTCTGCTCTCCAGGTGTCCAAGGCAGTGCGACAGGGAGCAGAGTTATTCTTTGCTCTAGTGGAGGCTTCAACGCCAAGGCCCAACCTAGTGGATGTTCCGGTAGTTTCAGAATTCCCCGTTGTGTTCCCGAGCGAGCTCCCCGGTGCTCCCCCGCAGAGGGAGATAGATTTCACGATTGAGTTGGTGCCAGGCGCTAAGCCTGTGGCCCGCTCGCCGTATCGTTTGGCTCCGAAGGAGTTAGCGGAGTTGAAGCTGCAGCTGAAGGAGCTGCTTGAGCAGGGCTACGTGCGTCCGAGTTCTTCACCTTGGAGTGCACCGGTCCTCCTTGTCAAAAAGAAGGACGGTAGCCTGCGGCTTTGTATCGATTATCGGGAGCTAAACAAGCTGACCGAGAAGAACAAGTATCCTCTACCGAGGATAGATGATTTGTTCGACCAGCTCGTTGGGTCGACAGTATACTCGAAGCTGGACTTGAAGTCCGACTATTATCAGGTGCGGATCAGGGAGTGCGATATTCCGAAGACTGCCTTTAGTACCAGGTACGGGCAGTATGAGTTCACCGTGATGCCGTTTGGGCTGTCTATTGCGCCCTCGGTGTTTATGGACTTGATGAACCGGACTTTTCGAGAGTACCTCGACCGGTTTGTGGTCGTCTTCCTGGATGATATACTAGTCTACTCTCAGTCCGAGGAGGAGCACAGTGATCGCCTGCGAGTAGTCTTGGAGGTGCTGAGGAGGAACCAGTTGTATGCCAAGTTCTCGTAGTGCGAGTTCTGGCTTCCTTCCGTGGCGTTCTTGGGCCATGTGGTTAGTGGTTTGGGTGTGGCGGTTGATCCGGTGAAGGTTTCGGCCATCAGGGAGTGGCCTGTCCTTTCTTCTGTAGCGGAGGTCCGTAGTTTTCTCGGGCTGGCCGGTTATTACAGGCGCTTCGTGGAGAACTTCTCCCGGATCGCGCTGCCTCTTACGACGCTGACACGGAAGATGCAGGAGTTCATTTGGACGCCCGCGTGTGCGCAGGCTTTCGAGGAGTTGAAGCGGCGGCTTACGACGACTCCGATCTTATGCTTGCCTTGCGGCACGGAGGGCTACGAGATCTACACCGACGCTTCTGGAAGCGGCCTTGGCTGCGTTCTGCAGCAGCATGGCAAGGTTATAGCGTATGGCTCTCGCCAGCTGAAGGTGCACGAGCGGAATTATCCGGTCCACGACTTGGAGTTGGCGGCCGTGATATTTGCCCTGAAGCTATGGCGGCATTATGTGTATGGCTTGAAGATCGATATCTTCACAGACCATAAGAGCTTGAAGTACCTTCTGACGCAGAAAGGGCTGATTATGCGGCAACAGAGGTGGATGGAGTTCCTGGGGGACTTCACCTTCGAGATCCACTACACTCCCGGGAAGGGGAATGTTGTTGCGGATGCACTCAGTCGCAGGGCTCCAGCGCAGGCCAACTGGATTCAGATGCATGATGAGCACCTGATACGTGACCTGGAGATATTTCTTGCGTAGAGAAGAGGTGCAGTGCTGGTGCCTGTTTGAGTTGGTTTGAGGTGCAGTACGACCTCGCTGAGAGAGTCCGCCATGTTTCTGAACTCGATCCGAGTTTGAAGCGCTACGCGGAGGATGCTGGTGGTGGGCCGGATGCCCAGTTTCAGTTTCGAGACGGGTTGCTGTGGAGAGGCGACCGTTTATGCGTCCCCAGGGCGGGTGAGCTGCGCGAAGAGTTGATGTACGAGGCGCATCGTACCAGGTATTCAGTTCACCCGGGGAGCACGAAGATGTATAAGGGCATGAAGGTCCTTTTCTGGTGGCCAGGTATGAAGAGGGACATCGCTCACTGCGTGGCCAAGTGCCATACTTGTGCGCTAGTGAAGGCGGAATGTCAGAAGCCCGGTGGCTTTTTGCAGTCATTGCCTGCTCCGGAGTGGAAGTTTGATGACATTTCCATGGATTTCGTGCATGGGCTGCCGAGATCGCAGGGCGGGAACGATGCCATCTGGGTAGTCGTAGACCGGCTTACGAAGGTGGCGCACTTTATCCCCAACCGGAGGGATGACTCGGTGGAGTTTTGGCAAAGTTGTACGTTGATACAATTGTACGATTGCACGGTGTGCCCCGTAGCATCGTCAGTGATCGTGATGGACGCTTTACTTCGAGCGACTGGAGGCTAGTCAACCGTCTTTTGGGTACAAAGCTGCAGTTTAGCACGGCCTTTCATCCTCAGACGGATGGCCAAACTGAGCGTACAAATAGGACGATGGAAGACATGCTCCGGATGTGCGTCCTGGTTTTTGGCAAGGGGTGGGAAGATCACCTCTTTCTTGTCGAGTTCGCGTACAACAACAGCTATCAGGCGAGTATTCAGATGGCGCCTTTCGAGGCCCTCTACGGCAGGAAGTGCCGCACTCCCTTAGCTTGGGCGGAACGGGCGAGACGAAGCTCTTCAAGAGGAGAGACGTCGAAGAGGCGACTTCGACGGTACGGTTGATCCGGGAGGGGCTTTTGGTTGCGCAGGATAGGCAGGCGAAGTACTATAATGCGAAGCACCGCGACGTCCAGTTCGCCGTTGGCGATTGGGTTTACTTGAGGATCAGGCCGTTCAAGGGTGTATCCAGGATTCGACGCTTGAAAAAGCTGAGTCCGAGATACCTTGGACCGTTTGAGATCATCGAGCGCGTCGGTGAGGCGGCTTATAGGCTTGCTCTATCGGCGGAACTGAGCGGGCTATACGATGTATTCCATATCTCCGTGTTGCGGAAGGCAGTGCAAGAGCCTACGCAGGTGGTAGCGGCGGATCAGGTGCCCGTGGATAGCGGGCTTGCGGCGGCGGTCAGGCCCGTTAGCATCGAGGTTGTTGAGGTGCGTCAGCTGAGGAACAGGGCGATCCGTATGGTAAAGGTCCGTTGGGACAACTGCGGTCGCGAGGAGCTCTCTTGGGAGCGTGAGCAGACCGTGTTGGAGGAGTTCCCCGAGCTGTTTCGGTGACGCTTATCTCTTCTTTTTCCCCTGTATGTAAAGACTGTTTCGATATATGTATATATGCGTGTTTTTACAAATTTCGGGACGAAATTTTTATAAGGAGGGGAGGGTTGTAAGACCCCAAATCTGAATTCAGAAATCTGGAATCCAGAGCTGTCGCCGGCGACAGTGGATGTCGCCGGGCGATAGCGTTCTGTTGAGAAGGTTCTGCCGTGAGCTGTCGGAAGGCGTTGACTAGTCAATGTCGGTTCATTGTCGCTGTCGCCGGGCGACAGTGGCTGTCGCCGGCGACAGCTCAATCTCGGACTTTGTGGCCGAAATGCGGGGCATTAATGACACATTGACTTTGGGGGCTGGTTTTGGACAGAGGGGTTCAGTGGCTGCTTTGAAAGGCCGAAAATCCTCCTCTTTTCACTTATTCTTTAAGGCTTATTTGGAGAGAGAGAGAGAGGAGCTTGGAGAAGAAGGAGGAATAGGAAACCCTAGCTTGGAGCTTGGAGCTTGGGTTTGGTGGAGCTACACTCCTCGGATCCCTTCAACGTTTGTGGCTACGCGTAGAGGAGGGCAAGGCGCTCCTTTCCATCCGGGTGGAACGTCGAGCCATGGGCTCAAAGCGGCGTTTGAGGGTAACGATCTTCCCTAACCCTAATCGGACATGTTCTAGTCCATCCTTTGCATTCTTGAGGCCCCTACCCAAAAGGGTGAGGTCGTGGCCTCCGACGGGTCGATTCGTTCTATCCCCGTCAAAACTTGCATTCATATAGAGTCCATGCGTGCAACGGACGTAGGCGCGCTGTGTGAAGCCCATCCGGGACGGTTCGTCCGGATTGGTGTTGCTTTTTGATGTTGTGCGTGCCGGGGGAAAAACCCCGTGTTGATATCCTGCTGCGTAGGGATAGAGAGTGCTACTGCATGCGCAGCAACGCCCGGGGGTGTGCCCCGGGGAGCACCCGATGTTTGGAAGCAGAAGTGAAGTTCTGCTCACTGTCGCCAGGCGACAATGGATGTCGCCGGGCGACAGCTCTCGGACTTGGGTCTGGTGACTTTTGTGCTTGCTGAGGCTGGGGGAGTGTTACTGCTTGTGCAGCAATGCCTGGGGGTGTGCCCTGGGAAACACCCACAGCTAGGAGCCAAATGGTGTTTATGTGCACTGTCGCCAGGCGACACTGACTGTCGCCTGGGCGACAGCTGTCCAGAACTGAGTTCTGGTGTATTGTGGAGCCCACCTGTTGAGAGGACCTGAGGCTTGTCGGCCCGACCCGTAAGGGTGTCCTGGTGGATGTCTTAGCGGCCCGTGGAGCCGGCTGAATGAGAATACCTGGGCTGAGGGAACGCCATACCCGCTCTTCGGGTTGTACCACGAGAGTGTGAACACCGGGCATTGGCGAACCTGAAACCGCACCATCGGAGCTCCTGAACAGTAAGTCTCTGGGAGTTGTAGGGAGGCGATGGGAGAGAGTCTTCGGACTACGCTTTGTTCACAATTGACGCTCGGGGGTGCCCTGGTATTCGGGCCACCGGCAAACGCCTCGAAGGGCAAGACCATCCGGGGCGGATGGTGGTGGAAGGCGGAGTACACCAAAGAGTGCCTGAGAGCACGAGACGTGGAGGCAGTTCCCACGTTTGTGTTGATTGCATATGTATGTTTTCTGTGGGCTTTGGTAGTCGCACTCTTAAATATATATATATGCTGCTGAGTTGTCTTGCAGGGATGCTTAGAACCGCCACCCCCTCGAAGGGGTGGGGTCGTTATATTTGGTCAGCTTTAGCTGACCGTTGCCTGTTTTGCCACCGCTTTTGGTGGGCTTGTTGTACAGGTGCTGGACCGAGCGGAGCTTAGCGGGCTATTAGCGGGCTGAAGCCCTGGTGCTACTGCGGCCCTCGAAGGCTTTTGTTGTTTCCTTTTGATTTTCATGTATGGCCGGCCTGCGTGTCGATGTTGGTAAATTGTAAGGCCGTCGTGCCTAATATTAAGTTGTAAACATTTTATTCCTATCTAGTAGAAGTGGACATACCCGGGTTCGGGTTTTGGGGTTTCTTATTGTCTCTTTTACTTCCGCATAGAATGCTCTGAGTTAGGCTTCGTTGTTTAGTGTCGTTGTTATCTAATTGAGTGACGTTCCCATTTGTTTAATAGTATATGGCGTGGGGCCCCGGCCGGACCTTCTGCTATGTGCTTCCGAACAGATGGGGGTGTTACAGTTCGAAGGCCGCCTGACACTCGTCAGTCCACTGGAACCCAGAGTGGCACGCTCCCCGAAGAATTTTGAAGAAAGGGAGGTACTTGTCTCCTGTCCGCGACAAGAAATGAGATAACGCGGCGATCCTCTCGTTCAGACGTTGCACTTCCTTAATTGAACGAGGTGGCGACATATCCTCCAACGCCTTGATCTTCTCGGGGTTGGCCTCAATTCCCCGATGGGTTACCATGAAACCCAAGAACTTTTCCGCTGTCACACCAAATGTGCATTTGTTGGGGTTGAGCCGCATCTGGAAGCGACAGAGAAGCTGAAAGCACTTTTCCAAGTCTTTCAAGTGGTCGCGACGGTGGACGCTTTTGACTAACATGTCGTCCACGTATACCTCCATCGTTTCTCCAATGAGGTTCTTGAAAACCTTGTTCATCAGTCTCTGATAGGTGGCTCCGGCGTTCTTAAGGCCTAACGACATCACTTTGTAGCAGTAGACTCCTCTATCGGTGCGGAAGGCGGTATGTTCCTCGTCCGCGGGATTCATCTTTATCTGGTTGTAGCCTGAGTAAGCATCCGTGAAGCTAAGTAGCTCGTGGCAGGCCATTGCGTCGACGAGCTGGTCAATCCTCAGGAGGGGGAAGCTATCTTTTGGGCATGCCTGGTTCAGGTTGCTGTAGTCGACGCACATTCTCCACTTCCTCGAGGTCTTTTTTACCATGACCACGTTGGCAAGCCATGTGGGGTATTCCGCTTCGCGTATGAATCGTGCCTCCAGGAGTTTAGCTACCTCCTCTTCGATCGCCTTCAACCGCTCGGGGGCAAAGTTCCTCTTCTTTTGAATTATAGGCCTGCATGCGGGGTTGATGTTTAGAGAGTGATAAATGACTTCGGGATCTACACCGGGCATGTCTTCTGGGCTCCAGGCGAAAATGTCTTCGTTCTCCTGCAGGAAGGTTGTGAACTCTTCCCGCTCTTCTGGTGACAAAAGCGACCCGACCTGAACAGTCCGAGTTGGGTCTTGTTGGGAAAGCGGTACTTCTACTAGTCCTTCGACGGGCGCTCCTCGCTGCAGAGTAGCTTCGTATCGCAGATCGAAGTTATTGATGTTGAGAGCGGTTAACTTCGCTGGTTGAGCTTGCTTCAATAACAGGTTCTGTCTACCTCCTGGTTCCCTCTTATGACCCCTACGCCGGCGGCGGTCGGGAACTTCATAGCCAGATGCAGAATTGATGGGACTGCTCCAAAGATAGACTGGAGCGGTCTCCCGAAGATGGCATTATAGGCGGAAGTGGATTCCACCACCACGAACTGGATGCTGTATGTTGACTGTCTCGGAAACTCGCCCAATATGACTGGGAGAGTGATCATGCCTTGAACAGGGACAGGTCGATTGTCGAAGCCGTAGATGGGCCCGACCGCAGGGCTGAGCTGATCCTTTGTGAGCTTCATATTTTGCAAAGTAGAAAGGAACATAACATCAACCGAGCTTCCGTTATCGACCAATATCCTCTTTACGTTAAAGTAAGGATCCCCGATCCCTGCGCTGATTACGAGGGGATCCTGGTGCGGTAGTCGTAATCTTTGCAGGTCTTCTTCCCCGAAAGCGATCGTAATGTCCTGTTTGAGCTTCTTGTCTTCATGGTCCCTCGGGGGTTTGGCTATCGAGGGATTTGTGCCGCCAGGACGGGAGGTCCAGCGATCATTTCGATTTCTCCCACCATCGGCCTTCCTCCTTGCGCGCCCCGGGGAGCGGGAGGATGTTCCCTTGCATCCCTAGGCTGCTGAGGCTGATTGGGAACCTGGCCTTGGAGGAATCTCCCTAGGAGTCCCTGGCGGACGAGACGCTCAATTTCGTCTTTAAGTCTGGTACACTCTTCAGTGGTATGCCCGGTTCCCCGATGGAACTCGCAGTACCTGGACTGGTCGCCCCTTGGGTTTGGGGCTAAGGCCCGAGGTGCGCGGAGTTCTGGGTTGTTTTGAATGGCGTAGAGTACATTCGTTCTAGTAGTGTTCAACGGGGTGTAGGTCCTAGGCGGCTGCGGTCCCAGGTCTCTTCGGGGGTCACGACGACGTTCGTCACCACGACGCTCCTCGCCGCGTCGTTCTTCTCATCCGCGAGGGGCTTGATCTTATCCCCTCTTCCTTTCTTGGCTTTCTTCGAACTGCCGACGGTGTGCTTCGATGGCCTCGTCAGCAGCTAGTTGAGCTTCAACTCGGTGAACGAGGTCAGGGTAACTTGGTACAGTTTCTCTCATGAGAGCTGAGTAGAAACCACTTGGGCGGAGTCCTCCAAGGAAAACTCCCCCCAGGAGCTCAGGGTCAACTCCTGGGATCTGTCGAGCCTCCGTAGTGAAGCGTCGGAAAAAATCTTTGAGTGTCTCTCCGTCGTTTTGGCGAATCCCTGAGAGGTGGGAGGGATCTCAGACAATTCTGCGGCTGGCTATGAATTGGTCCACGAACTGCTGCGCCATTTCGGGGAAGTTGTTGATGGCCCCATTCCGCAGAGAGTGGAACCAAGTGCGCGCTTGACCCTTCAAGGTTGCCGGGAACACCTAACAGAGGAGCTGATCAGGGGCACTTTAAATCCTCATAACGGTGGTGAATTGATTGACATGTTCCAACGGATCGTCCGTCCCATCGAATGTCTCGATGCTGGGAAGCTTGAAACCATTCGGAATTGGATGTGCCAAGACTTGAGGCGACAACGGGGAGCTGTGGTGTGGGGGACGGCGGGCGAGAGTTGCGCGTCGTCCTGCTTGAGCGTACTCTTCTTTTATCATGTCGCGTATTTCCTCTCGCGTGGCCCTTTCCACTGCTCGGACGGGAACATCTCTTCCTTGGCGGGGGTGATGGGGGTCAACCTCTGGTCCTCTGACCGGCGGAGCAGGATGAGCGGAGCTTGCAGCGTCGGAGAAATCTTTAGAGACTTCATCTTCCCGAACGGCTCCCTCGACTGGAGCATGATTCGGAACTGGGGGTGGCGGAGCGTTTGATGCTGGAGGCTGAATGGGAACTCGAGGTGCCCCCAGGTTTCTCACGAGAGTCAGCATCTCGGCTTGTTGCTCTTCCATTTTCCGAATGCGCCCTTCCAGCACCGTCGCAGGCGTAAGCACTGCCTCTTCCGCGAGAGGCGCATTGATGAGTGAGTGGGAGGGAGCTGGGTCGACGCGCCCCTCCGGGATTGAACCTTCAGTGGTGCGAGCACTTCTTCTGGCCATTGCAGTTGGCGGTGAGCGTCACTTTCAGTAATCTTTACTGAACTTTGGGAATTGATTCCCACGGACGACGCCAAACTGTTGCGGGTCGCTTAGGGCTCTTGGTAGACCGGTTTACTTGAACCACCTTAGCTCGAGAGCGAACCAAGCGTGCAAACAGTCAATTTGAGATTCGTTGATTACACTGAGACTTTTTAGCGTGGAAAACCCGGAAAGGGTAAAAAACCACGTGGTCGGAGCTGTGCCGACCAAACTTCCACTATCTTCTGGAGGGTTACAGTTAGATACTTAGAAGCCCAGCGCGACAAGCCGCTGCTCGTTACAATAATAGAGAGAAAGAGAGAGAGAGAGAGAGAGAGAGAGAGAGAGAGAGAGTTCCGAAGGTGACTAACCACCTCCAGAAAAACTAAGTCCTTTCTCCTTCTGAGAAAGGTGGAGAACAAAAGTGAGAACGCCCTGGAGAATAAAAGTGAGCGTGCTGAGTCGCCTTTCGGGAAGAAGGAAATCTTCGAGTCCGAAGGAGAATTCCGCGAAAGTCTGCAAGAAGCTCTCCCGGGTCCAGAAGGCAATGTCCCCTCAAATGAAGGCTCTGGGCTCCTTTTATAGCTTTGGCCGGGGGTAGCCCGGTAATTTCGTCGTTGTAACCACCGTAACCACCTAGCGGACGAATCATATTTTCCGGTTCAGAGCACACAGATCGCCATTTTTCGTAATTGACCATCTCGCCCCTCGGGCAGTTCGGGCGGTTTTGTTGGAGGCGAAAAAGGCGACAAGCTGTTCCTGAAATGTGAGAAACTGGAAAGACGAAAAGTGAGCATGCTAGAAAGACAAAATGTGAGAAGTCAGAAAAGACAAAAAGTGAGCTGAGCGCGCTCAGAAGCGTTCTGAGCGCGTAACGAACGGGGAATTGCTCCGAACGGAATCAGGAGCCCGAAAAGCGGGCGGCGAGCCGGAAGAGGGGGGTCTCACCCCAACTTTGCTTCGGGGGAGGGTGGTTCGACCGCCCCTAAAGGCGGGCGCGGCGCGGCAGCGCCCGAGGGAGGGGGGCGACTCCTCTTGGCCGCCCCCCTCATGGGGTGCGGCTTGGCCGCACCCCAAAGGGGGTGCGGCTTGGCCGCACCCTAAGGGGCCGCACCCCAAAAAGGGGGGTGCGGCTTGGCCGCACCCCAAAGGGGGGTGCGGCTTGGCCGCACCCCCCACTATAGGGGGTGCGGCTATTCACACCCCACTAGTGGGGTGCGGGCTAACCGCACCGCAGTAGCGGGGTTCGGTTATGGTGGGGCGCGACGCGCGCTTCGTGCGTGCTTGCGTGTTGGCGGTGAAAATGGCGGGCCCGACCTCCTCAACTCCGACGATCATGTGTTGACCGTTGACCCCACCTCCTTTTAGTGGAGTTCTTCCTAGACGCACCTCAAGGCCTCTACGGATATATAACAAATATAACAAAGGATCGACTCGCTTGTGTTTGAGCGATAATGAAACTCCGAGTTTTAGAATGCATTCATATTGATAGCGTCAGCATATTTGAAAAAATATTGTGCAAAAATATTAATAAAATTGGAGGATATCACACATGCGAAATTATCGCAATGTGACCTATACTAATATAATTACATCAGTCATATGAGAGGACTTTTGAGATCAGACTGATGTGTGACTATTTGATCGATTTTGAATTAAATCAATAACGATAATTTGAGATGCGATGATATGTCGTGCACAATATTATGAAAAACAACAAAATATTATTGTGTGATGATATGTACTATTATGTTAGCCAAGTATTTGACTCTTTTACCTGGGTCTCCTATATTTTGAGGGAAAATATCTCGTGAGTGGTGTCTCGTATGGCTGGTTTTGTCACTCGCAATTCGAGGGTGTTTGGCCCTATACTATAGGACATATATCATGAGAGTGACGCTCCTATCTTGAGGATTCGCTCTCCATAGGACGATTTGTCTAATCTGGCCTGAAAAGGCAGTGAGCCCTCCGGTTCGGCCCACGGGCATACTGTAAGTGCTAACAAATAAATGTGCTATTTTTGATAAAAGGAAAGCAACTGTATTTTGAAAAAATTAAAATATATGCGTACGTGTTTATCTAGATTATTGTTTACTGCTTTCACTGCATATCTTACCTAGAAATTTGCATTTCATATATGCATATATATTGTATTATTCTTTCAGGGTGGGCGAAAGTTGATCACACGGCTTACTAAATTTTTTAGGAACCGATGAAGATGTGAATGTCAGAGAACAGTGAGGAGGACTAGTATGCTTAAGCAAACAACAACCCGGACATCTCTTGCAAGCCACCTACAGGTTCTCTATCTTCACCGCAAACGCAATGTGGGCATTAGATTCAGTTCGAGAAAGCCGTCGGATTCTTCACCTACAAGTTTCAGTTTTTTCATGGAGATAAGATTCTGCCTTTCATGCCGATTTCGGGGTAAACATATATGAAGAGTCCCACAAAAAGTCCTACGATGAGTCTTACGAAGTGTCCCACAAAAAATCCTACAAAAAGTCCTACAAAGAGTCTTACAAGGAATCCTACAAAGAGTCTTTAGTGCCATCGAAAAAATCTCTCTTCATTTTCAGTTTCGGGTTCTTTCATCACATTGAGGTAATCTTCCGGCCTTCATGTTTTCATAAGACCATTTAATATGAAGATATGTATGCTAGAGTTTAGTTTGGCGTGACATTTTTGCTCCGATGAGTTTGGACAAAAACGTCGCCGTCGTAGAATGTACGTTTGGCATGACAATGATTATTACCGCTAAAAAAAGCAGTTTGTACATAAAAGTGGATGAAATTCCTTAGCCTACATCTTGTTTGATTAAAGATATTTATTTATATCTATTCAAATATTATAGATTTATATCTGTTGATTTGATGTCGTATGAATGTATATGATAAAACAATTTAGGCTTTATTTGGCGCGGCGGTAGCGGGCGCAAAGGGCGACGCAAACGCCGGGGGTTGAAACGGAGGCAAGGAGGCGGGGGTCGAAACGGAGGGGCAGCGCTGCTTTCCCTCCTTGCTGCGGGGCGAAACGCGGCAAACGGAGCCGGCCACTCGTTTGTTTTGCCGCCGTGAATCAGCGTTTCCTCAAAACGCCCCTCCTAAACGCGGAACCAAATGAAGCCTTAGTTTGCAATTCATATTACAACTCTAAGATTACATTCACACACACATTCTTAATATAATTTCATATTTTTGTGAATGTTTTATAAGTGCAATTATCGGTATATTCTATGTCGGTTGGATTTAGGCCTAGAAAATTATATGGTGGTTTCTCCGTGATTTAATTTAATTTACATGCACTAATTTTGACTTCCCATACGGGTTTATCTAGATATATCAAAATCTTGTGGGAATTGAGTTGCATGTTATTGGCTTCATCCATTGTCGTTGTTGAAACCAGAGAACCAGTTTCGACGTTCGCAAGGGGGATGCTGTTGAAACCGGCAACCGGTCTCTTGAGTTCGGACCCACTGGGGGTGTAGCCGATGCTTATTTCTCCCTCACTAGACTCTCTTGATGGTGGATGTGAGAATAGGAATAGACCCAAGACTGAAGCGAGGAGGTCCCGCCACACACCCGGAAGATCTTAGAGAGCTTCCCCTCCCTAACCAGAGCTCAACCGGGCACCTTGGAGGGCCTTAGCAGCCGACCAGAAACTAGTCTGGAAGAGAGGATTCTCTAAAATCGGATCTCCTCCAAGGTGCCCTTAAGGGTCTATTTATAGATTTTTCTAGGCTGGTCTGCAAATAACATGAATCCGCCTTTTAGTTTTACTAACCGCACCCCAAATTGGTCTGCTAATAGCCTAACTCCGCTGTTTTGAAGGGCTATTTGCAGCCCACAAGGGGTATTATGGTCATTTCCCCCTCAAATCCTTTTGGGCGAGTGGTCCGTGAGGGCACCACTCGCTGGGCACCCGCTTAGCTGGGCGAATGCCCACGCTTTCGGGCGAGTGGTCCGTGAGGGCACCACTCGCCTAGCTCCTTCTCTCCTGCAGCTTACCCCCACCAACCCGGGGGTACTTCCACCTCCTAGCCGAGGCGAATGATCTGGCTGGCCCAGGTCTCGCCAATTGGCCTGTGGGACCCACTTGGCGAATACGGGTTGTACACAATCCCCGCTCTTTGCGAGCGGTTCCTACGCTCGGAAAGAACAGTCCAACCCGGTATTCGGCGAGTGCTGGCTGACAGGACCCATAAGATTCTGTGGGTCCCACCGTCTCCCTATATATACTTCTCAGTGTCAGATCTCTGGAACTCTCCCATTCCTTGGCTTGGTGATCCTCTCTCCCTTAACCTTTCGTAGATATCAATGTCTTCCCACAAACCTTCCGCGAGACCCCTATCGCAGGAGATGATTGAGCGCCTAGCTGCGGCCCAAAGTGCGACCGCCCCCAAGGCTGCCAGATTTGCTCCCTGACTTGCATCCAAACGGGACCCGAGCGCCCCTACATCTCGCGTCGAGCCAAGGCGATTCGACTGAATCGTCAAAGAGGCGAGACTGCCTCGGAGTCTCCGGCGAATACTCCTCCGGACCCCGGGACGCAGGTATGAGGATTCTTCCTGTCTCTGCTTAGTTCCTGCCCCTTATCCTGCAGTCGTTCTGACCATTCGCAGGGGATTTCGGTGCCCGAGGACGGCCACGGGGCCGTCTCGAACAGCGCCGCGGTGCCACCTCCCGCGAACGAGAGGCCTCCAGATCTGGACCTTGCTCCTCCACCCCCTCCAGGCGAGACCACATTGCAGTCCGGTAAGTTGTGAACCCTTTTGATTTGCTTCATGCTACTCATTACTGACCACTGTTTTTTCGCAGCCCCCAATCCTGACCTTCCGCCGCGGGACTCCATTCCTCCTAGTTCCCCTGCTCGACCGAACCCCTCCGTGCTCGCGGATGAGCCGAGAGTATCCCCTGAGAAGGGACCCGGCCAACAGGGCCGTCCGGATGATTCTGCGGATGCTCCAGCTCCTTCTTCACAGCCCTACCGCCCGGGGAAAGGAAAAGTTCTACCTCCTAACACCGGCTTGTCTGGTGTGCACCCCCACTCGTTGCGTCCCCTAGGTTAGAAGGAACCTGCACCAGGTTAGTATCTTCAATCGCCTCCAGTGCATTCGCTAGCTTTATCGCGGCTGATCCGCCGGTGATCTCGCAGGCCATCGGGAAGCCTCCCCCTTCGAGTACTACAACGAGGGGGAAGAGGGGATGCTCTCGCCTCTCCCATCCCCCGGAGATCTCTCTGACTTTCTGGGCGACTTCTCAGATCATGCGACCCTGAAGGAGCGAATCACGGAAGTCTTGGGGAAGCTCATCCATATTCAGCGGAACATCGCCGGCCAGGTGGATGATGTGCGGATGGAGGTCACGCGCGAGCTGAAGGACCTCCGGCAGGACTATTCGCGCCTCCTCGCAGTGGTGGAGCGTCTGGGAGGTGAAGGAGGGGAGCTTTCTCCCGGGAGACATGCCGCACGCGCCCGGGACCAGCTTCAGCTGGCGTCTCACGAGATCACCTCCATGCTCGCGTATTATCGCCCGCGAATGCCTCCGGAGGCTGGACCGCGAGGGCATGGTCGGTGGTACTGGGAGGAGCGCTAGTCCGGTCCCCATTCGCCTCCTTTTGCAATTTTCTTTTCTTATTCAGTTCATGATGCTGAGGATACTGGACTATTTGTGTCTGTAATAATTTTATACTCTGCGCTTTGCGAATGCTTTATTTCTAATTTTGTTTATATTTCTCGCCACTTGCTGGAATATGCCGAATGATATGATATTGCTGAATGCTTTCTTAACTCTTTCGCGTGGTCGTCGAGCGAATCGCCACAGGGCATTCGCCATTAATGGGCGAGAGGGATCGGCTCGGGTTTCGAGGCGTCGGGGAGGTGTGATTGCCATCCGCACACCCATTGCCTCGAAAACCCAAGCGTCTTTTATTTCTTCTATAAATAGTCCGTTCAACCACCATATTAATTACCTTGCCATCCGCTCCCTCTCTCTCCTCGCGCTAGCACTCGCGCTTCTCTCTTCTCTGCTGCTCCCGTCTTCTCCAGCATTCGCGAAATGGGTGGCGACGCTGAAGGTAGGGCCAGGTGTGCCAGTGCATTCGTCAATCATGTCTTCGACTCCTGCGACCTCTCCGAGGAGGCCTTCTTGACCGCGATTGCTGACTACGTTCCGCCGGCATTCGAGGCGCGAAAGCTCGGGCCGGAGGAGCGTCTAAACTCCATCTCGCCATGTGCTCTCGCGATCCCGCTAGAGCACTTCGAGGTGGGGTTTCGCCTTCCCATCTGGCCGGAACTCCGCCAGACTTTTCGGTACTACGGGGTCGTGCCCGGCCAGCTCAATCCCAACTCCATCGCCATGCTGGTCGGGTACGCGTGCTACCTGCGAGAAGAGGGGATCGAGTTCTCGCTACCCGTCTTCCGCAAACTGTACACCTTCCGCTGCTCACACGGCATCTCCTTCTTCTCGGGTCAAAACCCTCTCAAACACTACGGTCTCCCGAACAAGAACCACGACTGGGTTCGCCGCTTCATCTTCGTCGGCGGGAGCCTTAGGAATACCCTTCTCGCCCCGGTGCAGGAGGAGGAGTCGACCTTTCGCCCCCCGACCTTAGGGGGGCACGTGGCCAAGCTGCACCAATACATCCTTCAGCACGGGATGGACCTCGTCCATCTCCGGTGAAATGTCAACTCGCTCCCGCCCATTCCGCAGGGTGAGGGTAAGTTTTTGAGACCTTCTGCATTCGTTTCAGCTTGGTGGATCTTACGTCATTCGCTAAACCATTCGCGTTCTTATGCAGGTGTGCGTAATTTCCCCCTTCACCCGCCGCGACCTCCTGGGGTTTCCGTATCCTTTGCACAGGCGGCCGCGGATGCCTGCCGGGAGGAACCTTCCTCCTCCAAACCTAGCGGCCGGAAACGAAAACCCGGGGCGCTCACTTCCTCTTCCTCCAAGAAGCCGAAAAGTCCTTCCGCCAAGGGGAAGGGGATCTTGGACGGGACCCCAGGGGCGAGTGCTCCGACCCAAACCCTGGGGACGGGCGCGCCGGCCCTAACCCAGGGGACAGATGCGCCGGCCCAAACCTTGGGGTCGGGTGTGCCAGACGGGACTGGGATCCAGGCGAGATCGTCGCTGCCGCCGCCTCCGTTGCCCAGGGACCACCGGAACTTCGCAAATGGCGAGAAGTACGTGGATCCCTCGGGGGCTCCTCTAGTGAAGTGGGACAGAAACACTAACCGGGTCTCGCTCTCCACCCTCCATTCGACTTGGATAGAGAGCGTTGTCGCTACCGGCGAGGCCTACGCCATGGCGTATGCCCTCTATGGCCGTGACGATGCCGAGGTCTTTGATGCCGAGAAGACTCAAGTTCTCGCCCACGAGACCGCCCGAGCCCTACTGCGGGCCCTTGAGCTCGCGCACATGTCTTCGCGCCGGAGCATCAGTCTGTCGCGGAGTCTGGCCGAGGTCGAGGAGACCAGGGCCCTTGTTTCGGCCGAGGCGCAGGAACTTAAGACGAAGTTGGCAGCTGCGGAAGCCCTTCTCGCCAGCCGTCCCGTTGTAGAGGTATATACTTCCCCCCTACGAATGACCGATGCGTATTGCCGCACTCTTTTTCTCACCACCTTTATTTTTCAGGACACTACGAGCGCCGCGATGCTTCGCGCGCGGGTGGTCGACCTCGAGGAGGGAATCCGCCTGGCAAAGGCCGAGGCCCAACGATCGCGAGAAGCCGAGGCCTCGGCACTCGGGGAGTGGGGGGCACTTTTACCCCCACCACGAACTGGAGCAGTTGATGCAGGAGAACGCCCAGAGCGCCGTGAAGCACGCGCTGCAGGTGCTGCGGCGGGCTGGGTATCTGAAGGAGGAGGTCGAGTGCCTCTCGGCCCGTCAAGTCGTCCCTGAGCTCTATATCCCTATCCCCTTCCCGGAAGACGAGGACGGCGAGCCGCGAGAAGACGCCCTCCTCCAGGATTCGGGCGAGAGCGAAGGACCTTCTGGCAACCGGCCTGCCGACCCATGAGATGGGCCCTTTGTGTTTTTTTTACTCTTTTTTATTTATCATTTTGAACGTAATCATGAACCGGGCGAGTCCCCTTGAAAGATATATATTGATTACAATTTTTGTGCTATCTTACTTTTTTCTCATTCGCCGCTATATCTCGCTAGGCTCATTAGGACGCTAGGCCGTAGCGTAACTGTCTTGACCACTCGTCGTTGCTCGTTGACGACCTAGGATGCATCGCTCTTTTCGACTTCCCGCTACCGAGTGAGTTTTGGACCATTCGCGCATCACGGGGTTTCGCTTAGGTAGTTATGAAAGGGAGGTGAGATCATCGTTCCGGCGCGTGGTCTATGCGAGTGCTCTTGAGGTCACTCCTTTGAGAATTTAGAACCTGCCACCGAGTGAGCCTTCAGACCTGTCAGCTAGATGAGAGCCTGGACAGCGGGTCTGCTCGGGGTCATTTTTCCTTCAACATAGAACCTGCCACCGAGTGAGCCTTCGGACCTGCCAGCTAGATGAGAGCCTGCACAGCGGGTCTGCTCGGGGCCATTTTTCCTTCAACATAGAACCTGCCACCGAGTGAGCCTTCGGACCTGCCAGCTAGATGAGAGCCTGGACAGCGGGTCTGCTCGGGGCCATTTTTCCTTCAACATAGAACCTGCCACCGAGTGAGCCTTCGGACCTGCCAGCTAGATGAGAGCCTGGACAGCGGGTCTGCTCGGGGCCATTTTTCCTTCATCATAGAACCTGCCACCGAGTGAGCCTTCGGACCTGCCAGCTAGATGAGAGCCTGGACAGCGGGTCTGCTCGGGGCCATTTTTCCTTCATCATAGAACCTGCCACCGAGTGAGCCTTCGGACCTGCCAGCTAGATGAGAGCCTGGACAGCGGGTCTGCTCGGGGCCATTTTTCCTTCATCATAGAACCTGCCACCGAGTGAGCCTTCGGACCTGCCAGCTAGATGAGAGCCTGGACAGCGGGTCTGCTCGGGGCCATTTTTCCTTCAACATAGAACCTGCCACCGAGTGAGCCTTCGGACCTGCCAGCTAGATGAGAGCCTGGACAGCGGGTCTGCTCGGGGCCATTTTTCCTTCATCATAAGACCTGCCACCGAGTGAGCCTTCGGACCTGCCAGCTAGATGAGAGCCTGAACAGCGGGTCTGCTCGGGGCCATTTTTCCTTCAACATAGAACCTGCCACCGAGTGAGCCTTCGGACCTGCCAGCTAGATGAGAGTCTGGACAACGGGTCTGCTCGGGGCCATTTTCCTTCATCATAGAACCTGCCACCGAGTGAGCCTTCGGACCTGCCAGCTAGATGAGAGCCTAGACAGCGGGTCTGCTCGGGGCCATTTCTGGAGCTTTCGGAGTTTTTCCTACAAGCTGCAGTATCATTCTCAAACACATATGTTAAACAAAATATTCTTATTTCAAAACATTTTCATAACATAGTTTTAGGGATAGAAACGTTTAAGATCGTCACCGCTCCAGGTGTGGCTGAGGGGTTGGCCCTCCACGTTCTGAAGGCGATACCCCCCAGACTTTAGCGCTTCCTCCACGACATATGGACCTTCCCAGTTGGGATTAAGCTTTCCCACTGCGGCAGACCTCCCGGCCGCGTCAACCTTCTTGAGCACTAGGTCCCCTTTTTCGAACTGCTTGACCCTGATGTGCTTGTCGAAGTACTTGGTCATCCGCCATTTGACCTCTTCTTGGCGAATGGCTGCTAGATCCCGGGCTTCTTCGATGAGGTCGAGGGAGAGCCGCAACTCCTCTTCGTCCCCAGCTCTCCAATCTTCCTCTCCATTCGTGGCGGCCTTTACCCGTGGCGTCATGACTTCGAACTCTATGGGAATGACTACCTCGCAGCCGTGAGAGAGCTTGAAAGGGGTCTCTCCAGTGGCGGTGTTGGGGGTGGTTCTTAAAGCCCACAGGACCGAGGGGAGCTGCTCCACCCAATTGCCCTTAAGATTTTCCACCTTCTTCTTGAGCAAGTTCACGATAATCTTGTTTGCCGCCTCCACCTGCCCGTTGCTCCTGGGATGGTGGACGGATGCAAACCTGAGGTCTATCCCCAACTGGCCGCAGAAACTGATGAACTCCTCGCTTGTGAACTGCGGACCGTTGTCCGTGACTATGGCTTGCGGAAGACCATGCCGACAGATGATCTCCCCCCATATGAAGTTGCGGACCACCTGGGAGGTGACCTTAGCCAGCGCCTTGACCTCCAACCACTTTGAGAAGTAGTCGATCATGACTAAGAGGAATCTCCTCTGCCCACTAGCCTGGGGGAAGGGTCCTAGCAGATCCATCCCCCATATGGCAAATGGCCAGGGTGCCGTGATACTCCTTAGCCTCTGAGCTGGCATGAGCTGAAGCGGGGCGAACATTTGGCACTTCTGGCATTTCTTGGCGAAGGTGGCCGCGTCTTTGCTTAGGGTTGGCCAAAAGTATCCCTGCCTCATTATTCTTGCCTCCAACATCCTGCTCCCCGAGTGGCTGCCGCACTCGCCGGAGTGAACTTCTTCCAAGATCCTCGGGACTTCATCTTCCGAGATGCATCGGGCCAAGAGGCCCGAGAGGGTCTTCCGATACAGATCCCCCTCATGGAGCACGTAGTAGGCGGACTTGTACCGGAAGCGCCTTTGGTCCGGAACCTCCTCCGGGAATTTCCCTGTTGCAAGGAAGGTAACGAAGGGATCCTTCCAAGAGGGCCGCTGCTCTATTTCCATGAGTTCCCCTTCCTCGATCGAAGGACGGAACCGATCTGTCAGGGTTCCTCCGGCTCGGGGACCGGCCTTGGCCAGGCGATCCGCCTGGGTGCTCTCCTTCCGAGGGATGTGCCTGATGGAGAAAGTCTTAAACGCTCCAATGAGGCTTCTCACTTTGGCTAAGTATCTTATGAGTGTAGGTTCCCTCGTCTCGAACTCCCCCTTGATCTGAGAGGCTATTATCATTGAGTCGGTGAGAACCTCCACATCATGGACCCCGAGCTCCTGGGCCAGCCGTAGGCCGGCGATCACCGCCTCATACTCCGCCTGGTTGTTGGTGATTGGAAAATGTATTACCAGCGTCTGCTCGATCTTTATCCCATGGGGGCTCTCCAACACCACCCCTCCTCCGAGAGAATTTTTGCCTGAAGCCCCGTCCACCAGCAGCTTCCACGGAACATGTCGAGGGGCTCCATCCTCCTCCATCTCGACCACATAATCTGCCATGAAATCCGCCACCACATGTGCCTTCATGGATAACCGAGGGACGAAGGTGATATTGAACTCGCTGAGTTCTATCGACCACTTCGCTAGCCTCCCCGAATGCTCTACTCCTTCGAAGATCTGGCGAAGAGGGTGGTTCATCACTACTTGAATTGAATGGGCCTGGAAGTATGGCCTGAGTTTTCTTGCTGCGACGACCAGAGCAAAGGCCAACTTCTCCAAGATCGGGTATCTGAGCTCCGCCTCCCTCAGGACCCTACTCACGTAATAGATAGGCAGCTGCTTCTTGCCTTCTTCCCGGACCAGGACGGAGCTTACAGCCTCAGTCCCGACTCTGAGATATAGGGATAGATCCTCCCCCTCCTTGGGACCTTGGAGTAGCGGAGCCTTGGTGAGCTGACCCTTCAAGGCCTGGAAGGCCTCCTCGCATTCCTTTATCCACTCAAATTTTTGGTTGCCTCGTAATGTTTTGAAGAAGGGGGAGCATTTCTCTCTGGCCCGGGAGAGAAACCTGCTCAACCCCGCGAGCCTTCCTGTCAAGCGCTGAACCTCCTTGGCATTCCGAGGTGATCCCAACTCCATTATGGCTTTGACCTTGTCCGGGTTAGGTTCTACCCCCAAAGGGGTGAGAAGGTGTCCCAGGAACTTCCCCTTGCTGGCCCCGAATACACACTTCAGGGGGTTCAGGCGCATCTTGTACTTGCGCAGGGTAGCGAAGGTCTCCTCGAGGTCCTGGATGTGAGAGCTCGCGTTCTTGCTTTTCACCATGAGGTCATCCACGTAGACCTCCAAGTTACTTCCCCTTTGTTCCTTAAAGACCCGGTCCATCATCTTCTGGTAGGTTGCTCCTGCATTTTCCAGCCCAAAGGGCATCATCTTATAGCAGTAGCACCCCTCCTGGGTGATGAAAGAGACATCTTTGATATCCGGGGGGGTGCATCCTGATCTGGTGATAACCTGAAAAAGCATCCAAAAAACTCATCACAGAAAAACCGACGGCTGAGTCAACCAGCGCGTCGATCCGAGGCAGGGGATAACAATCTTTAGGGCAGGCTTTGTTTAATAAAGAAAAGTCAATACACATACGCCAGCGACCATCGCCCTTTTTTACCATCGACATTGGAGACCCAGCCTGGATACTGGATCTCCGATACAAAACCTGCTTCAAGGAGCTTGGCCACCTCCTCGCGGATCGGTTCTTCGAGCTTGTCGGCGAAGGCCCTCCTTTTCTGTCGGATGGGGCGGGCTCCTGGCTCAAGGTTGAGACGATGGCAAGTCATGTCCACCTCGATGTCTGGCATGTCTGTCGCGCTCCATGCGAAGATGTCCACGTTCTTCTGGATGCACTCCAGCATCCTTTCCCTGTCCTCCGGGCTGAGGCCCCCGCTGACACGCACCTTCTCCGCCCTTCCTCCATGGGTGATAACCTCCATCTCCACTACTTTCTCTGCCGCCTCAAGCCGAGCCGGCTCTTCCAATCTGCCCCTCGCTTCTCTCCCCTCTACCCTGGCCTTCTCCTCTGCCGCACCTTCCTCCTCCATCGGTTCGACCTGCTCCTCCTCCATCTCCTTTCCTCGGGCACTGCCCTCTTCCTCTTCTCCCCTATTCTCCACTCCTTCTCCTGACCCCTTCGGCCTCCTCATCTCTTCATCCATCTTCTCAGCCTCCGTCATCCAAGAGATGGTGTTGACGACAGTCACATAGCACTGCCTGGCCACCTTTGCATCTCCCCGGATTCGGACCTGGACTCCTCCACTATGGAACTTCAAGCACTGGTGGTATGATGAGGGCACACATCGGAAGGCACTGATGAGGGGGCGCCCAAATATGGCATTGTAGCTACTCGGAGCGTCAACGATGACGAACCGGTAGTTCCTTGGGACTCCCCCTAATGTTACCTGGAGGCCGACGCCTCCCTCAACCTCCTTTCTTTCTCCTGAGAAACCAAACAGCGGCCCATCAGAGGCCTGCACCCTCTTCTTCTCCACCTCCATCGCATCGAAAGCCTTCTTGAAGATAACATTCACCGAGCTCCCATTGTCCACCAGGATCCGGAAGACCGTGAAGTTTTCTATCGCCGTCTGGATCACCAGGGCGTCGCAGAACGGGTCCTCATAATCGGGCATATCTTCCGAGGAGAAGGTGAGCTTCTCTGTGTGTGGGGGGGGGGGGGTCTGGGAAGTTGATGCGACGTCTCTCCGGAACAACGCCTGGAAGCTCCTTTTGCGAGAGGCCTTTATCCCAACCCCACCATGAATCACCCTGATTCCCCCTGGCTCCTGTATCCGCCCTGTCCTCGCATCGGTCCTCTTCCGCCTCTGGGAGCACTTCCTTGATCCTGGCCTGCTGCCGCCGTGGATGAGCTCTCCCTCTCATCTCCAAGAATTCTGGGCAGGTGGAGGTCGCGTGACCTTCTTCCTGGTGAAAGTCACAATAGGGCAACGCCACCCTGTCCCCTCTTCCTGCTCTTCCTCTCCCTCCTCTTGCTCCTCTACCTCCTCTTCCTCGGCCTACTGCCATAGCTTGCTCCCTTGGGGGGTGAGGGGGTCTGGGGTCTTGCCTCCACCCCGGATTTATTCCTCCCGCCTCTCTTCCTTGATACCCCCTTCCTGACCTCTCGCTGCTCTTTCCTGGTGCCTCCAGCCCAACCTGTTGTTGGGCTCTTGATTCCTCCAATTCCGAGGCGGTCTTTCGAACCCCTGACCCCTGGGTTCTTCTCGCCTTCTTCCTTCTTGCTGCCTCACCTCAGGCTCGCTCATCTTCGCCAACCTCTTGTAGAACTCCGGGTTGGCCGCCTCCCCTTCAATCTCCTCTGCTGCTCGCTCCATCAACTCCTCAAAGGACAAAGGAGGCCTTCTCTTCAGGTCCATCTTGAAGAACCCATCTCGCAACCCTACGATGAACGCCATCTTGAGGGCGAATCCTGGCACCTCCTGCACAAGGTGTATCTCCTCCTGGAACCTATCCACGTAATGTGCCAGGGATTCCCCCTCCCTTTGCCTGATCTTAAAGAGAGCCTCCGCATCCTTCTTCCTCTTTTTTGATGTCGAGAAGCGCAGCCGAAAGCCTCGGCGCAAATCATCGAACGCGTAGATGGAACCTGCGGGAAGCTGGTGGAACCAGTCCCTTGCTTTCTCCTTCAGGGTGGTTGCGAAGAGTCGGCATTGAAAAACATCCGACATGGGAAGGATTGATGTCATGTCCTCAAACCACTGCAGGTGCACGATTGGGTCCTCCTTGCCGGTGTAGTAGGACATCTCCGGCCCTCGAAACCCCTCTGGCACTGGGGCCGAGAGGATCATCTCGCAAAAGGGGCTCCCTTCCCCTGCTCAGCGAATGGTCCTCTCGCGCGGAGCCAGCTCGCACACCTCAGCACTCGCCGGGCAGCTGAACAGCTGCCGCCCGGGGAGATCTCGCGCACTGCCTTCTGCTGGCACCTCCTTCCCCAGCCGCTGCCCCGGTGCGTTCTCGCCGATCTGCAGGGGCGGAACCACGGGGACTGCCGGGGTCTCGCACTCGCTCCGCCCAACGAAAACTGTCTGCAGGACTTCTCGCTTGAACTTCTCAAACATCTCCAGCCACTCCCTTGTTGCTGGCGGCTGCGAGTGGCCTGAGTCAGAACCATTTCCCCCATCTCCTGTCATCGAACCTAACTTGAGATTTTCCTTCACCGGCTACGGTCCACGCTCACCGCACCAAAAATGTTGAAACCGGCAACCGGTATCTTGAGTTCGGACCCACTGGGGGTGTAGCCAATGTTTATTTCTCCCTCATTAGACTCTCTTGATGGTGGATGTGAGAATAGGAATAGACCCAAGGCTGAAGCGAGGAGGTCCCGCCACACACCCGGAAGATCTTAGAGAGCTTCCCTTCCCTAACCAGAGCTCAACCGGGCACCTTGGAGGGCCTTAGCAGCCGACCAGAAACTAGCCTGGAAGAGAGGATTCTCTAAAATCGGATCTCCTCCAAGGTGCCATTAAGGGTCTATTTATAGATTTTTCTAGGCTGGTCTGCAAATAACATGAATTCGCCTTTTAGTTTTACTAACCGCACCCCAAATTTATCTGCTAATAGCCTAACTCCACTGTTCTGAAGGGCTATTTGCAGCCCACAAGGGGTATTATGGTCATTTCCCCCTCAAATCCTTTTGGGCGAGTGGTCCGTGAGGGCACCACTCGCTGGGCACCCGCTTAGCAGGGCGAATGCCCACGCTTCCGGGCGAGTGGTCTGTGAGGGCACCACTCGCCTAGCTCCTTCTCTCCTGCAGCTTACCCCCACCAACCCGGGGGTACTTCCACCTCCTAGCCGGGGCGAATGATCTGGCTGGCCCAGGTCTCGCCAATTGGCCTGTGGGACCCACTTGGCGAATATGGGTTGTACAGATGCGGCTAACCCTTACTTGACCTGAGCGAGACCCTTGACCAGTCACTAAGAACCGAAGAACCTTGCCCTCAGAAAACTTCTAAGTCCACAAACAAATCCCTTAAGCTGCAGCGTGGAGGTCCCACCACATACCCGGAAGCTCACATGGAACTTCCCCTCCCAAGCCAATGCTGAGCCTGAGCACCTTGGAGGGCACTAAGGATCACCTCACCATCCACCTTCAATGTCAGGGGGAGGAGAGGGGTAGTGTTTGCTCACATGCGAGGGAGGGGGGGTACCAACATCCCTTCCCAAGGTGCCCAAGGGGGTCTATTTATAGACTTCCCAAAAATTGGACTACGAATAGCCAAAAATCTACTATTCGCAGTCCAAAAACTAATCCAGACGACCGAAACAGGGGGGGATAGGATGGGTGGACCAAGGTCCACCACCTGAACTGGGCGAGTGGACCTTAGGACGACTCGCCCAGCCGCCCGGGCGAGTGGACCTATGGTCCACCCGCCCCGGGCGAGTGGACCACAGGTCCACTCGCCTGTAGGCTTGGGGGCGAGTGGACCTTGGATCCACTCGCCCCCCACCTTGGGCGAGTGGACCCGAGGTCCACTCGCCCCCCTCTTGGGCGAGTGGACCAGAGGTCCACTCGCCCGGGGCCTTGGGCGAGTGGACCCAAGGTCCGCTCGCTCAAGAGTACTTGCCGCCCCCCAGGCCTTCTCTTTCTGGTCTTGACGACCTCTGTCGGTTCGGTTCGCTACGCAACGGTCACCCTCTCTGCCACGACTTCATCTGCGTCGGGTCAAACCGACTCGAAAAATATGAGGATTGTAGACAATCCCCGTTCTTTTCGAGCTTGCCTTAAGCTCGGAAAGAAAGTCCAACCCACCTATTTGACGAGTAGGTGGGACCCTAGAGTGATCCACGAAGCGCCCTGCCCACGGGATGCTCCTGCCGAGTTTTTCAACTGAACCTAATGTTAGGGCGGAACGCGAACCTTTCTCCACTTAACAACCCTCCTATGAGCCGAGCTCAACTGGAGGTGGAGAAAGCTCAACACCTTAGGTCGAATTGAACTTGACCTGAGGTGGAGAAAAACTCAACACCCTTAGTCGAGTCGAGCTCGACCTGAGGTGGAAGGCAAACTTTTATCCACTTAACAGCCCTCCTATGAGCCGAGCTCAACTGGAGGTGGAGAAAGCTCAACACCTTAGGTCGAATTGAACTTGACCGGAGGTGGATAAAAACTCAACACCTCTAGTCGAGCCGAGTTCGACCTAAGGTGGAAGGCGGAAACCCCACACCTGCCAGGGAGCCGAGCTCACCCGGAGGTGGAGGAACTCAACACCTAACAGGGCGCCGAGCTCACCTGGAGGTGGAGGAACTCCACACCTAACAGGGAGTCGAGCTCACCTGGAGGGGGAGGGAACTCCACACCTACCGGGGAGCCGAGCTCACCTGGAGGTGGAGGAACTCAACACCTAACAGGGAGCCGAGCTCACCTGGAGGTGGAGGAACTCAACACCTAGCAGGGAGCCGAGCTCACATGGAGGTGGAGGAACTCAACACCTAACAGGGAGCCGAGCTCACCTGGAGGTGGAGGAACTCAACACCTAACAGGGAGCCGAGCTCACCTGGAGGTGGAGGAACTCAACACCTAACAGGGAGCCGAGCTCACCAGGAGGTGGAGGAACTCAACACCTAACAGGGAGCCGAGCTCACCTGGAGGTGGAGGAACTCAACACCTAACAGGGAGCCGAGCTCACCTGGAGGGGGAGGGAACTCCACACCTATCGGGGAGCCGAGCTCACCTGGAGGTGGAGGAAACTCCACACCTAACAGGGAGCCGAGCTCACCTGGAGGTGGAGGAAACTCCACACCTACCAGGGAGCCGAGCTCACCTGGAGGTGGAGGAAACTCCACACCTAACAGGGAGCCGAGCTCACCTGGAGGTGGAGGAACTCAACACCTAACAAGGAGCCGATCTCACCTGGAGGTGGAGGAACTCCACACCTAACAGGGAGTCGAGCTTGTGACATACCGACTTTTATTGGGCCACTAGACCCTAGTGAGCCCAATAAAAGTAGGCCCGAGCGGTAGAAAACTACCATCTTAAGTAATGTTGCGCGCCGCAACTAAGTCATTGGGGTATAGTGACCAAATGAACCCCGAATTGACTTCCGTCAGTCCGTTAGACTCGTATGAACAATACGAGCGCAACGAAATTTGTTGCACTTCGATCCGAGGTCGTTTGGAGAAAACGACCATTTCGGGTGTCGTAGCGCGCCACTACCTCATTATTATGAATAGTGACCGTACGAACCCCGAATTGACTTTCGTCAGTTTCGTTAGACTCGTATGAACAATACGAGCGCAACGGAATTCGTTGCACTTCGATCCGAGGTCGTTTGGAGAAAACGACCATTTCGGGTGTCGTAACACGCCACTACCTCATTATTATGAATAGTGACCGTACGAACCCCGAATTGACTTCCGTCAGTTCCGTTAGACTCGTATGAACAATACGAGCGCAACGGAATTCGTTGCACTTCGATCCGAGGTCGTTTGGAGAAAACGACCATTTCGGGTGTCGTAGTGCGCCACTACCTCATTATTATGAATAGTGACCGTACGAACCCCGAATTGACTTCCGTCAGTTCCGTTAGACTCGTATGAACAATACGAGCGCAACGGAATTTGGAGAAAACGACCATTTCGGGTGTGGTAGCGCGCCACTACCTCATTATTATGAATAGTGACCGTACGAACCCCGAATTGACTTCCGTCAGTTCCGTTAGACTCGTATGAGTAATACGAGCGCAACAGAATTCGTTGCGCCTCGATTCAAGGTCGTATGGAGAGTGTGCCATTTTAGGGCTATGCAGAGCACATCAGTGCAACGCACGAAATATAAAGCGCACGAACCCGGCATCAGCCCCGGCAGATCATAGTGGACCCCGGGACCATGGAAGACCCCATCCTAGGTTGACCTCGGTCAAACTCCCCCCTCCCCAGCTGGAAATTATTGGAAAATGAAAAGAAAGGGGGGGGGGAGGAGAGAGAAGCCCCTCCCCCAAAGGAGGGGGCTGCTCATGAATATGCAGCCCCCTATTGGGGCAAGGGTGCAGGAGAGAGGGAAGGGAGGGGAGGGGGAGAAAATATCTCCCCCCCCCCACTCACCCTCCCTTAACCCCACGTAGGGAAAGGAGGAGAGGGGGGGGGGGGGGGGGGGGGAGACCTCCCCCTTCCTATAAAAGGAGGGCCAAGCCCCTCCTTTCAGAACATCCCCCTCCCCCTCTCAAGCTCTCCCCCTGCCAGCAAGCTCAACCACCCCCTCCTCCTCCACCCTGCCGGAGCAAGCCCAGCCAGCCCAAGCCGCCGCCACCTCCCTCCTCCCTCATGGCCGGCCGCACCTCCAACACCCGAGCCCCCCATCCCCAGGTAGAACCTCCCCCCTCCTCCTTCCTACCTCCCGGAGGAGGCCACCCCTCTCCCCGTCGCCGGAGCGCCGCCGGCCGCCGCCCCGAGCCTTGCAAGGCTCGGGGAGGAAGCTGGCCGTGGAAGCCCTCTCCCCCAGCGCCGGCGGTGGCGCTGGGGGAGGTAGGTCCCCTTCCAGGGGCCTCGACGCCGGCGCAGGGGAGGCGGTCGGGCCGCCGGAGGACGCAGCCCCGGCGGCACCCGTGGCCTCCCCCTCTTTTTTTCTGTAAGGGTTAAAACCCCTCCCCCGGCGGCGGCCGGCGACGTCAGGCCGCCGGACCCCCACCGGAGGTCTGCCCCCTCCCCGGCGCCCCGACCAGGGGCGGCAGGGAGGTCCCTCCTCGAGGAGACGGTGGCGCGGCCAGCTGCATGGCCCATGCCGGCTGCGCCGCGCCTCCCCCTCCCCTCCTGCTCAAATTCCCGGTGGGGTCCAGCGGCGCCAGGCCGCCGGACCACCACCGGAGTGGCCGCCGACCCCCGACGCACTGGTCCCCCGTGTTTACATTCTGTACTTTCCTTTAAATCCAGTCTCGCACTGGTCCCCCGCATTTACATTCAGTACTTTCCTTTAAATCCAGTCTCGCACTGGTCCCCCGCGTTTACATTCTGTACTTTCATTTAAATCCAGTCTCGCACTGGTCCTGTCATTATGGCCTCTGCTTTCGGCCTACTTTTCTGCTTACTATTATGGCCTCTGCTTTCGGCCTACTCTTCTGCTTATCATTATGGCCTCTGCTTTCGGCCTACTTTTCTGCTTACTATTATGGCCTCTGCTTTCGGCCTACTTTTCTGCTTACTATTATGGCCTCTGCTTTCGGCCTACTTCTCTGCTTAGTATTATGGCCCCCTACTTCCGGCCTAATTTACTTGCTAAATGCAGCGCTGTCGTGGCTATAATGCAGTGCTTATCCTCACTTCTGCGAGGCCTTAGTTGGGGAGAACCCGGAGTCGAGTCCCTCCTCCCAGATTAGCCCCAAGCAAGGAGCCCTCATACCGCTAAGCCTCCCGGTCCGAGGTTGTGGGACCGGTCGAGTAATCTGCCACGTACTTTAAGCGCTTGTTTTATTATTAAGCGGGTGAAGATTGATTGGAAGTGGCGGGTTGGTCACGCTCGCAGACCGTTCGTACCGGTGCGGGTGGGTTGACGACTCATGGCGACAGGGAGATGTGCACAGCGGGTTATCACCACCCCGAACCTGCAGTTTTACCTCCGTTGGTCGGCCTACAAATCGGTTCGCCGGATGTCGCTCACATCCAGTTGGTACACCAAGTTGTACAGGAGGGCCTGAGTGATACGGTACGACTACATTCAGAAGTGGCAAGACTGGCCACTGTCACCGACGGCCACATCGGTGAGGCCCGCAGGGTTAGCTCCCCTCCTTGAAGAAAAGCGGTCTAAACTGTGTCGACACATGGTCTTTTTGTGTGCGTACAGGTTTGAATACCTGGGTGTGTGTATGCGCGAAATAGTGTTGCGTATTTACCATACGGCGCGATTACGGATATTAGGGCGGGAGGCCCTATCTATATATATATATATGTTCACCTGATGCTAACCCTCTTCCTTGCTTCAGCTATTTTATTTCTGTCCTTTAGCCGCCCCCTGGATATGGATCCGGGGAGGGGATGTATTTTCTACTTAGCTCTGTGACTAACGGTTATTTCTTATAACCAATCACAGGAGATGGGACAGCAAGGAGCCCCCGCACCACAGGATGATATACCAGCCTTGGAGATGGCCCGTTCGATTACCCCAGCCTCACCCCTATCTTCCGCGACGTGAGTCCTAGATTATAGGACTAGACTAGGATCTTTTGTTTCGTCGATGTAGCCCCCGAGGCAGTAGTTGCAAACATTAGGCTTCAGCCCTGTTCCAATATGTGAATATAAGCTGTGTGCTTGTTTTTATGTCTTTCGATTGCTTCCGCTATGCATTCTGATGTGATGTTATGATTCTTGTGCCTGACAAGGAGACCGCTCGGTGCTTGAAAAGGATGGGACGTTGCCACCCGGAAATGCGCTAAGTGGTCATCCTTGGGCAGTAAGATCCCCCCTCCCTGAACCAGGTTCAGTTTGGGGAGGGGGGGGGGGGGTCCTATAGAGCTCACCTGGAGGGGGAGGGAACTCCACACCTACCAGGGAGCCAAGCTCTCCTGGAGGGGGAGGGAACTCCACACCTACCAGGGAGCCGAGCTCACCTGGAGGGGGAGGGAACTCCACACCTACCAGGGAGCCGAGCTCACCTGGAGGGGGGGGGGGGGGGGGAACTCCACACCTACCAGGGAGCCGAGCTTACCTGGAGGGGGAGGGAACTCCACACCTACCAGGGAGCCGAGCTTACCTGGAGGGGGAGGGAACTCCACACCTACCAGGGAGCCGAGCTCTCCTGGAGGGGGAGGGAACTCCACACCTACCAGGGAGCTGAACTCACCTGGAGGTGGAGGGAACTCCACACCTAACAGGGAGCCGAGCTCACCTGGAGGGGGAGGGAACTCCACACCTACCAGGGAGCCGAGCTCACCTGGAGGGGGAGGGAACTCCACACCTACCAGAGAGCCGAGCTTACCTGGAGGGGGAGGGAACTCCACACCTACCAGGGAGCCGAGCTCTCCTGGAGGGGGAGGGAACTCCACACCTACCAGGGAGCCGAGCTCTCCTGGAGGGGGAGGGAACTCCACACCTACCAGGGAGCCGAGCTCTGCTGGAGGGGGAGGGAACTCCACACCTACCAGGGAGCCGAGCTTACCTGGAGGGGGAGGGAACTCCACACCTACCAGGGAGCCGAGCTCTCCTGGAGGGGGAGGGAACTCCACACCTACCAGGGAGCCGAGCTCTCCTGGAGGGGGAGGGAACTCCACACCTACCAGGGAGCCGAGCTCACCTGGAGGGGGGAGGGAACTAACAGTTTCCCGAACTATCCGGGGTCGAAGAACCAGTCCACGTCCCAAATGCTTACCTTCACCTGGAGACAGAGGAACCCAGCCACCTTATCAAAGCAACTGAAGCAGAGATCCAATCCACGTCTCAGGTGCTTAGCTTACCTGGAGGTAGAGGAATTCAACACCTTTCCGAACTAATTGGGGGCGGAGTACCCGTCCACGTCCTAGGGGTTTAGCTCACCTAGAGGCAGAGGAACTCAACGCCTTCCCAATTCCCATTGGAGGCGGAAGTACCCATCCACGCCCTAGGGGCTTAGCCTACCCGGAGGCAGAGGAACTCAACGCCTTCCCAATCCAATTATCAAGTAGCGAGTCGACCCGACGAGTCCCCCATCTGCCGACATGACTGAACCCGGAGAATGGTCTCTAGTTGGGGATCTAACCGATTGGAGGCGGAAGTACCCGTCCGCGTCCTAGGTGCTTACCTTCACCTGGAGGCAGAGGAACTCAACACCCTCCCAATCTGATTGGAGGCGGAAGTACCCATCCACGTCCTAGGGGTTTAGCTCGCCTGGAGGCAGAGGAACTCAATGCCTTCCCAATTCCCATTGGAGGCGGAAGTACCTATCCACGCCCTAGGGGCTTAGTGATAACTTCCCAAAAGGAAGTTATTTCACTACTTATTTTATTCTAATTTTCATTAAAAAGAGGAAAATAATCCCCAATTATAGAAAATATGTTCAAATATCTTATTAATCAATATTGGACTGATTTCGGTCATTTTCCATGGTTTTCTATCAAAGATTGGTCAAAGGATTCAAGTTGGGGAAGCAATGGATCATTTATTGCTGATGCAGAAATTAGGTTGCAACGCCAAAAATTAGCAGGTTGCAACGTGGCGACGAAATTCAGATTTTGAATTTTAAAAAGAGGCGCCTACGTGTATTTCCAAAGGAGGCATCCCTTCGGATTTGGAATGGAAGTTAAGAGCATGAAATTACAGCACTAAGGTGCGATTATTCTTGGGGAGAAAAGAGGAGAACAAAAGGGGGAGGAAAAACTTGGAGGTCTTGTTCCTCTTGGAGAATTTCGGCTAGGGCTTGGAGAAGGGGACTCGAACCAGCACTAAGGAGATAGATCTGAACCTAAAAACGTTCCTACATCATTTTGATTTCCGGAATCATGTCTAGTAAGATCTACTTTGATTTGTGGTTTCTCTCTTCCTTCATGAACTAAATTCCTAAGTCTTGCATGTGTGGAGTACCTTAGTTGTGATGATGACTTATTTTCATTTATAATTTGTGAATGTATTGATGTGATCTTTATTAAATTTATGATCTATTCTTGGGATTTTGGTTTAAGTTTCATCTTTAAAGTGCTTGGCAAAAATTCGAGAGATGAGTCGGGCTAGATGAACGTTTGTTTTGCACGGCGATATTCAAGAGAGGAGTCGTGTAGTTTTTAACCAAACTTCCGTATTTATACTTCATCGCGAGATTCGAGAGAGGAGCGTTGAAAGTGTATCATAAATCTTAATATAATTCCAAGAGAGAGAGAGAGAGAGATCTCCTCTTGAATTAGCAACCGTGATTCTAGTACTTTATGTTATTCTAATTTCATCTAAGTTGGAGACGACTAGAGGATTTGGGATAAGCGGATAGTGGAGATCGAGAGATAAAGTTATCCAATTTAGAATCGTTGCAAGAGAATCATTAATACTTCATGAATTATCACTTTTATGGGTTATCATCATAGCAAGGGAAAATCACATGTGAGACTATCTTTCCAAGCGAGTAAAAAAGTAATTTAAGTAACCGTAACTAGAATTGTAGTTGTTTTATTTTGCACTATTTAAGTTTCTCTACCAATCATTATTACTTGCTTGAATTTAGAGAAAAAGCAGAATTAATATTTGTGAGCGCTAAGTTAAGCACTTCCTCGTGGGAACGATCACTTTCTCATCATTTTATTACTTGTACTGCACGTGCACTTGCGTATTTATATACACCTTTCACGGGCGTATCAAGTTTTTGGCGCCGTTGCCGGGGAGGCGCGCTAATTTAGTGTTTTATTTCTCACAATATTTGTGAAACCTTAGTACTTAGAGATCAATCATTTGTTTGTTTGTGTTATTTGTTTTAATTTATTTGTTTATTTGAGTACTGTTTGGTGTATGTCCAGATATAGACAAGTAGAACTATTGCCGTTGAATTCTGAAATTGAGCGTACCTGTAGACGAAACAGGAGAGACTTTAGGACCGTTAACATTATTCATCCTGCGATGAATGATCCTGAGCCAAATAATGCTAATAATAATGATGGTCAGGTTGAGCAAAATGCCCAACCGCCAGCACCACCACGTATGACTTGTCACGAGTATAACACACCTCTAAGGGGAGGTTTGCACTTCAGCATTGCACGACCAGCAATTACTGCTAACAATTTTAAAATGAGCCCACTAATTATGCAACAAGTGCAAAACAATAAGTTTGGGGGTCTAGGTCATGAAGATGCAAATTCCCACTTACGAACCTTCTTAGTAATTTGCGATATGTTTAAGTTCAATGGAGCATCGGAAGATGCAATCCTGTTGAGAGCATTTCCTTTCTCCTTAGAGGGTAGAGCTAAGGATTGGTTAGACTCGTTACCACATGAGTGTATCACCACATGGGACGAACTAGTCGATAGGTTCCTGAACAAATACTTTCCACCCTCTAAGACTGCAAAACTGAAAAGGGATATTACAACATTTTTACAAGGTAACGGGGAAACTCTTTACGACGCATGGGAGCGTTTTAAAGAGCTGTTGAGAAAATGTCCTCATCATGGGTTGCACCAACACCAGCAGGTGTCCACATTTTACAATGGGCTGCAAACTGCAACCATGATTTTAGTCGATGGAGCCGCTGGGGGCTCATTAATGAAGAAGTATCCTGAAGACGCGTATGCTATTTTAGAAGACTTAACATCCAATAATTATCAAGCATACGAGAGACAAACTAATAGTAATCCAGCGGGAGTCCATCAGGTGGACCAAATCACTTCTTTGGCCGCTCAGATGGCATCGCAGTTCAATTTAATTAACAAAAGATTAGATTCACTCTCAACCCCTACAACTAGTGCCCCGCTCACAGTTGAACAACTAAATCAAATAACTGAAGAAGCAAATTATGTAGGAGGGCAACCAAGACAAATTCCGCCAGGATTTGCCAATCATTATCACCCCGAGTGGCGAAATCATCCAAATTTTTCCGGGAAGAATAATCAAGGGATGAGTCAACCACAAGGTTTTAATCAAAATATGAATCAACTACCTATCAATAACAACTCTCAACCCCAACAAGTAAACCAAAGGAAGGTGACTGATGAGTTTATCTTAGGCATGTTCCAAAAGTATGACTCAAAAATGGTAGGAATAGAATCAACGTTAAGATCACTAGAAACTACTATGGGTCAACTTGCAAATTCATTAAGTCAAAGACCCATTGGAACTCTACCTTCTGATACCACACCCAATCCAACAAAAGATAATCATAATAATCATTGCAAGGCTATTGCACTAAGGAGTGGTGTAGAAATCCCAAGTGCGGAGGGGTTGCTTGAGAGAGTTAGGGAAGAAGAGACGAGTAAGAAGCCAAGTGAGACGAGCATATTAGAGAAGGACGAGTTGGTTGAGAAAAATGAGGTGGGAGTGAAACAAAAAGAGAAACTAAATCAAAAGAAAGAAGTAGTCTATCCACCACCCCCATTTCCGTCTAGACTTGTTAAATCCAAACTTGACACACAATTCCAAAAGTTTATGGAGATTTTCAAAAAGTTAACTATAAATATCCCATTTGCTGAGGCTCTTGAGCAAATGTCAAGTTATGCCAAATTTATGAAGGATATCTTGGCAAAGAAAAGAAAGTTTGTTGATAAAGAGATAGTGGCGTTAACTGAGGAGTGTAGTGCTATATTGCAGAAGAAGTTGCCACCCAAGCTTAAGGACCCTGGTAGCTTCACAATTCCTTGTTCTATCGGTTTAAACTTTGTTGGGAGAGCTCTATGTGACCTTGGGGCGAGCATCAACCTGATGCCATTATCTATCTATAAGAAGTTTGGTTTAGGGGAGATCACACCTACATCTCTGACTCTATAGTTGGCCGATAGGTCTCTAGCATTTCCCAAGGGAATTGTAGAGGACGTGTTTGTTAAGGTGGATAAATTCATTTTCCCCGCCGATTTTGTGGTACTTGATATGGATGAGGACAAGGATGTCCCCATCATTCTTGGTAGACCATTCTTGGCCACCGGTCGAACACTCATTGACGTCCAGAAGGGTGAGCTTACGATGAGAGTTAATGATGAGAATGTGACATTCAACATCCTCAAAGCTATGAAATTTCCGGATGATAAGGAGGAGTCTTTCTCCATTGAGGAAGTGAATGCACCTACATGTATGATGTATAATGAGAATGATTGGGAGCGTAAAATCCTGAGTGTGTTAACAAATGAAGAAATAGAAGAGGACCCAGACTTAACGGAAACTGTAGAAGCTTTACGTATTTATGAGCATATACCAAATGCTAACATGTTTGAGTTAATAAGTAGACCAAGTGAGTCTAAGGTCATGAAGCTTTCTATCTTAGAGCCACCTACACTTGAATTGAAACCGCTACTCGAAAACTTAAAGTATTTTTTTTAGGTAAGGATAACACACTACCGGTTATTATTGATGCATCTCTAGTTAAGGAAAATGAAGAGAAATTGCTTGAGGTTCTTCGTGAGTATAAAGGGGCAATGGGTTGGACCATTGCAGATATTAGAGGGATAAATCCCTCAATTTGTATGCACAAAATTCTTTTGGAAGAAGAAGCAAAAGAGTCAGTTAAACACCAACGAAGACTTAGCCCACCAATGAAAGAAGTGGTCAAGAAGGAGATAATCAAATGGTTGGATGCGGGTATTATTTATCCTATCTCCGACAGCCGGTGGGTAAGTCCTGTTCAATGCGTGCCAAAGAAAGGGGGCATTACGGTAGTTAAGAATGAGAGCAACGAGTTGATCCCCACTAGAACGGTAACTGAATGGCGGATTTGTATGGATTATCGAAAGTTGAATAAGGCAACTAGGAAAGATCATTTCCCACTTCCATTCCTCGATCATGTTCTTGATAGGTTAGCAGGAAATGAGTATTTCTGTTTCTTAGATGGTTACTCGGGGTATAATCAAATTATGGTAGCTCCCGAGGATCAGGAGAAGACTACCTTCACCTGTCCTTTTGGGACATTTGCATTTAGGAAAATGCCTTTTGGATTGTGTAACGCTCCTGACACATTTCAGCGCTGCATGATCGCTATTTTTACTGATCTGATTGATGAGGGGATCGAGGTCTTTATGAATGATTTTTTAGTATTTGGGAGATCATTTGATGAATGTCTGAAAGTGTTGAAGAAAGCTTTGGATAAGTGCATTCAAACCAATTTGATCCTAAATTGGGAAAAATGTCACTTTATGGTCAAAGAAGGAATTGTTTTAGGACACAAGGTGTCAAAGAAGGGATTGGAAGTAGATCGGGCAAAGACAGAGGTTATAGAGAAATTGCCCCCCACCAACTAATGTTAAGGGAGTGCGAAGTTTTTTAGGACACGCCGGCTTCTACCGTCGTTTCATTAAGGATTTTTCTAAAATCTCTAAGCCACTAAGTCATTTATTAGAAAAAGATTCACATTTTAACTTTGATGAGGAATGTTTAGCCGCCTTTCATTCTTTGAAGCAAAGTCTGATTTCTTCACCCATTATTATTTCACCCGAGTGGTCTTTACCATTCACCATTATGTGCGATGCTAGCAACTTTGCTGTGGGCGCGGTTTTAGGACAAGTGCGTGATAAAGTTTTTCACACAATCTATTATGCTAGCAAGATGCTGATTGATGCACAAGTCAATTACACAACTACCGAGAAGGAGTTATTAGCAGTCGTTTTCGCTTTTGACAAATTTCGTTCCTACTTGGTAGCGTCTAAGGTAATTGTGTATACGAACCATGCAGCGATTCGATTCTTAGTGGAGAAAAAAGACGAGAAACCTAGACTGATTAGGTGGGTTCTCCTCTTGCAAGAGTTCGACCTAGAGATTAAGGATCGTAATGGAGCGGAGAATCCGGTAGCGGACCACCTATCACGTCTGGAGTATGAGTGTGAGAAAGATGTGGACATAGAGATTAGAGAGAATTTTCCTGATGAGAGGTTGCTGGCAATATCTGAGGCGAGTATGCCATGGTATGCAGACATTGTGAACTACATAGTGAGCAATGTATTTTCCCCAGACATGGACTATCAACGAAGAAAAAGGTTTCTCCACCAGGTGAAATCCTACATCTGGGATGATCCGTATCTATTTAAGATTTGTGCTGACCAAGTGATCCGCAGATGCATCCCCGAGGTAGAAGTACAAGGTATCTTAGCAAAATGTCATGCTTCACCTTATGGTGGACACTTTAGGGGAGAGAGATCAGCAATAAAAGTCTTAGAGGCTGGTTTCTATTGGCCAACACTATTTAAGGACGCTCATAGGTTCGCAAAATGTTGTGATAGATGTCAAAGAACGGGAAACATCAATCGAGGGGATAGCATGCCAATGACTAATATTCTAGAGGTGGAGATCTTCGATGTGTGAGGAATAGATTTCATGGGCCCATTTGTAAACTCAAATGGAAATCTTTATATACTTTTAGCTGTGGATTACGTCTCGAAGTGGATAGAAGCTATAGCCACACCGAAAAATGATGCTAAGGTTGTACTAAAATTTCTTAAGGCTAATATTTTTTCTAGATTCGGTACACCCAGAGCCATAATAAGTGACGGTGGAGCACACTTTTGTAATACTCAATTTAAATCGCTCCTTCGAATATGGAGTCACTCACAAAGTCGCCCTTGCGTACCATCCTCAAACAAATGGTTTGGCTGAAGTTTCTAATAGAGAGATAAAATCAATCCTAGAAAAAACGGTAAGCACAACTCGTAAGGATTGGTCACAAAAACTAAACGAGGCATTATGGGCATATAGGACGGCATTTAAAACCTCGATAGGCCTAACCCCATATAAAATGATCTATGGCAAATCATGCCATCTTCCCGTCGAATTGGAGCACAAAGCATATTGGGCAATAAAAAGGTTGAATTTCGATCTCCAAGAAGCGGCCAAGAACAAACTTTTTCAATTGAACGAATTGGAAGAAATCAGATCTAACGTGTATGAAAATGCTAGGTTGTACAAGGAAAGGACGAAGAAATGACATGATTTGAGGTTGCGAAGAAAGGAGTTCAAAAAAGGGCAGCTCGTCCTCCTGTATAACTCACGACTGAGATTATTCCCGGGAAAGTTGAAGTCACGATGGTCTGGACCCTTTCGGGTGGAGGAGGTACATCCGTTTGGAGTAATCACGATTTGTAATGAGAGAGACGAATCCAAGTTTAAAATAAATGGACAGAGGTTGAAGGAATATTATGAAGGTAGTGACCAGCGCGAGGCGATGGTATTAACCTTCAGTTGAAAATGAAATAGGGAAAGCGTCCTGCCGGGACGTTTTAAACGAGGCGCTAGGTGGAAGGCAACCCACCATCTCTGTTATTTTTCTATCGTTTTTAGTTCGGTTTGTTTGTTTTATGTTTGTTTTTATCAATTGGAGGAAAATAGGTGATGGAAGAGATTGTAAAGTGGATCTTGGTAGTAAATAATTTTAGAAAGAAATTTTCCAGATTTCAGGTTGCAACGCAATATTTTTGCACGTTCCAACATGCTAGGCTCGGTGGTAGCTTTAATTTCTAGCAGTTTGATTTTCCGCGTTACAACGCAAAAATTTTGCACGTTGCAACTTGCTAGCCTCGGTGGCAGCTTTAAATTCTAGCAGTTTGGTTTCCGCGTTGCAACGCATAAATATCACGCGTTGCAACCGGCTAGCCTCGGTGGGAATAATTGAAATGAAAAGGCGGCCGGTTCAGTTGAACCAGTCGATTGTCTCATTTAAACGTGAACGACGGGCACCGGTCCAGTTGAACCGGCCACCAAATGCTGCACTATAATAAAACCCCAGCCCCGATACTTCATTTAGGGCACGTGAGCACTGCGCAGCGGAGGGGTTTGGCGGAAGCGAGCACTGCGCAGCGGAGGGGTTTGGTGGAAGCGAGCACTGCACAGCATAGGGGCGACGTCGCGAGCGGCTATCTCGACGATCGACGGCGTACCGGCGTCGACTTCCTCCACCAACCTCGAGGGCTGCATTGGTGCTCCTACTTCCGAGTATCGACTGCGAATCCCACGGCTCCCCGCGATCCATAAGGTAACAAATGGAGCACCGCCTGTTTCCTGTACTGCTTCGCATTTTGCTATGCTTTTGGCTAGGGTGTTTGCGATTTATTAGGGCTTGTATTTATTTTCGTTTTTATCTTGTGGGTGAAGAATGTCATCTAAAGGAAAGATGAAGAAAGGGAAAGGAAAAATCGTGGCTCACAAGGGTGATGCAAAGTTTGTACACAATGAGGCGAAAAATTTCTGTGAAACACTCCAATCCATACCATTTATCCATGAAAGAGGTTTCAAAATGGAGTTCAGAGGATGGAGAATTGCTCATGAGGACCTAATCCACCAATTAGGTTGGGAGAGTTTGTGCCACCCACGAGGAGAGGCAGTTTATCAGTGGGTTTATGAGTTCTATGCCAACGCTAGGTTCACTGAGGGAGACAATGTTTTAGTTCGAGGCCGCATGATCAACTTTTCCCCAAAGGCTATCAATGACATGTTCGACCTGCACGCCAATGAGATTAATCCATATGAAGTGGTGCAGCCCAAGACCACACTGGAAGAAATAGCTGCAGTAGTTTGCTATGGTAAGAGGCCGGATTGGGTATTGAAGTCGAAGAAGGCATTGAGGTCCCAATGTTTATCTCGTGAAGCGAAAGTGTGGCTATTATTTATTAATGCAGGTATCTTGCCAACAAGGCACGCGAACGTTGTATCCTTTGAACGTATTTCCCTCATCTATGGTATCCTCAAGGGCATAAAGTTTAATGTTGGCCAATTATTGCATGATAGCATCCGGAAGAAAGTAAGAGAAGAAAAAGCAAAACACCTATGGTTCCCCACATTGATTACTGAGCTATGTAAGAGTGCAGGTGTTGAGGTAAGGGGAAGTGATGTAGTTGCACAGGTGGGCCATCATATTACGGTGACGGTGATCGAGAAGAACATTAAGGTCGCAGATGAGTCTCCGAAGAAGCAGAATGAAAGAATGAAATCAGTTCTCCTGGGGGAATACACAAGACCACCTCCCGGATCCCCGGAGTCGATCACTCTAAATGAAGGCAACCCAAATCAGGACAGCATTCTATTTATGCAGGATATGGAGTACGTGAAGACGTATCAACGGGTTGAGCATTGTTATTTTGATGCCCGACAAGATTACGTTTGTACTGTGCTTGCTCAGCTCATGCACAAGGCTAAACTTCCCATGCCGGTCCCAAGTTATCCTTACGCAAATAACTTTGACAGGAGGGGCTATCTCATGACTAAAGGTCGGGAAAGGTTGGATACTGCATATGCTGAGGATGACAGTGAAGATGCCGTGTCTCCTACTGACGATGACGAAGAGGATGAGCCCGAGGAGGATGAACCCGAGGAGGATGAGGACGAGATGGAGGAAGATGAAAGCGAGTAGGCGGTAGCTGATTAGTTTTAATTTGACTGGAAGGGAACATTTTGTTTAATTTTGAATGATTTTTGTTTAATTATGTTTTTGGACAATATTTCTTTTGCACTCCTGCTACAATATTGCGTGTTTTTATATTCCCTGTTTACATTATAACATGCATCCCCTTAACTTTTATTGATCAAAGTGATTGGCTACTACATGTTGACTCAGTCAAGTGTCCGGGGCTAATGTTAAATACTGTCCATACAATGCTCCTTTATTATGATTATGCTTGTGTTTGGCTCTGTGATGTTCTTTGCAGATTTACAAACCCAGTTATATTGGATCGGGCATAAGTCGGACGACGAACTTATGGACTATGACTTCTTTGGGAGCTTGTTATGGAACACGCAGAAAGATATGAGGGGAGTATTTGCTTTCACATTGTTCTTCCTTCTAGTATCGTTAAATTGTCATTTATTTTTTCTCCTCTACTTTTTCATTAATATAGTTGCTAGGGACTAGCAATGGTTTAAGTGTGGGGGTGGGTAGAGTTCAACCCCTACTGCTTGGATAAAGACTTATTTATTTATATATGCGAACTCAATAACTCCGTCTTTGTTTTTGCAATTTAACCTATAGGACATTCTTGTTATCCAATGATAATCGAGTGGTATGGCCGGTTAATCAAACGATTTCAGTCACAGAATTTGAAATTAGTGAGAATTTTTTTTGGTAAAGCGCTCTTAAGTCTGATTTAAGCACAATTTTTCTTGAAAGATTTTACTTCAAAACCTAGCTTTTGATATGGCTTTCTAAAATATTATGGGAATGGGTAAGTAAGAACTGAGTTAGCGATGTTGGCTGAAGCATGGGTTTATGTAGTTAAACCATTTTGACCCTCCACTACAATCTTTGTGCTTGAACTCTTTTCATATTGATACGTATTCTTCCACGCTTACCTTCTCAATATTCTTACTAGTTATGTCTTAGTATATTAGCCATTTTATGGGTGTTTAAATTAAAAAAAATGGTTGAGATTCATAGTGATATGGGCCTAAGTATATGTATACATAATTGGAATGATCCCTACTATGCTAGTCAATTAAAAAATATATATATATATAAAAAAATGCATCATAGTGATATGTGGCCTAGGTATGTACACTTATACTTGGAATGATCCCTACTATGAATATAAAAAAAAGTGAAAATGTCAATAAACCCATGATTTGGTGAATTATTAAGATTACGAACTAAGGGAATGTCTTTCTGCTATCAACATCATCCTTAAACGCTTATCCAAGTCAATTCTACTCTCATTTGAACTACTGATCTTTGTGTAGGCTCAATCAATAATTTAGCTATTCTTAACCTTCCCTATGTTGCGGAGATCCAATGTTAAAAGATGTTTAGGAGTAACTAATTTTAAGGAAAAGCACACACAACACTTATGACTTTATTTGAGCTTTACCTTTCATTCGAGCTAATGGATTTGTGAATGATTGAATTCATATTGATTTATTGGCTTATCAGTTGAGTAAAGCGGATTTCATTAATATGCCTTAGTTAATTTGTTGTTAAGGATGCGTGATTATCTGAGTTTGCACAATTTCATCAGTTCTTTATTAAAGTTTTGAATTTATTATTTTGTTGCTAGGGACTAGCAACTGACTAAGTGTGGTGGGGTGATAACTTCCCAAAAGGATGTTATTTCACTACTTATTTTATTCTAATTTTCATTAAAAAGAGGAAAATAATCCCCAATTATAGAAAATATGTTCAAATATCTTATTAATCAATATTGGACTGATTTCGGTCATTTTCCATGGTTTTCTATCAAAGATTGGTCAAAGGATTCAAGTTGGGGAAGCAATGGATCATTTATTGCTGATGCAGAAATTAGGTTGCAACGCCAAAAATTAGCAGGTTGCAACGTGGCGGCGAAATTCAGATTTTGAATTTTAAAAAGAGGCGCCTACGTGTATTTCCAAAGGAGGCATCCCTTCAGATTTGGAATGGAAGTTAAGAGCACGAAATTACAGCACTAAGGTGCAATTATTCTTGGGGAGAAAAGAGGAGAACAAAAGGGGGAGGAAAAACTTGGAGGTCTTGTTCCTCTTGGAGAATTTCGGCTAGGGCTTGGAGAAGGGGACTCGAACCAGCACTAAGGAGATAGATCTGAACCTAAAAATGTTCCTACATCGTTTTGATTTCCGGAATCATGTCTAGTAAGATCTACTTTGATTTGTGGTTTCTCTCTTCCTTCATGAACTAAATTCCTAAGTCTTGCATGTGTGGAGTACCTTAGTTGTGATGATGACTTGATTTTCATTTATAATTTGTGAATGTATTGATGTGATCTTTATTAAATTTATGATCTATTCTTGGGATTTTGGTTTAAGTTTCATCTTTAAAGTGCTTGGCAAAAATTCGAGAGATGAGTCGGGCTAGATGAACGTTTGTTTTGCACGGCGATATTCGAGAGAGGAGTCGTGTAGTTTTTAACCAAACTTCCGTATTTATACTTCATCGCGAGATTCGAGAGAGGAGCGCTGAAAGTGTATCATAAATCTTAATATAATTCCAAGAGAGAGAGAGATCTCCTCTTGAATTAGCAACCGTGATTCTAGTACTTTATGTTATTCTAATTTCATCTAAGTTGGAGACGACTAGAGGATTTGGGATAAGCGAATAGTGGAGATCGAGAGATAAAGTTATCCAATTTAGAATCGTTGCAAGAGAATCATTAATACTTCATGAATTATCACTTTTATGGGTTATCATCATAACAAGGGAAAATCACATGTGAGACTATCTTTCCAAGCGAGTAAAAAAGTAATTTAAGTAACCGTAACTAGAATTGTAATTGTTTTATTTTGCACTATTTAAGTTTCTCTACCAATCATTATTACTTGCTTGAATTTAGAGAAAAGGCAGAATTAATATTTGTGAGCGCTAAGTTAAGCACTTCCTCGTGGGAACGATCACTTTCTCATCATTTTATTACTTGTACGACACGTGCACTTGCGTATTTATATACACCTTTCACGGGCGTATCACTTAGCCTACCTGGAGACAGAGGAACTCAACGCCTTCCCAATCCAATTATCAAGTAGCGAGTCGACCCGACGAGTCCCCCATCTGCCGGCATGACTGAACCCGGAGAATGGTCTCTAGTCGGGGATCTAACCGATTGGAGGCGGAAGTACCCATCCGCGTCCTAGGTGCTTACCTTCACCTGGAGGCAGAGGAACTCAACACCCTCCCAATCTGACTGGAGGCGGAAGTACCCATCCACGTCCTAGGGGTTTAGCTCACCTGGAGGCAGAGGAACTCAACACCTTCCCAATTCCCATTGGAGGCGGAAGTACCCATCCACGCCCTAGGGGCTTAGCCAACCTGGAGGCAGAGGAACTCAACGGCTTCCCAATCTAATTATCAAGTAGCGAGTCGACCCGACGAGTCCCCCATCTGCCGGCATGACTGAACCCGGAGAATGGTCTCTAGTCGGGGATTTTACCAATCAGTCGACACAATGAGTTTCCCATCTGCCGGCATGACTGAGCCCGGAGAATGGTCTCTAGTTGGGGATTCTACCAACTGGGGGCGGAGTACCCATCCTCGTCCTAGGTGCTTACCTTCACCTGGAGGCAGAGGAACTCAACACTTACCCCAAGCCACCTAGTCAAGGCGTTACCTGAAACCCCTTCATTCATCATCGAGGAGCTACCTGCTTATTACAACGCGCCCCTCTGGGCCTACTTGGTCACATGCACCTTGACCATCTCTTTCATCACCTCCTCCACTTTCTCTGCCTTCTCATTCCTTTCCTTTCTCCTGGTCCTTCCTGCTTCCCTGGTCAACCTGCAGGTGGGAGACCTACCTCTGGAACCGATCCGCATAGCTTCCTTGCGTCTCCCCGTACTTTTGCTGAATCAGGCACAGGGACTCCGCCTCCTTCCTGGTGAAACGGAGGCATCCTCCCTACCCCCTCACTCAGGGCAGCTGGCCCCAGGGGAGCTGTTGAAGAGCGCTTGCGCTTGAAGGCTCAAGCCTTCCTCCGAGGCTGGCCCCTTCCCTTGTCAACACGCTTGCTCTATCTCCATTAAAGACGGCGAGGCGAGCACAGGTGTTAGCGATGCCGTGCACTCGCCCTGAGGGGGAGTGCAAACCGCAAGACTTCCTGGATTAACTTCCTGAACTCCTCGAAGTCACCTTTCTTCATGCCCTTGCCGGCGGGGGTGAGTTCCCCAGCTCATCGCTCCCAGCCATGAGACTTGCCCAGAGCTTTCCGAACTAGCCGCTTCCACGCTCACCGCACCATAATGTTGAAACCAGAGAACCGGTTTCGACGTTCGCAAGGGGGATGCGGCTAACCCTTACTTGACCTGAGCGAGACCCTTGACCAGTCACTAAGAACTGAAGAACCTTGCCCTCAGAAAACTTCTAAGTCCACAAACAAACCCCTTAAGCTGCAGCGTGGAGGTCCCACGACATACCCGGAAGCTCACATGGAACTTCCCCTCCCAAGCTAATGCTGAGCCTGGGCACCTTGGAGGGCACTAAGGACCACCTCACCGTCCACCTTCAATGACAGGGGGAGGGGAGGGGTAGTGCTTGCTCACATGCGAAGGAGGGGGGGGGGTACCAACATCCCTTCCCAAGGTGCCCATGGGGGTCTATTTATAGACTTCCCAAAAATTGGACTGTGAATAGCCAAAAATCTATTATTCGCAGTCCAAAAACTAATCCGGACGACCTAAACAGGGGGGGATAGGATGGGTGGACCAAGGTCCACCACCTGAACTGGGCGAGTGGACCTTAGGACCACTCGCCCAGCCGCCCGGGCGAGTGGACCTATGGTCCACCGGCCCCGGGCGAGTGGACCACAGGTCCACTCGCTTGTAGGCTTGGGGGCCCTCCACCTTGGGCGAGTGAACCCGAGGTCCACTCGCCCCACATCTTGGGCGAGTGGACCCAAGGTCCGCTCGCTCAAGAGTACTTGCCCCCTCAGGCCTTCTCTTTCTGGTCTTGATGACCTCTGTCGGTTCGGTTCGCTACGCAAAGGTCACCCTCTCTGCCACGACTTTATCTGCGTCGGGTCACACCGACTCGGAAAATATGAGGGTAGTACAGTCGTAAATTTCATTCAAAAAAATGATGACATAATGGGTTTCCTAAAAAAATAAACAAGGCGACGACAACGACCTTCTCGACGAGACTGTTGAAGCCAATACTTGGTCTCTTGTGAAGTTCGGGGTGTAAGACCCCATTTTTTTTCAAACAACCGGGTCTTAGGCTCAGAACCGCCGTTTTGCGGTGACACCTTCGCTCGGGAAGGTCGCCACTACAAAACGCCGATTCTGCCGGCCAAATCGATCACGAATAAGAAGGTATACTTGAACAAATAAGAAGCTTAAGTCCACATCACATGAATTATAAACCATAAGTAAATGTCCACAGTTAATAACTGAATAAAAATAACAAAGGTACAATAATAAAGGGCTCATGCCCTGTACACCATATCCTCACTACAAGATCACTCGCGGAAGCTAACTACTAATCACTCACTGATCCTGAATCCTGTGCTCCTGTACTAGACTGGTCCGCCTCCGTCTGCACCGGCCTCTGGTGTTGCTGCGTCTCCTCGATCTCCTAAAATGATATGGTCCACCGACCGTTAGTCAAAAAGACTAAGCCTTATGTTCCCCACCCCACCCCCAATGGCTCCTAGGCACCGTGCGGGAGGATAAAGCGGAGGACATCAAGGGATATAACAAAGAGCAGGTGATAGTGGTACATGAAATGTTTCTACACTACACATGTGTATATATATAACTGAAGCGGTAAAGGGGCATAGTAAGAGCAGGTAAAGAATAAGTAAAGTGCAGTAAGTAAAGACAATAGCAATTAAAAAGTAACCATTGATTTATAGGAATGCCCATACAAGCCTATAGACCAAGGGGTCGTTTAGCAAGGCTTATCGTATAAGAAGTCCCATAACCGACTTATATGATAGAGGTAGGGGTTGAAATGCAATGTTTATGCTATGACAGGCAAGGTATGCTGTTATGCTATGTTCATACAAGTACAACTCACTCACTACTCTATGCGCATAGACCTTTAGTTCCCCCTTTTTGGAGCTAGCAGGACTCCCAGGATACTCCCGTAGTGGCAAACGGAAGCGGTGGGTTGGGCCTCGCCCACCTCTAAGTTGGTATTCACACTACCTAATCTAGACCTATCGTACGCCTCAACGCAAAACCGCGGAGCATCTGCGTACTCTTACTGGCTGGACCACCAGACTTTCATGGCTAAGTGTAAATACCACACTTGCCGAATCAACGTATTGACGTCGGTGTGAACGACCGTCCAATACCGAAGACCCACCACCTTCAATGCACATGCAACATGTTCTACTACCTACCTCCGAGCCATAAGCTCCCCGGGCTAACCTGCCCGCCATCAATAACCTTCCGAGCCATCGGCTCGCCGAACCAACCCGTCCGTACCTACAAACACTACTGAGTCACAAGCTCACCTGACTTAGCAATCCGCTCTTACAACCACCGAGCCTACTGCTCGTAGCACCAAACCAGCTAAACTCCCGAAACCACGGAGTGTGGGTGAGTGTGTTATTAAATTATTCTTGTATAACATTTTACTCTTACAGTTTATGGTTAATCTTGGACTTCCCGAGGGTTACCCTGTAAGGGGCTCGCTACGGTACTAGGAACTATAATGGGATGACACCCCAAAGCTCCCTTTCTCAAGACACTTATTATTATTAGTTACCACCCATAAGAAAACTCTTCTTAATGTTTCACCTGAATTAAGCCTAAGTGCTTTAAGACACAATAGGAAAAAGACGATCTTTCGTCAATCCCAAGATGACCTACCCCAAGGGTGGCACCCCACCACCCTAGGACTCATCAAACCCTAATTAACTCCAAGGATCCTCACATAGTCATATTATCACCAATAAACACTCTCAACTCCAATCACTACACTCCAAATTGACCCATAACCCCAAAATTGCTAAATCGCTAAATGCAGATCATCCTTAATGTTTTGATGCACATGAAGGGAGGTACATTAAATAATCAACTCACTGACCCAATATTTTTATTGGGGGTCCATGCTACTTATTTAAGATCAATTCCAGAGTTTCATAATTTTCCCAACATTATTAATATTTAAAGCAATTTTCCAAAAATTACAACCTCCTAAGGTTTGAACTACAAGTGCACTTTTCTGACTTCCAATGCCTACAATTTTTTTTACATAAATCAAGGGTACCTAGTAATCTGTAAATATGAATTTTCATGATTTTCCAGCAAGGGTTGCAATTATTAAAAATTCCTGAACTCATTAATCATCAATTATTTCCAAAGGAGGTACCCTCCCATTTTTGGATATGTTGTAGTCATAAACATGACTCACTCCTAGTCCAAATTTCAGGCCATTTGGACTAGTGGTTTGGTGTGGGCATCCATTCAAAGTTTAGTCAAACTTTACACCAAAATGGGTGCTGAGGTCAAACCTGACCTCCTAATTGGGCGAAACCAATTTTGTATGATCCTATGGATCAAGGCCTACAATTTTCATGTTGGGCACTTTTTCTGTAGAGGGCATATAGTATTTTTAGTAATTAAAATACTACTGTAGTTATAATAAATCAATTAAACTAATTAATAAATAACATCTAATTCCTTAAATAATCGGCCAGCGTGAATCTTGGCGCGGATCGGGCGGCCCGTGGTCATCGTCCCCGATGAGCCAACGGTCGGGATTATCCGTGCCTGGACGATGTTCCACCGTGATTACCCGGCCGCCTGAGCGCCGCCCTGGCCAATCAACGCCACCACCACCTCCGTTGAGGTGGTGGCCGGCGACGAGCGGTGTTTGATTGGCCGGAGGTGGCCGGAATCGTGGATTCTGGGTGGAAGCCTAAACCCGATCTACGGGTGGCTTGGCTGGCTCGATCCACGGCCAATTGGCCACGAATCGAGCCGCCAATGAGTTAGATCTACACCACTGAGGAAGGAGCAGAGAACCGGACCTGTTTGGGGTCGATTTGTCGCTTCCATGATCGGTTCTCCATTGGTGGTCGGCAAGCTTTGGTGGCCTCCTAGTTCTCTGCATAGAGAGCTCAAAACTCTCGGGTAAGGGGGGTTTCGACTTCTTGAACCCTTCTAAAGCTAATGGAGGCCTCAATTTAATGGGAGGAGGGCTCCATTAAGAGGTCACCAAGTGACCCCTCCTCTCCCCCATGGCCGGCCACCCTTGTGCCTCCCCCCTGGCTTCAATTCCTCCAGAAAACTCCTAGAATTCCCTCCAATTCATCAGGGGAGATGAAAGGAGTCATCAATGGGGGGATTCCAAGGGGTGTATCACCTTAATGGCCATGAATGGCCTCTTTCTCTCTACTCAAAATTGGGGAAAACCCCCATTTTCTCTCTCCTAATCACCATGGCCGATTTTCCACTCTCTCCTGTGTTTAATGTCAGCCTACTAGGCTGGTTGATCACTCAATTGAGCTAGCCCAAAGGGATTGGGCTAGGTTTAAGTGATTTGACCTAATTTGGGCAAATTTGACTTTTGGTCAAATTGACCAATTGGGTGACCCTAGGATGGGGATTTTGGGTCCATTGGACTCCAAATTAAATTTAGAAACTACTAGTGGGGTCAAGTTAAGGCCCCTAGGTCAAACCCTAGGTAGGGTAGCTGCAAATTACTATTTGCAGACCAAGGCACTTTCAACCCTAATTTTGCCTAAGTTAAAGGAATTTCTACACTATCAAGGCCTTGTCATGACAGATTCACATGGGGGGTCTAGCTGTCTGGGGGATGTTATACGGGGTCCCCAAAAGGGGGGTGACCTCACACTTATTTCTCTCAAGGGAGAGCGCTGGGCCGAAGACTTAAGGAACTAGGAACAGGACCGAGGGCTCATCGAGGAGGTCCCACCACACACCTGAAAGATCTTAGAGCGCTTCCCCTTCCAAGCCAATGCTGTGCTTGGGCACCTTTTGAGGCGCTCTTCCCCCAGCAAAGAAACCTAGGGGAGAGTAGCCCAAAGAGAGTGATGCCCCAAAAGGTGCCCCCATCGGTCCTATTTATAGAATTCCGAGCTTGGTCTGTCAATAGCCAGATTCTGGCCTAAGAGATTACAAAAATGTCCCCAGGATTGACCTGCTAACAGCCAAATCTCGTTGTTCTGAGATGCTGAATGCAGACCCCCCTATGGGGCGGGGCGAGTGGGAGCTGGATGCCTCTTAGCTCACCCCCCTTTGGGGTCGGGCGAGCAGGGGGCAAACCGCCTCCCTTGCTCGCCCCCTACTAGGGCTGGGCGAGCAGGGGTTAGGCCGCCTCCCTTGCTCGCCCCCTACTGGGGCTGGGCAAGCAGGGGTTAGGTCGCCTCCCTCCCTCGCCCCCTACTGGGGCCAAGCGAGCAGGGGCAGGCCGCCTCCCTCGTTCGCCCCCTACTGGGGCTGGGCGAGCAGGGAGAAAGCCGCCTCCCTCGCTCTCCCCCCTACTGGGGTTGGGCGAGAGGGGTCTGCCCCCCCCCCCCTCCTTGGGCTAGGCGAGAGGGGGTTGACCGCCCCCTCTCCCCCCCCCCCCTCTCCCCCCCCCCTCTGCTGGGCTGGGCGAGATGGGGCTGACTGCCCACCTCCCTCGCCCCCCCCCCCTGTTGGGGCTCGGCGAGCGGTAGGCCGACCACCTCCCCGCTCGCTCCCCTTCTGGAGCCGGGCGAGTGGGAGGCCGACTGCCTCCCCACTCGTTCCTCTTCTGGGAATAACCTGGTCTGGCTGCTCGGACTTGAGCCCGTCCAAAGGCTCACCCGTCCCTCTTACCTGGGCAGTGCCTTTTAAAAGATGTTGGGCCTAAAGGCATCTTGGGCCCCGGGTCTGGGAATAACCTGGTCTGGCTCCTCGGACTTGAGCCCGTCCAAAGGCTCACCCGTCCCTCTTACACGGGCAGTGCCTCTTAAAAGATGTTGGGCCTAAAGGCATCTTGGGCCCCGGGTCTTGGAATAACCTGGTCTGGCTCCTCGGACTTGAGCCCGTCCAAAGGCTCACCCGTCCCTCTTACCTGGGCAGTGCCTCTTAAAAGATGTTGGGTCTAAAGGCATCTTGGGCCCCGGGGACCCACTCGGCGAATACAGGGTTTTACACAATCCTCGCTCTTTTCGAGCGGGTCACACGCTCGGAAAGAAAAGTCCAACCCTGCATATTCTGTGAGTGCCGCTGAGTTGAGAAGACTCCGCACCATCCCGGAAAAAATACACTTAACCTCCCAGAGAGGCCAACCTGCCCTGCCGTCTAGTGAGAGTCCGGCCAGCGGAACCATCTCGGGAGAAAAATTACCTAGCTTCCCGGAGAGGTCAACCTGCCCTGCCGGCTAGTGAGAGCCCGACCAGCGGAACCATCTCGGAAGAAAAATTACTTAGCTTTCCCGAGAGGTCAACCTGCCCTGCCGGCTAGTCAGAGCCCGGCCAGCGGAACCATCTCGGGAGAAAAATTACTTATCTTCCCCGAGAGGTCAACCTGCCCTGCCGGCTAGTGAGAGCCCGACCAGCGGAACCATCTCGGGAGAAAAAATACTTAGCTTCCCCGATAAGTCAACCTGCCATGTTGGCTAGTGAGAGCCCGGCCAGCGGAACCATCCGGGGGCTAGGCACTTTTTGCAACCTTCTCACCACCGAGCGATCCTCGGCCCTAGCAGCTTGGTGAGAGTCTGGTCAGCGGGCCAGCATCGGGGCTAAGTAGTTTGAAAAACTTCCGGCCACCGAGCGATCCCCAGCCCTGCCAGCTTGGTGGGAGCCTGGTCAGCGGGCCAGCATCGGGGCTAAGTACTTTGAAAAACTTCTGGCCACCGAGTGATCCTCGGCCCTTCCAGCTTGGTGGGAGTCTGGTCAGCGGGCCAGCATCGGGGCTATGTACTTTGAGAACTTCCCGCCACCGAGCGATCCTCGGTCCTGCCAGCTTGGTGGGAGTCTGGTCAGCGGGCCAGCATCGGGGCTAAGTACTTTGCAAACTTCCCGCCACCGAGCGATCCTCGGCCCTGCCAGCTTAGTGGGAGCCTGGTTAGCGGGCCAGTATTGAGGCTAAGCACTTTTTGAAACCTTTCATCACATTAGTCATCATATTACATGCAAGAAAAAACTAAGTATGGAAGTAAACTCTCGTACTACATAGACTTAAGGGCAGAAAAAACTAAGTATGGAAATCAGAACTTGGTCTCCTACTCCCAGTCATGGTCTTCCTCGATCCCCTCTGGTTGTCGCCATTGCTGCATTGGACCCCTTGTCCCCCTTATTTCCAAAAACTCAGGGTAAGCGGACGTCGCGTGACCTTCCTCCTGGTGGAAGTCATAGTAGGGTAACGCCACCCTATCCCCCCTCTTCCTCTTCTTTCTGCTTTCCTGGCTCTCTTCCTTCTTCCCCAGCCAATCGTCATGGTTTGCTAAGGCGGTGGAGGGAGTGCCCTCGGTCCCTGCCTCCACCTTGGGGGGTCGGGTCTCTCCCCTTGGAAGTTGCCCTCTCCTTGGTCAAACTTTCTTTCGGGACCTTCCATGCCCCTCCCTGCTGCCTTGCCTCCGGCTCACCCAGCTTGGCCAACCTTTTTGCGAACTCCGGGTTGGCCTCCTCTCCCTCAATTTCTTCTGCCGCCCTTTCCATCAATTCTTCAAAAGATAGGGGGTCTTCCGCTTTAAGCTCATCTTAAAGAACCACTATCGCAACCCCACTATGAAGGCAAGCTGGAGGGTGAACCCAGGCACCTCCTGGGTGAGTAGGACCTCTTCCTGGAACCTATCAATGTAGCGAGTCAGCGACTCCCTTGGCTCTTGCTTAATCTTGAAGAGTGCCTCAGCATCCTTCTTCCTCTTCTTCGACGTTGAGAAGCGCAACAGAAAACCTCGACGGGATCCTCGAAGGCCCAGATAGACCCCACAGGGAGCTGGTGGAACTAGTCCCATGCCTTTTCCTTCAGAGTGGTGGCAAAGAGTCGACACTAGAAGGCATCTGACATAGGTCTGATAGAGACCATGTCCTCGAACCACTGCAGGGGCAGGACTGGGTCATCCTTGTCGGAGTAGTAAGACATCTCCGGCCCCCTGAACCCCTCTGGAACCGGGGCCGAGAGGATCAACTCACAAAAGGGACTTTCCCCCCGGCTCGGCGAGTGGCTCACTCTCGCGGAGTAAGCGCGCAGGCCTCTGCGCTCGCTGGGGCCGGATGCCTCCCCGCTCGCCCCCCTTTGGGGGTCGGGCGAGTGGGGATTGAATGCCTCCCCACTCGCCTCCGTCGGCACCTCCTTCCCGGATTGCTGGCCGGGAGTGTTCTCGCACATCTGCTGGGGCGGGACCTCCGGACCGCCTCCTCTCTCGCATTCGCCTATCGTGGCAAAAGCTAGCTGCAAGGTCTGCAGGACCTCCCGCTTGAAGTTTTCGAACATCTCCATCGTCACCTCTTTCGCGGGTGACTGTGAGTGGCCCTGGTCGGATCCATCTCCTCCACCTCCAGCCATGGAGCTCTGCTGGAGATTTTCTGTGCTGGTCACTCTTCACGCTCACCGCACCAAAAATGTTGAAACCAATACTTGGTCTCTTGTGGAGTTCGGGTCCCCAAAACGGGGGTGACCTCACACTCACTTCTCTCAAGGGAGAGCACTGGGCCGAAGTCTTAAGGAACTAGGAACAGGACTGAGGGCTCAGCGAGGAGGCCCCACCACACACCCGGAAGATCTTAGAGTGTTTCCCCTCCCAAGACAATGCTGAGCTTGGGCACCTTTGGAGGCACTCTTCCCCCACCAAAGAAACCTAGGGGGAGAGTAGCCCAAAGAGAGTGATGCCCCAAAAGGTGCCCCCTCGGTCCTATTTATAGAATTCGGAGCTTGGTCTGCCAATAGCCAGATTCTGGCCTAAGAGATTACAAAAATGCCCCCAGGATTGGTCTGCTAACAGCCAAATCCCGATGTTCTGAGATGTTAAACGCAGACCCCCCTATGGGGCGTGGCGAGTGGGAGCTGGATGCCTCTTAGCTCACCCCCCTTTGGGGTCGGGCGAGCATGGGGCAGGTCGCCTCCCTTGCTCGCCCCCTACCGGGGCCGGGCGAGCATGGGGCAGGCCGCCTCCCTCGCTCGCCCCCTACTGGGGATGGGCGAGCAGGGGGCAGGCCGCCTCCCTCGCTCGCCCCCCTACTGGGGTTGGGCGAGCAGGGGGCAGGCCGCCTCCCTCGCTCGCCCCTACTAGGGCTGGGCGAGAGGGGGCTGGCCGCCCCCCTCTCGCCCCCCCCCCCCTTGCTGGGGGCCTGGGGCTGGGCGAGAGGGGACTGGTCGCCCACCCCACTCGCCCCCCCCCCCCCCCCCTCTTTGGGCTGGGCGAGAGGGGGCTGACCGCCCACCTCTCTCGCCGCCCCCTCTGCTGGGCTGGGCGAGAGGGGGCTGACCGCCCACCTCCCTCGCCCCCTCCCCTCTTGGGGCTCGGCGAGCGGCAGGTCGGACGCTTCCCCGCTCGCTCCCTTTCTGGAGCAGGGCGAGTGGGTGGTCGGCTGCCTCCCCACTCGTCCCTCTTCTGGGAATAACTTGGTCTAGCACCTCGGACTTGAGCCCGTCCAAAGGCTCACCCGTCCCTCTTACCTGGGCAGTGCCTCTTAATAGATGTTGGGCCTAAAGGCATCTTGGGCCCCAGATCTGGGAATAACCTGGTCTGGCTCCTCGGACTTGAGCACGTCCAAAGGATCACCCGTCCCTCTTACCTGGGCAGTGCCTCTTAAAAGACGTTGGGCCTAAAGACATCTTGGGCCCCGGGTCTAGGAATAACCTGGTCTGGCTCCTCGGACTTGATCCCGTCCAAAGGCTGACCCGTCCCTCTTACCTGGGCAGTTCCTCTTAAAATATGTTGGGCCTAAAGACATCTTGGGCCCTGGGTCTGGGAATAACCTGGTCTGGCTCCTCGGACTTGAGCCCGTCCAAAGGATCACCCGTCCCTCTTACCTGGGCAGTGCCTCTTAAAAGATGTTGGGCCTAAAGACATCTTGGGCCCCGGGGACCCTCTCGGCGAATACAAGGTTGTATAGAGGCGGTGCTGACGGTCCAAATTTCGTGAAAATCTGAGTCCGTTTGACACCTCAAACGGCCCACAGAATGCTCCGCGTGAAAAACTGGACCGACCCAGCAGCCCGGGCCGGTCACCACCTTCCCCACGCTAGGGTTTTGGCCCTAGCGTGAGAGGCGGCGGCCACCGCCTCCCCCTCTCATTCCAGCCACCAATAGGTGGTCAACAAACACCAGGATGGTCGCCTGAGCCCCCTCATGACCAAAGGCGACCTCTCCCTCCCTCCTTCATCTTCCTCCCCAAAAAATGCCCAAACGGACATTAATGGCGATGAGTTTTTCGAAATTTTGGAAGCTCATGTCTCTCTAACCACTTAATGAAACTTCAATCTGAATCTGGCGCGCACTTGATTGCTCTTGAAAAATGCTACAAGATAGATGTTATTCAATCGAAGGATTTGGTGGAATTTAGGCGGGGCGACCATTCCATCAAAACGTCTCTTCCGTCGGCGATTGTTGGAGCTATGGGCCTTCGATCGAGAAACTGTCTTCATCGGTGGGCTCGTGACGACAAGACGAAGCTTCCCTCAAATTTTGGCCTAATTCCAAGCACTTTCATTTTTTCAGCGAGTGGGCGGTCATCGCCGATCGCCGCCTCTCCGGGGAACTTGACCGGACTGCCCAGATTGGCACGGGGCCAAAATTATCTGACCACTAAAATTGATGATCGGGGGACTTAAACCGAGTGTTTACATTCGTCCGTCAAATAATTAAAATAACAAAATTACTTGCACGCCCCTCTTAAAATCTATAGAAGGGGGTCTAATCCTTCATTTGTTGGGGTCGATAACTCGGAGAGGAGTACGGATCCCGCGCTCTTGCTCTGCGCCGCCGAAAAGCCTCCGCCGAAAGTACATTAACATCCATGTGTGAAGCTCCTCGAGCGCGCTCGCAAGCACAACTCTCTGGTGCGCGCCACCGTGCGCGCTTCCTTCGCTCTCTGGTGTGTCCCGGTGCGCCCCGCTCTTGAGTGTGCCTCCACGCACTTCGTTCTCTGGCACGCCGTCGTGTACATAATTTCGTAGAACGCTCCCGTGAGCATAATTCCCTGGAGCGCGCCAGTGCGTATATTTCTCCAGGGTGCGCCCTTGCACGTACTTCCCGAGAAAGGACCCGTCCGCGTAGTTCCCCAGAGCGCACCCGCCCGCGTAGTTGCATAAAGCACACCAGTCTGTGTAGTTCCTCAGAGCGTGTTCTCCCATGCTAATGAAGTACATTGTTATTGTAGAACGAGCGGTGGTTTGTCACCCTCAATAAAACAACTTTGTACTATAACTTGATCTAGTGGATTGTCCGAACTGGGACAGGCCCCGTATTTTTTTTCCTTTTTCGAATTTTCACGTAAAAATCTTGTTGTCAACTCCCTTTGATTGTTTGCGTGTTCGGATCACTCTCGAGATAAGACGATCCAATTCGTCCGGTTCGTGTGAACATTTGAGCGATCCGCAACAAGATCGTTATTAGAAATGACGGTGATCGTGCAACTCGAGAATGAATCAAAGAATTATATGGTGTACATTTTCGACACTTCTTTTTTTTATTGTGAGTATTATATCATTTGTGTCTATTTATTTGTATTCTTAATTTAATTAGTGATTGTTAATCTTTAAATTTCGATTATACACCACTAGGGATTATTAACTTTGTTCTTGATGATCCTACACTAGAGTTATTTTATTCATTTGAATAAAACTTAATTTAAAAATTTTATTTGTAAACAACGCATTAATCCTTAATTAAATCTAACAAAATGAAAGATTTTTCGGGAATATGTTGACTTCATCTTCCGTAGGTCACACTTTAGCGCGTCAATGGAAAACACATGACAAATTTCAAGTCTTGGCACTTGCAAATGACTTTATTGTCTTTAGTTTTTGGAATATTGAAGACAGAGAGGGTTAAGCTCAGAGGGTCATGTAGTATGCATGACAACTTCTTCCCCTGGATCACTGGAAATCTTTCTTTCCACCTTAGGCAAACTTCTTTCCTATAGTGGTGGTTTGGATTAGAATGCTGGTGTACATTCGCCATTCTGTTAAATTTGGGGTCTTTTTCGTCTCACTCTCCAACAATTAGACCACGTTCGCATCATTGAAGACATCAAACAACAAGTTCGACGGCCCTGACTACTCTGAATTCGTTCATTCCTCCAAAAACCATGGCAATGCTATGAAAGACATGAGAAATGAGTAAACCCATCATAAACTCCAAGCCACTAACTTAAAATTAGGGTGATGATATTAGCAACCCCTCATTAACTATTTGTAGCCACTTAACACAAACCTTGATGTTATAATTATAGGGCAATGCAATTATGGGTGTGCAAAAATAATCGAGGAACCGAGAACCGGGTCAGAACCGAATCGAATAGTTCAGGTCGGTTCCAAATAAGTTTGGTTCAGGTCTGGTTCCCATAATACCAGAATCGACAATTCGAATCGGTTCCCGATTCCACAGATAGGGTACTCAAAACCGACCCAAGAACCAAAAATCAATGCCAAAGAAATTTTTTTGAGACAATGCTTATAGTAGTATCGATTAATATGTGAAAATAATTGAGAATAGAATTGAATGACTAAAGAAAAATATTTTTGAATTCATGTAGTTGTGTGACTTCAATGTTATAAAGAGCCATAATTCAATTATTTTGAGACAATTGTAGTTGTATGACAAAGAATCATGAGTTGGAAGACCTATTTTTGTAATTATTTTGAGACCTAGGTAGAAGCGAGAACCGAACCGAAGTGAATGTTTCAGATCCATTTCTATACTTCAAAACCGTGGATCGATTCCGATTCCAAGAATTTAGAACCGAACCTATATGGACAGGTTCTTGATTTTGGGTGGAACTGAATTGATCTGAGTTGCACCCCTAAATGTGATATTCACATACTATTTTTTTGAGTGCAAATTTGCTTATAGCGGTGATTAACCTCCCATCCCGTGAGAGCGCAAACATAACAATATATACATAAATAATTACAAAAACAGAAATTCTAGAGAGAAGATAAATCTATGGAAAAACATATTAATCCGCAATGTCATCTATGTATACAAAATATAGTTTTTTTCGCTCCCTTTGTGTAGAGGGAGTTCCTTGCACTGCTCTAAGGAGTTATGGTTATCCCATAAGACTTCAAAGTTATGGTTTTGGGAATAATAAAAATTGCATCGTGTTAAGGATAAAAAGTGTAATGCGCACTTTATAATTCATCAAAAGTCATGACATCAATACTAGTTTCATTGCGATCCAGAACTTTCTCAGTAATTTATTCATGACACCTCTATAGTTTGTGGTAGTGGATAGTCATCACAGATGTGCAAGTGTACAAAGTGATTTTCATTAATAAATCTCATGAATGTTCTTCTTCAAAATGTCAGAGGTAGTGAATACAATGACAAATGAAATACTGAAACATGCCTAAATGTACTAATATAATATTGTAGTAAGGTGTAACTACCAGTATCATATCAGACATCGACATCCACTTTCCCAAATATGATATTATCTTTCTAGGTTTGACTCCCGCTACGTACATTTCATCCACGACCTTTTATTCATTTTCATATAGTTTACCTGCATACCAATTAACTTTAAGATGAACCATTTCATGTATGTGTACTCCACGCTTAATATATGCACATTTTGACCTATAATTGAAAAATGGACATCCACACCTCTTCGTCGTACTCCTCTGCAATTTTTTCTATACTCATCCTTTTGCTCGCTGTCTCTCATGATAATAACTAGCTCCATCACATCCAAGCTTAACTTGGGTTAAGTCTACAAGTAACATTGTCTGTACTTTGAACTATTGTAACAAATCACAATCCCCTAACAATATCTTAGACACAACACACTAACTTCTCCTTAGTTTGAAAATTCAATGATGTGGCATAATGAATTCCAATATAAATTTGCGAGGGTTGAGATGACTCTCCGCATGTCAACAATTGCATGCTGTCTGAGATAACTTACTACTTTTAATACAATTAGAAACAACAAAATCGATAGCGGCCTTACCAAATGGAGCAATTTGAAGCTTCCCTGAATTTCTAGGTAGCAGAAAACTGTCGTTAGGATATGAACAAACTGACACAATGAGGAGAGAGGCAGATCTTCCTTACCTAAACGAACTGCAAGAACAACCACAACAGGCGTCTTGTGACGGCCCTGGACATGCAACCCGACGCTGAGTTCACCAGTGTTGCAATCCTGGTGCCCGATTTGAACACTCCTTATCAAGGAGGTTGCGGGTTCAAGACCCCACCTCAACAACTCGTTGCTACTGAGAAACAGGCGCGGAGAGTGGGTTGGGGGTGCTTAGGCTGCAGCCCGGGCGACCAGTGTTGCCACGCTGGTGAACACAACGGTCGGGTTGCATGTCCAAGGTCGTCACAAAAAAGTGCATTCCGTTGAAAAATGCGCGTCTGGGAAAAAAATAAGCTCCCGGGTGAAAAACACGCGCCCGAGCAAAAGCACGCGTCTAGACAAAAAAATAAGCTTCCGGGTGAAAAACACACATCCGAGCTAAAAAATGTGCCCACGGGCGAAAAAATGCGCGCCCTGTCGAAAAACACGCGCCCGGGCGAAAAACACTCACTCGGTCGAAAAAACGTGCACCCGGGTAAAAAAATGCGTGCCCGAGCGAAAACGCGCGCCCGGGCGGAAAACGCTCGCTCAATCGAAAAACGTGCACCCGAGCGAAAAAATGCGCGCCCGAGCGAAAACGCTCTTTCGGGCTAAAACGCGCACCCCGACAAAAATGATATATTATGCCAAAAAATGATGAGGGGGAGATAAGAATTGGCGATTTGTCTTTTTAGGTCAAAGCCAAAGTCACGAGTCCTAGAAACCTATATCAACAATAGACAGTGCGAGGTAAACATTCAATTAAGTGGTTTGTAATCAATGACTTTGAACTAAAAAGCTAATTCCGACCTAAAACTGTCTAGTCGAGTTACAAAATTAGTTTACTCCAAAGTCAATTCTTGAATACCAATGTAGTCCAAACGAATGGATTTTTAGGGTTTAATTTAAGTTAGTTTTTGTGTAATTTAAAGTAATGGAAAACATATAAAACATAATATAATGGAAAAAAATATAAAACCAGTCGCTCAACTTCTAAATAGTTGAAACAAGTCCCTAAACTATTAAAATCAATCAATTTTAGTCCTAAAGCCGATTTTCGTTAACAGAGTTAGCCGTTTTCCCCTAAAAGGCGGGTTTGCTGAAGCCAGGGGCACGACTGTCGGCCGATGAGCCAGGGCTCTGTCTACTGATCCAAAACCTCCACCGACGACAGTCCGACGAAGACATAAAAATCCAGAACTCATCCAATCACCTTATAAGTAATAGAGCCACCACTATAGATCACGTCCACCCCGTTATTGTTAAGAAGCAACACGTCGTGAGTCTTCCCTTCCAGCGAACTCACATCCATGTAGAGCGGGTGTGACCCGTACATATTAACATCCGAAATTATGGACGGAGTGCCAGCGTTCCACAACGTAAACTTTTCTCGGGGTACCAACCAGAACGACTTCCTGGGTGTGCTCGCCGATGTCGTACATGTTTGCTCTGTCGGCGGGCAACGACGATGAGATCTCTAGGTAGCGATATTTGAACACGAGACTTCCACCGTCGGTTCTGAAGAGGATCTAGCCAGATGAGCGGTGGCCGTCGGCGAAGCCGAAGGGCGAGGAGCTGGTAAGAATGAGGACGAGGTTCAAGTCGGGTGGGGAGGGGACGACATGCCCCTAGACTGCATCAAACCCGCCTTTTAACGGGAATCGGCTAACTATGTTAACGGAAACCGATTTTGAGACTAAAATTGCTTGATTTTAATAGTTTATGAATTGAATTCAAGCTTTTTGATGTTTAACACTGATTTCAAAAAGCACCCAAAGTATTTTGAGTTTTTGCCTAGTATAAAAGAGAGTTGATATTAGCAGTCCAATTCTCGCTATTCATATTTCGAAAATTGTAAAAATCCTAATTATATTCGCAGTCCAATTCTCGCTAATCGCACCACATCAAATAACCTCCTCTCCATCTCTCTCCCTTTGCCTAAACCCTAGCCCTAGTTCTATCGGTCGCATCGTTCCCCCCCCCCCCCCCCCCCTCTTAGATTTACCTTCAAAAAAGAAGGAAATTAACCAGCGAAAATCACAAAAAAGTAATCAGTTTTCTGGCTAGAGGAAGGTTTGCATGAAATTTAACTTGGTTTTGAGTTAATTCTTCTATGCATGTCATTTTCCTCCTAGATTTTTGTTGGGAAAAACGCTTTCCCGAACCTGAGTGCACTTACGGACTAGAACTGAGATACCTGCAAAAACGTTAGCGAAATACGCAAGAGTAACCACAATCACACAGACACACAGGTGTATACGTGGAAAACCCCCAAATCAAGGTAAAAACCACGGGACGATCGGAGTCCAACCCGGAAAGCCTCCACTATATAATATTCAACAATACAATGGCTTTCCCCCGCGATCCTCAGATGGATCCTACAGTTGACACAAATATAAAGACAAGAGGAAGAATACAGATATACCGACAAAGACGACCAAGTTCGGGTCGGACTGACTCGCTCCAAACTGGTTCTCTGAATCCTCTGCAGTCTTCCAAGATCTTCCAATATTGTGCTAAGCTGTCCGCCTACGTCGACACACGACGTCACCGGCGACTCCGATCAGTCCGCAACCCGTCAGTAGGTTGCCCCGCTCGAGGCACAGATGCCTCGCCACCAACGTCCACGTACCACCGCGACCGTGGTCCGACAATACCGTCGAAGCCCCAACGGTCCTTGCTTCCCCAATCCCAAAAGGCTTCCGCCCACGCGGCTGCTCCCCCGCACACGTGCACCACAGCCCCGCTGCACAACCACGGCGTCACCGCCGCCTCCGCAATAACCTCGCACGAAGAGTCCTTGGCGCCTCCGCCCTTATGACAATCGCCGCCGTCAAATCCTCACCAGACTTCAAGCGGCCTCACCACCTTCGACCCCCACTACTTGCTCCGGCTCCGGCACCGCTCACGATCGCCGTCCAGAAAATCGAGAAGGGGGGAAGTTGTACCTTGCGGCTGCTCTAAAAACGGGGGCGGAGAAGATACGTCGTGCCTCCTGTAAATAGAATATAAGAATTAATATATATTGCTGCTTGGGAATAGCGCCTGGAATCCCTGACATTTATTTCCTACGAAGCCAGCTGTCCTTGTGAAAACTGTTTCCTAATTAATGCTGAAAACTGTTCACGCCAAAAATAGCTGTTCATTTCCAAATGAGAAGGGCGGCCAGCAGTTTTCAAAGCGGTCATTAAAGCCATTATTTTATGAAGAAACTGCTCCAAAAATAATGTTGTAACTGTTCGTCTAAACAGTCCGATTCAACTGAACCGGTCCAGAAAATTCTGCACAGTTTTGCTGCCCAAAAACAGCATGAAGAAAGTTGCAACATATTATTTTAAAGGTTGCAACTTATTTGCCAAAACACCTTTTCACAGAATTTCTCCACGTCAAACTCAATTCAAAGCATATCGAACCTCTCGACGTTCGTCGCCGCGGGTTTTGTTCACCTAGGAGGGAACCCGAACCCAACAATCTCCCCCTTCACGACTAGGAGGAAAAACTCGCCAAACTGGCGATCAATCCGAGAGAACCATCACTGCAACTCTGCATCTTTCTCTCACAAATCGTCGAACTCGATGAAGGATCGTGACAATCAAAAGTCACCCGACGCCGCTGGCCAGCAACAATATGAGAACCGCTCTCCTGTCCTATCACCGTCGACTTTGAGACATCTCGTCTCACCTGCCTGTAACATTTCTTCCCACTGAAGAATCCGCGCTGCCCACGCCACACACCGGTGGCTCTGTCACCTCTGACCTTGTGCTCTCTCGCACCTACAGCTCTCGCCTCCAAACTATAAAGGCCGGACATCATGCTACCACGGTCTATGACCAAAGAACCTTTGGTCAGTCTCCATCGTCCATCACCAAATATATTGGCATAACCATCTGCATCCAATCGACTAACAGACAACATATTGAATCGGATGTCAGGAACATGACGGACGTCCTTGAGCACTAATATAGAACCCGTGCTCGTCTTCAGGTGCACATCACCGACACCAATAGCTTTGCAAACTCCCCCATTGCCCATCTTCAATACCCCATATTTACTTGGGGTGTAAGTAGCAAATTGTGCTCTATCACTTGAAACATGTGCTGAAGCTCCCGAGTCCACTAGCCACGAACCATTTCTACAAGCAAGGTCAGACGCCACCTCATCACTTGCAAAGATTACGTCATCTTCAAATGCCGTTACTATCGATGTTGTGACCTCATCTTGCTTTGCTGATTCTTGCATCTGCAATTTCTTCCAAGCATTGCACTTCCTCTTTATGTGACCCTTCTTGCCACAATGAAAGCACTCAATATCTTTTCGCGGCCTGGAATTACTTCTATTGGATCCTCTGTCATCTCTGTTCTTATTTCTCCCCCTAGAGTCAGAGTGGAAAATATCTGAATGGGTAGAAGAGGCGGTCGCATATGACCCGCCTTGCGATTTTCTTCTCACCTCCTCATTCAAAATTCCACTCTTTGCAACCTCCATAGTCAAAGCACCTCCAGGAGACGAGTTAATCAGTGAAACTGGAACCATCTCCCAAGAGGCAGGGAGAGACTTCAGTAACCATAGAGCATTGACCTCATCATCAAAGGTCATCTTCATGGCAGTCAACTGATCCAACACTCCTTGGAACTCATTCACATGATCAAGTATAAGTGTGCCCTCTTTATACTTGCACTCACTAATCTTCGTTAGCAACAAAAGTTTGTTCAGCCCCGTGCTCTTCGCATACAAAGAATCCAACGTCTTCCATATCACCTTGGCATCAGTGATACTCGCCACGTGATTGTAAACATTGCGCTCCACAAATCGCCTAACAAAACCACACACCTTACGGTGTTCAATCGTCCATTTTGCAGGATCCGTATCTTTGGGCATCTCCCCAAAGATAGGCGAGTGCCAACCCTTGACATAAATCAAGTCCCCCATCATCATATGCCATTCATGATAATTGGCCCCGTTCAATTTCATGGACATCTCAAAAGTCGAATCCATCTGCACTCAGTCCACTGTCAACACTGACCACTGATCTTGGAGCCGACTATTTCAAAAAAGTGACTAGAGAGGATAGGGAGCGGACCAATGGTCGTCACCTACCGCACCTATTCACAAACCCGAAATATCCGATCGGCTCGTCTGAACGAACCTAGCTCTGATACCACTTGTTGGGAAAAACGCTTTCCCGAACCTGAGTGCACTTACGGACTAGAACTGAGATACCTGCAAAAACGTTAGCGAAATACGCAAGAGTAACCACAATCACACAGACACACAGGTGTATACGTGGAAAACCCCCAAATCAGGGTAAAAATTGTACAACCCTTATTCTCCGAGGATGGGACCCACTCAATGCCACGTAGGTGGAAGTCAAGGTCAAAGGGTCAACACAAAGACCAACAGTCCAAGGCAGGAACAGGAAGCAGCAGAAGCCCTGTGCGAGTATTGGCCCGGCGTGTGCGAGCAGCACCCAATACTCGCCAGATGGGCGACTATGACATGGTACTCGCCGAGTAGCCCATAGTCGGCAGGTTAGGGCTGGGCTATAAAAAAAACCCCTACCCCTTGGTTGCCTATAAATAGGACCCCAGGGGTACTTGGATTGGCACCTGTGCTTGAGCTTCTGGATCCCGATTTCCGAATTCTCGAGTCCGTCACCCCTGCTTGCTAGCCAAGTCGGTGCCTTCCTCGTACCCTGCTCGGCCATTCTTGGTTGTGGAGGGGAAGACTCCTTTGAGCTTCCAGGTACGTGGTGGGACCTCCCTGCCGCAGCATCTGGGGTCCTGTTGTTGTTGCTCTCCTAGCTTCCTCATAGTCGCCAGCTTGTCCATCTCGTCAGACAGCTGGGCAAGTAGCCTTCGGCTGCAAAGGTCCGAATTTTGAGGTCAGGATTTTCTTGGCGTCAACACTTTGTTGCGGTGAGCGTGGATCGCAGCCAGAGGGAGAAAACCTAGTAGGAAGACAAGATGGTCGTAGAAGGTGACCACGAGGAAGTGGTCGGCAACTCGTCAGGAACTGGCAGGTTCGTGACGATGGAAGTTTTCGAAGCATTCGCCCAGCGCATGGAAGGGGCTATGCGAGCAGTGTTCCAGCAGGGTGCGGCGGTCACGGCGACCTCACCTCATCGCCCGATTCTGACCAAAGAAAGTGCTCACCCTCAGCGAGCAGGGAAGGAGCATGGAGAGGAACTGGAGCGACCAAGGAGGTCGCAATTCAACTCGTAAGTCTCACGGGGAGCTGGTAGAATCCGACTCCGCGAAGAGGAGCAGGTGAGATACCAGGATATTCGCCCATATGGCGAGTATGGTGGTGATACTCGCCAGGTGAAGGATCATCGCCGGGTAGGAGGGAGGAGCCCCTTCTGCGAGGAGATCCTTGCCGCTCCAGTGCCAGAAGGATTCAAAGATCCCGCTATGAATTATTGCTTGGGGAGAGACGACCCTATCCGTCGGGGGAAGAAGCGTAACCGGAGAAATAGCCGAAGGAGGAATAAGGATCGGGTCAGCCAAGAATGTCAAGGAAGGATCAGGGCCGGGGAAGTAGGAGTGAGTTTTGGAGAAGCGGAGCTCGGATCTTTCCGCAAAACGAATTTCCACCAAGCCTACCGCCAAGATGTCACTCCAACCTCTCAAGCGCCATCCCCGCTAGAGGAAATCACTTTCTCGGAGGAAGGCATGTTAAGGGATGAGAATCCCTTCCATAAGGCCCGTGTGATTGATGCGATCGTCGAAGACTTCACCGTCAACCGAATCTTGGAGTGCAACGGGGGATCTGTCTGTGTCATCTTTACGTCGTTCTCACGAACACGTTTGACAACCTGGAGGTCGAGACAATCAGGATGATGATCCTGGACAGTTCCCTTTTTTGATTTTTTAGGTAAGCAAAAGGTGGACGCGGCAGGAAGATCAACCGCCGTCGGAAAGCTTAATCCAAGACGGGAAGAACCCTTCAGCGTGAAGGGGAGCTGTTGGAAAACACCTGGAACGGCGACAACTTGAAAGAGTTTGACTCCTGAACGGGAGTATGTACACATCCCACCCCTGTAAATTTATTGTCCATAAATAAAACCATCGCCTCCCTGAAACATGGGAACTGGTGAGTCTTTTGTCACTTCCAGCTATGCGTTTTTCAAGTGAAAGAAGAAAAGTAGGCAAAGCCGATCTCCGCGTTAGGTTGAGAAACTGGCCTCCGACTTGATTCTCGTAAAAGCCCAGAACGGGTGATGGGACAATGCCTCGGGTATACGTCCCCCTAAGTCCAAGCCTCTGCAATGACGGGCGAGATCAGCTCCCCCCTTGCACGTTGGCCGCGGTTCCCACCGACGGCATTTCTCATCCGACTGGTGAGATTATCAGGAAGAAGTCTGGACGCCGACCTCCCAACCCGACGAAGGAATAATCAACTTCGGCAAAGGTGGTGCTCGCCCTTATCTGCTTCGTCAAAAATGTGTTTTCAAGTAAAAGAAGAAAAGCAGGCAAAGTCGATCTCCGCGTTAGGTTGGGAAACTGGCCTCCGACTTGATTCTCGTAAAAACCCAGAACGGGTGATGGGACAATGCCTCGAGTATACGTCCCCCTAAGTCCAAGCCTCTGCAATGACGGCCGAGATCAGCTCCCCCCTTGCACGTTGGCCGCGGTTCCCACCGACGGCATTTCTCATCCGACTGGTGAGATTATCAGGTAGAAGTCTGGACGCCGACCTCCCAACTCGACGAAGAGATGATCGACTTAACTAGTCAGGAGACAGTGCCTCGGTTGTCCTATTGTGTGAGTTAATGTGCTTAAGTATGCTTAACTCCCCGTTCAAATTGTTGAGCAACAGGAAACAGGTTGGGTCGACATTCAGCACCCGAGTAGGATGGGGACCTTAGGATGTTGTGATCCCTTGGAACGTGCTCCATTGGAATCCCCCTATTGTCATTCCCTACTGGACGATCTGCTTGTTAATATCCATCACTGCCAGTTGGGAAACGAGCCTCCGACTTGTACCTCGTAAAAACCCAGAACCGATGATGGGACAGTGCCTCGGTTCAGCAACCCGCTAAGACCAAGCCTCTGCATTGACGGTCGAGATCAGCTCCCCCCTTGCATGTTGGCCACGGTTCGTATCGACTGCGCTTCTCATTCGACTGGAGGGATTACCGGGAGGAAGTCTGGACGCCGATAACCCAACTTGAAAGAAAGAGGTGATCGATTCGACAGACTGAAGAACGAAGACTTCAAGCATCCAAGTAGGATGGCGGCCTAAGGACGATGTGTCCCCTTGGACCTATCCGGCTGCCATGCCGTACTTGACGTCATCCTTTGAAGACACCAGGCTTTCAAGTAGGAGAGAGGCCTCGGGATGATATGTCCCCCCGGGCCTCCCCGACTGCTAAACCCTACTTCTTCCTTCCCTTGAAGAGCTCCTTTGATTCTTGCTTAAAATCCTAACGGCGCTCTTCACTAGGTGCAAGTCAAGGCCTCAGGAGCAAGTCTGCAGGTGCGAGTATGATGGTGCGAGCATGCACTGCGAGTATATAGGTGCGAGCATACATCCTCGCCAAAATCCTAAAAGCCTAGCGAGCACTCAACCTCGCCTCGAGCCTAGGAGCCTAAGCGACATACAAGGAAGAAAGTAAATACATGAAGAAAGAGGCGAGTAAGACTTGTCAAATTCCTTTCATTTCCAAAAAATCTTGTGTACAACAAGTTACGGGTATATTAAAAAACTGCACAAAAAGGTCGCCGAGTGAGCAAAAAGGGAGCCCAGGCGACTAGGCGACATCCTCGCCTTCTATATCTACGTCAGCATCTTCAGCATCACCGCCGTCATCGTCATCGTCATGATCATCATCATCGTCGTCATCATCATCATCGTCGTCATCATCATCATCCTCGGCATCACTAAGTCGCGGCAAAGCTGCTCGCAAGGGGGAGGTGGACTCTTCGGCGAGCAATGCCGGAATGAGGTCCCCCACTGTCAATCTCATAGCTTCTGGCTTCAGAAGATCATCTGCCTTCATCTGGTTCAGGATGACCTCCCCCGTTGCTCGCGCGATCTCCCGGCGAATATAAGGCATATCGCCGCCGTGCATCCTTATGCGCTTGCCCCTGGGAATGGCCGCCTCTGCCGGTTGCTGCTCGGCAGGCCGAGTTTCCAACTCGGCGATACGGATTTGGGCGACCTCCAGGGCCGAGCGAGTATCCTCCAGCTCCTTCTCGGCCTGGGACAACCTCTTTGCCGACTCCAGCTCGGTAGCCTGCAGCGAGCGAAAAGAAGAAGGTTAGTTTAAATAAGTTTGCAAGGTAGCGAGTATCCCAAAAAGCGAGTAAAGTCGCAATGGTGAGTACCTCGAACTCCTTAATCCTGTTCGCCATGGCGATCATCTTCGGGCCCTGCACCTTGATCGCCTGCTCATACTCGAGCAGTCGCCTTGCTGTTGCATGAGCCAGCTCGGCTAACCGCAAGAGGGAGCGCGAGGTCTGGTGAGCCAGATCCTCGGTAGTTGTGTCCTGCAGGACTTCTTCGTCCGCGCGACCATAGAGGGCGTAGGTCACGTCGAAGGCCTCCCCCTTGTCCTCCCACTCATCCGACCAGGCGGGGAGGTTAGAGCTGAGGGTCACCTCATGGGCGCGCTCAGCCCAGGTCACCAATGGGCGACCATAGGCATCCTCGCTGTGGGTGCCCTCATTAAAGAGAGGATGGTCGCTCGGCTCGCCAGCCTCCGAAGGATCCGCCTTCTTGCCCAGATCCTTGTGGGCGACCTCCTTCTTCTGTCTCTTGGGCTCAGCGACCTTAGCCTTACCCGCTCGCTTCTTGGACGTCCCGGCCTCATCGCTGGCGACCTTGGGATCGTCGCCCCCTGGCGACAAGACAATTGGGGAGGAACCCCCAACCTCGCGCGCCGAGGTTCCCGCACCCCCTTGGGTGGCGGCCGTCGCCTTCAACGCGGGAGGAAGAGCGTCGCACGGAAGAGTTTGCACGCCTGCAAACAAGAAGACCAAAGATTAGTCACCTGATCAACGCTCAAGGGCGAGTATGGCTAATGCTCGCGCAAAAATACCTTCCCCTAGGCGAACTTCCGTAAGCTCGTCTACTCGCCTCCTCCAGAATACCACATCAAAGCGACGATGCCTGAAGGAGTCGAGCAGCTTCTCCTGACTCTCCCTCAGGAAGGGGACCGTGAAGACATTCTCCGACGGCTGGATGGGCGAGCTAGAGATGCCCGCGAAGTCGCCCTCGATGGCGATGACGACTAGTCGCTCCACCCAGCGGTGATTCTTGTTTGAAGTACCCGCCAAAGTGCAGACATGGCTGCACAGGAAGATGACGCCCTCGCCGGTCGCCATGATGGTGAATACTCGCCTAAAGACCGCAAGGTCAAAGACGATATTCTGTTCCCGCAGGAAGCACAAGAATCCCATGATCATCGCCACTCCGTTGGGATTGATCTGCGCAGGAACTATCCCGTAGAAGACGAGTATCTGGCGGAACTCGGGCCACAGAGGAAGTCGCAGACCAACCTCGAAGTGGCAAATAGGAAGTATCATCGCCAAGGGCGAGGAAGTGTTTAGTCGCTCAGACTGGCGAGGAAGCCTGGCGACATACCCCGGAGTCGCGAACTTGGCGTTGAAGTCATCCAAGTTCTTCTGCTGGGTAATCTGCTTCTTGAAAGAGTTCTCCTCGAAGTTCTTAGCATGGTTAGCCCGCCTGATGGTCGCCTCGTCAGACATTTTGGGAAGGAAGGAAAGGGAGCGAGTATGGAAGAGGAGCGAAGAGAAGAAGTCTGGAAGGTAGTCGCTCAAGGAACTAGAGATCGCCGAAAGCGTATTTAAGACTCACCCACCCCCCCTATTTATAGTAGTCGGGTAGCCTGGCGTGTCGAACACGACTCCGCGAGCACGACTAGGGGTGGCGAGTATCAAAGTAAATCGTCAAAGGCTCAGAACACGTCAAATGCCGACCTGCAGCTAGCGAGTACCTGCATCACAGAAACACGAAGAAACTCGCCAGGATGCAGGCGACATTCAACATATGCTCGACAAACAACGAAAAGAAGATAGAGAAAAAATCCAAACAACAACAGATAAAGTAAAGCAAGACAATAATGAAAGGCGAGTATCCAATTACTCGGCAAATCAATACTTCAAATAACAAAGTGTTCAAAGATACAAGATGCTCGCCAGGAGCTACAAGCTACAAAGAAGAAGAAAAATGAAGAAGGGGCAGCAGCGAAGGCTGTGCTTGGATGTTCGCCTGGGTATCCTAGGGCTGAGGATGTCGCCCGACCCAGCCCGTGCTGCGAGCACGCTTGAAATGCTCGAAGGCCACGGACATAGCATCCTCGCCTTGTCGCAGCTGGTCCTCGATCCTCGCCAGCCTCCCCACCGAGCCCATGCTTGCGCGCATCCCGACCAGCTCGTCATAATGCAGCTGCTGCCGGTGCTCGATCTGTGCCACCCTGCGCTCCAAGTCGCTGATAGACTGGAGGCGAGCTTCAGTACCCGACAGGCGAGTATCAAACTCCTCCAGCCGGGATACTCGCGCCTCCAAATCAGTCAGGCGACGATGAGGGTCACTGGCCGCTAGGCGCTCAACCCGCGACTCCACCTCAGTCAAGCGACGATGAGGCTCGCAGATCGATAGCCGCTCTATCCTGGACTCCAAATCCAAGATAGCGCGAGTAGCCTTCTCCTGGTACTCGCGAGGGGGAAGCCCGATGGCGTCAATCAGTGCTCCTACGGGAGTATGAGCGCGACCTGCAGAAGAGCATATGAAGAGTCAGAACTCTCGCAGAATCAAAAAGAGCGGTGGCAACTATCCAAAGGCAGCGACCAAAGTACCTGGCCGAGGACTGCGGGAACGTCGGCGACCAGGGCTGCGAGATCGCCGGCGAGGAGAGACCCTTCCTCGATGCGGGGAGAGACTGCGATGGACGCCATCTCGGCGAGTAGAGTGGCCGCCAGGATGATCCCGGTTATGGGGCGTGCTCCCCCGACCGCGACCATCTCCTGTGCGCCCTCCACCCCTTGGAGCAAAGAAGGCCGAAGACCCTCCAGTCCCGCCTCTGCGCGAGGACTCCCCTTGGTGGGTAGAGGGAGCAGTTGAAGTAGAAGGGCGCTGATCGCCCGGAGGAGCCACTGAGGGCGAAAGTCCAGGAGGAGGAGGCGGCAGCACGACCACAGGCAGATGCGAGCTGCTCGCCAGCTCTGGTCGCGAGTCAGGTGGTGGCGGAGGAGGATTGATGCTCGACAGAGGAGCCCCATGCTCGCTCATCGGACTCTTCTCCACGGATGAACTGTGGAGGATCCTCACCGCGCGACCACCCCGAGATCCACCCTCAGGCGAGATCAGCGAGGATGATCGCAGCGGCAGAGCATCCGAAGGCTCCTCCCGAATCTCGGTATTCGGCGGATCTGAAAACAGAAGCAAAGAGCGTCAGAAATCCCGCCAGGAGTGGTTCTTGTAGCAGCATAGTCCTCAGAACAGCGACCAAAGAGCTCACCTCGCGCAGGAGGGAGGTCCGGTTGGGTTTGAGTTTGGGCCCCAGCCCTACTCGCCTCCGGGGCGACCTCTGCCGAAGGGGGATGAGGAGCAGGAGCAGGCGAGAGCCCCTCGTGGGAAAGGCCCAAATCTTCCAGCAGCTGCTGACGCTGCCCGCTCAGAGGATCGGCGACATTCTCTATAGTCGCCTCCTTCTTTTTCTCTTTCTTCTTCTTCTTAGCCGCCCTCTTCCTCTTCTTATTAGCGAGGAAGGCGTCTACCTCGGCGTCCATACGAGGAGGAGGCATGGGAACGCCGATCAAATTCGCGAGATCAGCCTTGGCCTTTTTGGCAGCCTCGGCAAAAGCTAGCGACATTATGTGCGAGTGCAGAAGGACGGATTCGTCGGAGACCCCCCCCCCCCTATATATAGATCCCAGACATCGGCCGGCAAGATTCCGAGTATCTCCCAATACTCGCCCAGACAGAAGCTCGTCGAATAAAGGTTGGATGTTTCTTTCCGAGCAACTATGTTACTCGCAAAGAGCGGGGATTGTGTACAACCCTTATTCTCCGAGGATGAGACCCACTCAAGGCCACGTAGGTGGAAGTCAAGGTCAAAGGGTCAACACAAAGACCAATAGTCCAAGGCAGGAACAGGAAGCAGCAGAAGCCCTGTGCGAGTATTGGCCCGGCGTGTGTGAGCAGCACCCAATACTCGCCAGATGGGCGACTATGGCATGGTACTCGCCGAGTAACCCATAGTCGCCAGGTTAGGGCTGGGCTATAAAAAAACCCCTATCCCTTGGTTGCCTATAAATAGGACCCCAGGGGTACTTGGATTGGCACCTGTGCTTGAGCTTCTGGATCCCGATTTCCAAATTCTCGAGCCCGTCACCCCTGCTTGCTAGCCAAGTCGGTGCCTTCCTCGTACCCTGCTCGGCCATTCTTGGTTGTGGAGGGAAAGACTCCTTTGAGCTTCCGGGTACGTGGTGGGACCTCCCTGCTGCAGCATCTGGGGTCCTATTGTTGTTGCTCTCCTAGCTTCCTCATAGTCGCCAGCTTGTCCATCTCGTCAGACAGCTGGGCAAGTAGCCTCCAGCTGCAAAGGTCCGAATTTTGAGGTCAGGATTTTCCTGGCGTCAACAAAAACCACGGGACGATCGGAGTCCAACCCGGAAAGCCTCCACTATATAATATTCAACAATACAATGGCTTTCCCCCGCGATACTCAGATGGATCATACAGTTGACACAAATATAAAGACAAGAGGAAGAATACAGATATACCGACAAAGACGACCAAGTTCGGGTCGGACTGACTCGCTCCAAACTGGTTCTCTGAATCCTCTACAGTCTTCCAAGATCTTCCAATATTGTGTTAAGCTGTCCGCCTACGTCGACACACGACGTCACCGGCGATTCCGATCAGTCCGCAACCCGTCAGTAGGTTGCCCCGCTCGAGGCACAGATGCCTCGCCACCAACGTCCACGTACCACCGCGACCGTGGTCCGACAATACTGTCGAAGCCCCAACGGTCCTTGCTTCCCCAATCCCAAAAGGCTTCCGCCCACGCGGCTGCTCCCCCGCACACGTGCACCACAGCCCCGCTGCACAACCACGGCGTCACCGCCGCCTCCGCAATAACCTCGCACGAAGAGTCCTTGGCGCCTCCGCCCTTATGACAATCGCCGCCGTCAAATCCTCACCAGACTTCAAGCGGCCTCACCACCTTCGACCCCCACTACTTGCTCCGGCTCCGGCACCGCTCACGATCGCCGTCCAGAAAATCGAGAAGGGGGGAAGTTGTACCTTGCGGCTGCTCTAAAAACGGGGGCGGAGAAGATACGTCGTGCCTCCTGTAAATAGAATATAAGAATTAATATATATTGCTGCTTGGGAATAGCGCCTGGAATCCCTGACATTTATTTCCTACGAAGCCAGCTGTCCTTGTGAAAACTGTTTCCTAATTAATGCTGAAAACTGTTCACGCCAAAAATAGCTGTTCATTTCCAAATGAGAAGGGCGTAGGTCACGTCGAAGGCCTCCCCCTTGTCCTCCCACTCATCCAACCAGGCGGGGAGGTTAGAGTTGAGGGTCACCTCATGGGCGCGCTCAGCCCAGGTCACCAATGGGCGACCATAGGCATCCTCGCTGCGGGTGCCCTCATTAAAGAGAAGATGGTCGCTCGGCTCGCCAGCCTCCGAAGGATCCGCCTTCTTGCCCAGATCCTTGTGGGCGACCTCCTTCTTCTGTCTCTTGGGCTCAACGACCTTAGCCTTACCCGCTCGCTTCTTGGACGTCCCGGCCTCATCGCCGGCGACCTTGGGATCGTTGCCCCCTGGCGACAAGACAATTGGGGAGGAACCCCCAACCTCGCGCGCCGAGGTTCCCGCACCCCCTTGGGTGGCGGCCGTCGCCTTCAACGCGGGAGGAAGAGCGTCGCGCGGAAGAGTTTGCACGCCTGCAAACAAGAAGACCAAAGATTAGTCGCCTGATCAACGCTCAAGGGCGAGGATGGCTAATGCTCGCGCAAAAGTACCTTCCCCTAGGCGAACTTCCGTAAGCTCATCTACTCGCCTCCTCCAGAACACCACGTCAAAGCGACGATGCCTGAAGGAGTCGAGCAGCTTCTCCTGACTCTCCCTCAGGAAGGGGACCGTGAAGACATTCTCCGACGGCTGGATGGGCGAGCTAGAGATGCCCGCGAAGTCGCCCTCGATGGCGACTAGTCGCTCCACCCAGCGGTGATTCTTGTTTGAAGTACCCGCCAAAGTGCAGACATGGCTGCACAGGAAGATGACGCCCTCGCCGGTCGCCATGATTGTGAATACTCGCCTAAAGACCGCAAGGTCAAAGACGATATTCTGTTCCCGCAGGAAGCACAAGAATCCCATGATCATCGCCACTCCGTTGGGATTGATCTGCGCAGGAACTATCCCGTAGAAGACGAGTATCTGGCGGAACTCGGGCCACAGAGGAATTCGCAGACCATCCTCGAAGTGGCGGATTGGAAGTATCATCGCCAAGGGCGAGGAAGTGTTTAGTCGCTCAGACTGGCGAGGAAGCCTGGCGACATACCCCGGAGTCGCGAACTTGGCGTTGAAGTCATCCAAGTCCTTCTGCTGGGTAATCGGCTTCTTGAAAGAGTTCTCCTCGAAGTTCTTAGCATGGTTAGCCCGCCTGATGGTCGCCTCGTCAGACATTTTGGGAAGGAAGGAAAGGGAGCGAGTATGGAAGAGGAGCGAAGAGAAGAAGTCTGGAAGGTAGTCGCTCAAGGAACTAGAGATCGCCGAAAGCGTATTTAAGACTCACCCACCCCCCTATTTATAGTAGTCGGGTAGCCTGGCTTGTCGAACACGACTCCGCGAGCACGACTAGGGGTAGCTAGTATCGAAGTAAATCGTCAAAGGCTCAGAACACGTCAAATGCCGACCTGCAGCTAGCGAGTACCTGCATCACAGAAACACGAAGAAACTCGCCTGGATGCAGGCGACATTCAACATATGCTCGGCAACAACGAAAAGAAGATAGAGAAAAAATCCAAACAACAACAGATAAAGTAAAGCAAGACAAGAATGAAAGGCGAGTATCCAATTACTCGGCAAATCAATACTACTTCAAATAATAAAGTGTTCAAAGATACAAGATGCTCGCCAGGAGCTACAAGCTACAAAGAAGAAGAAAAATGAAGAAGGGGCAACAACGAAGGCTGTGCTTGGATGTTCGCCTGGGTATCCTGGGGCTGAGGATGTCGCCCGACCCAGCCCATGCTGCGAGCACGCTTGAAATGCTCGAAGGCCACGGACATAGCGTCCTCGCCTTGTCGCAGCTGGTCCTCGATCCTCGCCAGCCTCCCCACCGAGCCCATGCTCGCGCGCATTCCGACCAGCTCGTCATGATGCAGCTGCTGCCGGTGCTCGATCCGTGCCACCCTGCGCTCCAAGTCGCTGATAGAATGGAGGCGAGCTTCAGTACCCGACAGGCGAGTATCAAACTCCTCCAGCCGGGATACTCGCGCCTCCAAATCAGTCAGGCGACGATGAGGGTCACTGGCCGCTAGGCGCTCAACCCGCGACTCCACCTCAGTCAAGCGACGATGAGGCTCGCAGATCGATAGCCGCTCTATCCTGGACTCTAAATCCAAGATAGCGCGAGTAGCCTTCTCCTGGTACTCGCGAGGGGGAAGCCCGACGACGTCAATCAGTGCTCCCACGGGAGTATGAGCGCGACCTGCAGAAGAGCATATGAAGAGTCAGAACTCCCGCAGAATCAAAAAGAGCGGTGACAACTATCCAAAGGCAGCGACCAAAGTACCTGGCCGAGGACTGCGGGAACGTCGGCGACCAGGGCTGCGAGATCGCCGGCGAGGAGAGACCCTTCCTCGATGCGGGGAGAGGCTGCAATGGACGCCATCTCGGTGAGTAGAGTGGCCGCCAGGATGATCCCAGTTATGGGGCGTGCTCCCCCGACCGCGACCATCTCCTGTGCGCCCTCCACCCCTTGGAGCAAAGAAGGCCGAAGACCCTCCAGTCCCGCCTCTGCGCGAGGACTCCCCTTGGTGGGTAGAGGGAGCAGTTGAAGTAGAAGGGCGCTGATCGCCCGGAGGAGCCACTGAGGGCGGAAGTCCAGGAGGAGGAGGCGGCAGCACGACCCCAGGCAGATGCGAGCAGCTCGCCAGCTCTGGTCGCGAGTCAGGTGGTGGCGGAGGAGGATTGATGCTCGACAGAGGAGCCCCATGCTCGCTCATCGGCCTCTTCTCCACAGATGAACTGTGGAGGATCCGCACCGCGCGACCACCCCGAGATCCACCCTCAGGCGAGATCAGCGAGGATGATCGCAGCGACAGAGCATCCGAAGGCTCCTCCCGAATCTCGGTATTCGGTGGATCTAAAAACAGAAGCAAAGAGCGTCAGAAATCCCGCCAGGAGTGGTTCTTGTAGCAGCATAGTCCTCAGAACAGCGACTAAAGAGCTCACCTCGCGTAGGAGGGAGGCCCGGTTGGGTTTGAGTTTGGGCCCCAGCCCTACTCGCCTCCGGGGCGACCTCTGCCGAAGGGGGATGAGGAGCAGGAGCAGGCGAGAGCCCCTCGTGGGAAAGGCCCAAATCTTCCAGCAGCTGCTGACGCTGCCCGCTCAGAGGATCGGCGACATTCTCTATAGTCGCCTCCTTCTTTTTCTCTTTCTTCTTCTTCTTAGCCGCCCTCTTCCTCTTCTTATTAGCGAGGAAGGCGTCTACCTCGGCGTCCATACGAGGAGGAGGCATGGGAACGCCGATCAAATTCGCGAGATCAGCCTTGGCCTTTTTGACAGCCTCGGCAAAAGCTAGCGACATTATGTGCGAGTGCAGAAGGACGGATTCGTCGGAGACCCCCCTATATATAGATCCCAGACATCGGCCGACAAGATTTCGAGTATCTCCCAATACTCGCCCAGACAGAAGCTCGTCGAATAAAGGTTGGATGTTTCTTTCCGAGCAACTATGTTACTCGCAAAGAGCGGGGATTGTGTACAACCCTTATTCTCCGAGGATGGGACCCACTCAAGGCCACGTAGGTGGAAGTCAAGGTCAAAGGGTCAACACAAAGACCAACAGTCCAAGGCAGGAACAGGAAGCAGCAGAAGCCCTGTGCGAGTATTGGCCCGGCGTGTGCGAGCAGCACCCAATACTCGCCAGATGGGCGACTATGACATGGTACTCGCCGAGTAACCCATAGTCGCCAGGTTAGGGCTGGGCTATAAAAAACCCCCTACCCCTTGGTTGCCTATAAATAGGACCCCAGGGGTACTTGGATTGACACCTGTGCTTGAGCTTCTGGATCCCGATTTTTGAATTCTCGAGCCCGTCACCCCTGCTTGCTAGCCAAGTCGGTGCCTTCCTCGTACCCTGCTTGGCCATTCTTGGTTGTGGAGGGGAAGACTCCTTTGAGCTTCCGGGTACGTGGTGGGACCTCCCTGCCGCAGCATCTGGGGTCCTGCTGTTGATGCTCTCCTAGCTTCCTCATAGTCGCCAGCTTGTCCATCTCGTCAGACAGCTGGGCAAGTAGCCTCCGGCTGCAAAGGTCCGAATTTTGAGGTCAGGATTTTCCTGGCGTCAACAAAAACCACGGGACGATCGGAGTCCAACCCGGAAAGCCTCCACTATATAATATTCAACAATACAATGGTTTTCCCCCGCAATCCTCAGATGGATCCTACAGTTGACACAAATATAAAGACAAGAGGAAGAATACAGATATACCGACAAAGACGACCAAGTTCGGGTCGGACTGACTCGCTCCAAACTGGTTCTCTGAATCCTCTGCAGTCTTCCAAGATCTTCCAATATTGTGCTAAGCTGTCCGCCTACGTCGACACACGACGTCACCGGCGACTCCGATCAGTCCGCAACCCGTCAGTAGGTTGCCCCGCTCGAGGCACAGATGCCTCGCCACCAACGTCCACGTACCACCGCGACCGTGGTCCGACAATACCGTCGAAGCCCCAACGGTCCTTGCTTCCCCAATCCCAAAAGGCTTCCGCCCACGCGGCTGCTCCCCCGCACACGTGCACCACAGCCCCGCTGCACAACCACGGCGTCACCGCCGCCTCCGCAATAACCTCGCACGAAGAGTCCTTGGCGCCTCCGCCCTTATGACAATCGCCGCCGTCAAATCCTCACCAGACTTCAAGCGGCCTCACCACCTTCGACCCCCACTACTTGCTCCGGCTCCGGCACCGCTCACGATCGCCGTCCAGAAAATCGAGAAGGGGGGAAGTTGTACCTTGCGGCTGCTCTAAAAACGGGGGCGGAGAAGATACGTCGTGCCTCCTGTAAATAGAATATAAGAATTAATATATATTGCTGCTTGGGAATAGCGCCTGGAATCCCTGACATTTATTTCCTACGAAGCCAGCTGTCCTTGTGAAAACTGTTTCCTAATTAATGCTGAAAACTGTTCACGCCAAAAATAGCTGTTCATTTCCAAATGAGAAGGGCGGCCAGCAGTTTTCAAAGCGGTCATTAAAGCCATTATTTTATGAAGAAACTGCTCCAAAAATAATGTTGTAACTGTTCGTCTAAACAGTCCGATTCAACTGAACCGGTCCAGAAAATTCTGCACAGTTTTGCTGCCCAAAAACAGCATGAAGAAAGTTGCAACATATTATTTTAAAGGTTGCAACTTATTTGCCAAAACACCTTTTCACAGAATTTCTCCACGCCAAACTCAATTCAAAGCATATCGAACCTCTCGACGTTCGTCGCCGCGGGTTTTGTTCACCTAGGAGCGAACCCGAACCCAACAATTTTTATATTGTTTGTCTTTAAGATGTTTTTCTAGGCTTCTAGTACTTAATAAATCAGCAAAGTGTTTAGCTTATTTAGGTTGGGAGTGAGGTACAAATATAATTTTGAATTACAAATAAAATTTATGGACTACGAATAGCGATGAATTGCGAATAGCCAATTCCGAACTGCTAATATCAACTAGTCTGCGCACTAAAAAGGCCAAAAAATTTTCCCGGTCACATGAATCCCGGATTGGGCCGTCGATGTAGAAAATTCGGCCTTATCGGGCGGGACAGAAAAAAGGAGTCGAAAATACCGAAGCTTTCGGCCATTTGGGGATTAGGGTTAGGGTGCGCGTTTATCCATTTCATCGTCATCTATCTTCATTGATTTGTTGCTTGAATCCATCAATCAGTTATCTCGCTAGGTGCTAGACCGCATTCTCCAATGGCATTGAGGGTTTTCTACAACGAGATCAAGGGGTTGAAGGTGAGGGATTTGCCCGACTATCTGAAACCAAAGCTTTCATGGGAGTACATCAAGAAGTCAACCGATCAGGCGGTCGATCGCTACATTGAAAAGTACATCGAGACGAGCTCTCCCGATCCAATCTTCCATGTCTGCATCGGCGGTATGATCTTTTCCTACCTTCTCATGCTGCCGCACGAGCGCCGTCACCTCGAGCACCAGAAGCAGCATGCCGCCGCCGCCGCTGAGCACCACTGAAACGCTGGGTTCCCCCCGATCCTTATAAGGTGCGTTTTTCCTTAACCCTCAGAGAAATGGAGTCATAGGGACATTGAATTATCTTCTGGATATCGTTTCCGTTGGGGATCATTTCTACGGTGATTTCTTTTTAGTCGATCGTTTATTATAACTTTCAGAAAGTTCTTTAGCTGAGAAAAAACAGTTTTAGGAATTCAGAGAAACCTATGTGTTTTTTGTTTTCGTCCAAAACCATTTTTTCTCTGAATTTCTGAGAAACCTGTGTTTTTGGTTTTCTGCCCAAACCAATTTTCTCTGAATTCCCATTTAAGGGCCTGTATATTTTGTTTGTTTCCATTCTCATTGCCTTAGGCTGTGTTAGTTTCTCAGGAATTCAGAGAAAAAATTGGTTTTGGACAAAAACAAAAAACGCATAGGTTTTGGAGTTGGGCCAAATCAATTCCTTTGTTCGTTTGCAGGAAAGTTTTCAGGCATGGAATTGAATCTGTCAAATTTATTGTTTGGTGTAGTATGAAATTCAAACACAGGAATTGATGTTTAATTAATGAAAAAGAAAACTACGCGCAGATCTGAAAGAAAAATCCCCTTTCATACAAGAACTGACCAATGCATACAAGAATGCATCCACATGATTATGGTCAAAACTAATCTCCTTTCTCCTTGTCTCCAAATGTTACACACTCGCGCACAACCTCCTCATTGTATTTTGTATCTTTCATTTGGATGGCATTAGGGTAAAATGTGTGTGAGCCCCCCTCCCTATATAAGGACGTGGCTTGGGAGTTTTAGTCATGCTTTTGATTAGAGTTCTGTGATCTCTCATTTGGAGAGGGACTTATAGGATGAACCAACCTCTTGAGGTTATGCACGAGTATTCCTCGTGATTGTATCCAAGTTCTTCGAGTTCATTGCATGTAATTTCTCCTTTGTAACATTGGCCTGCCCTGCCCGCCTGTCCACTATTTCGTTGGCTGTTGGGACGCCTTCCACCCTTGCTCACATTCAGCATCTGCGCATGGGAATTGTTTGTCGCCTAGTTTTCTTCTAACACACGAGAATCATCCCGTCATTGCTCGCGCCTGCGTCCAACTGTGCCTCCTACCGCGCACGCTTCAACCTCGCACGGCAAACTCCGCTTCAGCCGATGCTTCGTCCTCGTCTAACATCGCTTCTGTCAACGCTTTCCGCCCGCTTCTTCCCAACAACGCACGACCCGTTTCCAGTCCGACGATCCCATCGATTCCTTGGAGCATTCTAGGTCGATCGATCGGTCGGCAGTCCCGCCTCGCTCTTGGGGCTTCCGCGCATCCAGCATTGGTCGCTCCAGCATTCCAGCACTCCACTTGCTCTGCATTCCAACATTCCAGCTCCTGCGGCTCCTGCTCACGCCCTTCTTGCGGGTGGGCTCCTCCCACTACTGTGCCCTTCTTCTCGTGTCTTCTCTCTGAACAACTCCTCCTTCCTTCGCCCGTTCCTCCCACCGGTAGCGCCTCGTCCGTGCCCTTCTTCTCCGTCGGTGCCGGTGCCCTCTCCTTATGCCAAAAACCCGTCACTCGATGGAATCCCGTGTGGTGTCCCTCGAACATGCCCTCACCACCATCAACTCTCGCCTCGAGGCCCAAGCCGAGCAGTTCGCTTCGATTCTGACTATGCTACACAACTTGCAACCCGACCAGCACTCCGGTCCTAACGCCGCCTCAGCCTTGGGATCCCCCAACACATTGTCCCTCGAAGAACCCGCTTTGGCGGGACTGCCTCCCCCGTTTTTTCCCGCATCGACATTCATACATTCAACGAGACCGACCCCTGTGTTCGATTGCCCGCGCTGAGCAGTATTTTGACATTCACCTGACTCATAAGGCGCAAAAGGTCTCCACGGCTTTTATTGGCATAGAAGGGTCCGCCCTCCATTGGGTCCACTGGCTCCGCCAGTCCTCTCCCGACCTCACCTGGACAACTCTCACCAAGGCACTCATTCAACGGTATGATCACCTCTACTCTGGCAACATGATCGAACGCCTTTGCTGGGTCCGTCAGACCGGCTCCATCGACTCGTACGTGGATGAATTTATTGAGTTGGTCACCCATGTCCCAGGTCTTCCACCCAACCACTACTTGTGCTATTTCATGCATGACTTACAACCTCATATCTGCGCTCGCCTCCGCACCCTCCATCCGTTTACCGTCGACCAAGCCATGGACCTCTCCCTACTCGTGGAGGCCGAAATCATTGCGACGTCCGGGGACCCTCTTTCTACATCGCCTCCTTCCAAACCTCTCTACCAACCATACATTGCCCCCTCGACTAAACCTCCACCACCTCCTCTACCTCGCCCAACAATTATGCCCCCACCTTTCTAACCAAGAGTATCATGATTTGCGAAGTAAGGGTACGTGCTTCTGTTGCTAACAACCATACTCTCCTACTCATGATTGTCCTACCAAGGAGATCGACGTAGCTAACTTTGACGCCCTTGTGATCACAGAGGTACCACTGAACGGAGCCCTTGACACCTCGGCGACATCCAACATGCGTGCATATCACTACTTAACGGCGGGCGGCACCTCGACCTTGGGGACAAGGTCGATTTTCTGGCGGGATATATTGTTACCCACGCGCACGCAACTTCTTAATTGTATTTTATATCTTTCATTTGGAGGGCATTGGGGTAAAATGTATGTGAGCCCTCCCTTCCTATATAAGGAGGTGACTTGGGAGTTTTAGTCATGCTTTTTATTAGGGTTTTGTGATCTCTCATTTGGAGAGGGCCTTCTAGGAGGAACCAGCCTCTTGAGATTAGGCCCGAGTATTTCTCGTGATTGTATCCAAGTTCTTCGAGTTCATTGCATGTAATTTCTCCTTCGTAACACCAAATCATCGAACTGAATCCAGAAACTACAAATTTGTGAATAAAATTAGGATGAGCAATAACTTGAATCAGGCATCTGTGGTATTTGCTTGCTACTTGAAGCCAATATTTTGCCTCACCCAATTGACTATTCATGTAGGCTTACATTTACTTGTATAATACTCGTCTGCTGCATTGATCAACAGTTCTCCCAGTCCACTTATTGAGATGGGTTAATCTCACTCAATTGTTAACATGAGCTTCAGTTGTGATGTAAGCTGCTATTAGGGTTTGAAAATTACGATATTTTTAATTCCCCAAAATGTATTTTTTTGAATAAAAATGAAAGGAGGCCGAATGGGCCAAATCGAAGTTTTGCGCATGAAATCAAACTCGGCTTTTGAACTTTAAGAAATTCGTTAATTTTGTCCGGTTGGAGCACTTAGGTGTTTTACGAGTCGAACCTTTGACGAGGCTAACACGGCCAAAAGCAAAATTTACATTCAACAATTTATGAATTAACGATATTAAAAGTAGTGCGAACGTAAATGCAAGCTCAAATTTATTTTAAGTGGAATGCATAAATTAATACTAATGCAAGCTTAGTTGTTAAAGGCGCGCCTAAGGCTCCAGGCTCAGATGATTGCGCCTTTGGAGAATAAAATGCGCACTTGGGTGTAATTTTTGCTATAAATTTTTTTTTTCAAAAGAAGGAAAGATAACGTAAGAATTCAACAATTTTGCATGATGTAGTGTTTGTGAAACAAAATCGAGCGTCGGGGCTTAAATATGGTCCTAGTGACCACACTGATTTTATTTTTTAAGAGATATAAATGATAGTAATGAATGATTAATTAGTAGAATAGACGAAGAATCTGATCAAGAAGATGAATTGATGTTTAATGATAATTATTTAAATTGGATGTGATTGCGCCTTGCCTACATCAGGCGCGCGCCTGCGCCTAGGTTTCAAAACCTATTTGCGCCTCGGTGCGCCTTGCGCCTTTAATAACTAAGAATGCAAGGCGAGAGAACGAGTATACCCAAGCACATAAGGGGAAATCGATCCGCTCCAAATCCTTCACGCAAGCGAAGAGGGAGATGGTTAAGATGAGTCGGATGTGAGCACGAAACCTACAGCCGGAGTAGGAGTCGACGTCGACGGCACAGTAGGCCCAAATCCAGCCCCGTGCCACCCCGATCCAGCCCCCCCTACGTCCCCTTCGACCACCCATTACCCGATCCAGTCCACCACCACCCGGAAACTTTTAATCTTCACCAAAATTTCAGTTTTTTCCTAAAACTACAGCAGTCCTATTATTTGTGTTGTGTTTTGTATTGGTAATCAGTTGTAAAACATTGCTATCGTTTGGATTATAACATGCTTGTGTGGATGTTCATTTTATTATAGTTATTTGTGCCTGGATTAATCTCTAACTGCAGGAAGGAATTATTCGCTGCGCGCTCTTGCTTTGGCCCTCTACGCGGAGGAAAGCCTAAGCTTGTTTCGCCCTAATTAATTATTGTATCTTGCTGTGAATTTAATTTTTGATTGATCCGTCGGGCTTTGCATAGCATGTAGGGTTAGGTCGCCGATTATCTCGTCGTCCTGCGTCAATTCGTGGTGCGACGCCGCGAGCCCCGAGAAAATCCGCAGTCAATTCGTGGTGCGATGCCGCGAGCCCGGGGTGCGACGTCCCGATTTCCTTCAGTTATCTTTTAATTCCTTCTTTTTTTAATTTCCCGTGAATTCCATCTGTAACCCTTCTAACCCACGATCTCCTCCTTCTGAAGGAGAAAACCGCTGAAACCCCCTACTGTTCAACTTCTTCTCCCTCGACAGAAGAGAAGAATCCCGCAACTCTACTGTTCATCGCTCTCTTACCCGCACGTCTTCATCGTCTCCAGCAGTGCTTCCCCTCGCCACTTCCCTGTTCATCTTCCTCACCTAATTCCTCCCGTGGAGCCACTGTGTCCTCACACGATCCATCCCTCAACCGCAAACCACCCCCAGGTTTCATCATAACCGCAAACGACAACACCGTCGATCATCGTTTCCTCTCCAGCAAGTCCAGAGCCGCTCCTTTCCGTCCTCCATCGCAAGTCGCATTCACGGTAGCTTCGCACTGTTCATCTTCTTCCCCACTCCTCTTCCAGCGACTGAAGCTTCCTCCCCAGCCCCTGCATATTCTAGCAAGCCCATTCCCGTCGCTGGCTTGATCCCGTCTCCTGTCGACCACCATTCTACAACAAACCTTCCCTCTCCTGCCGTGGAATCACCAACAATGTTCTAATCTCTGCCCAGCAGACTTCTGTGCTCCATCCAGCAGCCCACCACTTCACTGCCCATCTTCTCCCAACACCATTCCCATCCAGAACAACGCAAACTGACGGCCAACAAGCTACCCCTCCACTTCTATCCTTCCTAAAGGTGCTGCCAACCATCCAGTACACCCCTTCCCCTCTGCCAGTGCATTCGTCTCGATGAGCCACGCTGTCGTCGTCGCCAGATTACTCGTGCTTTGTGAGTATAGTTGTACTGTGTTAAATTTTCTGTATTAAATATTGGAAGACATTTCGTGTTTGCTTGGGTATTATAATTTCTAGCATTGTTGTTTTCATTTCTTTTAGTTCTATAATATTTATTCGTACAAGTTTTAGTGGAAAGCACCTCTTGTGAGAGCACGATTGTAAATTGCTTACATGCTTGAAAATTAATGATTCACTTTGTGTATCGCTGTTAATTAATATAATTTGATTTTGCTACAATTAATTCCGGATTAATTCAAAACTTGCACGCATTATTTAGATTGTGCTTGATCGCATTCATTCCACTACGCACATGTACGTAGGTTTGCATTAGCGTGTCGCCACCGCCGATTATTTCACACTGTGTTTTTTTTTGTCTTGCGTCACTTTCCTATCATGAAATTTCAGTTCTTTTCTAATCCTCTACATGTTTTTAAATTTATACATTCTTAAATAAATTTAGGGCTTGCCTTTACTGTACTACTACTAATGATACTAGACCACTTTATTCAGGGTCTCATCTGGAGGCCACTCTGATGAGCCAAACAATAAAACGAGTACATGAAATGAAATACGCGAATAGATAAAGGCTATGATGCGTCGCCAGATGCATCAAGTTGCCTCTCAAGGGAAAAACCCTTGGGGTAGGTGTTGATTATTTATTCGATTTTATTTATATGAGAAATATAAACAAGTTGGAACATTCTACTTTATGAAAACATATATGGAAGCCTGTTGTTCTGATTGGTTTGTGCTTTTAACAATTTTGTATCATTTGTAGAAGTATCTAGGAGTACATTGATGAACTATCTTTTCAGGCTAAATCATGTATTATGCGATGTATCATACAAGTGATTCCCTACCCTAATTTCAATATCAACGTACTAGTATTTGCCATTCAACATTATGCATTTACGATATCAAAATGCAGCAATAAACAAGTATAAATTATTGTTTGTTATGTTCGGTACACTATTAGTTTTTAATTTTTATTCTGTGATTGCAACATTCAATACAAATGAGTTGGGCTTTATGTGATTTAGCACTTATATTATTATAATAAGGATGTAAAGGTAGCATTTGTAAAGTTAAGGTAATGTAGAATGGATTTATGTGGTTTGCTTATATAGCGAATTGCAAAAGACCGCTAATTATGCGATTATCTAGTATCATTAGATAGGAAATGGTGTAAAACAAGGTGAAGTTTGGTTAACACTCTGTTATGAGCATAGGTATACACCATATGTGATCATATATATTATTTGTCATATCGCGTCTTTACATGTTGTCTTTTATTAATTATTCTTTGTTAAATGTTGTTGGTTGTTAGGAGTCGGTCATTAAGAGTCTTGTCTAGTAAAACCTATTTAAAAAGATATGATGTTGGAATGAAGGAGATGCATGAATCGAAGTCTATTTTCTTGTACTAAGTTATGAGATCATGGTAGCCCTCTCTCTCGAGCATATCCTGTCTAGGCAGCCGCGGTTCCGGCTCCATAGTATTCTCCTCTGTCATCCCCGCCTCCGATCGCTCCTTCGACAACTCTCCGACGTCTTATGGGTTTGCCCTTAACAATTTGGTATCAGGGCCTTATGATCCCATTCTTCTCAGTTCTCTGGTTTGAAGACGCCTGCAAATCCAGCCTCCATCATCTTGTTAGACTACTTACTGCACTCAACAGAATAACCGTTCCCATTAGACGATGCACACAATCGTCATTTCCTTCTGCTCCAAGTAGGATCGTTCCGCACGTAGCCTCCCTCTGCCATCTGTCGTTGATAACAAGTGTCATTCCTCTTGACAGAGTTGGAACCACAGTTGTTCCCTTGACAGAGCTCTTCTTCATCGTCATCGAAGGGTCCCCGTCCTCACCCAACCGACGATCCCTTCTTCCTGCGCGTGCCTCATAGTTGACGACTCCTCACATCCTGTTGGCTAGACTGTTGTCTTCCTCTGTGCATCACACCTTCCTCGAGCATCGTCGACTCCTAATAACACACAAGATCATCGATGATGTAGATTTCATTGCTATGGAACCGTCGATTTCTTCCCGGTTCCGCGACCCTCTTCCTTGTTCAACATCGAAGTAGATGTTGTCTTATTCACATCATCCTCGAGCCTCCCTCTCCAGTCCAGAACTGGTCCCCTTAGCGTTTCTTGTAGTCTCGACACGTCTTTCCCCTCTTCTCCTTCGCGCCCCATGCAACACTTTGAAAGTGCAGAATACTTCTCTAGGGGGGGGGGGGGTGAAGAGAGAAGACACCCAAGTGACCTAATTTTAAAATCTTCTGCATTATTATGTTTTTACAGAGCTTTAGGGTTATTCAACATGAGCTAGATTTATTGAAATTAGATTAGATAATAACACAGAGGCACACAAACAATAAACATAAACAGAAGGAAAGCATCCAGATGTCACAAAGATTTTATAGAGGTCCCCAATCAATTGAGTACGTCCTCTCTTCCATAAATTTGTGGGCTAACATTGCCTCTGCACCAAGACGACCACCAGTCTTTTCCATTGGAGACTCCAACCCACAAAATCTTTTCCTCGGGAGATTCAAGAACCCTAGCAACTCTTTTGGAGAGAGAGTCTGATAAACCCTTTTCAACGGTTGATTATGAAATTAAGAGCTTTAGATCAAGCAAATTGTGTCGCGGGAGAAAAGTGACAAGGTGAATCCCAGAAGATGAATCAGTTTACAGAGAGCAGAAGAGAAGGGAGAAAGAATTTCTCGTTCTAGGCGGCAAAGTTTTTCTCTCGATGGATGGCTAGGACATCCTTCAGAATAAAAAAGAGCTTTTATATCACATCTTCTTTTCCATTCGTGTGCAAGTTCCAAAGAGACACGCGCAACAGAAAGCTGACACCTTCCATTCTGGGAACTTCAACGGTTATATTTCATTTTGACAGAACTTTAAACTCGGTCGACGATCGCTGAGCGCTTCGGTCAACGATCGTTGAGGGGAGCTCTTCCTGGGAGGGGCAGTGTGATTTGTGATCGGCCTTTCTTTGATTTGGGTTCAGCGGTCGACGATCGCTGAGCGAGGCTAGCGGTCGCCGATCAACGACCGGTGATCGTTGGACTGACTTCTTCAGATCTTCTGCTAGCTGAGCGGTTCGGTCACCGATCAACGAACGACGGTCGGCGATCGTAGATCGCTGAGCTAGCTTCTTCAGTCTTTGATCGGTAAGCTTCCTGATCGACGAACAACGATCTACGGTCAATGATCGTTGATCATTGAGCATTCCTTGAGATCAACGATCGTTGAGCGCTCCGGTCACCGATCAACGATTGTAGGTCAACGAACGTTGATTGCAGAGCTTCCTTTGAGAGTTCTTTTCCTTAGCTTTGTTTTACTTCAAGGGACTTACATAGAGAGATTTATTTAAGATCCTCACATAACATTTTGAGGAGTTTCTACATCATCACCTACTAACTTTCTCTCATTAAGTTCTTAGGGATTTTTCCCTACACACTTCATCGAAGCTTATTATGTTGATTTAAGCGTTGCTCGAGCCCTACACCACATTTCATCGAACCCAGCAACTCACGCCTCCTCCCATCTATCTCTACTATCTTTTTGTGTTATTTATTTCGAGTGTCTTCCATTTCATTAATTAATTTGACATAGATCAAATTAATTAGTTAATTTAAATAATTAAAAAAATGACAGCGACAGAGGTGGGTCGATAAAAAAATTTGGAGGCCACGATGGTCGCTCACAAGGCGACACTAGCAATTTACGCCACCATCCTCGCCGATCTTGATGGTCTTATGACTGTACACATAAGTAAACAATAGCTCATCACACAACTGACATTCCTACCCGATCAGGTGCACGTCGTTGATACCACGACCAGACCAGCAACCCCCCAACAACCGTCAACAAGGCAATGCTACACACCATTGTTTTAGTACAAATTAAAGTAACCAGATGACCAACCACAACTTCACACACAGAGTCCTTACCATGGTTCCATGCTTGAGGGCAAGCTCGAAGAGAAAGATGGATGATATGTTATAGGCATAGGCTAGGCACCCTATGTGACCATATGTCTTATTAATGTCGTATCGCGTCATTATATATTGTCTTTTATTAATTATCTTTTATTAAATGTTGTTGGTATTTAGGAGTTGGTCATTAAGAATCTTGTCTTATAAAGCTTATTTAAATGCATGCGATGTTGGAATGAAAGGATGCATGAATTAAAGTTTGTTTTCTTGTTCCAAGTCATGGGATTGTGGTAGCTTTCTCTCCCGGGCACACGCCACCTAGACAGCTACGGTTCCGGCTCCATAGTATCCTTCTCCGTCATCCCCGTCTCTGCGACGACTCTTCGACGTCGTACGGGTTTGTCCGTAACATACTCTTTGTGCTTAATAAGAAAGCATTTACTGCAATGATGCATGTGAAAAAGAGTATCGATGTGTATAGGGTTTTTCCTCGTGAAATCAAGTTTAGCCTAATGTAGTATTCATGATTGAATGGATAAATGAATATATACAGTGAGGCTAATCATGATAATATGGTTACTATCACGTTATGTTTTAATAATAGTTATCACATATCATAGTTATTTTATGTTAATTATAGATATTTATTTGCATATAAATTTTAATATAGTACTTGTAACTAACATTTATCACACACTATAGTTATATTCTGTTATTATGCACATTATTTTTAGTTTTGTTTCCATTTGTATAACTATTTGTATATGGGTCTGCCTTGTATATATACATCACTTTGACCTATTCTCAATAATCAAATTAGCCATTTTCTATTTATACATGGTATTTTAGTCATATGGTAATGTGACCTAGCTTTTGGAGATCTCCCATCATATCGCGTGTCGTGCTTCTTCTGATTGTGGTCATCTTCCTACACGCGCTTGTTGAATCTTCTTGTCGTCTTCTTCTTCCATATCTCACTACTATGTCGAATCCGACCATGATAGCCTTCTTCCATGAGCTTGCAAAATTTGTTTGTGGTCGACTTCCCTTTGTTGAGCGATTACAAGATTGTGGGGTTGATTTCCTCCGAGAAAACTCGGCTTGATTTCCTCCGGCTGTTGTCTTCTCCATTCAATGTTTTCTTCAAGGCTGATCATTCCCTCCAACATTGAGGTTGATAGGTTCATCGCAATGGGCAAGTTTATCCATCGGGATTCCTCTCTTCAAGTGTTCCCTAGAAATCTTGATGCATTCAGCTTTGCTCCCGTCGAATTGATGGATCGGGCTCCCAGTTCCTCATCCTGATGCATTATGTTCGGATCAACCCCCATGCAGACTCTTTTGGAGGCTTAGGCTCTGTTTGGTTGGGCTGTTGCTGATGAAAAGCTGCTGATGGAAAGCTGCTGATGGAAAAAGTGCTGATTCTGGAAAACGGAGTTTTGCTTAAAAACTGTTTGGATGAAAAGTTGCTGATTCTGGAAAATGGAGTTTGTAAAACGGAGTTTTGAAAATGTTGTTTGGAAACAAAACGGAGTTTTGAGTGAATTTTTTTTTCTCACCAAATATATGAAAAATAAATATATTTTCCATCATATAATACCAAATACAAAAAAATAATGTCCACATGAACCATATGTCATGATATCTCCTACGATCTAGATTCATACAACTGATCCGCTATACTATCACGTAGCGCGATCATCTCCTCTACACCACCTGCAGTGTCAGGGCATATATCTTGCCGCTCTTGTGTGGCCACTCCATCAACTCTACCCCTCTGCTCGGACTCACTGAAATCAAAATCCACACGCGAAGGATGCCGGCGAATGAAATTATGTAAAGTCATTGTGGCCATCACAATATCTGCCTGTTTGTCAAAGCGAAAGCTTGGCATATCCCGCAGTATGGCCCACTTCTTCTTCCATACACCGAAAGATCGTTCTATCACACTTCGAAGCGATGAATGCGCATGATTGAACATCTCTCGACGTCCTTCTGCGCGACGTCCACCACGGGCAAAGTCTGGCAGATGATATCTTGTATCTGGATATGGTTTTAAATATCCTTTTTGTAGAGGATAGCCAGCATCAACCAAGTAATATTTTCCTGAAAAATATTATTAAATGTTTAAAAATAGATATATTTTTTAAAGTAATAATTAGATGAAATGAATTTTGACTATCTACCTTGAGGTGGATGAGGGAACATATAACGAGGATCATTAATTGCATAATTGAATATGCGACTATCGTGCGCAGATCCCTCCCAACCTGCCATAACGAAAGTGAAGCACATATTGAAATCACAAGCCGCCATGATATTTTGTGTCGGTCTGCCCTTTCTCCCAATATATGGAACTTGACCTCCCATTGGTACGCACGCGTCGACATGTGTTCCATCTATTGCCCCAACGCAATCCTTAAAAAAAGGCATATAACGCCTGTCATACATAATCTCTGGCGGAGTGCAACTGAAAGACCTATCAGATGGTTGAATCACTTCCTCGGCTAACTTCAACAATGCGCGAACACCTTGAGCAAAAAATCTGCTAGTTGTCTCCGTTGAGTGCTGAAATCGCTCGCGTGTTTTTCTCATTGATTCATTATGAGACAATATATATATTGTCAATGCTAGAACTTCTCTGGCTGCAGTTCTTCTTGTTCCCTGAAAACCACACTTCTCTTCCAGAGCATGCAAGAGATCCATAAAAATTTCTTGACTCATCATGAATGAGTCATGAAATCTAACTCGAGTACCACGAAGTAGCTCTCCGACCCATTTATCGCCGGTTTTCTTTGAAGTCATGGATGGAACTGGATGGTTTAACAACGAGGTGTGTTCGGAGATATAACATATTGCTGCCACCACATTTTGATGATGGGCGATAACACTATTTCTTCTAAAGATCGCGTGCTTCTCGTGCTCTGCTCTAGTATTTTCCGATTCATCACTAGACATTTTCTGTTAAATAAAAGCAATACCAAGAATTACAACATCAGAAATAGCAAGTTAAAATCTCATAATATCCATAATGTCCACATCAAGTAATTAAACATAATGCAATGAAATAGTGTTATCATCACAACCAGAAAAAAGATAAAAGTGTTCACATCAAAACAAAAAATATAACATCCATAGTTCAATAGTAAAAATATAACATCATGTCTCATACTACGCCCCACGAGTAAATCGGTTTTTCAGCCACTTTATGTTCATGCCTTCCGGAAGGCACATGAAAGTCTCTCTATGTTTTGTTTCCATCAAATATGTGATGGCAAAATCATAGAAGTCTTCATCGGATTGCACTTCTTAGTAAGTGCCTAATTTTTCTAGTGCAAGTCCAATAGTAAAAGAAGAAGATAAAATCACTTGTGGCTCCTGGATGCTTCGACTTATGATCTTCGAGGACTCGGCCAAATCTTCTAACACCGAGCTACTAGCTTTCTTCTTTCCTTTCTTTCTTTTTTTGCTTGTTTCTGAGGTCTCAGCTGGAAGAGGAACTTCGCTAACCTCAGTGTCATCATGTTCATCCTCTGACATTGCTCTTTCATCGATAGACTCCGTAGCAAGATTCCTGGAGTGAGGAGTGCAAGAATGATGTCCTGTAGCAACAACCGAACTGAACATCAAGTTCAGTTTATCCTCTAACTCTGGGGGGATTCCGGCATATCTGAATTTCTTTGCCAACGGGACAACCTAAAAAATAAAAGGTTTTAAATTAGAGATTGAAAAATTTAAACTACTAATAAGAAATACCAATGATTTTAATTACTAAATACCTTCAATCTTTCGTCCCACCACTCGTTTGAGGCGTCTATAGTCTTCCTCGATGGATTCCAACCCAAACCGGTCTCACCACGTTTCAACTCTGTCCATAATTTCCACTCTTTCTTCAAATGATCCCATTTATTCTTAAGTTGGACTTTATCATATTTTTTACCGGTCTGTGCTTCAAAGTTTTTCATAACATTTGTCCACCCCTGTTTATTAAAATGTGTGGTTGGTCGATTACCACGCTCTATCTCTTTTATGCAGATATCACAAAATAGAATCACATCGTTATTGTCCCACATAGCAGACACCCCACCATCCTTTGCTTTGCCCATCCTTAAAACATTAAACAAAATTAACAATAACATACACCAACAAATAAACCAACACACACATACACAACACAACATGCAATTATTATTAGTATTATTTTGTAATTAGGTGATGTGGTAGTGAGTCTAGTCTACTATGATATCATTTAAGAACCTAAGCATCCAACCTAACACCACCACAACATACATATACACAACACAACATACATACACACAACACAACAGACACATACACACACACAACACAACATACATACATACACACACACACACACACCACCACAACATACATAAACACAACATACATACACAACACAACACAACACCACCACCACAACATACATAAACACAACATACATACACACAACACAACACAACACCACCACAACATACACACACACACACACACACACCACCACAACATACAACACAACACAACATACATACACACAACACAACATACATACACACAACACAACACACACATACACAAACACAACACAACATATATACACACACACACCACCACAACATACACACACACAACACACACACACACAACATACATACACACACAACATAACATACATACACACAACACAACACACACATACACACACAACACACAACATACATACACACACACCACCACAACATACATACACACAACACAACACACACGAACAGCACACATACAATGCTTTACAATTCTCTTAAAATAATTCTGCATTATATAACATAATTATCACTCACAGCGCCGGAGGGAGAAACATCCAACATCACACACAAACAGCATACACACACCAACAACATAATTATCACTACAACAGCATAATTATCACTACAATAAACACATACAATGCTTTACATCACACACCAACAACATAATTATCACTACAATAAACACACACCAACAACATACACACACCAACATCACACACAAACAACACTGGCTGGAGAAACGAGAGGGAGAAACATCCAGGGAGAAACATCAATCAACACTGAAAAAAAGAGGGATTACCTGAAGTTGGCGTCGGAGGAGAGGGATAAACGGGAGGGGAAATCGCCTGGATGTCTATGTGCGTCGCCGTCGATGTGCGTCACCGTCGATGTGCGTCGACTGGAGAAACGAGAGCGTCGCCGTCGATGTCGCTAGGTAGGGGAAGAAGAATCGCCGTCGAGAAGAAACGCCGTCGATGTGCGTCGATTGGAGAAACGAGAGCGTCGCCGCCGTCGAGAAGAAACGCCGTCGATGTGCGTCGACTGGAGAAAAGAGAGCGTCGCCGTCGATGTCGCTAGGGTTTCTTCTCGTTTCGGAAGAGAATCGCGGCGGAGCGGGTTGCTTTTGCAGGCAGACGCGAGAAAAAATTGCGGTCGGGGGGATAAAGGAAACGGCGGATGTAATTAAAAGCCTGTTAGATAATAATCCGCGCCAAACGCTGCTTAAGCCTGTTTCTCCGTTGCTTTTCTGCCGCATCGGAGGAAATAAGCCGCGCCAAACGCACACTTAATTGCGTATTTTGTTATTTTCTTGGAGCCTTATGCCTAAACCGGGACCCTGATGTGGTGTATTGACACTCTGATAGGACAAAACTCTCCACAATTGTTTCTGTCATGGCTAGTATTTTTACTCGGCATCCACTTTCGGTTCCTTTTCCTGCCTAGTTGGAACACATATCTTATCTTTTACTATGACTCTTCAATGATGAATTCTGGTGCTATCGTTAATCTACCTTTATAGTACACCAAATACACATCTCTAGAACATGTCATTATTGCAAATGGAGTCACTAGATCAGGGTAGTGCCTCATACTCCTACAGTCCTACTATATAGTTCCGTTCAGTTCTTCATGTTATTGATTCTCACTTCAATATACTTTCAGTTATTCATCTTATTCATCACCACAACTAATCAATAATCTTTTAATCTTCTTCTTTTTCAATACCCAGGTATTCAGATGCAGAGCATCATTGGTAGGGGACAACTAGTGAGCGATTTTGTTGTTGTTGATACTTCTCCATATTCTTGCTTGTATTTTCATTGTAGATCGCCATTGTCGTCTTGGACATACTTCTTTTCATATCCTTTGACTAGCGCTCGATCTTCACCATTCAAATTTTAGTTGTGCTTCTTACATTTACGACAAACAACACTCAACTTTTTTTCTTCAACCTTCTTAAAGTGAAACTTTTTTATTTATTTATAATTCATTCTAATGTTTAAAGTCTTACATAATTACCAGTTTATCGAGATTTCATTACTTTGTCACTCTATAGACGATCACTCTATAGACGATCACTCTAAACTGACCTAGTTATATATTTTTCGTGATTGTTTTGAGTTTTAGCTATATTTTACTATTTTATTACTGAAACTAGTATCATATGTACCACTTAAGTCATTAGTTTCAAGATACTTGTACCTCTTTGTGCATCATTCATCATACTTCTTGCTCCCATTCACCAATAGTATCATGTAAATAAAAAATCGCCATCTTCTCGAGGTAGTACGTTCCCTCATGTTTCAAATGAATGTTTCTACCACATTGATATTTTGTTTTCTCACTGTTTGCTACCTCATCAATCATCTTTCTATCTCTATTATTGACTTCATCTCTCCTTTTTCCATTCTCTTTTCCTCATCCTTTCCCTTTCTTTCTTCTTACTCCTTGTGCCTTTGGTTGTACATGCTACGTTTATCACTTGGATCCTCTCAATTGACACAATGTGCGATCAAGTGCATCTTTGTGGTGTACTACATGATATAGAAGGGTTGTGCGTCTTATTCCCTTGCATCTCAGAAGATTGCGACCTATGATGATGTTACCTTCCTCGAGTATCAATCGTTCTTCTTTATTTTACCAGTAACTCTTTCCACTGAAAGCGTCTTATACCTGGTTGCTGGTCGTTCCACTACTCCATCTCCATTAGTTTTTCCAGCTCCAACGATTCCTTTTGTCTCCACCCGTAGCCTCCTCTACATCACTTCTTTCCCAGCACCCTTCCCCTTCAAACCACTTACATGTCAGCTTTTCCCGCCTCTTTATCAAATATATTATCCCTCGCAGATCTTTCCTTTTGGTTCCACAGTTTTCTATTGATACTCTTGTGCCATATGATCTTTCCCTTGCTTTCTATAAAGGTAAAGTGTAGTAACATAATTCATAGTATTTGAGGTATTACTCGTTTTATTTCATCCCAACTTATACTAAGCTGAACCTCACAATTTAATCCTTTTCCATAGGTGGCGACATGACGTACGAGTACTTCCCAGGAGATCATCCATCCCAGAATTACTTCCATTATAGCACACTTAACTATGGAGTTCCGAACACAATTTCATCAATTGGTTTGAAAAGATGTTTGTAGTATTTGATGATCTAAGTTATTATTTAAGCTCAACAATTTTTCCTCTAATTTTGATGTAGATTTAGCTCATTCATACTCCTCCTTTCACCTAGAAGCATGCTAGGAGCCCTCTTTCTCTAGGCTTACTGCTCTAAATGCATTCCCCTCGCTCACCGGACCGGCTTGATTGGATTCAGGATGTTACTATAATCTTTCATGTACTGCTCAGTTTTTGCCAAATTTTCTTTCATTTCACTGCGCTTAGACTTCTTCCTTACATAAATTTGTCATCTATCTCTTTACAGTCATTACTCCTCTTCATGAGGTACTACTACATCAGGGTTGGAGCGCAGCAATGGATGATGAGATGCATGTCCTTGAAGCTAATCATACATGTGGCCTTGTTTCGTTGCCCCTTGGTCATTGTCATGCCGGTTGTTGTTGTGTATTTATGAAAAAACAAAAGCCATATGATTCCGTTGTGGTCCTTCAAGCGCACCATGTGGCCCGTGATTTTACTCAACCACATGGCATTGATTACGAAGATACCTTCTCACCGGTTGTAAGATTGAACGTCATTCGGGTCTTGATTTCTTTGCCGTTTATCGTTATTGGAAGTTGCATCAAACTGACATCAACAATGCTTTCCTCAATATCACTTATTAACTTGAATATGAAAATACATAAGATTCTCTTAACTATCATCGTCGAAAATCTCTCCATGATTACAAAGTAGTCTCCTCAAGCTTAGATCTAGAAGTTTAATCAAGTCGTTCAGGACATTTACTTCCAACCGTGCTTTTCATATTTCTCTTTATTTAACCGTCATCACTAGTGGGCACAATGATCCTTCTCATCTATGTTGGCGATATTATTATCACTGGCGATGGTACTGGCGTACTGCAAGGATTTCCAAGATAGAACTTCACTTGGACAAACATTTTTTGACCGAAGTTATGCGTCCTCTTTTCTATTTATTAGGTGTCGAGGTAGTCTCTTGGGTTGATTCTTTGATTCTCTCTCAAAGGAAATATTGCACAAACTTCGTCAAGATACCATATATTTCGGTATAGTCCAATTGTGACACCTTGGAGGCCTATGTGAAGCTCTACTTTATTGCCTCTAGTTTTGTCCCTTTATTGCCCAATCGTAAGTATTATCGATGAGTAGTTGATACTTGCGGTCACACCCTCCGGTATCTCCTTTGTTGTGGACGCAATGTGCTAATTCTTGCACATTTTGAGATTTTTCATCTACAAAACAGTTGAGCTCATTTTTTTGTATTTGAAGTGTGCTCTTTGCTAGCGTCTTGTCTCTAAGATCCCCTTTACCCACTCTATTGTGGCATATTTAGATACATGTTATGCCTGTGGATGACCATCCTTCCACTAATGACTTCTGTACTTATTTAGATGTTAATTACATCACATGGAAGAGTAAGAAACAATCAGTTGTTGCTCATTCTACTACAAATCAAATATTGCTTGATGGCCATGGTGGTTTCTAAGCTCACCTGGTTTATGAGATCTAGAGAGATTTTTTATCTCTCTCTCTCTCTCCCATCTATTTCCATCACTAATTGATTTGATTAACATTGTCTTCTCCATTCTCCCTCCGTCGTCAAGGTTGATCATTTCCTCCGACATTGAGGTCGATGGGTTCCTCGCAACGAGCAAGTTTCTCCATCGTGATTCCTCCCTTCATGTATTCCCTTGAAATCCCGGTGCATTCAGCTCTGCTCCCGTCAAATTGATGGATAAGGTTCCCAGTTCCTCACCCGATGCATTATGTTCGGATCGTGCCCTGCTGTAGAATTTTTTTGGAGGCTCGAGAGCCTATTTTGTTATCTTCTTGGAGCCTTATACCTGAATCGGGACCCAGACATGGTGTATCGACACTCTGATAGGAACAAAATTCTCCACAATAGTTTCTCTGTCAGGGCTAGTATTTTTGCTTTTGGGTCCTTTTTTCTGCCTAGTTGGAACATATATCTTGTCTTTCACAATGACTTTTGAATGATGAATTCTGATGCTTACCGTTAATCCACGTTTACACCAAATCCACATTTTAAGACATGCCACTATTGTGCAAATGGAGCCACCATCCCCGTTACTAGATCAGGGGTAGTGCCTCGTACTCCTGCAGTCCTACTATTTAGCTTTATTCAGTTCTTCATGTTGTTGATTCTCACTTCAATATACTTTCAGTTACTCATCTTACTCATGACCTTGACTGTTCAATAGTTTTTGTCATCTTCTCTTTTTCAATACTAAATATTCAGATGCAAGGCATCATTGGTAGCAGACAATAGGTGGGCGATATTTTTATTGTTCATACTTCTCCTCGTGTTCTTACTTATACTTTCATTGTAGATCGTCATTATCGTCTTGGACATGCTTATTTTCGTATCCTTTGACTGGCGCTTCTCGATCTTCAACATTCTTATTTTAGTTGTGATTCTTACATTTATGACAAACAACATCACTTGATTTATCCTCCTTAGCCTTTGGAGTCCTTACATAACAATTGATTTTAAATGAAATTTTCTGCCACTCATACAGATACAACAACAAACATCCTAAATATTTCTATCCTTGTCAAACAAACACATTTGTTTTAGGATTCCACTTTGATGGGGGCAGACTCTATCTTATGATCTTCTTAGTATTGCATGTGAAAGAGAGTAAAACAAAATTACTGTTGAGGTTCGGAATTGTGCTTCTGGATTCGCTTAGTGTAATGAGCATGACTGGCCTAAGCTCTAGTTTGCTCGAAAAAACAAGTGATCAAAGCTATAGCCAGAGCCTCATCCTATGGTAGAGCTAATAAAAAGTTGATTTTTTGAATGGGTCGTCATTGCATGACTCGAGTTTGATTACAATTCTTGCGACACCATATTGACCCACAATTAAGTTGATAATGAGTCAGTTAAAAAGTAAGTTTGAGCTGACTCATAATTAGATAATATATCCTAGATAAAGATGATCTTGGGAATATAAATTTAAGCTTTCATCTTACAAACAAATTTGTGTAACTATATTCTTGCTGATCAAATAATTCAAAACTTGATTGCCCGGAGAATATAAACACAATAGATAATTCCCTAGACTTCGAGGTGCACATCTTGCCATTGATTTTAGATTTTATTCCAAAATTTTGATTATTTTTCTCATAAATATTTTGGTATCTGAAAATTTCAACCAAAGCCAACTGTGAAAAGCTACGGAGAACAGTTTTGTAAGGGAATGTTATGGGCTCTCCCGTAACACATCGGTAGAGTCGCTAGAGGATGGTCAGAGGTGGAAATGACGATGGCGCAGAATACTGTGGAGCTGGAACTGCGGATGCCCAGGCGGGGTGTGCTCGGAGAGAGAGAGCTACCAAAATCTCTTGAAGACAATGAAAATAGAACATGATACTTGGATGTTATTCCACTAGTCCATGGGGCCCTTAAATAAGAGATACAAGGGGTATACATATAATTAAGTCCCAAACCCTGGACTACGACATAAATGACAAATACAAATACAAAGAGACAACATAAATGAAGACACAACATAAAGACACAAGTAATAAAGACACAACATAAAGACACAACATAAAGACAATATAATAACCGGGCACGAATCCCATATCATCTCTCCCGTCGTGCAAAAAGAGCTTAATCTCAAGCTCAAGGGAGATCAATGACAATGCCAACTTCACCTTATTCCCTTATCATCAGAGTCCTCCACGTGCAGATAAAAAAGTCGTTTGCACCGATATCTGAGAGTACACTACTTATCGCATTTATAACATAACCCTTGTGCGCGTTAGTCAGACATTTCTACATGAGACAGTCGACGAATCCGTGGGTTTTGGGTGTCTTCGGTACGTCCCATCCTGAGTCTTTGTGCCTGTGGTGATGTAGGCCTCATGAGCTAGCTGAAGTCAGTGGACGCACAATCAAGCTAAACTCATATCAGTTACCAAGTCCCGGGGAGCCTCAAATTCGACGTTTAAGTGCAGTCGATCACAAAGCTCATTTGTAAAGATGACGATCTGCATCTCATGGGGTATTGTGACGTGAGCCTGAAGAATCTAAAACTATTCCAGATATCCATCAATCGATCCAGTCTGACGTAATGTCGTGAGGACACTAAGGGGGTTGCTGCGAATCAGGGGGCCAAAGCGTAGGTTGCAGGAACTCTTAAAGTCACAACAAATTATTTCAGGTTTGTCGGTCTGCAAACGGGGGAACCATAACTGAGTGATATCAAACATGTGAAAGGAGGTAAGACTTATCTATTCTGTCATTGGAGTCTGCTGATGGCTAAAAAACTATTCGCATCTGGTGAGCCAGCCTAAGGGATCATTCTTCTCATCATAAATTGGGAATGCCAACTTGGTGTAATGGGGCACGATGTTGACTTCAGGAAGCATTGGGGTCGGGGGATCAGGTCGAAGAAGCAGTGGTGGAGGCGCTTGACTGTCGCAAACTTGCTTATGTGCGGGAGTGGTGGATACTGGCAGAGCGGATGTGAGATCATCGAGGCGCTTGGAGGGGGCAACCATGGTCTTCTGATGACGCGCCTCAGTGGTTGTTTGATTTTCCATGAAGGTTTGCATCACGGTTAGAAGCTGGCTCAACTGATCCGTCGAGTCCCATGTTACGCGAGGAGCAAGAAATGGAGCGAGTTGCGGGGTCGGCATGATTCTGGTGGGACGAGCGGAACTAACGTGCCCGAACAAGATGTGCCGCGTGAGCTGCGACGCTTCCCTATAGTGATGCTAATTAATAAAAACTCTCAAATCTAATTGGCCTATGGGTTAATTAATCAGAATAGGTCATAAAAAAATCAGCAGCAGGCTGGATGTCATGGCTGGCATAGGATTTCAAAACTATAAGTCGCGGGCTCGAAACGAGTTTCTGCAGCATTGCGGTAGCAGGGCATGGGCACAGGGGGAAGGGCGGCTTCGAAGCTAATGATGTGCCAGGCGCGGGGATCGATCATGGCGTTGGGCTTAAGGACGTCTGGGCTCTCCCGTAACACGCCTGGAGATGAACGACGCGTGGGAGATGACGACTAGGATTACGATTGTTAATGGTTTCGTCAATTATGAACAAAAAAACTTGGAGGAGCGCACGAGCTGGAATTAAACGACCCTGGGTCCGCGGCCTCACATGTTGCGCGTTACGGAGGGAGATCCACTGAGGTTGTTGGATCTGCGGCGCGGAACTTGTCCGATGTGACGACGAAAACACCCTTTAGGAGCGTCGTTGATGGTAGATACAATAGGGATGGTATGGAAAGGGGACTTTCTAGACGATGGAAGAGGGTTGCCGTGTCCTGGAAGTTTGAACGGAAATGAGATAGCATTGCACAGTTGGGAGCGGTTGTCGATGAGGAAAAAGCTGGCGGGATCGTGTCCTTGCGGTTCTAGTGGCAGAACAACTATGGCTAGGGGATCGCGGTTGCTGTTGTAGACGACGAGTGAGGGTGTTGCAGGTTCTGTGGTATACGAAGAAGGCGTATGATGTTATGACGTGTGCTGGAAGGACGCTGCGGTGTCCGAACGACGAAATCTTGTTGCGGAGGGAAGGAAGAGAACCTAGCTCTTATTCCAAAGTCATGAACTCACTCATAACACATCAGTAGAGTCGCCGGAGGATGGCCAGAGGCCGGAATGATAGTGTCGCAGGATACTGTCGAGCCGAAACGTGTTTGCTTAGGCGGGGTGTGCCTAGTTGCCAGAGAGAGAGAGAGAGAGAGAGCAGCCAAAATCTTTTGAAGACAAGCGAAATAGAACTTGGTACTTGGATGACATTTCACTAGCCCAAGGGGCCCTTAAATAAGAGATACATGTGATATAGATGTAATTAAGTCTCCAACCTTGGACTACAACATAAACGGTAAATATAAATACAAAGACACAGCGTAATGACTTGACACGAAGCCCATAACAGGGAAGTGAGGGGATAAGGATATAACAAAAGGAGAAACAAATTTGTATAGGAAATGGAGGAATAAGATATGGCAAAAAATTTCTGTGGTGGTTTCAAGTTGGAAGCATTAACTGATCTATTAGAGGGAGAAATCAAGCAGGTAGGATTCTATTGCACACTCCTTTGAGGAGAGCGAATTCAATCATCTTTCTCGTTGGTTGGAAATCGCGGCGGCAATTCGACGGTAAACAAGCAAGAGGCATCGAAAAACCAGCCGAGATCAACTAATGAGAGACATCAGCCGTTCTGTTCGATTTATGAAGAAACTATTTGACTTTTTTTATTTGTACTTTATGAAGCTAACTTCAATCTTTTTATGGTCAACCTTGACTTGAAATCATCCCTCCTAAAATGTGTAAGTTACAATTTATTTCACTAAAAATAAACCATGTAAATTCGGAGGAAAGGTTACTGATAATTCCCTCATAATTTAGAACAATGGAGATATTATTAAGAAGGTAGAGTACTTAAAATTAATTGAACAAAGACTAAATATTTAATATATTACTTTAATGGAGTCTGCTAATAGCAATTATCAATTTATCTTATATTGAAATGAAAGAGATGCCCGGGCACTACAATGTTCAAGTCATTTGCAATTATGGTATAATCTGTTGCTCGGGTTCTTGCTAAACTTCATGTCTGTTGTAATTTCGTTTCAAAACTCTATTTCTCACCTAAGTTCCCGTTGATCCTCGATGACGAAAGAGGCATTTGTTTAATGGAATAATTACCAAAACTTCCCCTGAAAGTTAGCATAATTACAAGTTGCACCCCTCTTACTTTTGAAATTACAAAAACCTCGTCTGTAAGTATACATTTCATAACATCCATGCACAAAAATACCCACTTGGAGTAAATTTTCCGCATAATGTTTGAAATATTGTGCATGGATGTTATGAAATGTAAACTTACAAGTGATTTTTGTAATTTCAAAAATAAGAGGGGGTGCATCCGTGCATCTTGTAATATAGCAAACTTAGAGGGGAGGTGCCAACAAACTTAATATGGATGCTATGTTTCTTTTCCGCCTAATGTTTGATGAACTGCAGAATATAGTCACCTTTAGAGGTTTATTTTCCGTCAATTCAATGCGCGAACCTAATATCTTATAAATGTGACTTTTTTCAGGCTCTTTGGTGTTTTCGTGCGGGCATGCGCTGCTGCGGCGAATTTTAAAATCGAAATAAGAACTGCTTAATAAATTCAGCTTCATGTGGACCATTTTACTTTGCCAATTTATATTACTCTCCAATTTCCCAAATTACCGATTTCTGTACCTTCGTTATGATGTTGAACCGCGTCTTCGTTATGATGTTGAACTGCGTCTTCGTTATGATGTTGAACTGCGCGATGAGCATCAGATTTGAATTTTGCGTGATACTATGCCCTTTCAAATTGAAAATTTTGAATTTTTTTTAAATATTTTTTTACAGGAACATGATAATTGGATGACTTTGTGAGCCTAGCTGCAATTTGGACCTCCTAACCAGGCGGTCCGGTTCGGTTTCAGCTTCAGCTTTCGTGCCAAAAAAATCCAACCCCTTTTAATTCTGGTTCGATTATACGTTTCCGACGACTAATATTATGTTTGATGTATTTAATTTCTATAATGTTATGATCATCTTAAATAAATTGCATGCTTTCACAGTTGCTATTGCCACCATGTCGCACGCCCGTCCTTTTCCCCTTAGCCCTTTTTTCGCTCCCTTCGCAGTAGCTAAGTCAGTTTAACAGTAGTAAACTTATATTGGAGAAGAGAGAAATATAGGCTTTGTGAATGCGGTGGTCATGAACCGTCGTTCGTGAACGCTCGATCTCACCTAAAAAAATTCATGCATATTTTATGCTCAAAACTAGTTCTTTTTTCTTGGGCAGCGGTCATAACCTTTATCTTGCCAAACATACATTCTATGATAATGGCAACGCCGTTTTTGACCAAACTCACTGGAGTAAATAAGCCGTGCCAAACGAAGCCATAGTACACGCCTGATAGTTCACGATTGTAAATTATTTTTATGTGAAACTAATATTGATTTTATCGTATATTTTTAAGGTCAAAATAATATTTTAATTTGAAACTAGTAAAATGTGATGAAAGAAAATCTATAATATAAGAGAGAATTGTTATTTTTGTCAATCTGCTGCGTAATTGTTAGCTTAACCTTATGATAGCTATATGATAATTAATTATCCATGTAATGATACATGTGTTTGTGGCGGAATTTCTTGGTCTGGGACCAATGCCTAACCGCCACATAAGCCAGCCTGGCCCGCGCGCCAAAATGTGTCAGATATTTTACTGTCCGCACACCCTAGATATCCCGGACCCAAAAATCTCTCGTGTTTGTGAAGGTCAATATAATGGCTCATTAGCTTTATGTGAGGACACATCATGACCGTTAAAAAGGAATGGAATTTTGACTAAGCAAACATATAGTTTTCCTCAAAAGTCCCAATTTGCACACTAAAATGGAAGTGAATTTGTTGTTTTAAATAAAAGCATTGTTATAGATTCATCAAGTTTGGCCACTGTAAATTTAAAACTGTTATTTGCAGACGTAGTTGTTATATGTAGATCAGTGCAAATAATAACTTGACATTAACGCCGCATCATCTTGAATAAAGCGAGCGCTTTATCGAAAACTCTGACTATTCCTAAAAGCAAGCATTTGAAAAACTTCTGAATAAAAAAAAACCCATTTTCAAGCAATAACAATGAATTCCCCTGCCTAATTTGAGCTCATTCATCTCTCTGCAGGAAAAAGGAGACCGTTCGATTCGGCAGGCGGCATAATGCGCGGTCTTGGGCACGAAAACGAGTTCTTCACTCGCCGAAAAAGGAAGCACGAGAAGGTCGCGAGCGCAGGGTTTTCGCCAGAAAAGAAAACGCGCGGGTTCTTCGCTAGAAATGGAGCGACGGAAATCGATTCGGCAAACAACTTCGCTAGGGCATGGGGTTGGCAAAGGCTCGACACTAGTGCGCGTGGAATGAGGGAGGGGGGAATGAATTCTTTTAGCTCTTATTTGATTGGCAAATAGTCTTTTTAGAGGACCCAAAACCAAAATTTTTTTTGTTTGTATATAGCCAATCTTCACCCTATAAGGCTCCATTCGTTTGACAGGAAATGAGATGTAGGAATTGGAATTGACCTAATTCTGATTTTCACAAAAATTGGAATTGAAGTCAATTCCAATTCTGCTCTTCAGCTAAATGCACAATTCCAATTCTGCTCTTCAGCTAAATGCAGGAATTCTGTCACCAGAATTGGAATTGATAATTCCGATGTTCGGCTGTATGTCAGATTTTAATGGATGGAATTAAAATTTTAAATTTATAACATTAAATTTAAATAGAATTGAAATATCACGAATAAAACATAAGTTCACATTATAAACATACGAACCTTAAGTAAAGTGCGTAAACATACAAACCTTAAGTAAAGTCCGTGCGCGCGCGCGCACACACACACACAAATTGCCATATAGCTGTCGGCCAAATTTGATAAACAGTGGAAGATCTACACCGGAAAATGTCAAACTAAGCATCATACTGCTTTCCCAAATTAAGAAAATCTATGGTCAGCCAAATTTGATAAGAGGTGGATGAACTACACATGAATCAACTCTAGATGAAGATCTGAAATCAACTACATATGTAGATCTGGAATTAAAACAACCATCCGCCGGCCAAATTAGATAAGTAGCGGAGATTTACCTGCTGCCGGCCGGATAAGAACGTCGACGGAGTCGCGCGCTTGCAGGTATAAACTCCTGACGGAGGAGTCGCGCGTTTGCAGGTACTTCTTCGAGGAAGACGAAGGGTACGCGGCGGCTGATCACGAGCAAGAGAGGGGGAAAACCTAACTCCTCGAGGAAGACGAAGGATTCGGGCGAGGGGACGGCTAGTCGCGTCCGAGACCGGAATCGTGAAATCAGACGTCGAGAGCTCGGAAGTGACCCTCACCGTTTAGACCTATATGAAATTCCTATAAGAATTCAATTCAATACCGATTCCCACAACATTTCGGGCCTCTCGAACAACACGAATTGAAATTGGCAAATGAATTTCAATTCCAAACCGCCAATTCCGATGAAGCGAACATGGCGTAAGTTAATTCATAAAGCAATGTATTCATTGAAAAAATACTGTATCAATGCTGATGATAGTAACAAGATTTGTCTGTGGCCTGAGGTGATCTTACTTCTGTAGAGAACGACGACGACGAAGATCGCCGGAGAATCCACCATATTATCCGGCGCATGCTGGGGAGATGCTTATAGAGCTCCCTCCTCCAGAAATATGCCTTTAATCTCCTGTATTCGTGGAAAGTCCATTTTCTATAGTAGAGGAGATTATTTAGGGTCCGTTCGTTTGAACGGAGTTGGCTTTCTGGAATTGGCTTTTCGACGAAAACTAATATCTACATGAATTGGCCTTGTACAGAATTCCAATTTTGTTGTTCGGCTGTAAGATTGAATTCAGTCAACAGAATTGGAATTGAGACACAAAAGTTGTTCGGCTGAATAATATAATTGGTATTGGAATTGACATTATACAATAATTTTATAAAACTCAAAATAGGCGTTAGCGCCGAACGCATTAAATTGCATAATATGTTTTACGGCTCGCGTTAAAGATAGTTATTAAAAGGAAGTAGGAAAATCGCTTGAAAATCGCTCGAATATTGAGCCGAATCGGAATCGATTACAATTGATTCGACTCAATTTGACTCGAATCACATTTCAAGTCGATTTCGAGCCAGCCCTGAATCGCTCGTAATATGATTCGAATTAATATTATGTATTTATCAATATATTATAATTTTTAAATTAAAAAACACTAAAATTTAAACATAAATAAATCTAGCAAAGTCTTTGAGTGTTTCGTCTGCTAAATTTAGAGGTTGCCCAATCTAATTTCGAGCAAACTAGGAATAAAGAGAAAAATTGCTCAATTTCGAGCCGGCTCAATTCGATTTCAAGCTGGGTTTGACTATTTTTTTTTTTAATTTTGACCCAAGCTCAAATCGCTCGAACTCGACTCGATATCAGCCGTACGATAACGACATGAATATCGGTCAGACATGCCCTGATTTGCTACTTATCAATTATTAGGACAAATTGCGTACTATTATCTAGAGGGCCCAGAGGTAGTAATGTGTGAGTGAGTGAGTGAGAGAGAGAGCGGGACATATACACCTTTCGGTTTGCAACGCGTTTTTCACCAGGAGAACTGGTGGGAAGGTCAAACGCGAGGAGAAATGGAAGAAAATAATCGCGAGCTATAGGTAGTGGTCGTGTGAACAAGGCGAAAACTGCCCGTGCGAGTTGGAGCCATGCAACGGCTAGAAGGTGCGCATAGCTACAAGGGGAGTAGCCATCCACACTCTCAGAAAATTCTAGCCGACAAGAGCCAAATCAATCCCACCAATGATTAGAATGTTCCATGTCATGTTGATTATAATAAGCACTCTCATTGCGGCTCCGTTTGGCGCGACTTTTTTGCTCTGAAGAGTTTAGACAAAAACACCACCACTCATAGAATGCATGTTTGGGAAGACTACGATTATGACCGCTGCCAAGAAAATATAACTAGTTTTGAACATAAAATTGTCTGAAGTTCTTGGATTTTGCGAACCACCACGGTTCATAACCACCGCGTTCAGGACCGCTCTACGTACGTGCGTTCTCCCACCTGTGATCACTGTGCGCATCAAACCGTTGGTTTCTACAAAAATAACATGATTGATTGAAATACTGACAATACTTTTAGAATACTGCAGTATTCCGCGAAAAGAACTCCACCGGCTGTATTGTTTCTCCACCTACAATTAGATGAGAGAAACGCACCTAAAATTTAGGGAATTGTTAAACGCAAATCAAATTTGGCTATTCACAAGCCATTGTTAACAACAAATCATATATTTTAAAAAATACTTGGTGCAAGCCAAAATGTTAACCACAAACCAATATTGTTAACAACAAACCAATAATATAAGGGTGTTGTTATTAACAAACCCGTTTTGGCTTCTAGCAAATCATTACTATTAGTAAACCTTCATTTTTGAAAATGACTATTTGAAAATCTTTTTGTTATTAGCAAACCACTATAAAAAATAAAATAAAAATTATTTTTTTAATTCAAAATAACCAAATGCACATGTTAACTTTTCAAACGATTACATATGTTACCATTAGAAATGATTCAAAAGGCCGCAAAATTTTGTTGGTAGACCCAAACTTCGTTCATATTCTACAAAAAATCATCAGGCACCCCAAAATCTCAAAACTAAAATCTGCAAAAATAAAAATAACAGTTAGCAATGTTATGTTAATTGTGTTACGACTTGTAAGCGGACATGCCCGTGAAATGAGATAAAGTATTATGTTAAGACTCATTAAACAGAGGAGAATAATGGTCATATAATGTGAGCCCGATGAAATCCCAAGCTTCAACTGTAAGACTTATTATCTGACGTTTTCATGAGTTCAAGAAGAAGAAAAAGCAGAGAGCCCAATTTAGATGACTCACCTTTTGACGGGAGCCCGACGAGGAGAGGAAGCCTATTTCTACGCCTTCTGACAGGAGCCCGACGAGGAGAGGAGGTCCGCCCCTGGTTGGAGTCATCAGAGGCAATCGTCGCCGAGGTTGATAGAGTCCTCGGAGTCGTCGGAGCCCCTGGATGGAGTCGTCGGAGTCGCTCCTGGCTGGAGTCGCCGGAGTCGCTCCTGGTTGGAGTCGCCGAAGTCGCACCTTGGAATCGCGAACGGGAGAAAGGGCGGATAGGTTTAGGGTTGAGTTTGCTATTAGTAGAAAATAGTTTTTCAAAATAACGAATTAAAATAAATTTTGGGGGGATTTTGAGTTTGCTAGCAACCAAATGAGATTTGCTAGTAACACCGCCCTAATATAAACTATATAAACAAATTTTCTAGAAAAAAAACTGAATTCATGACATTTTCAACACAGCAGTTCAACAAAATAACACGTTTATAATATAGAAACACCAAAATGTAAAATCATATACAAATTTAAAATTAAGAAATGAAATGAAATCTAAAATTAAAAACAAAAAGAAAATATGAAATAAAAAGTTATATACAAATTTGAAATGAAATAGCATATACAAATTTGTATATGTTTTTTTCATTTCAGATTTGTATATGCTATTTCATTTCAAATTTGTATTGATTTTTTATTTCAAATTTTCTTTTGGTTTTTCATTTTAGATTTGTATATGCTATTTCATTTCAGATCTGTATATACCTTTTTATTTCATATATTTTTTTGTTTTCAAATTTAGATTTGTATATGCTATTTCATTTCAAATTTGTATGTGCTATTTTAAATTTGTATATACAAATCTGAAAATGTCATAAATTTAAATTTTTTTGTCTAGAAAATTTATTTATGCAGTTTATATTATTGATTTGTTGTTAACAATATTGATTTATGGTTAACATTTTGATTTGCACCAAGTATTTTTCAAAATATATGATTTGTTGTTAAGATAACAAAATTTGATTTGCCTTTAGCAATTTCCAAAATTTATTCGTGAAACATAGCCTATATCATTTTGAAAAGAATAAACATATTTTTTTGTAGCCAAAAAATTGTTTATGGCATGAATCCTACGTGGAAATAAATTTTATTAAATTAATCGATTTATTCGGCTAGCGGGAGGATGCAAACGGACGAAGGAGAAAGAGGTTGTTATGATACGCGGGGAGATAGAAAGAGAAATATCATCGTTCTCTCTCTCTCTCTCTCTCTCTCTTCCCCTGCATCTTTCCTCACGGGCTAGCTAGATTTCGATTTGACAAAAGAAGAGAAGGAATCATGGGCACATGGCGGAAGGCCTACGGGGCGCTTAAGGATTCCACCAAGGTTGGGATTGCGAAGGTTAACAGCGAGTTTAAGGTCTGCTCTGATCTTCTTCTTGATCCGATCTAGGTTATGGCTTCTGATCTTGATAATTTATACGGTTTTAATGGTGAAAGGAGTTAGACATTGCCATCGTGAAGGCGACGAACCACGTAGAATGCCCGCCGAAGGAGAGGCATGTGAGAAGTACGTGATTTGGTTGCGGTGAATGATATTTTTTTTTCCATTTCTGTTCCCCCTTTTGATATGAATCATTGAGAAATTCCTTTCGCCTGCAAGATTCATGTAATGCAGAACTGCAGAACTTATGCTAATGTCTAATCCTTTATAATATTTTGTGTGCATTCTCGTGATTAGAAATTTTTGCTGCTACGTCGGTTGTTCGACCGAGGGCTGATCTAGCTTATTGCATATATGCACTTGCAAAGAGGCTGGCGAAGACTCATAACTGGGTGGTATTTATTCTGCGCTTTTTCCATTTTATACTACTTGATTTGACAATTGAAGTTGTACATATGCTTGCCCTTGAAATCCATCTTGTTATATGTTCTGAAATAGCTTCAAGTTGAATTAAGTGGTTTCAATAGAAGCCACATCGATTTACAACTTCATAGTAGTTTCAGTATTTATTTCTATACTATTATGCGAGGCACATTCATGTTTGTATTTATTTCTATACTATTAATTTTTTATAGGAGATCCTTGTACAATGAGTTTTTAATATCTATAAGCTTATCATGAATCCTAAAATGGAAGCCACATACAGAGCGCTAAAGGGATCATAACTATGAATTTGGTGCTGGAGTTTGCTTGTCAGGAAGCTGAAACCAAGGGAAACTGAAGTTGGAGCAGATATACTAGTTTTCAAAACTCATTTGCAACCCAAAAGATTAAACTCATAGCTCAGGGCTAACCACATAATATTTCTACACACCAGTACATATTTCCCATGTCTAATGTGGGGCTTAAGCATGCTCTCGTGTGCATTAACCATCTTTCTATCATGTGAGAGCTCTCGACACACACACACACAAATTAATCTGCTCTTGAACCCTAAAGTTTCCCGGATTTTGAAGGTCGAGATACTTCTTTTATTTGAAGTGTCCATGCCAAGTCGAAGAGGGCAGAAGTGCACACTCCTTTCTTGCTGCTTTTCGTGCATTTCACGCTAATCCTTTTTCTATGCATTATTTTTAGTTCACTGAAAAATGCCAAACCAAGATTGATAAGAGTGAGACAAAATAATCCTATGTTAGCTTATCTTGCATAGGATTATGATTGGTTTGTGTTTTTTACTGTTTCTCCGTATATGAATAGAGCTATAGTTATAAGACTTTGCTGTCCTTTTTTGTAATCTTGTTCTCAGATGTATTCAGTATGATGATTAGTATTTTCACATTTAAGTATGATTAATGAATTGTGTAGAGAATTTTATAATGTATTGGTGCTAGTGATATAATTTTTATGATGGTTTGGATGATACTATCAGAAAATGTAGGCTTTCAAATTTTACTTTATTAAGTTTTTTAACTTTTTCAACTGAGATCCAAGACCAGGGAATACTGGCAAAACACCTTAGGCAGTGGCAGTGCTATAAATCTGAGTATCATAACTTGTTTTGAAATGGTAAAGTTCAAAAATTTTGTGCCTTAGCAATCAGCTTGCCAATTAATAGATATATTTTAAATATTTTTATCTACTAAAATGAAAAAACAGCTAAAAAATATGCTCAAGTTTTCCTAGTTATTCAATGATACTTGCCATTTACATAATTTCTATTTTGTCCTTCAAGTAATTCTGTGTTGATGAAACTTCACAGGTTGCATTGAAAACATTAATAGTGATCCACAGGACATTGCGAGAAGGTGATCCTATCTATAGAGAAGAACTTTTGAGCTTTGTTCAGAGAGGAAATGCATTGCAAATATCCAACTTCAAGGACGATTCAAGCCCACTTGGTATGTCCTATAGTTGTGGAACACTACATAGGCATATGCATTCGAATTTTTTTGACACATTTCCTATCTTCTTTAGAAGTCCTGAATTCGCCTTTTTTGCTTATTGGATTCAGCTTGGGATTGCTCTTCATGGGTTCGAACATATGCACTTTTCTTAGAAGAAAGACTCGAGTGTTTTAGAGTTTTAAATTATGATATAGAAGCTGAGCGATTGATGAGAAATGCACAAGGGGCTCCAAAGGTATCTCATTTATCCAATATATGTATTTTTAATTGTTGTTTTTGTGCAAATTTTATAGATTTCTTCAAGTTTCTCTTTGTTGATAATAAAATATATATATACAGGGGCACAGCAGAACAAGGACTTTAGGTTGTCCAGATCTTCTAGAGCAGATGCCCGCCTTTCAGCAGCTTCTGCATAGGCTTGTTGGGTGTCAGGTAGTCTACTATTATACTGTCAGTATGTAGGTTTTAAAGAAAATAATGTCATGGGTGATAAGCATCTGTACTCATTTACTCATTTCTTTCTTTATTGTAGCCCGAGGGAGCAGCATGTGGCAATTATCTGATACAGTATGCCCTGGCATTGGTATGATACGTTGACCATATTTTCAGTAGAGCTAATAAACTCATAAAATGTGTAGTGTTAGAGAGGAGAACACACCTTTAGGCTATTTCTTGTTCATTTCTCGATCCATTGACAGGGAATTAAATAAATACTCCTTAGCCACAGCCGGAGATATCGTCACCATCCGGCGAGCCTAAGATAGCTTGACTTTTTACACCCCCTCAAGATAACACCATAAACATCCATCATTCCAAACCTGAGAGAGTGCGTGTGGAGAGATTTGCCAGAAATAGCTTTGGTGAACATATCAACAAGTTGGTCCCCAGAAGGCACAAACACAATAATAATTGTTTGATCCTGAATTTCCCCCCGCACAAAATGACAATCAATCTCTATATGTTTAGTCCTCTCATGGAAGACTGGGTTGTTGGCAATGTGGATAGTAACTTGATTATCACAGTGCAAGTTTATGACATCTTGGACAGGAAAGCCCATTTCTCCCAAAACCGATTTAACCCAAATCAAATCACATATTGTAATGGCAATAACTCCATTTTGCTTCAGTAGAGGAGTGAGCAACAACATTTTGTTTCTTACTCCTCCAGGAAATAAGATTGTCACTCACAAAGATAGAATATCCACTTGTAGACTTTCTGTCAGAGGAGGAACCAGCCTAATCAGCATCACAATATCCATGAACTTTAAGGTGGCTATGATTTTGATAAATAATGCCTTTTCCGGAGTCCCTTTTTACGTACTTAAGTATCCGAAGGACAACATGATAGTGATGAACTTTAGGACTGTACATAAATTGGCTAACTAACCCAACAACAAATGAGATGTCGGGTCTGGTAATAGTCATGTAAATCAACTTTCCCATAATGCGTTGAAAATCCAACTTCCTTTCAAGATCCTGAGAATTATCCTTGTGAATATCATAATTAGTATCCACAGGACTATCCACAGGTTTTACTCCCAGATATTCAATGTTACTGAGAAGATCTAAGACGTATTTGCGCTGGGAGATCATAAATATTTCGGCAGATTTAGCAATCTTAATACCAAGAAAATATCGAAGAAGACTCAAATCTTTGATTTCAAAAGTAGAGGCCAACTCCTTTTTAACTAGAGTAATGTGTTGATCATCAATTCCGGCAATGATATCATCCACATACAATAAGGATAGCAGTAAATTTCTCCTTCATGTGGATAAAGACTAAGTGCTCATAAGTATAACGGGAAAAATCTAAACTCAGGAGTTTGGCACTTAGCATTTCAAACCAGGCCCGTGGTGATTGTTTGAGGCCATACAAGGACTTCTTGAGGCAACACTCCTGTCCTTTAGGAACATCACCTTTAGGTTATTTCTTTTTCATTTCTCAACCCATTGACAGGTAATAGAATAAATACTCCTTAGCCACAGCCGGAGATATTGTCACCACTCGGTGAGCCTAAGATAGCTTGCCTTTTAACATGTAGTACATTCTAGTTGATCTCTTGGAAAGGAAAAAAAATGCAATTTTGTACATCATAAGTGAAAATCATAAACCATTATTTACAATACCAGATATGATTTGTTGGAATCTGTCAAAGAATTAAGTTGGCAGTGAGGCAAAGTAATGGGGCAATAGTTGTAATACATGGCAATAAAATCAGACCAATCAAGCACACTTCAAGAAGATGACGATACTAAAAAAATTCTAAAGCATTTTTCTGTACTTATAGCAAGCATTTTGCTGTCTATATTTTATTTTCTCTATATTATGCAGAGGAACAAACAACAACAACACTCAAGCCTTTATCCCACCATAGTGAGGTCGGCTATATGGATCCTTTGTCGCCATTGCGCCCTATCTTTAATCATAGTCTCACTAATGTGTAAGTACATCATGTCTTTCCTTATACTTTCATTCCAAGTCTTTTTTGGTCTACCCCTCCCCCGTTTAACATGTCTAGTGACTAAACTCTCACAACGCCTAACAGGTGACTAATGGTTTCCTATGTACATGTCTGAACCATCTTAAACGAGCTTCTCACATCTTCTCTACAATTGGCGCCACTCCTGTCTTATCCCTGATATATTCATTCCTAATTTTATCCAGTCTCATGTGACCACACATCCACCTAAACATTCTCATCTCCGCAGCTCCCATTTTTTGCTCATGTACACCATTCACTGCCCAACACTCAGAACCGTAGAGCATTGTTGGCCTAATTGCAGTATGGTAAAACTTGCCTTTAAGTTTTAATGGTACTTTACGATCACATAAGATCCCATACGCGCCTCTCCACTTCAACCAACCTGCTTGGATTCTATGTATTACATCTTTATCTACACCTCCATCTTTTTGAATTATCGATCCCAGATATTTAAAGCACTCACTGCGGGAAATATCTTGGTCACCGAATTTAGTAACGGAGTCATCCGACCTTCTTGCACTACTAAATTTAAGCTCTATATACTCAGTCTTTGTCATGCTCAACCTAAACTTTCTTTTCTAAAGTGTCTTGCCAAGATTCAAGTTTCACATTTACACCCTCGCGCGTCTCATCGACCAAAACAAATCATCTGCAAATAATAAACACCAAGGTATTGCTTGTTGGATATGTCCGGTGAGCTCATCTAAGGTAAGGGTAAAGAGATATGGGCTTAAAGATGACCCTTTATGTAAGCCAACAACGATAGGGAATTCCTGTGTTGATGTCCTCACCTTGGTCACTGAATTTGTATACATATCTTTGATTACGTCAATGCAGAGGAAATGAAGCTTAAATCCCCCCCATATCTCTTATAACAACTCCTTAGGTAAATCTTCATTATAGATAAAGCCTTAAAAGTAGCTTTTAATTAATGCCAATTGTTCTATTAAGGTCAAGTTTTGTACTGAGATAATCTTCAGGTAACAAGGGTTTGACATTATGATGTTCCTTCTAGCTCCTACATCGCTTAGTTAAGACTTGATCCTCATATCTCTCAGTGTATATGTTACCTTCTCAGAAGAAGATCCCAGCAAGGGGGAGGATGGACGGCCATCGGAGAGAGAAAAGAGAGGGATAGGAGAAGAGAGAGTGAGAGTTAGGGTTAGGGAAAGAAGAAGAAGGAGCAGCCCCCTATTCACTTAATTGATCCAAAGATGAAAAAAAAACCAAAGCCAAGGTTTACCCTCTTATAGTGATGTGTCAAATACAACATTAAAATAAAAGATTTAATAATAAAACTGAATAGTAAGATTCAGCCGAGCGGTTCAGGTTCTCCTGCGTCGTGAGCCACTTCCGCCGAACCGTCTGGTTCGCCTGCTCCTCGAGTTACTTCCGGCTCACGCGGCCTTCGCGTGTATACTTGCCACGTCGGGTCTTCCGCCTGCAGATCGGTAACAATACCGTCATCTGAAAAATTGGCCTTGTCCTCAAGGCAGTAGTTCGGGAACTGTCGGCGAAAATCATCCCGAAGGAGCCAGGTAGCGTCGTTGGTCGGATGGTGGCGCCATGCAACGTGGATCACTTTCGGGGTGGCGTCCCGGGGTAAGTGATGTCGACGACCGAAGATAGCCTCGGGGTACAACGGTTCGGAACCGGAATAGTCGAGGTCGGCCAGAATATGGTCCACGACGGGGTGGTCGCCTACCACCCGCCGAAGCTGCAAGACGTGAAAAATCGGGTGGATGCGGATGCTGCTGGGCAAACGAAGCCAGTACGCCACGGCCCCGATGCGACTTATGACTTCGAAGGTCCCGTAAAAAACGCGGTGCCAACTTCGGGCACGGCCGCCGCGCGACGGTGAGCTGGCGGTATGGGTGGAGCTTGAGAAAGACCTTCTCCCCCACTTGGAAGGAGAGATCTCGGCGCTTCCGGTTGGCAAAGGATAACATCTTCGCTTGGGCCCGTCGGAGATGGTGCTTCAGACTGTCGAGGATGATGTCGCGATCCTGGAGATGGTCAGCCAAACTGGCCACGGGGCACTCCCCCGAGAGGTGTCGGACCACCGATGGTGGCGGTCGGCCATAAACTGTCTCGAATGGTGATATATTTGCTGCATGATGATATATTGTGTTATAAGAGTACTCCGCCCAACACAACCATTTGGCCCAAGTGCCTGGCCGCTTGCCGATGAAACAACGAAGATAAGTCTCTAAACATGGGTTGAGCACTTCAGATTGCCCGTCGGGCTGCGGGTGATAGGTCGTACTCATACGGAGACACGTGCCCTATAGACAAAAAAGGGAGGTCCAAAAACTGCTGAGGAATAGAGGGTCGCGGTTGCTCACGATGGAGCGAGGGAATCCATGCAGCCGCACGATCTCGGCGATGAAATTGTTGGCCACAGTAGCGGCCGTGTAGGGGTGGCAGAGAGGAATGAAGTGTGCATACTTCGTGAGACGGTCCACGAACTCAAAGATGCAATCGAACCCTCTCGAACGGGGAAGTCGGGTGATAAAATCAATGACGATATCCTCCCATATGCGCTACGGAATCGGAAGGGCTGAAGTAAGCCGCTGGGGAACGTAGGCCTTAACCTGGCGGAGCATATGAGGCCAATAAAGGGATGCCGCCAATCGCCGATAGGTGCGGAAAGCACCCGCATGGCCGCCGGACGGAGTGGAGTGGAACTCGTCTAATAAACGCGGTATATTGGAAGAGGCGGCGGAAAGCACGAGGCGGCCCAATGGAATAGGCGGCCTCCGATGAGCGAGTATGGCGGGTGAGTTTCCGGGTTCGCTAAAAGGGTCGTCCGGATGGCCGCAAGGTGGTGGTCCTATTCGACGTCCTACTGGATGGAGGCTGCATTGTCCCACACCGGCCGAGAAATGGCATCTAGCTCCGGGGCTTGCAGTTGACGAGATTGAGCATCCACCGCCCGATTCGCCCTACCAGGGCGGAACTCAATGGGTAAGTCATAACCCAACAATTTGGCCACTCAAAGTTGTTGTGCCGGAGTCGCTATCTTTTGTTGAAGTAGGTAACGAAGAATGTGATGGTCGGTACGGACCACGAAGGGGCGGCCCAAGAGATAGGGGCGCCAATGCTGGACCGCGAGAACGAGGGCCATGAGTTAATTCTCGTAAGCCGAGCGACTCCGGATTGCCGTCAAGAAGGCGCGACTGTAGTAAGCAATACAATAGGACGCCCGGATTGCATCAGAACGACGCCGACGCCCGTGCCGAAGGAATCACATTCCCCGAGGAAGGGTTGCTGAAAATCCGGCATGGCCAACACCGGCCCTTGAACCAGGGCTGCTTGGAGAGCGGCGAACGCGGTCATGGCGGCGGGTGGCCACGAGAACGGGCCGTCCTCCGAAAGCTTCAACAACTAGGTGAGGGGGCGGGCCAACCCGCCGTAGTCTTTGATAAACCGTCGATAGTACCCGGTGAGGCCGAGGAACCCGCGAACATCCCGAAGGGACGTGGGTGTCGGCCAACGGAGAACCGCTAGAATCTTGTCTTCATCCATGGCGACGTCGTCGACCGAAATGGTGTGGCCCAAGTAACTCACTGTCGTCGTGCCGAAAGTGCACTTCTTGCGGTTGACGGCGAGATGGTGTTGTCGAAGCGTCAAGAAGGTACGACAGACATGTTGTAGGTGTTCCTGCCAAGATCGACTAAACACCAAGATGTCATAAAAAAACGAGCACATGCTTACGTAGTACCGGCCGGAAGATATTATTCATTGTTGCTTGAAAGGTAGCCGGGGCGTTGGTAAGCCCGAACGACATAACCAGAAACTCGAAGTGACCGTCATGCGTCCGGAAAGCGGTCTTTGGAACATCGTCCGTTCGGACCCGGATTTGATGGTAGCCCGCCCGGAGATCAAGCTTCGTGAAGTAGGCGGCGCCCTGAAGCTCATTCAAGATCTCCTGAATTACCAGAATGAGATACATATCCGGAACCGTGACTTTGTTGAGCTCTCTGTAGTCGACACAAAACCGCCAACTCCCGTCTTTCTTGCGAACCAATAGGACCGGGCTGGAGAATGGGCTAGCGCTGGGTCGAATGAGGCCGACCAACATCTCCCGCACAAGGCGTTCGATCTCGTCTTTCTGGGTGTGCCCGTAACGGTAGGGACGGACAGAAACGACCGCCGCACCTGGATGAAGCACAATCGGGTGATCGGTCGGTTACACCGGTGGAAGACCCTATGGTGCGACAAAAATATCTGGAAAGTCTTCGAGGAGGTGCTGAAAATCTGCGGCTAGCGGTAAGGAAATGGTTGACTCCGTTTGTAGGGGTCATAGCCAAGCTGAAAAATCCACGTCCGTTACCCGAGTGAGAGCTCGAAAAGAGACCGGTGATCGTAGGAGAGCCGAACCACCCATCAGACGACAAGGGTGGCCATTGTGCTGAAAAAGCATAGTCATAGCGGCCCAATTCACGAGGACATCCCCCAGGTTTGAATCCAAGCCATCCCCAAGATAACGTCGATGCCGCTCAACTCGAACACATAGAAATCTGTCGTGAGGGGGCACGGCCCCACGGAGAGAGTTAAATCCAAGCACTGCCCCAAGGTCGGCCGTCGGCGGCCATCACCCAAGCAAACAGAGAAATGCGGGGAAGGTGAGATCGGAGGGGCGAGGTCACGCTCCAATTGCGCCAAAATGAAGTTGTGGCTTGCGCCGCTATCGATCATCACAATCACGGGCCGATCGAGAATCACTCCGTCCATCTTCATCGTCCCGGGCCCGGTAAGGCTGCCACGGAATAGAACGGAAGGTCCAGCACATTGAGGGCCGCGCCGTCGGGCTCCGGTGGAATGACATCTGCATGTATAGCGAGGTCGTCGAAATCGACCATAGTGATTTCGGGATCATAATCGCCGAAGAGGGCGTGAAACTCTTTTACCGCACAAACATGGTGCGGTGAATAGGGTTGGTGGCAACGGAAGCACAATCCCTTAGGCGAAGTTCATTGTAGTCGTTATTGGAGAAACGGTGGGGGTGAGGTGGGTGGGGCCGTGGGGGGTTCAGCGCGCCCCGGGCGTACACCCCCAACCGGCGGTGGCCGTGGGGCCATGTCACGGGTGGCCTGGGTGCGGGCGACTATGTGTCCACTGGGTTGAAGGTGGTGGGTACCGAGATCCCTTCCACCGCACGGGCAAGATCCAAAGCCTCGGAGACCGTTCGAGGATGATGTGTCCGGATGCGGGAGCGGATATTGGGCAGTAGCACCTGAAGGAAGAACCCCAAGTAGTGGTCGGGCGGAAGGCCCGGAACTTGTGTCACGAGCGCTACGAACTCATCAATGCAACTATCCATGGTGGTCGTTTGGCGGGCACTGCAGAGGCGCTCGACGGTGGAGCCGGTGTAACGCAAATCATAGCGACTTATCATCTCTTGCTTGAACTCGTTCCACGAGATTGCAGGCTGAACTTGGCGGAGCCAACACGCCCAGTGGAGAGCCGAGCCGTCGAGACCTACCACGACTGTGCCGACTCTATCCGCCGGCGGGGTGAGGTGAAGGTCGAAGAACTGCTCTGCGCGCGCGATCCAACCCATTGGATCGACGCCGGAGAAGGAGGGGATGTCCAAAGTGAGGACGGAACGCCCGGGCGGAGGTGCGGGGGCGGTGGGAAGCAACTGCGGCGGCATCCTCAAAATGGAGCCCGTTTCGGTAGAGGAAGCTGATCCCGTTGGTGGCGTGTGGGAGGTTGGGGCCGTGAGGGCGTTGAGGCGGCCGAGGCGGAGGGATTGGCCGGCGAGAATCGCGTCGACGGCGGACTGCAGGCTGTCCAGCCGCTCGTCGTGGTGGTCGAGCCTGGTGCGGGTGTCGTCCGTCCCGTCGAGGGTTTCGACGGCTTGGAGGCGGGTGTTTGGGGCCATCGGGATGAACGAGGGTGGAGCGAAGAGGTCCGACGGCGCTAGGGCAGGCGGAGACGGAGGTCGGACCAAATGTTACCTTCTCAGAAGAAGATCCCGGCAAGGGGGAGGATGGCCGGTCGTCGGAGAGAGAAAAGAGAGGGAGAGGGGAAGAGATAGAGAGAGAGTTAGGGTTAGGGAAAGAAGAAGAGGGAGCATCCACCTATTCACTTAATTGATCCAAAGATGAAAAAAACCCAAAGCGACAGATCGGTAACAGTATATGACACAGAACAAAACGATAAGGGTTGCACGAATCTTATTTCTTATGTGACACGCTAGCAGACACACAAGCAATTCAAATGAAATGATGACTAGACTAGCACCAATTAGATGCAACTAAATGGCTCATCAAACAATAATATCTGACATTCAACCATATTAATTAAGTGTCATTTACTGGGACCTCGCCTCTAACTTCACAGAATTACATAGACTTCCCCTCTAACTTCACAGAATTACAGAGACCTCCCCTCCAAGTTTACATTGTTAACCTACATGCAAAAAAAAACCCTGGAGGTGTCTTCCAGGGATGGTGCATATATGTTAATAATGTAAATTTAGGTGTAGTTTTGGGTAATTTTGAAATATAGAGAGCTGGTCCCTATAATTATGCAAAGTTAGAGGAATTTCTTCGTAATTATTTCTATTAATTAATTGACTTTATATTTACTATAATAACAATTTATTGCAACAAATTCAATTAAACTTTACTAACAAAGATTGCAAAATATAGAGAGTGCGTAAAAATTAAATCCAAGACAAATGAATAATACACGTGGAGTGAAATAAAGAGACAAGACACAATCTGTAACATCCTGAATATGATGAGGGCGGTTCGATGAGGACAAAGAGTGTCTTTGGGGGTGGTATAGCCCAAACAAAATAGCTCCTGCCAGACTTGTAAGATGACAAACTTCTAAGTGAAATGAGGTGTATGAGCAAACCGAGTTTCACATTGGAATTAGAGAGAAAGTTGTAGGGCTTAAGTAATAGTTCAGAACCCTAAATATCAGAGGCGTTGTTTTAGAGAAAATATTGGAGTATTGTTGGAAACTCCATAGTTAAGCGTACTCTAGTGGGAGTAGTCCTCGGATAGGTGACCTCCCGGGAAGTATTCGTAGGACACATGGAAAAAAGGACAAGATTGTGCGGTTTAACTTAGTATGGGCTGACATTAACCAACTCAGACAATAATTTTGATATTGTGAGGGTTAAGTTGTTACAAATGGTATCAGAGCCAGACCTCCTGCAATATGATGTGTGGTTCAGGGTTGAACCATGCGAAAATTGGTGGACTTGTAACATCTTGATCCGATGAGGGTGGTCCAATGAGGGCTGAGAGTATTTTTGTGGGCGGTGTAGCCCAGGCAAAGCAGCTTCTGACAGACTTATAGGATGACAAATCTCTAGGTGAAAGACGGTGTATGAACGAATCAAATCTCATACTAATAATTCAAAATCTTAATTATCAGAGGCACCTTTTTGGACCAAATGGTGGAGTTGTGTTGGAAACTTCATAGTTAAGTGTGCTCCAGTGAGAGTAGTCCTAGGATGAGTGACCTCTTGAAAAGTACTCGTAGGTCACCTATGAAAAAAATCATATAGTTCAACTTAGTATATATTGGGATAAACCAAAGCAAACAATACTTTTGATATTGTGAGGGTTTGGTTGTTACTCAATCATTAAATAATTCTAAATGTATACAAGAAACATCCGTACAATATAACAAAATGCAAACAACTAAGGCTCACAGAGTGCAAGGAAGGTAGATAGGAATTAGAAACAATCTGAAATTTGGAAAGGGCTCGGTAGAGGAAGCGATTATGGCTGGGGGGAGGGGGTTGGTCAACGAGGCTTTGGGATGTTGTGGGGTAAATTGGGCTCTGGTGTTGGGGGAGTGAAGAGGGGAATAGGGGGTTGGTGGAGTGGAGGGAAGGCAGTGGAGCAAGTAGTGAATTGTGGTTTCTCGGTGAAGGCCAGGGGGAGGGGTGGAGTGGGGTGAATTGGGGATGCTCGGTGAAGGATGGGGGAAGGGGAGGAGGGGAACAGACGGTGGAGCCGATAAAGGGTTGGGTTGTTTAGTGAGGGTTAGTGGCAGACAGATTGGAAAATGCAACAACATTAGGATATGAACTAGGCGGTGATGGCAGACATAGGCTTTGCACCTCCATTGGGTGGGCTTTGGCACCCGCACTAGACCGACAGTTCCAAGGTCTTGTGTAGGAAATCAAGTGAGCCATCTTCGAAAGCCTATCAAACACTACAAAGATGGAGTCGTGCTTCCTGAATGTGCGGAAGACCTAACATGAAGTCCTTGCTAATGTCTACCCAGGGATGATGAGGAACCGGTAATGGCATACATAAACCAATGTTTTGCCTACCCTTGACTGTTTGACAAATGTGACAATGTTGAACTACTCTAGCTATGCCCTCTTCAGGCTAGGCCAATAGAAATAATCCTCAACTAGGGGAATGTTCTTGTCTCTACCGAAATGACCAACGGCTCTACCAAGCACTAACATGCAGTTCCCAAATCAAATGATCACGAAAAAAAGTATAAGGAATACACAACTCAGATCCCTGAAATTGATAACTATCAACAATCACGAAGCCCTTTGTGGGAGTGCACTCTTAGAAGCCCCAAAATTGATAGTTGTCCCGAGAATCTTGAGTCAAGGATGCGTATACCTCACTAAAATTCAGACACAAAGGGTAACCTCCAACACTTGCTTGAATCCAACTACTCAAGCACTTATAATGCGGAGGAGGCAAACACGACGACTCAATGAATCAATGGGTTTGTTCTCAACACCTGCATGATGTTTGAGAAAATAATGAAAGTTCATAAATACTTGACCCACTTACCCACTTGACATGATGATGTCCAACTTCCTCTGAGAATCGAGATAACACAACTCCCGGCGTTCAGAAAATAGTGCAAAATCTCGAGACAAAAGGTAGTATATCCAAAAGTGCAAGGTATGTGATGTAGGGTAGGCTGTGTATTGGGGGCTTAGAATGCAAACTAGTGACGTGAGGGGATGGACTCAATCTAACCGATGACTGTATGCAAGACACCAATGAACAGGCGAATTAATCAGCGTAAGCAACATAACAAAATAATAACATTGCATTCATTCATAAAGAAAGTAAACATTTTTCTTTGAGCGTTTGGCAATAGCGTTCCTCCGCACGGAGAGCTACAATAAGCGCGCGGCGAATTAAGCGTCCTGCAAAGTAAGAGGTTTACGAGCAAACACAACGGGCTATAATTCCTTCAAACAAGAGAACCACAACATGCACAATATTTTATACCAAAACCATAAATCCTTACAAATCACGAATACAAAATCTGAAATTAAAATTACTTAGGGCTGTGAATCACATAAACTGAAATTTAGGAGGGGTATGAGGGCTTCCGGGTGGTGTACGGCTAGATCGGGTAAGGGGGAAGGTGGATCCACGAGTGGGGAAGGTAGGGCTGCGGGTACGGGTGAGTTAGGGCTGGATCGGGGGGTTGGGACTTGGACTGGACAGATCTGTCCGGGACTGGACAGATCCGCTCGGTTTGGAGGGGTGGAGGGGGCGCTGAAACGGGCGGCTGTGAGCAAGGAGGGGAGGTGGCGTGGGGTGACTGCGAGCAAGGAGGGGAGGCGGCGGGGTGGCTGCGAGCTAGGAGGGGAGGCGGCGGGTGTACAGGTATAGGAAGGGCGGCGACTGTAGCCTTGGCTGGAGGAGGCGGACAGCAGGTTGCTGTTTGGGAGGTTGGCGGCGGCACTGTTGGAGGGGGCTGACGGCAAGGGAGGAGCAAGGGGGGTTGGCGGATGGCAGCAGGGAGGGGTGGAGGAGGAAGGGAAGAAACTTACCCAATGGAGTCGGCACCACGGGCTCCACGGCGTCGGCACCGCGGAAGGATCACCGGAAGCAAGGAAGAAGATCTCTCCAAACTTCAGCAATGAGGATTCCAGCAACCCTAAGAATCCTATTTATAAGAAAGCAACAATAGGGCACCCGGAATCGACGGCTATGATTGGCCGGCGGTTCCGTTCCCATAACTATATAAAATAATAACCGAAATACATAAAGCTATATATGAAAATGACTCTAAACGACGAGCCGGACGCATCCGTGGTAACGGATCGCCGGTTCGATCAAGTCCGTCGGCGCGAATATACGAAGGTGGGGTCCGCCTTGCGCCGAGTTGTGCTCGATGGTCCCCCATCAACTCCCCCCGACTGAAAAGCCTTCATCTCCGATGAATGGAGATGATCGTACTGTAGTCGAAGTCCGGGGGCGAGTGATCAAGCTCAGCAGCAGCAATTCAAGTGTCGTCGGAAGAAGAACGTCCAACCCAGCGAACCAAGTAGCGGCACACGAGTCCATCCGCGGAGGGGACGAACTCATGCGCCATGATCTCTGTAATCTGCTCGACCCTCTGCTCTCGGGAAAAGTGGTCCGGCGATGGTGGTGGTGCCTCCGGTGAAGCCAATGGTGGTGAACTCCTGGGGAAGTGGGAATCAAGTGGAGGCTGGGTGGTGGGGAAAAGGGATGATGGTGGAAGGTCAGGAGGGCCGCCAAGGTAGGGGTCAGAGTACTCGTGAGGTGGGAAGTAGGGTGTCAGGTCCTCAACATTGAACACGGGGTGGATACCCATGCTCGTAGGAATGTCCAGCTCGTAGGCATTCAACCCGATCCGCCTCAAAACAGTGTAGGGCCCAATTCGCCTGGCGCTTAATTTCTTAGCAGGCACCTGAGGGAGCCGCTCCGCACGAACTCGAACCATCACCTGTTCGCCAACCAGAAAATGTTTCTCCCGCCTATGTCTGTCTGCCTGTTCTTTATAATGTTCGTTGCTTAAATTGATTTTTCGTCTGATAGACTCATGCAACTCATGCAAATGACGCGCGAAGGACTCAGCAGACTCACTAGGACGTGACTCAGTCGGGACGGGTATAAGATCAATAGGCTTCCTAGAGTCATAACCGGATACTACCTGAAACGGATTCAGACCAGTCGACCTATTGATGGAACTGTTATATGCAAACTCCGCTATAGGGAGCACCGAGTCCCAACTAGAAGCATGCTCTCCAACTAAACACCTCAGCAGGTTACCTAAACTTCTATTCACCACCTCAGTCTGCCCGTCCGTCTGAGGGTGGTATGCGGATGAAAATTTAAGGGTAGTTCCTGTTTTTCGCCATAACGTCTTCCAAAAATAGCTAACGAACCGCACATCTCGATCGGACACGATGGACTTTGGGAGACCGTGTAATCTAAAGACCTCACTCATAAATAGGGCTGCGACATGGGGCGCGTCGAAAGTCTCCCTACATGCGATAAAATGTGCCATCTTAGAGAACCGGTCGACCACTACAAAGATAGAATCATGCTTCCGCAGAGTGCGCGGAAGCCCAAGCACGAAGTCCATACTAATGTCCTCCCAAGGACGATGGGGAACGGGTAAAGGAGTGTATAAGCCCGTGTTCTGCTTCGTTCCCTTGGCCGTTTGGCATACACGACAGTGTCGGACTATACGAGCTACATCTTTCTTCAAGCTCGACCAATAGAAACGATCCTCTACCATAGCAATCGACTTATCTCGCCCAAAATGGCCGGCGGCACCCCCGGCGTGTAGTTCCCATACTAAATAATCACGATATGAGGTGTTGGGCACACAAAAGCGAGAGCCCCGGAATAGGTATCTATCGATGATCTGAAATCCCTCAACAGGATCAGGAGGGTCCCTCGACAACGCAGTATAGGCCTCAGCAAAATCAGGACAAGTAGGGTAGTCCATGATCAACCTCTCGAAGCCATCCACCTGGGCCCGCAGTGTGTGAAGTAGAGAGACTCGACGACTGAGTGCGTCGGCGGGTTTGTTCTTAACACCAGCACGATGTTTGAGAACATAGTGGAAATCCTGAAGGTACTCTACCCATTTCGCGTGGCGGTGACTCAGCTTCCTCTGAGAGTCGAGGTAGCGAAGGGCCTGGTGGTCCGAATACAGCACAAACTCCCGGGGAAGGAGGTAGTGTCTCCAATATCGCAGTGACTGGACGATAGCATAAAATTCCCGATCATAATTCGAGTATTTTTGCTTGGCTTCGTTCAGTTTCTCACTAAAGTAGGAAACTGGGTGTCCCTCTTGACTCAACACTCCCCCAATGCCCATGCCTGACGCGTCACACGCGACCTCGAAGGCTCTACTAAAATCGGGGAGTCGTAGAACGGGGGCGGACGTCAGCTTGTCCTTGATCTCTTCGAATGCTCGAGTGGCCGCAGGGGTCCACTGAAAATCCCCCTTACGCAGGCAACTAGTAAATGGGGCCATAATCGAGCTAAAACCCATAACGAATCTCCTATAAAAGGTCGCAAGTCCATGAAAGCTACGGGCCTCATGAATGGTCGAGGGTATGGGCCACTCACGGATGGACTGGACCTTCTCAGGGTCAACTGACACGCCTGAGGAGGAGATAATAAATCCCAGAAAGTGGACGGACTCAGATAGGAAGGAGCACTTCTTTAGGTTGATAAACAGTTTCTCCTTTCGGAGAATATCGAATAAAAGTCTCAAGTGCTCGAGGTGATCTGGCTCAGTGTGGCTGTAGATCAGAATGTCGTCAAAGTAGACGACGAGGAATTTGCCCATATAGGGCCGTAGGACCTGGGTCATGACTCGCATAAACGTGCTCGGGGCGTTCGAGAGCCCAAATGGCATGACCAGCCACTCGTACAGACCGTCTTTCGTCTTAAACGCCGTCTTCCACTCGTCGCCCTCTCGCACTCTAATTTGGTGATACCCGCTTCGGAGATCGATCTTCGAGAAGATCTGAGCCCCGGACATCGTGTCTAGTAGGTCGTCCAGACGAGGGATCGGGAAACGATACTTCACCGTAATTTTATTGATAGCTCGACTATCAATACACATACGCCAACTGCCGTCCTTCTTAGGGGTAAGAAGGGCGGGGACGGCGCACGGATTCAAGCTCTCACGGATAAACTGCTTCCGAAGAAGCTCATCAACCTGCCTCTTGAGCTCAGCGTGCTCAACAGGATTCATGCGATAGTGTGGCAGGTTGGGGAGCGAGGCCCCCGGGACTAAATCGATGGCATGCTGAATGTCCCGCAAAGGGGGTAACTCATCAGGAAGCTCCTCTGACATAATATCCGCAAACTCACCTAGTAAGGGTCGCACAGCGGGATGAGCCTCGGTTGTAGGGCAATCAGGTGCCATAGTGGCTGCCACTACATACATGATACCAGCATCGGCGCTATCTCTCAGGAACTCACTATGCCTCAGAATGTGCACGGGCCTCGAAGCAATCGTGCTAGTGGACGGTTCGACTCGGCCCTTGGACCTCTCTCTGGGCTGGGTGGGAGATAAAGTGATCTTCCGCCCCTTATCATAGAAGACACATGTGTTTGATCGACCAAAGCATGTGACATCGCGATCAAATAGCCAAGGGCGGCCCAGCAAGACGTGGGCGACATCCATAGGGATGACGTCGCACCACACTCGGTCCTCAAAGGATGCGATGGTGATCGGAATAAGACAGCGCTGGGTAACCTGGATAGCTGTCTTGTCGACCCAGATGACACGATAAGGGTGGGGGTGGGGCTCCGCCTTCACCTGCATGCGGTCTAGACCCTTCTGGGCCACGATATTCACACAGCTCCCACTATCGATAGCTAACTTGCAGGGTCCGCCTGCACTCGGGAAATATGTGTAGAAAATGGTAGTGCGACGCCAATCCTCATCGGCACGTGGGGTATGCAGGAAGCGCCTGACTACTCCTACCTCTAACGAACGCTCAGCGTCGCTCTCCCATCCCTCCTCAACGGTGGCAGTGACCTCCTCAGTAATCTCCACATCTCCCTCTAAAGCGGTCTCCTCCTCCTCAATCAACAGATTACGTGTGGGGCAGTGGGCCGCTACGTGTCCTCTGCCCCCGCACCTAAAACACTGAATACCCCCAGGCCTCTGGCCCTCGGTAGCGACAACCTTCCCCCTCAAATCAGGAGTGACTCGGGGGGGGGGGGGGGGGGGGGGGGGGGGTGGAGTGGCTGCAGCAGTCTGGGCTGGAGCGGGCTTCCTAAACGTCGACGAATCCGTCCGGGAAGGAAACTGCTTCGTGCTAGGGGCACGAAGGTACTGCTCATACTCAAGAGCGAGCTGGAATATCTGATCTACAGTCTCCAAGCAGTGGGGAATCAGCTCTCTCCGGAGATCCGAACGGAGGCCAGCCTTGAATCGAGAGGCAGTGGCAATAGGCTCCTCCGAAATATCGCTCCTAACAACTAGCTCGTCGAATCGAGCCATATACTCAGCTACGGAAAGCGTCCCCTGACGTAAGCTCTGCAGCTGATCAAGTAGCTGGTCACGGTAGGAAGCAGGGAGGTATTTATCCTTAAGCCTCTCCTTCATGTCATCCCATCGGGTGATGGGGTAATAACCGTCACGATCTAAGGCTCGCTCAACACTAATCCAATACACCTTAGCCTGTCCGATTAACTTCATCTTGGCAAACCGGACACAACGATCATCACTCATATCGTACCAATCAAAATAATGATCCATGTCTAGTAGCCAGTCACTAAAGGCCTTCGGATCCAGGCGACCATCGAATGTCGGGGCATCGAGGCGAATCCTACGGGTGATGTCAAGGGCGCGATCACCTCTCCGCGGGTCAGGATAATCATCAGGATCGTCGTCACGGTCATAATCGTGCCGAGCGGGTGGGGGTCCGCGCTCACGTCGACCCGGTGGGTAATACTCGTCTCAACGCTGGTCATGACGACCAAGTGGAGGGACACGGTCCCTGGGGTCAGGCTGTCGTGGCATGCGGTAATCTTCCCGCGGGGGCGGGGGTCGGCCACGTGCTGGCTCAGGGTTCCGCCTTGCTGGCGGAGTGGGGGCTCTCACAGGAATCTCACGACGGTAGCGGTCAGCCGGCGGTGGATCACCTCTGACCCGCTGACCGCGGCGGGGAGAGTAGGCCGGGTCATCCGCTACCTCATCGTCATGTAGGGAAGGAGTATCCCTAGCGTTCTCTATCCTATCTAGGCGACGGTTCACCGCAGCAATATCATGTTGTACGGTCTCAAACTGGGTGCCTAAAGCATCGAAACGGTCTAGCATCAGACGCTCGAAATCCGTGGTGGCAGCGCTCGAATTCGAGCCTGCCGCTCGTTCGTTGGTGACCTGTGGATCTACCATGCTTCTAAATGACCTACCACTACGGAGCATACAAAACAGCCCGACCTGGGCTCTGATACCAACTGATGTAGGGTAGGCTGTGTATTGAGGGCTTAGAATGCAAACTAGTGACGTGAGGGGATGGACTCAATCTAACCGATGACTGTATGCAAGACACCAATGAATAGGCGAATTAATCAACGTAAGCAACATAACAAAATAATAACATTGCATTCATTCATAAAGAAAGTAAACATTTTTCTTTGAGCGTTTGGCAATAGCGTTCCTCCGCACGGAGAGCTACAATAAGCGCGCGGCGAATTAAGCGTCCTGCAAAGTAAGAGGTTTACGAGCAAACACAACGGGCTATAATTCCTTCAAACAAGAGAACCACAACATGCACAATATTTTATACCAAAACCATAAATCCTTACAAATCACGAATACAAAATCTGAAATTAAAATTACTTAGGGCTGTGAATCACATAAACTGAAATTTAGGAGGGGTATGAGGGCTTCTGGGTGGTGTACGGCTAGATCGGGTAAGGGGGAAGGTGGATCCACGAGTGGGGAAGGTAGGGCTGCGGGTACGGGTGAGTTAGGGCTGGATCGGGGGGTTGGGACTTGGACTGGACAGATCTGTCCGGGACTGGACAGATCCGCTCGGTTTGGAGGGGTGGAGGGGGCGCTGAAACGGGCGGCTGTGAGCAAGGAGGGGAGGTGGCGTGGGGTGACTGCGAGCAAGGAGGGGAGGCGGCGGGGTGGCTGCGAGCTAGGAGGGGAGGCGGCGGGTGTACAGGTATAGGAAGGGCGGCGGCTGTAGCCTTGGCTGGAGGAGGCGGACAGCAGGTTGCTGTTTGGGAGGTTGGCGGCGGCACTGTTGGAGGGGGCTGACGGCAAGGGAGCAGCAAGGGGGGTTGGCGGATGGCAGCAGGGAGGGGTGGAGGAGGAAGGGAAGAAACTTACCCAATGGAGTCGGCACCACGGGCTCCACGGCGTCGGCACCGCGGAAGGATCACCGGAAGCAAGGAAGAAGATCTCTCCAAACTTCAGCAATGAGGATTCCAGCAACCCTAAGAATCCTATTTATAAGAAAGCAACAATAGGGCACCCGGAATCGACGGCTATGATTGGCCGGCGGTTCCGTTCCCATAACTATATAAAATAATAACCGAAATACATAAAGCTATATATGAAAATGACTCTAAACGACGAGCCGGACGCATCCGTGGTAACGGATCGCCGGTTCGATCAAGTCTGTCGGCGCGAATATACGAAGGTGGGGTCCGCCTTGCGCCGAGTTGCGCTCGATGGTCCCCCATCAGTATGTATGATTGCATAAAACTCACGATCATAATGGTAGTACTTCTGCTTGATGTTATTCAGTTTTCACTAGAGTAAGAAAGTGGATGAATGTCCCCACTCAGTACTCCTATGCTTATGCCCTACACATCAGAGACAACCTCAAAAACCTTGATAAAGTTGGGGAGCCTCAATAGTTGAGCAGAGGATAGTTTCTCTTTAATTCTTCGAATGCCTTCGTAGCCCTTGTCCATGTAAATTCCTCTTTACAAAGACAGTTCATAAATGGAGCCATGATGAGGCTAAATCTCTTGACAAACCTTTTATGGAAGGTGGAAAGTCTATGAAAACTATGGGCCTTGTGAATGAACTTAACCTTGTCAAGTCTTGAAAGTTGACGGTATATGCTTTGGATTTTAATCCTAAGCTTTCTTGATTTCATAAAATAAAAAATTGTTTTAAGAACTGGCTTGTTCTTTCAGTCATGGTTCATGTTCGGTTTTATTGGCTGAGCCCTTTAATTTAATTTATTAGAGGATTAAAAAAGTAATTTAATTAAAATAAATTATAATTAACTAATTTTTATTTAAGAACGTAAGGGTTCCACACTTCCACCTGTCCTTTTGAAATTTACAATGGTTCATGTAAATTTCACGGATGTCAAATGTACTTAATGCATTATCTTACTATACTTTTAATTTATGTATACCCCCTCGTATTCTTATATGTCGTAGACATGTTTTCATATACAAGGCCCTTGTGGGATTCTCAATACAATTAATTCACTCATTTTCTTCTACAAACATGTAATGGAACTTTCTTTTATTTAGGTTTTAAAGGAGAGCTTCAAAATCTATTGTGGTATCAATGACGGGATCATCAATCTAGTTGATATGGTAGAAGTCCTCCTAATATTTGTAACTTACCTTTCTGGAGGTTTTCAAAAATTTAGCACTATTTACAACCACTCTTATTCAATTCTGTAGTTTTTTGAGCTGTCGAAATTTGATGCTATTAAAGCGCTTGAGATATATAAAAGAGCTGGACAACAGGTTTAATTTCGTCATTCCTTCAAAATATCATTTAAATGTTATTGATGGAACTCTTTGGCAAACTTACTATCCTGTTAATTTTAACAGGCAGAAAGTCTTTCTAATTTCTATGATTTCTGCAAACATCTGGACCTTGCTAGAAATTTTCAGTTTCCGACTCTAAGACAGGTTCCTTTTTTTACTTGGTTTTTATCTAATTTATAAGCCTTTCGCAAGACGCAGTTTCCTGATCTTTGTGAATAGTGATTTATGGATTATCTTTTCTACAGCCACCTCCATCTTTTCTCGCAACAATGGAGGAATATATTCGCGAAGCACCGCACTTTGGTTCTGTTTCAAACAAAAATATAGTGAGTTATTTTAAGAAAAAAAAGTATTTATATATATACGGTATACTCAGATAAAAACCCATATTATTATATACTTAGATAACCTTGTTAGATTTTTTGCTTCTTTCTGTAGTTCTTTCTTTGTAAATGATAATAATCAAAGTTCCAATTTTCTAGTATTTTACTGTTTAAATTGTGTGTGGGGCCTGGATGATTGTATGCATTATACACTCCATCCAACTTTCCCATGAGTTTTTACGCACATCATTTCATATGTAGAGACCTCATAGCTCTCTATTCAACCTCAACACTAGATCAACAATGTATTTCTTATTTTTTTTCAGCTGACCGATTTAGTTCCAACAAGGATAAACCATCCAAAAGCTTCTTACTTTAACTGATCCAAAATAATCTTGCATTTGAGAATGCTTCGACATCTTAGTGCTCTGTTTTGTGTAAAGAATTTCTTTCCCAGGAGCCTTCTTGATATATGAGAATCGGCAGGACAACTTCCAAAGTTATTATTTTTGAGTTTACTTGTGCCGGTTCTTATTTTCTACAATGAATGAATATCAGCCATAATGACAAGCAGACAAATCAATTTTCCATCCAACAGTTCATACCGAGATGGATCGCCAAAGAGTTCATCGTTCTCATAAGTTGCATGAGTATTCATAGGGTTATAAACAGGCTTACAGCCTAGAAGACCAGTCTATTTGGAGAATTAGTGCATATTTTCTCTAAGAGAGATATATCCCCTTTTATAGGCAAACTGATACATATACATGCTCTTTGACGACCTTCCATACAAGAAGAGATTCAGTTCTGTCGTTTCAAGCTTACTGCTTATTAATATTTTTTATTTTTGTTGCTTTTATTCAATTTTTCTTTAAGTGGCATCTTGGAAAATTTAGTTGTGAGAGTTGTTTTTTCTCTATATAAGAGATTATAGGTTAGTCTTAGGTTTCATCTTGGAAGTCTATTCTAAGCTCCCACCTAGAGAGGAACTTTTCGAAGGAACCGACCCTCAAAAGAGTTGGTACGAGCATGTCTCATGACTTTGTACCCATTTTAAAATTTCACTTCATATCAATTGGTCCGACCTACTAGTTAGTAGCAAAACATTTTTGCAACTAGTCTTTCCACAAATAGTTTGTATATTTAAGCCTGATGATGCACGCTTGACAAATATGGAATGATCAATGATGCTATAGTGAAAGACAATTTTGGTAAGAACATTGTGACATTTGTAATAATGAAGCTTGGTGGCTTTGTTTGTCTTAATTATCCTTCTTAAGGATACAATGCAGTCTCTATCTGAGCTACACATTCTGATGAGGCGCGAGATGTACCTTGTGGGGGGCGGCGGTCCCAATGTGTCAGGAGAAATTGGTACAAGAGGCTCTAGCCGATTCATTTTGACGGGGGAGACGCAAAGAAAGTCTCGGGGAAGCCCTTCGCATCGCGTAAACCACTCCGTACATTCTTACGTAAACCAATTTTTGCTGGAACTCTGGAATGGAAATGGAAAATAAAATCCAGTTCCTTCGGAATCCCGGAACTATCCGAAAAGAAAAAAGGAAAAAAGTCAAAAGCCCTAGAGGAAGGATAACTCACATACATTTGCAGCATAGGACATCCTTTATTGACCACATATAGAAATCTAGACTTAGTTAAGCCTTGCGACCGGGGAGGAGGTGTCAAAAGATTTTATACCATAGATGCTTGATGAAGCCATCATGATGGTATTTGATGAGGAATATCTATGAACAGACAAATATCACAAGGCTGACTAACCAAATCTCATGCATGATGACCGAGTAAAGCACTCACCTGAATATCCGTAGCCTATCTCTATAGTGAATTTTGTAGTCCTTCCTGTTGTATCTGGGAATAAATGCAAAGGATAGGGACAAGACAAAAGTATTGAAAGAAGAGAATAAATGATCAAACAAAATATATGAGTGAATGAGATAAGATAGACGTTGTTGTGCACCTTTATGTAAGGCAATTGGAAAATGTAGATCAGAGAGCTTATCATTAGTAGGAGTCTCGACTGAGTCTGGTAATGTGTATGGGGATGTCACTTGAGAGGATGCCAGGCTAGTTGTTAGTTAGGTCAAGGAGCCTCAAGATAAAGAGTGAATGCATGGAGGAGGATTAAAAGAAAAGAGTAGTCTCATGAAGGCACACAACAATTGTCGGGTAAGGGTATCATAACACCTATGCCCTTTTTGAGTGCGAGCATGTTCAAGGAAAATACACTGCATGACCCAAGTAGAAAGCTTGTTGTGTGAACAAAAACTATGAACAAAGTAGACAACAAAACATTTTGGGATTAAGAGGGAATATAATTTGGTCGTGAGAAAGAGTGGAGATGGGTGACAGATTGCCGGGAAAGGAGATGGGACATGATTGAGAAGATAACAGGTTGTCAAGATATTGCATAAGAAATAAAAATGGTACATAAACCGTGAAAATTTTCTTATATACGATGTTGCACAGTTTTTTGTGTTCTTAAACATTTATTTAAGAGCTTAGAAAACGTTACAATTTGAATAATATACTGTTGATCATAGAAACTGGAAATTATAAACAGAAAATGGATCTCATCTAATTAATTTAACTTTTGTACTTGTAGGAATACGAAGAAAAGAACCTCTTAACCTACAATGAAGAGGAAGAACAACCTGGTCCATTAACGGAAAATCCTGAGGCCAAACCAGAAGAGGAAAAAGAAGAACCAGAACCACTGAAAGCTGAAGAGTCACCACTACTCGATGTGATTGGAGCACAGCCTGAGACTATAGCAGATCTTCTGGTAAATTATGTCTTTATATCTCCTGATTTTTAAATATTATTTTTAGATCATGAGGGAAAACAGTGATTTTGTTTTCGAACAAGCAGGGTTTGGATGTGATAAACCCCGTTGCTGCAGAAATTGAGCAAAGCAATGCTTTGGCTTTAGCAATCATTCAACCTGGTACTTTATTCTTTAATTTATAACGTCTAAAAACAATCATTCTCTCTACATTTTGTTAATCTATTTATCATGAAACTTGAGGTTTTTTTTGCTTGGGGTTTAAATTAGAATTTAGTATTTCTTACTTTAATAATACGACTATGGTGTCCTAGTATTAAGTTGGTTGTTTGAAGTTAGAAACATGTTTTGAAAAAGCAAATTTATTTGTTTTGATTTAGTTAGATGCTAAGATCATGTTTAAATTCTATACATCCCTTCAAAACCTTCTAAAATTTGATGATTTATTACACACTAAATGAATGAATATAAATTATCACTTTTATGTTTTTTATGTGCAAGCAATCAAACCAGCCTAACAAGCCTTGCAATTAGAAAAAAAAATTAACAGATAATATGAATAAAATATTTACACGGGGATCCAGTTTCTTCAACTTCGTTGATGATTCAACTATTCATTAAACATGTGAAAAATATAGAGACAAAGGATGTCTTACAGAATATCTTTCAAATTTTAGATTTAATCATATATTTCACCAATCAAACTATCTATCTAATGCATGCCATATATCACAACCAATGAATTTGGTTCAAGCAACTTGAAAGTCTCTTCACTCAAAAATCATATTATATCACACAAATAATCATAGAAATCCCTGAAATCTTGGATCCAAATAGTTGTGATATTGTTAAAGAGAATGAATGGTTTTCATCTTGCATTTGAAGGGGATCACATCAAAATCTAATTGTGTTAAGAATTGTAATTTTCATATCAGAGGTAGAAAAGTTCATCCATGTGAATAATATTTTTAATTATTCCTTGTCTTTTGAATATTGCTAGGAGATAATTCAAAATCAACAACGCCAACAGACCCTTTCATTGGTGGTTCGGGATGGGAGCTGGCACTTGTTACAGCTCCAAGCAATAATGCTAGCCATGTTGTCGAAAGCAAGCTGGTTTGTTCTTATTTTTTTTTTGCTTCAGCAATTTTTTTTTCCTTATAAGTTCTCCATTCAAAATGCAAGGTAAGGTAAGGTTTGCCTACATTTCACCCTTGTGGTGGGACCCTTCCCCGGACCCTCGCTGCGCGGGGATGCTTTGTGCACCGGGCTGCCCTTTTTTTATAGTTCTCCATTCAGAATTTAAAATATAAAGTATATAAGCAAATTTCATTAGGCATGTGCCATTTGTCTTGTCTTGCATATAAGTTTGCATATAATCCTTGACTTCAAGACTTATTTCTTAATTGACAATATAAATGCTTCATTATTTTTGCTATTATATTAACCAAAGATGTGCTATAATTTTCTATTTTTATGACTCCATTTATCTATGTGAAAACTTATACCTTGGTGCTTCAATAACTATGTTGAGAGTATAGTTTCATATCAGGAAAATCATGTAGTCTTGTGTAGTTGGTGTAGATCTCAGGACCTTCTACCTATAACCAATTGGTTTTTACTTGAATGCTTAGGTTCCAACATGGTATCAAAGTAGGCTAGGACCAACTGCCTACTCCCACATCACCCAATTAAAAAAACAGTCCCATATTAGAGATCAAAGACCGTACATTGAATATAGTCCCACAGAGAAAATCACATATCCTTGTTCAGTTAATATAGATCATAGGCCCCTTCACCTACAACCATGTAACAGATGCCCTCTGGGGGCAAGGTGTACTGAAGGAAGTGCGACAACTGAGTGTGATGCGGTAGCGCGTAATGAAATAATTTCATTTTGTTAATTTTATTTCTTTTTTAATTTAACTATAGATGGTTTAGTTTTAGTTTGTTTCAGTTTTCTTTTACAAGTCGGTTAATTTCAATTTTTGTTGGTTTATTTTTGTATGAGTTCAAGACAATGTCTGTTTAAGCCGTATTAGACCGATTGGCTAGGGGAGCAATGAATTAAGTTTCTTAATAGTTTTAGTGTTCTCTCTTTCTCTCTCACACAGCCATCAGACCCCTTCACACGTCCCTAGACTGTATGATCTCGCCGTGTAGGTTCCTATCACTCTCCACTTAAATCCTCCTTATCTCCTCCTATCCCTCCTTTCTCCCCTGTCGAGCACTCCCGTAGGCAATCTAGGTCAATACTCCAATTGTACATCATTGGTTCTCATCAAGGGCCCAAATGAAATAAGAAGTCAAATGCATCTTTTTCTTCTTCCATTGATCATCACCCTCTTACTAGATCCTCACTTAGGGTTCACAACAAACCACCAGATTTTGGGTTGGATGCTTATATTCCAACAAACAATCTACTCATTTTAGAACTAGAAGCCTGCAAGAATATATAAGATATCCTATTTTTATGCAGAAAAAACTAAATGTTTCATGATTACCATATTCAGATAGAAATTTGCAGCATTTAAAATTGTTAAAAATGAGTACAAATATATTCACTATAGCTGCATCGCCGTTTTATTGTTTTTTGTCCTGCTTGTTAGATTTGTTACAAGAACACATTACCTTGCTGTTTGGAGTATTTCATGGTTTGATACTTTGATTGAACCACTCTGTAAAACCCCACCTTAGTTTTACCACAAATCTGCAGTCCGGCCGGGCCCCGTGATTAAATAGCAAACCAAGAAACGGTAATAATAATTGGTACATAGCTGGTATAAATTAAAAGTGCTAACGAGTACTTACATCGGAAATAAAGAATGAAACTAGGGGTAAAGTGTACCTCGAAAGCTGAATTCACAGAGCCACTAAAATTGAAAGAGTCAACATACTTGAAAGACTGAAATCTTATACAAAGTCTGTTACAAGAAACATCAGAAAATCTGGATACACGTCCAACATTACATAACAGTACTGAAGAAATAAACTACTGAAAGTAGACAAACTATATAGGGAAACATCGGCAAACGCGCTCATCCTAGGCGCAACACCCCACCTGTGACCCCTGTAATAATAAGCCCAAAAATGGGTCAGCCCAACTGAAGAGTAAGAAAAACTACTCTTCTTAGTGACACTAAAAATATTTAGAAGAAAACATGTGTGCATGCTTTTTAAAACAATATTTTCATGCTATGAAAATAAAATATTTACTTTTATACTATGCATACTTTTGTGTGCTTCACCAATGCTCTGGATGCTGAATGAAGGAAGCATGGTTATGTGCACATAAATCAAAATGGATTCTTGGGTCTGCCCTAGCTGATGTCTTTGACTTTGATTTGAGGGCATGATTCCGCAACAAACGCGACGGTGGGGCCACTTTTTCAGTGGTACTCTGTGAGCAGCCACTTTGTGCATTTATTGTCAAAGGTTAGGTCTTTCTCCTCTGAGAGAAGCCACTTTGTGCATAGTGCCAAAGGTTAGGTCTGTTTCCAATCTTCCCCCGCCCATACCCCCAATGATTGGGGACTATATGGGTTCTGTTGTTGTTGTTGTTGTTGTTGTATACTATGCATACTTTTCTAAAAACAGGGCAGAAAATTAAATGTCTGTTCTAGTATAACCATGTCATATATTTTATTCATGATTCGAAAATATTTGACCATAGGGATTTTCTACATGCCGGCATGTACGTGATTCTATTTGTCTTATGCTTGTTATCCTTCATAATCTAACTGGAGTAGTTTCTTATGCGCATTCTAACGATCTGAGTCTCAACTAATGAACGTAGAGGTTCTCATGTCCCAAGGACATAAACTCGCATCTTCTGAATGGAGAAAACGTCTCCCTGAAATGAGGCTCATAAGGACTACTATGCCCTATGAGTAAGATAGTGCGCCTCTATCTATCACGAAGGAAAGTCTCAATCATGCCTCCTAATAAAGTTTTCCGTTAACTGTTGGATTTCAATTTTACTAAAATGACTAATTATATATATATAAAGTGTTTCCCTAACATGTTGAATATGAATGTCTGGATTAACGTGGTTGAACAATCTTACAATTATCCCCCTACTATACGGGGAAATACAATCTGTGCAAATAATTATTTGATATGTCTAACTAAAAAGAATAGAATTTCTTACAGTAGTAGTGCGGCGTTCGTACACCTGACGCGGCGGCATGGTTCCTGTTTAATCGCCTCGCAAACGCTTGATCTCTTCTCCGATTTACGCGGACTCAAACCCTAAATTTGGGGATCACATACTCCATAGTTAAATTCATTTCCCCACTTACAAAATTTGTGATGCAAAATAGAATATTTTAGATGAACCTTAAAGCGTCAACGACTTATAAGACTATGGATCACTCAACGCTACATCTTGAGGGAAATAACATAAACAAAAGGACTTCACCTTGCTGGAGGATGAAAGGAGAAACCCCAAATGACAGTCCAGCGAACAAGAATCCAACCCTGCGGCTGTAATCGGAGACTGAAAACAAACTCGCCTGCCTTCCACTGGATCGGACTAGGGGAAAAATGATACGACACCTCAGTGGAAAAGAAAAATCTCCAACTAAGCTTCGACGAGAGGAGGAAACGAGCAGGAAATACGCTCGTGGAGGCTGCGTCTGCGGAAGAACAGGGGAAAAGGCAGTTTCCTCTCGCAGAGCGACTGGGGGAGCTTTCGCGTCGACTTGCTGGAGCGGAAGAAAAGGCAGAGAGCGGCAGTTTCTGCGATTTCCTGCGCAGGGAATCTGTTCGTCGGCTTCAATCGAAGGCTGGGGAACGACGACCGTCGGCGCACGCGCAGGATTGGCGTTTCAGGTGGCGATCGAGAGGGACGAGACAACCCTAACTCCTTTCTCACGCTCGGTCGAGAGGGAAAAGAAGGAGCGGCGGTTTTGCTTCCTGTCGTGCGAACGAGAGCGATAAAAAGGACACTCGGCGGTTTCGTTTACGCATGGAGGGGGAAAAGGAACGGCGCACTACTCGGCTAAGGGACACAATTAACCGTGCCTTGCGTTTCCTTTTATTTTATTTTATTATTCCTATCATAGATTGAGAATTTAAATTTGCTCTCGCATTAAATTACGGATGTTACAAATCTTCCCTCCTAATAAAATTTTCGACCTCGAAAATTACAATCATACCTGAGTCGAACAGGAACGCAAAATCTTCATTGCTCCGGAGTTCATCTTCTCTTTCCCATGAATACTCTGGTCGGCCACAATTCATCCAAAGGACCTTTACAAAACGGATCTCTCTGTTTCTGAGCTTATGAACTCTTGAGTCCACTATTCTGACTGGTTTGATGTTAATACTAAGATTTGATTCGATTGGTGCTTCTTCAGTACTGATGATCTGACTGGGATCTCTGACCGCTCTCCTCAGATAGGAGACGTGGAATACGTCATGTAGACCACTCATTTCTTCGGGCAAGGCCAATCTATAAGCAACATCACCTATGCGCTCCCGCACCTCAAAAGGACCAACGAACCTTGGACTCAACTTCTTCATCCGCTTGATTCGAGAGACACCCTTTACTGGTCTGACCTTCAGATAAACATAGTCTCCCACGTTAAACTCCACTGATCTATGCCTATGATCATAATATTTAGCCTGACGATCCTGTGCTATCCTCATACGCTCCTGAATGAATTTGATTCGAGCTGAGGTCTTGTCCACCCATGAATCTTTGTTGGAAGACCTCTCCTCAACTTCAGCCCAGCACAACGGTGTCCGACACCGCCTACCATAAAGAGCCTCAAAAGGCGCCATCCCAATGCTAGCTTGGAAACTATTATTGTAGGAGAACTCTACAAGGGTGACATACTTCTCCCATTTACCTCCAAAATCCAGAATGCACATACTGAGCATGTCTTCCATGGTCCTATTTGTGCGTTCTGTTTGCCCATCTGTCTGGGGGTGGAAGGCTGTACTGAAAAGTAGTTTAGTACCCAAACGCTCCTGAACGTACTTCCACTCCTTGGAGGTAAACCTGCCATCTCTGTCTGAAATAATAGTCTTTGGAACACCATGGAGTCGAACTATCTCATCCACATACAACTGAGCCAATTTTGGGCCTTGATCCGTTTTCTTATTGGGAATAAAATGGGCAACCTTGGAAAGACGATCGACTATAACCCATAATGAATCATTCCCATTCCGCGATCGGGGAAGGCCGTGAACGAAATCCATCGATATATCTTCAAAGTTCCACTCCGGAATAGGTAGGGGCTTCAACTTGCCCCCTGGTCTCTGACACTCGGCTTTAACCAACTTGCATGTTTCACAACTTCCAACATATTCTGCTACATCACTCTTCAAACCTGACCACCAAACTGACTTTTTGAGATCTGCATACATCTTCGTGCTACCCGGATGTATCGAATATCTGGAATTATGAGCTTCAAACAGTATATCCTCTCGAAAGTGATCAATGTCTGGAATGCATACTCTATTATCGAAAAGGAGTAAGCCCTCCTGAATGTTGAACCTCTCCTTCTGACCAGCCTGGGTCAAATTCCAAACCTCTACCATCTTTGGATCTAGGGGTAAAGCCGTTCTGATCCTGTCTTTAATATCGCAAGTGACTTCCATCCAATTTAACCTTGCAGAACCAAGACTAGAGCGTGGTATAATACTGATCTCTAACCTCTCCAGATCTTGCACAAGCTCTTCCTGCTGAGTAATGAGGGCATAATTCGAACCTCTTCTACTAAGCGCGTCAGCCACCACGTTTGCTTTCCCCGGGTGGTATTGGATACCAATATCATAATCTAAGAGGAATTCCACCCACCTTCGTTGTCTCATATTAAGCTGTTGCTGATCATATATATAACTGAGACTCTTATGATCCGTAAAGACCTCACAACGAACTCCGTAAAGGTAGTGTCTCCAAATCTTCAAGGCGTGGATGACCGCTGCAAGCTCCAAATCGTGCACAGGATAATTTCTCTCGTGAACCTTTAATTGCCTGGAGGCGTAAGCTATGACTTTACCATGCTGCATCAGTACACAACCCAAACCTTGACCTGAGGCATCGCTATATATCTGAAATCCTTCTGAGCCTGAAGGTAAGCTCAAAATCGGGGCGGTCATCAATCTGGATTTCAACTCCTCAAATGCAAACTCACATTCAACTGTCCACGTGAAGGCTTTCCCTTTCCTGGTAAGGGTAGTCAACGGTAGCGCTATTTTTGAGAAGTCCTTAATGAACCTCCTGTAATAACCTGCCAGGCCAAGAAAACTGCGAACCTCAGTCACTGCCTTCGGCCTTGGCCAATCCTTTATCGCTTCTATCTTTTTCGGATCCACCGCGAGACCCTTCTGACTGATGACGTGTCCCAAGAATGCAACCTCTGAGAGCCAAAACTCGCACTTTGAAAACTTGACATACAACTGATTCTTTCTGAGAGTGCTCAACACTGCCCGGAGGTGCTCGGTGTGATCTTTTTGACTCTTTGAATAAACCAAAATGTCGTCTATGAAAACGATAACGAAACGGTCTAGAAGTTCTCGGAATACCCTATTCATCAGATCCATAAAGGCGGACGGGGCATTAGTTAGCCCGAACGGCATGACCACGAACTCATAGTGCCCATATCTAGTGCTGAACGCCGTCTTCTGGATGTCCACATCTCGAATTCTCAACTGGTGGTAGCCCGACCTCAAATCTAGCTTGGAGAACGTGCTAGATCCCTCGAGCTGGTCAAACAAATCATCTATCCTGGGGATAGGGTACTTATTTTTAATTGTCAGCTTGTTAAGCTCACGGTAGTCAATGCACAATCTCATGCTACCATCTTTCTTCTTAACAAAAAGAACAGGGGCACTAAACAGGGGCACTCCAAGGTGACGTGCTGGGGCGTATGAAACCCAAGTCGATCAATTCCTGCAATTGAATCTTCAACTCGGCAAGTTCTCTGGGAGCCATTCGGTATGGGCTCTTGGCTACTGGCGCCGCTCCAGGAATAAGATCTATCTGGAAATCAATCTCTCGGGTAGGAGGGGCACCAGGTAACTCCTCTGGGAAAACATCTGAAAAGTCCTTAACAACCGGCACTTCTAGCAGATTAACCTTGGCTTCTGCATTCATCAGTACCAAGAAGGTTGCACAACCTTTATTGATGCATCTTATAGCCTTGATTGAGGAGATTATTAACTTGGAGATTCCCTTCATACCCTGGAAGGTAAAAGCAGCTTGGTTGGGTCCTTCGAATTGTACCACCTTGTTCCTGCAGTCAATTCTTGCATTCATAGCTGAAAGCCAGTCCATACCCACTATCAGATCAAATCCTGTTATAGGGAGGAGTGAGGCTTCTATTGAAATTTCAGTTTCTCCAAACCACACTGGAACTCTACACTTAATCCTGGTCTGCAAACAGGATCCATTAGGCATCATAACTTCTAATGATGCAGACTCTGGAAGGACCCCTAAATCCAGTCTACGCACCAGAGATTCTGCTATGAACGAGTGTGAGGCACCCGTGTCAAAGAGAATCTTGGAGGGAAAGTTTCGAATCATAAGTATTCCTACATGCATGAGTGTAACGAAAGTATTATTTTTAATGTCACTAAGGAGGGAAATACTAAAATGTCTAGGACGTACACATACCTGTCACCACGTCCTCCTGATCCTTAGCTTCCTGCTGGCCTAGCCCATAAGCTCTGGGTTGTACCGGACCACGTCCTGCAGTATTTTTCTCCTCGGTTCCAACATGCGCCTTTCCTCTGTCGGTTCTGCTAGGACCACCGACCTCGAACTTCGACTATAAAAGAATCATAATTAGGCCTATTGAGGGAACGGTATAACTTAAGAAGATTACGCAAATGATATTTAATACCTGAACCACGGGAGTTCCCTGGCAGTAACGGGCTATATGTCCCGGTTGATGACATTTGTAACACACTCCTGCAGCAGCTAAACACTCACCCAGATGGTGGCGGTAGCATTTAGGACAGATGGGGTAATCTTTGACCTTGGACTCGGTCTGACCACCCTTCTTATCATCAGTTCTCGGCTTCTTGTTCCAGTTCTTTCCTTGATTGTTCCTGTTCTGATGTTGTTGCTGCTGCGGGGCATCCTGAGTCCGCTTCGAACGAAAATTATTTCGCTTTTGCACCTTCTGCTGATCAGCCTCCAATTTCCTAGCAGTGTCCACCAAGCTCCTATAATCAGCATTGACCATCGTCATCAGTGGTTGCCTAAGAGAGTCACGCAGTTCGTCCACGAACCGGCTACATTTCTCGTTCTCATCCCCTTGCATATTGCCCGCATAACGAGATAAGTGAGTTAACTCCCGCTCGTAGGCTATTACAGTTCTGTCCCCCTGAATGAGCCTGAGGTATTTCTCTTGAAGACTGCGGCGCTCGGATGGGGGCACAAACCAGCTGGCTAGCGCGGTCGAGAAATTGTTCCATGTGAACATATCTGCTGTACGACCTAAACAAACATAAACTCAAATTACTATACGCTAAGAGGGCAAAGCATTCTAGGAAGGGAGCAATTAGAACATTACTACTTACCAGCGGGATCGTCCGCAAGGTGCCTAGTCCACCACAGGTTTGCCTCACCTTTCAGGAGAAAGGCAGCTAGAGGAACCTTCTTGTTCTCTGGGCACTGCATTACTTCGAGCAGGTCGCGAGTCTTTATCAGCCAATCATCAGTCTCCATCGGTGTTTCTTCTCCATTGAAATTGGAGGGCTGAAGATCTCGGAAATTCCTCAGATAACGATCCATTCCTAAGCATTGTTTTAAATGTCCTCCGACATGTCCGACATGTCTCCCGACATGTCATTTTTTAAGGCAAAACGATATGTTTTTCTAAAAAAAATAGATTATGTCCTTTTGTAAAATATAGGCCGACATGTCCAATTTTTTCCGACATATCGACCGACACGACTTTTAAATATATCGTCCGCTATTTTATTTTATGTTATATTAGCAGACTAGCAGCATGTGTTTAAATCGCTTATGAAAATTATATTATGTATTTTTAAATCGATTAGACTTACTGTATCGATTTTTTTAACGTTTTATTCTTACAACCAATTTTGAATAATTGTTTCACAAAATTTTAATTTCATATTACAAAAAATATGAAAATATTTAATACATTTATTACAAAAAATATGAAAATATTTAAATCTTCTTTATTTGCAATTAACTTATTGCTATCAAAATAAAATTATTGTATACTATTAAATATATTTTACACTGTACCATATTGTATTTGTTAATAATATTTTATCTTAGATACTATTCGATTTTATTTTGTAATATAAATGACACATTTTTTATCTATTTGTTATGTTATTTTTCTATTTTTATAACATATACTTATAGTTAAGTATACATAAATTTAAAAAATTATTTATAAAACATGGAAATCCGATAATTTAAAATGTCCCCGACATGTCTCCGACTTCCGACATTTAAAAACTCAATCCGATATGTCGCCGACATCCGATATTTAAAACATTGTTCCTAAGTCTCCGGCAGCTGGCACAGGAACTGCTGCTGGATCTGCTGCAGGAAGTCCATTTCTGAATTCCAGCAAAGCTATGGCCACTGCCCTGGCAATAATGGCCGCTAAGTCAGTAGGTTCCGGCACTGCCGGTGCTGCTGGTGCTGCTGGTGCTGCTGCTGGTGCACCACCATCATCCATGACTATCTCGGGAGTGGTGTTCTGCCGCGAAGGCTCGCCCGCCTCGTTGGTATGCGGTGCCTACACGTTGGAAGGAAAATGATTATTGATATACGAATCATCAAGAAGGATCTACTAGAAAGATATTTCTATGCAACTCATAACTAAGCTAAATGATATTTGATGACTCTAACGCCGAAGGAATGATCCAGTTGATATCCTAAGGCTCTGTGAAATTCCTGGGTCGTGGGATCCTAAACCTACCTCTGATACCAATTGTAAAACCCCACCTTAGTTTTACCACAAATCCGCAGTCCGGCCGGGCCCCGTGATTAAATAGCAAACCAAGAAACGGTAATAATAATTGGTACATAGCTTGTATAAATTAAAAGTGCTAAAGAGTACTTACAGCGGAAATAAAGAATGAAACTAGGGGTAAAGTGTACCTCGAAAGCTGAATTCACAGAGCCACTAAAATTGAAAGAGTCAACATACTTGAAAGACTGAAATCTTATACAAAGTCTGTTACAAGAAACATCAGAAAATCTGGATACACGTCCAACATTACATAACAGTACTGAAGAAATAAACTACTGAAAGTAGACAAACTATATAGGGAAACATCGGCAAACGCGCTCATCCTAGGCGCAACACCCCACCTGTGACCCCTGTAATAATAAACCCCAAAATGGGTCAGCCCAACTGGAGAGTAAGAAAGACTACTCTTCTTAGTGACACTAAAAATATTTAGAAGAAAACATGTGTGCATGCTTTTTAAAACAATATTTTCATGCTATGAAAATAAAATATTTACTTTTATACTATGCATACTTTTCTAAAAACAGGACAGAAAATTAAATGTCTGTTCTAGTATAACCATGTCATATATTTTATTCATGATTCGAAAATATTTGACCATAGGGATTTTCTACATGTCGGCATGTACGTGAATTCTATTTGTCTTATGCTTGTTATCCTTCATAATCTAACTGGAGTAGTTTCTTATGCGCATTCTAACGATCCGAGTCTCAACTAATGAACGTAGAGGTTCTCATGTCCCAAGGACATAAACTCGCATCTTCTGAATGGAGAAAACGCCTCCCTGAAATGAGGCTCATAAGGACTACTATGCCCTATGAGTAAGATAGTGCGCCTCTATCTATCACGAAGGAAAGTCTCAATCATGCCTCCTAATAAAGTTTTCCGTTAACTGTTGGATTTCAATTTTACTAAAATGACTAATTATATATATATAAAGTGTTTCCCTAACATGTTGAATATGAATGTCTGGATTAACGTGGTTGAACAATCTTACAATTATCCCCCTACTATACGGGGAAATACAATCTGTGCAAATAATTATTTGATATGTCTAACTAAAAAGAATAGAATTTCTTACAGTAGTAGTGCGGCGTTCGTACACCTGACGCGGCGGCATGGTTCCTGTTTAATCGCCTCGCAAACGCTTGATCCCTTCTCCGATTTACGCGGACTCAAACCCTAAATTTGGGGATCACATACTCCATAGTTAAATTCATTTCCCCACTTACAAAATTTGTGATGCAAAATAGAATATTTTAGATGAACCTTAAAGCGTCAACGACTTATAAGACTATGGATCACTCAACGCTACATCTTGAGGGAAATAACATAAACAAAAGGACTTCACCTTGCTGGAGGATGAAAGGAGAAACCCCAAATGACAGTCCAGCGAACAAGAATCCAACCCTGCGGCTGTAATCGGAGACTGAAAACAAACTCGCCTGCCTTCCACTGGATCGGACTAGGGGAAAAATGATACGACACCTCAGTGGAAAAGAAAAATCTCCAACGTAAGCTTCGACGAGAGGAGGAAACGAGCAGGAAATACGCTCGGGGAGGCTGCGTCTGCGGAAGAACAGGGGAAAAGACAGTTTCCTCTCGCAGAGCGACTGGGGGAGCTTTCGCGTCGACTTGCTGGAGCGGAAGAAAAGGCAGAGAGCGGCGGTTTCTGCGATTTCCTGCGCAGGGAATCTGTTCGTCGGCTTCGATCGAAGGCTGGGGAACGACGACCGTCGGCGCACGCGCAGGATCGACGTTTCAGGTGGCGATCGAGAGGGACGAGACAACCCTAACTCCTTTCTCACGCTCGGTCGAGAGGGAAAAGAAGGAGCGGCGGTTTTGCTTCCTGTCGTGCGAACGAGAGCGATAAAAAGGACACTCGGCGGTTTCGTTTACACATGGAGGGGGAAAAGGAACGGCGCACTACTCGGCTAAGGGACACAATTAACCGTGCCTTGCGTTTCCTTTTATTTTATTTTATTATTCCTATCATAGATTGAGAATTTAAATTTGCTCTCGCATTAAATTACGGATGTTACACACTCAAAGCACTGAAATAATAAAACTCTGCTTCTTATTGGTTGGCAGTGCGGTAAAACTTTAAATATTAGAAGCATGGTTTTAAAACTGGGATACAGTCCTGTTGTTAAAATTTTAATTTTTGATAGACTCGATGGTTTGATCGGTTTTGAGATTCCGTTACAATTTCAGTTTATTATTGTTGATACATATTTCAAAAGTTTATATAACTCGGGAAGATCAAGAGGATTGTTTGATTTGACCCTCAAATTACAAAACATGAAGTTTAGTGTCTTCAGTGATGGATCAATTCGTAATCAAATCTGAAATTGAAAACCATGGTTGTACGTCTTGCAAAAAATTATCTGGACAGACAAATTCTTGCTTTTGGTAGAGCCCTGTCCGAAATTTCTGATTATGATCAATCTTGGTGATTCCGCTTTGAAATTGCTTGGGTTTTTCCGCCGAAGGTTACAATAATCACCAAAATCAAATAAAAAGCTCATTCAAAATGTTATCTATGATTTCTAAACTGTAGGGAAAGCTACATTTTGTAAATATTTTGTAAATTACAAGTTGAAATTTCAGCAAATTTATCATTTTTTTGCATAATGCCAGAACAAATAAAGCAGTTCACCACTATTTTAAACAATATACAGCTGCTTAGTTAACTCCCATGCTTTTTTGCTCCAGGCCGGTGGATTCGATAAACTCTTGCTTGATAGCCTTTATGAGGACGCATCCAGGAGACAGCAGATCGCCGGAGGCACTTATACTGGGAGCCTGTCGTCTAACCAGTTCGAGTCAAGAGATCCATTTTCGATATCGAGCAGCATTGCACCTCCGCCTAATGTTCAGATAGCCGCTATGGCACAACAACAACAACAATATTATCAACAACAACAACAACAGTTATATTATCAACAACATCAAACATCTCAGTACTATACACAACAACAGCAGCAACAACAACAAATGATGATGGTGCCTTACGGCCAACAGACTCAAAATCTTCCTCAGCAGATCGGTTTAGCCAATCCTTTTGGTGATCTGTATGGTGTCCCATATTCGCAGGGCGCTCCTGCACAAGGGAACGCGAGTTTACTTTAAATAAAAAAAATCTGAACATTTTTTTTCTTCTTTAATTCATTCATTTCCCTAAATTGGGATTAAGGGGGAGTTCAAGGGGGTGTTAGTTTTTTTGTACAGTATGGATGCTACTGAATGTTACAAAAAAAAAATTTGATTCATTGTGCAGATATGAGTGTGAACCATCCAAGCACTCCAATAAATTGTAATGTTTTATTATTATTATTATTATGAAGATTGCATTTGCCATTTGTGGTGAATATGCATGTGTATGATATTTAGGGTTTAATGAACAATTTTGGGGTGTCTCACCATAACCAAATCCTTTTCACATTGGCATGTTCCATTGGGGATTACTGAAAAATTAATGCTAGTTGTTTGGTATCCTTTCAACATTTAAATATGGACCCTCAAATTGGCTGCCCTATGTTATTTAAAGACCATTTATCATGGACTTGGGCTATTTGATTTATGGATTTTGATGGGCTTTATGTTAAACACAATGCATATCTATTTATTCACCCTAAATAAAGGTGAGTGTTAACCGCAACCCATCTTTGACTATCCACGACCCAAAATTTTAGAAAACACCTCATTTTTTGTGTTCAAGCGCAACCCAAAACTTTAAACCCTAACCCCTCACGTATCCTGTCTTTAGTCATGCCAATCCCTCACGTATCCCGTCTTCAGCTGCCGACGCCTCCTTCCTTGGGTAACAATGGGGTGCACCAAGCCAAATATCGGGTTGCGGTTAACATTGAGGTGCGACAAACCAAAATCGGATTGCGGTTAGCAATCGCCTAAATAAATAGATATGCATTATTGTGTTTATAACTGCATGGTTTCATTATTTTTTAACTTATTTTTCATAAAAATGCATTATTCAAATTACAAATTAAGATCATTTACCATAATAATAGTAAAAAGAAATCTTGAAGATTCAAGATGATCAAGCACCTAAAATGCAATTTATAATGATAGGTCATGACAGTGAAATTAATGAGCTATTATATAATAGGGCCATTTACCAGGATCTCCCCTCTAAATTTACTAAATTACAGGTTGCACCCCTCTTACTTTCGAAATTACAAAAATCTCCCTTGCAAGTTTACATTTCATAACATCTTATATAATATAACAATACTCTGTGTTTCCTTAACCCATGTTGTGTTCTAGGATCACAAGTACTAGAGCAAGTTTCGAGCCCACGAGCGAACTCGATATAGCTCTACATTTGTAAATGTAAATTTTCTTAATAAACTTTTTTCATACAAACTAATTATTTCAATCATTTTTTTTCTTATCAAGGACACTCATATTTTGATGGAACTAAACAAACATAAAAGTGTCATAATCCTCCACAAAATTATTCAATGAATTATTGAAGTTTTTCATTAGATCGACAAATTTGCATATTTTTGGCTGAATGCCTCAGCAACATATTTCTCAATTCTCTCATTACCCCAAGGCACTCAGTCACCTCGTTGACTTACCACAAAATTAGTCAACCATTGTCAAATTGCCCCCCCCCCACCCCCCACCCCAAAAAAAAAGATTTTTTTTTTGCAGGTCTGCTTTACAAAAATGATATTTCAATTTCACAAGCAATTTAATAATAATTAAAAAAAATCCCCTTCCATGGAGAATTTTTCTTCCATCCCATAATAAGAGAGTTGATATTAGCAATCCAATTCTCGCTATTCGCACTCCAAAAATTGTAAAAATCCTAATTATATTCGCAGTCCAATTCTCGTTGATCGCACCCCATCAAATAACCTCCTCATCTCCATCTCTCTCCCGTTGCCTAAACCCTAGTTGTAGTTCTATCGATCGCATCGTTTCCCCCCTCTTAGATTCACCTTCAAAAAAGAAGAAAATTATCCAGCGAAAATCTCTAAAAATAGTCAGTTTTCTGGTTAGAGGAAAGTTTGCATGCCATTTAACTTGGTTTAGAGTTAATTCCTTAATGCATGCCATTTAACTTGTTTTACTGCCAGATTTTTAAATTGTGTCTTTAAGATGTCTTTCTATGCTTCTAGTACTTAATAAATCAGCAAAGTGTTTCGCTTATTTGGGTTGGGAGTGGGGTGCAAATATAATTTTGGACTACAAATAAAATTTATGAAATACGAATAGTGATGGACTGCGAATATCCAATTCCGGACTGCTAATATCAACTCTCTATATTTATTATTCACATAATATTTCCTTCAACTCAACTTTTATACTATGCTCACAATGCCAAAGCAATTGATCAGAATAAAGTGTATACCACATTAAAATTATCCAAGAATACATGTGTATAAATAAAAATAAAATAAAATAAAATGCAAGCTACATTTATTTATATACAATCGGCAAGACTTGATTGCTAGCGAACATTTAAACAAATTGTCCGCCGCCCGGGGGCCTGCCGCATGCCCGCTCTCTGTTATACCCCAACAAAACTACACAGACAGAAGCAAAAGAGTTAGGGAAGAAATTAGAAAGATGTGCTAAGACTATATTTGGCGCCAATGACCGGATTCCGCGGAACCCCGACACGACCACCATGCCGTGCAGAAGCCTGCGCATTGGATCGGCGCAGCCAGTGCTAGCGAAACTAAATAGTATTTCTCCAAACAGAGCCCAAAATAGTAGTTGCAGCTCACCTCTACAGAAAAGCTGCCAGCTCTACTATTCTTCTGCCATGTTCCTAAACTTATTCACATAAATGAATTAATCTGTAATATTGCTTCTCTACCTCTGAAAAAATCATTTAATTAAGGATCTAAAATCATCTGTTTCTGGAGTATTTGAATGGAGAATGTGTGAGCTCTCCTTCCTTGTTTGCGGAATTTTGCTTCATTTTCTCATTTTCTGCTATTTTCTGCTGCTTTTTCTTCTCCAGCTCGAGCTGCTTGCAGTTCTCTTCGTGGGCCCGGACGAATGTTTTCACGAAGTCAAGGAGCGTGCTGACGACTGCAGAGAGATTATTCAGAAGATGAATCAAATCCTCGACAAATTTGACTAATGGACAGATACTTCAACAGAATAGTCAAGGGATGGCATCTATGCACGAAAGTTTCGAATTTTATTTGAAATCAGCAAGGTTCGACCCAAAGGCGACTCGCTTGAAATCAGTTCGATTGAACTTTGAAATCGGCGATAAATATGCACACTATCTATTACAAAGTTCTTATTGTCATTAGATAAATTTGGCGAAGATGATGGAAGGCAAGCTGATCTTCGAATTCAATAGTAACAGGAACAAAGAGATTGGGGCTCAGATATAATATAGAGGAATAATTACTAAAACTTCCCCTGGAAGTTAGCATAATTACAGATTGCACCCCTCTTATTTTTGAAATTACAAAATCCTCCCCCTAAGTTTACATTTCATAACGTCCATGCACAAAAATGCCCACTTGGAGTAAATCTTCAGGAGGGTCTTTTTGTTCACGGATTTAAGAAATGTAAACTTACATTAGAGGTTTTTGTAACTTCAAAAATAAGAGAGGTGCAACCTGTAATTTAGCAAACTTAGAGGGGAGGTCCAGGTAAATGACCCTAAATATAGATGGCAAAACTAATGCATGCAGCTGCTACTACAAAAATTGTATGATTATCCAACATCATATGAGGAAAAATGAGTTGCAGAAGAAAAAAGACAACTAAAAGTGATATATGATCCAATTTTCAATCTAAACAAAAAGAATCAACCCTAATAATTAAAAGGACACAATAAGGTATAATACAAACATAAAATTAATTCCAACTTTAGCCAAACTTCAGTGAATATAAAACAAAAAAACCTTGTTCGAACGGATAATGCGCTGGATCTTCCCCAAAGTAAAGAGCTAATGCATCCGCGTTTCGTCCCTGCATGGAGAGAGTCCTAAACTTTGTCAGGGGCATAAAAGAGCGAAATTTTAGGTTCGTGTATGGCTCATTCACTTTACGAACAAAATACTAAAGTAATAATAAAAGAAGTCTTCAACTTTAAATTGATGGTATCTTCACAAACCACGGCAGAATAAAGAGAAGTTAGCGCCCTCAATTCCGCTTCAGCACCAACAAGAAACTCCTTCAAGGTCTGAGATGAATATTAAAGTCAGCCAGGAAAATATGAAATAAAGCAAATTTATAGGTACATTACCTAATCATACATATGAATTGCTTAATGAGCTACATGGAGAAATCATTTTTTTCAAAACTAAATTTGTTATTAGGCTTTCACAAAATCTCAATGTAAGGCTTACCAAGGGGACAATTGAGTGATCATCCACCAAACACACATATATAATCTATTTTGAGGATTTCCATTCAACAAAATATAAGGGGCAATGCAAATTAAGCTGAACTGTCTCAATATTTAAAAGCCTACTTATATACTTGCGCACCTTACAAAAAATCTCTGATACAGGACCATCATTTTCAGATGATATCAACTCCACTTCGACTTTCTCAAGTCCTTTGCTTATCGCCTGCATTTCTTCTGCTAAAGCTTTTAATTGGATCTACAAATAATTAGTTGTTTTCTTAGTTATTCGCTGATTACACAAACATGCAAAAAAGGCTTGCAATTGAAGTCAGCCTACCTTAGAAGCAATTTCCAAGCTAACAAGATCCTTGGGAAAAGCAAGAAGCTCTGGAAGCTTTTCAACAAGAACCTGCCAAAAATGAAGGAAGAAGTGAAATGTAGAGTTTGCATGATCTCCAAAATAAATATATAACTTCTAAATACAATAAGAACATGAAATATCTCAGAGGCATTAAAAAAGGACCTATGATTTCACATAGAACAGAGGAATGTAAGCGTGGAGGAAATGAGAATTGCTGATGTGGGGAGAGAATTTATCTACACATTACGAGTCCTAAGGGGGACAAATAAACAGAGTACAAAGCAAAGCACAAAGGCCCAGAGCTAACGTGGGTCTCAATGTTAACAGTTGAGAAACAATAAAATCAAAGTGGAGTAACAAATAGATAAGCGGTTTGGTGATACGAGAGCAAGGTGCTAATACGAGCATGGGCGATTGCACCTCTGGACAATGATATGTGCGGGTTTACTAACGCCGTCCACGAGCTTTCGCCACAACGCAAGAGTGACGGCGTTGTTATGTCTTTATTACTATGTGGCACTTCATTTCTTGTTCTGTGTTAATGGTAGGCCCTCCTAGTAATAAAGGAGACCATATATTGTAATCATCTTTTGGATCTACCATTATTTTAATGAGAAAATAAAGGAGAGGACGACCCAGTGTCCCTCTCGCCCCTAGCTTCTCCTTGAGTTCCGATCGATAGCCGCGCCTACCATTTAGGCACCCGTGAGTCATAGTATGCACTACTACTAAGGAAGATATAATGAATGCAAGGAACATAATAAAATGGGATAAATCAAATGTAAAGCAGGTATAACTTCGGCAAAAAAACTTCCATAAATTAGATTTTTAACACTAAAAGATGAACGAAGAACAAGGATTCAAAGAGGAGAACCCAAAATGTTGAGATGAGGCTAATCATTATGATAGTGATGAACATAGGCATGTAACCAGAACATGAGAGTTCATATTTGCTGCAGTAAACTAACCTTGCATAGGTAATGCATCAAGGTCATCTTATTGTTTCTTGCACGTGTGTCAGTAAGTTTGAGAAGGCTATCCAACTTGAACCCAATTGCAGAACCTGCACAAATAAAAGGAATACGTCCCACTGAAAGTTATACAAAAACTTACGGAAATACTGGTATAGAACCAGAGAATAAAGACGTAAACCTACTAACACAATTATGTACAAGAAAATGTTATAGATGTAAACTTAAAAAAAGGGCAGCCCTGTGGATGAAGCATACCCGCACAGCGAGGGTTCGGGGAAGGGTCCCACCACAAGGGTGAAATGTAGGAAAACCTTAACCTGCCTTTTTATAGATGTAAACTTATTAACAAAAAATTGTGTAGAATAAAATATTACAGATGCATTCTAGGATGCATTTGTTAGAAGAAGAAGACTACTTTATGGGAGATGGATCCAAGGGAGAGTTGCATTTCAAACTTTGAAGTTTCAATTTCAGATTTTTGTAGTTTTTGCAATTCTGTTTGTGTAATGTCCCTTTATGAAAAGAGATTTTCTTATATTTGATTTATGGAGGAATAAAAGAGACTTAGTAGAAACTAACCTAAAATTATACTTTTCTTCTTTACTCCTCTCCCAAGCAAGTTTTCCTCTCTTTTCTCCCTTCTTCTAAATTTTTTTCATCACCTTTCTATCAACAACAACAACACTCAAGCTTTTATCCCACCATAGTGGGGTCAGCTATATGGATCCTCTGTCGCCATTGCGCCCTATCTTTAATCATAGTCTCACTAATGCCTAAGCACATCATGTCCTTCCTTATAGTTTCACTCCAAGTCTTTTTTGGTCTACCCCTCCCCCGTTTAACATGTCTAGTGACTAAACTCTCACAATGCCTAACAGGTGCCTCTAATGGTCTCATATGTACATGTCCGAACCATCTTAAACGAGCTTCTCGCATCTTCTCTATAATTGGCGCCACTCCTGTCTTATCCCTGATACATTCATTCCTAATTTTATCCAGTCTCGTGTGACCACACATCCACCTAAGCATTCTCATCTCCGTAACTCCCATTTTTTGCTCATGTACACCATTCACTGCCCAACACTCAAAACCGTACAAGCAAAAAATGGGAGTTGCGGTGATGAGAATGCTTAGGTGGATGTGTGGTCACACGGGACTGGATAAAATTAGGAATGAATGTATCAAGGATAAGACAGGAGTGGCGCCAATTGTAGAGAAGATGCAAGAAGCTCGTTTAAGATGGTTCGGACATGTACGTAGGAGACCATTAGAGGCACCTGTTAGGCGTTGTGAGAGTTTAGTCACTAGATATGTTAAACGGGGGAGGGGTAGACCAAAAAAGACTTGAAGTGAAACTATAAGGAAAGATATGATGTACTTAGGCATTAGTGAGGCTATGATTAAAGATAGGGCGCAATGGCGACAAAGGATCCATATAGCCGACCCCACTATGGTGGGATAAAGGCTTGAGTGTTGTTGTTGTTGTATCCGTCAAAACCGTATCTGTTTCATCTTTTATGCATTTAAATTGACTTAAATCTCTTGTCTTCCTCTCTCTAGCTCGAGGAATTTTATATATATGTTACGAACTAGATAGTTTTGGAGGAAGAACTAGAGAGAAGCTAGGGTTTCTAAGAGGGAGGAGAAGAATACCTGATAATATTTCTTGCATGCCCATCAAGGAGGGGTTCCGGGTATATTTATACCCGGACCCGACGCCGGCCGACCAAGGGGGTCTCCGGCCGACCAAGGGGGTCGGCCGGCCCAATAGGGGCTGAACCGGGTGGGTTCAGCCCCCGAGGGCCGTTCTTCAGAGAGTGGGGGCTGAACCAGTTGGTTCAGCCCCGTTGTCGCCTTCGGATCCGTCCGGGGGCGTAACATTCCCTACCCCTTCAAGACCCAGCTTGTCCTCAAGGTGGGAATCTGGTGTCTTGGTCCCTTCCTTCGGCGCTCTCCCAGCTACGTCATGCTCGTCTCCTTGCAATCTCCAAGCATCGAAGAAAGGCCCCTGTACTGGTAAGATTCTGATTCCATTCAGGCAGTACTCCCTCCCTTCCTCAGCAAACTCCATAGTCAACTCATCCCAATCCAGAGTGACCCTCCCCAGCTGACGCAACCACTGGGTCCCCAGAATCACATCGGACCCCTGGATGGGCAAGAAGTAGACATCCATCTTCTCGGTGTATCCCTGCACACTGACCCTCACGTCCGGAAGCCTGCCTTCGCAGTGCAACGTGCGGCCACCTGCCACCATAACCTGGGACGCAACATCCTTAATGATCTCTTGCCCAAGCTTCTGTTCCACCGCCGGGTTGAGGAAGTTATGTGTACTCCCGGTGTCAATCATAATGGTCACCGATTGTTGGCCGAGCCACCCCGCAACGGTCATAGTGGGGGGTGCGGAGTCTCCTGGCAAGGTCAGGGTAGATACCTCGAACTCGATTGTATCTAAAATGTGCTCCCGGTCCTCGTGGCGCCCCTGGAATGGAGGGGAATCCATGGCAGACGTGTCGATTCCAAGTCCCCTAGTGAAGATGGAGGCCCGATCGGTACCATCTCGAACCGCACCGTCTTTGTGTCCCGATGCTGAAGACGGAATGAGAATCTGGACTGCGTTGGTCTCTGTCGCAACAGTCGGACCTTTGATGTGCTGAGTCACCAAACTTTTTAGCTCGTCCATGCGCGTATCTATCTTTTCTGCCAATCATTTTTCTGAAGCCTTCAACTGTTCTTCGATGGCCGCCACCTTGTCGGCCAACCCGGTGTAATTCTCTTCGAGGGTGGCCAACCGATTGGGTTCTTCTTGGGAATGAGTCACCATGGTCGTTGTAGAAATCAGACGAGATACTCAGCGAGAGGAAATCGGGAAAGAAGCTTGTTATCGCTGACGAATCATAGAAGAGGTGCAGAAGGACGCTGGAAACGACGTTGGCCTGGATCGGGATCGGGGAAAGCCGCTGGATCGGGATCAGGAGCCACAAGAGGCGGAACTGTTGCACGATCGGCGGTTCTGTGGCCGAAGGCGCGGATCTGGGCGGGATCGACGTAGATCGGTGGCTGGAAGGACGACGTCGAGCGGCGCTGGATAGGACGACGTCGAGCGGGATCGGTGGAGTCGACGTCGGAATCGTCGATGTCGGGCGGGGTCGCTGGAGTCGACGTCGGAATCGTCGATGTCGGGCGGGATCGGCGTCGATATCGAGCGGAGTCGCTGGAGTCGACATCGGAATCGTCGATGTCGGGCGGGATCGGCTTCGATGTCGAGCGGAGTCGGTGGAGTCGACGTCGGAATCGTCGATGTCGGGCGGGATCGGAGCAATGCGGCGGACAAAATTTGGAGGACGAATCCTCTGATACCAATTGTTACGAACTAGATAGTTTTGGAGGAAGAACTAGAGAGAAGCTAGGGTTTCTAAGAGGGAGGAGAAGAATACCTGATAATATTTCTTGCATGCCCATCAAGGAGGGGTTCCAGGTATATTTATACCCGGACCCGACGCCGGCCGACCAAGGGGGTCGGCCGGACCAATAAGGGCTGAACCGGGTGGGTTCAGCCCCCGAGGGCCGTTCTTCAGAGAGTGGGGGCTGAACCAGTTGGTTCAGCCCCGTTGTCGCCTTCGGATCCGTCCGGGGGCGTAACAATATATCACGTTCTCCATCTTTGGTATCTAGTCGTTTGTAAAATTCTTCGTAAATTTGACTTCTTGCTTTACTTACTGCATTTTTAGTTTCTTTCTTGGCGACTTTATACTTTGTCAAGTTTTCATCATTCCTAAAAGCTTTAAAGTTTTGTAGCTGATCCTCTTTGCCATCACTTTGTCTTGAACTTCCTTTTCCCACCACCAAGATTCTTTTTGTTGGGTGCATGACCATTTGACTCTCCAAGTACGTTCTTTTCACTTATCTTTAAGTGAGAAAACATAACTTCTCATGTGATTCTAGGATCAACATAAGGATCATCAACTAGTTGTTCTATAACCGATGCCTTGAAAATAACATGTTTTTCCTTCTTCAAGTTCCACCACCGAATTTTTGGCAACACTTTTGTCTTTCTCTTAAAGTTACTATATTTAATTTGCTCTTCTCCTTCTCTTTAATCCTTTCTTGTTCTTGTTAGCTGCTGAAATTAGAAAGGGATGGAGCTAGGGTTTTCAGATTTGGGGGTTTTACTGGATTTGATTTTGGCTAGGGTTTCTGATAAGGGAACTTTGATGATTTTGCCATATTTGATCATTGTTTGGGCTGAGTTATTGTTGGCTGTGGTTTATGGGGTATGCTATTGCTTGGGATGTTGGGGGAATTGGTTTCTTTATACCCTGTTGGCCGGCTAATGTGTGGGCTCTTGTTGTATGTTATTGGCTGCTCCTGTTAGCAGCCATTAGAGGCTCTTATTAGCTGCCCATGGTGCTTAATTGCCCTTTTGTTGGCTTGTATTGGCTGCATTTTAGTGGTGTTGCTACCATTTAAGCTGATATTTGGGCTGTCTTTGTAGCTATTGTGGGTTGTCTTCTTTGGTTTATATTGGCTACAAAAGTGGCTAATTTCGGAAGTGTGTAGTGACTGAATTCTGAGTTTCATAGCGCCTAAAATTTGATTTCGATGCTTTCTTTTCTAGTCACCTAAGCTCATCCTCCCATAGGCAACTCCTATAGGTCGTAGTTGTGACAGTCTTAGGAGTCCACTCGTAACTATTTAATGGCGCAACCTTAAAGTAAATGATTTACTTGATACTACAGAGGACGACGTCTGACGATAGATACGATGAGAGTCATATGAAGGATAAAAGCAAAGGAAAAGTTGTGGTGAGTCCTTACTGCTTTGATTACGTATACATTTGAATTATTTTGAATTATGAACATGTATAATTACTTTACTCTGAGCTACTTCCTTGCATGAACACTGAATATGAATTGAATTGAAGAAATTCTAAGATTTGAAATCACTGAAAATATGAAATCGCAAAAACGCTAAACATGGATTAGCAAGCGATAGAAGCTCTGAGGGGAAATTTATATACTTATTTCCTATACTTTGAAAATTGAATATGAAAAGAATAAGAAATTGAGTGTGCGTCGACTCATATGTGATAGCACTACACCAAAAACACTTCATAAATTGAATAACATACACAATTTGTATATCTAATTTCTTATGGATCAAAACATAGAGAACAGATTGGTGTATGAATTAGGTATGTATTGAAAACAAAGATGACATGTTACCACTGCAAGAGACACAAGATTGGCATTTAACTGACCTCTGGCAGTACCCTGATTTATTGTATTTCCCAGAGAAAGAATTGTTTGCATTATTCTTTTCAATCGGACTGAACTTCGGATCTGAGAATGAGGAAGAAATTCAGGGAAAAAAAGTATAAAATGTGTGGCAAAATGGCAATAATTCTACCTCCTGTGACGTAGAATTAACGATGTTTAAATTTCCACTAAGGTCAGCAACCTGCAAATACATATTGAAAAAGTAACCACTAACCAATAGTGAATATTATTATTGTATCTCCCCAGCAGTGCAAATCAAAATATTTTCCCTGACCTGTGAACGGAACTGGATCTTAAATGAAAAGACTCTGAGCTTTGATTCTACCCGTGGAACTTTCATCAACTCCAAAAAATACTGATTATAGGAGAAGGCAATTCATTAGAATCTAGCTAAGTACACAAAACAAAGCAACAAATCAGTTTCATGAAAGATATTTTGACAGAAAAGATAGGCTGTGCACTGATTTTCTGTCCTGTCAAACTCATAATGAAAATGGAATGTTTTCCGAATTCAATTAGAAGTACATGATCATGTCCCTGTAATGATTTTTTTTAAAAGGAATATGACCACCGGGAAAGGGAAATATTTACTAGCCTGTTCACATTTTCCTAACCTTTCTTTGTCTCCATTGAAATTCTGAAAAATTAAACTGAAATTTGTCAAAAGAAAACTCAATCAAGTGAAAGAGTACCAAGAGTAAAAAAAAAAATATTAAAACATCCACAGCTAATAGAGGAGTAATGATATCAGGGACTTGCTTTTAATAATTCCATTTCATCGTTGGTTGGGCAGAACTTTATGAGGTTATCAACCTGGTCAACATCTAGAACAGTATCATCCAGTGCAAGCACCGAGTTCTGTAGAAAAAGAGAAGAAACTTTAGATTGAAAGCAGCGTAATGGCTTGGATATTTCCAGATAGTCAGCGTTATTGCGTGGTTGTGTGTAACATAGGGTAAGAAGCACATACATTCATGCACACATGCAGGGGTATAGGTGTATAGCACAAATATATCCAAAAAGATGAGCATATTGGCATACATATAAGCACATCCATATATGCAAGGGCACATCTCAAAATGCTCCATGCATTTAGTATACCTTTTTCTTCATAATTCCAGAACACAAATGCAAATAAAACAAAGTAGTCAATCTGTTTCATATTTACAATCATAATTGTATGCATAGCATGTAAGAAAACAGAAAATGAACAATGAATAGCAATTATTTTATTACAATAATATATATATATATATGTATTAACACTGTTACAACAATATTTGCACTGAGCATATGACACAGTACTCTATAGGTGGCGGAAGACCGATGTCATAAGCCCATAACCCTAGATGCAGTGCAAGCGATCACGCGATGAATGCATTGGATCTACAACAAACCCTAAAAGACATGCAAACATACACACAATCCAATCAAATGTAAGCTCAATGCACATGCAAATGATTTGGTCCAATTGCAATTTAGCCACAAGTAATTAATTAAAATAAAGATTGAAAATTAGTTTAGGAAGAGCAAATTTTAATTCACAAAATGATTGAGGCGCAAATACTTTTATGCACGCACAGAATAGGCTCTGCAAATCACACAACTCTTCAAATACTAAATAAAGTTCCAAGTGCGCAACAATATAAGACAACGACCCTAAATAACGACTTATGCATGCAGGCGGTGGTGGGGATCCAAGGTTGCTGCAGTTTTCAGGAGGGATGGTCGGCAGGGTATGGAGTGAGGATAGCTGGGTAGTAATCTGCGGGGGCTGGAATCATAATTTTAGAGGGGAGGGGCATGATTTAGGGGGTTTTACTGGTAGAGGTCACTAGATGGTTTTAAGCTTAGGATGGATGACATGGGTAGGGGATTTTATTGGAGCAGAAGGGACATCTGCTTCATGGGAGGGGGCTGTTTTCTGAGGGGCGTGGCTTTGGAGTTCTCAGGAAACCAAGAGGTGGTGTGAATAGGAAGGGGACAGGATTTCTGGGATCAGAAGTCTTGGCGTAAGACCTGCTGTGCGTTGGCTGGGTGAGCTTCACGGGAAAACAGGAATACCAAAGTATTTACGGGAGAACAGGCAGGGGATCAAGGGAAAACAGGGCAGGGAAAGGGCTTTCTGGGTGGATCTGGCGGGTTTGGAGAGGGGTAGGGGCGTGGGATTCAGAGAATAGAGGGGAATCGTGGAGAAGGGGAAGGACTTACGGTGGCCTGGCGGTAGGGGGAGGAGCGGTTTTGCCTTGGAGTCGCACCAAGGGGAGGCTTCCCGGCGTCGCACCGAGAAGAACCAGTGACCGACGGTTTCACAACTGCAAAAATAACCTCGGATCCCCTCTCAACCGGCCCCTTGTGTGCTTAAATAACCCATAGCTGAAATAGGGCACCCGTATCGGACGGTTCTTATCGTCCGATCCGATCGGGTGTCAAATACAACTCGAAATAAATAAAAAATATACATTAAAAAGACTCAGACCAACCATCCGGACACATCCGTGGACTCGGATCGTTCGAACGGGCGGACGATCACAACGATCTCCATCAATCTCCCCGGCTTGAAAGCACTTATCTCCGGTGAGTGAAGATGGTCATGCTCTCGGCGTAGAGCTAGGGACAAATCACGCAAGCTAGTCCAAGTAGCGTCTGGGAATGGGCGTCGTCTCTAGCAAACAAGATATAGGAGCGTATCTCGCCGTCCCATGGCGGTGAAGCCATATGCAACAATCTGAAGTAAGTCGCCGACGGTAGCTGATGGCTCTAAAAAAAACGTATCTCCGTCTGAAAGTTGAACTGGTGGAACCGTCAACGGTGCAAGGTGGCCCTCGTGGTGGGACTCGTCAGACTGAGGTAAGGTAGGAGAAGATATGTTACAATCACACATTCGTCCAAGCGGGCCCCCTCATCGGAACCACGAACACTCGCATATGGAAGCCGTCATGATACATTCATGGCGGAATATAATATTATTAGTAAGTATTAATAAATGTGTATTAATTAATATTTACAATATTACTGGTATTAATTAATTATTATGTGTTTTTTGCCCTCCCTCATCTATATAAGAGAGGCATAAGGGTTTAGGGGCCTTTGGATGATTTAGTGTTTGAACTTTCCCTCTCTCTAGATCTCTCCCTCTCTCTTGAAAGTCTCCTCTCTATCTCTCAAGAATGTATGTCATTTATTAATTAATGCAAATGTTCATCATTTGAGTCGCTCGGTCGCCTCTCTCGCATGCATCGCTTGAGCGGATCACACATCACTTGAGCGAATTTCACCTTCAGGAAACCCTCCATCATATTGTGCCCGTCTAGCGCCAGTTCCAAATTTCACAATCTTCCGCTCAATTAAGTCCTCTCCATTTATCCCCCTGCTGAGCCAACACTGTCCAGTTTCAGACCTAATTAAACAGCCCATTGCCCCATCCAACCCCTTCCAATTCCTTTCCCCCACAGTGCCATATCATCCCCAAATCAGCCGGACACCTCCTGCAGCCATTCCCTATTGTGGAACCACCCTCCAGACGCCTCACCAAACCTGAAACCAGACCGCTGTCCTTGCATTCCAGCAGCCTGTGTAACATCCGTAATGTAATGCGAGCGTAAATTTTGATTTCAGGGTCTGGTTGTGGCGCAAGTGATCGAGTCAGCTTTTAGCGCAGGTACGATTGTGTTTCGAGTAATTCTTGCTCGTGAATAAAAAAAAAGTAATAAAAAGTATGGGAAACTGTTAGACACATTTCAATGTTGGTGCGAGTGCGTAGCGCGTAAACCGTTTAAAGAGGAGTGCTAATTTGAAATAAAATCTGTAGTTGAATGTCCAAATTCCCCAGATTAAAGGCAAATTCACGATTCCTTTGTAACCGTCGCTCTAAGCGTATGCACCTCTTTAAGATCATGTTAGCGCACGGCATACAGAAACCGCCGACAGTTTCTTTTCTTTTTCTCTCGATCGCTCTCCCCACCCTAGCGCAACCGCAGGCGAAATCCAGTTGTCGATCGTCTTCCCCCTTCTCGTCGTCGACGCAGATCAATACCGACGAGAGCATGAAGAGTAGGGCCTGAATCCTTTGTCCAGGCGCAAGGATCGGCAGACCTGTGCGGGCAGGAACCATCTCTGGCTTTACTCCAGAAACCCCCAGGCACTGCTTACCTATCGTCGACATCAAGCGCCGGTCTCGTGCCTCCCTCCAGTCACCCTCGACTCCCTCCATTGCTGCACTAGGAGGCTGGACGACCTTCTTTTCAGGCGTCAGTGTCGACTTTGACGTGTGTCGACTGCGGCTCAAGTCCTCAAAGGCCGTTCGACTTACTTCAGGCGTTTCCAGCCGTAGATCGGTCTCACCCAACCTTCTTCTGGTCGGGTAACAATCACCTCCCCTCTTTTGGATTCAGCCGCTTGCCCATTTCACTTCGGTGAAGGGTTTTTCTTTTTCTTCGTACTCGTTCGCTGCAGCAATCCAGCCTTGTTGCGAGTGAGATTTATTTTAGGCAATTTTCATCTTCTCCTTGTAGATTCTCACTGTTTGGAACAAGGTTGTAAGCGATTGTGTCTTTTGACGCTAATCCGGAAAAGGAATTTCAGGAGCTTCTTAGTCATCTAGACAACGATGCCGTCGCGTCTGGTATACGAGCGGCGCAATTCAACTGTAAGAAATTCTATTCTTTTTGGTTAGACATACCAGATAATTATATGCATAGTTTGTATTCCTTGTATAGAAGGAGGATAATTATTATAGTGTACAACCACGTATATCTAGACATTAATGTTCAACACGTTAGTGAATTACGACATATGATTAGTCAATCTAACAATTTTAAAGAAATTCCAACTGGTAAAGGAAGATAATTAGGAGGCATGATTGAGACTCTCTCCATCGTGAAAGATAGATGCGCACTATCTTACTCATGGGGCGTAGTAGACCATATGAGCCTTAAATGCAGGGAGACGTTTTCTCCAATAGAAATTCAGAAGATGCGAGTCTATGTCCGTGAGACATTAGAACCTTTGCGTTCGCTAGTTGGGACTCGAATCGTTAGAATGCGCATAAACAGTTTCTCAGCATAAGATTTTAAGAAGAATAATCACTAGACAAACATCACTCAGCATACGACAAAATTTAGAAATGGTATTATAGTTAACCTTTCTTTTTGGAGCTTGAATAATTAATTATGTTTAAGATGTTTACAAACTAGAACAGACATTTATGTTAAGTATTTTATAGAAATGTATGCATATTATAGCATTGTATAAATAGTTTATTTTTGTAAAATAACAGTATCGTTTTCAAAAGAGAAAAACAAGAAATCATGCTTTTTATAAATTCTTTTTAGTGTCACTAAGAAGAATGGTCTTTCTTACTCTTCAGTTGGGCTGACCCATTTTTGGGCTTCTCATTACAGGAGTCACAGGTGGGGTGTTGCGCCTAGGATGATCACGCTTGTCAATGTTCCTCTTATAGTTGGTTTCCATTTAGTAGTTTTATTCCCTCAGTACTGTTTTATGATATTTGGCATGTATCTGGATTCTCTAATACTATGTATAAGATTTTCAGTGTTTCAGTTATTTTGACTCTTTCAAATTTTAGTGGCTCTGTGAAATCAGATTTTGAGGTACACATTTACCCTTAGTCTCTTTTATTACTTCCGATGTAAGTACTCTTTAGCACTTTTAATTCATACCAGCTATGTGCCAATTTTTATTACCGTTTCTTGGTTTGCTTCTTATCACGGGGCCCGGCCGGACTGCTGATTTGTGGTAAAACTAAGGTGGGGTGTTATAATTGATATCAGAGGCAGGTTTAGGATCCCACGACCCAGGAAGTTCACAGAGCCTTAGAATTTCAACTGAATCTCTTTTTTGACAATTACCCTTTCTGAAATCTTGCCCGTAGCTAGTCGACCCGATGAGCCTCCCATCTGCCGGCATTACTGAGCCCGGTGAATGGTCTCTAGTCGGGGATCTTACCGATTGGAGGCAGAAGTACCTGTCCGCGTCCTAGGTGTTTTGCTCACCAGGAAACAGGGGAACTCAGCGCCCTCCTAAATCAGTTGGAGGCGGGAGTACCCATCCACGTCCTAGGCGCTTTGCTTACCTGGAGACAGGGGAACTCACCGCCCTCCCAATCTAATGGGAGGCGGAGGTATCCACCCGCGTCCTAGGGGCTCAGCTTGCCTGGAGACAGAGGAACTCAGCGCCCTCCTAAATCAGTTGGAGGCGGGAGTATCCATCCGCGTCCTAGGTGCTTTGCTTACCTGGAGACAGGGGAACTCACCGCCCTCCCAATCTAATGGGAGGCGGGGGTATCCACCCGTGTCCTAGGGGCTCAACTTTCCTGGAGACAGAGGAACTCACCGCCCTCCTAAATCAGTTGGAGGCGGGAGTACCCATCCACGTCCTAGGTGCTTTGCTTACCTGGAGACAGGGGAACTCAACGCCCTCCTAAATCAGTTGGAGGCGGGAGTACCCATCCGCGTCCTAGGTGCTTTGCTTACCTGGAGACAGGGGAACTCACCGCCCTCCCAATCTAATGGGAGGCGGAGGTATCCACCCGCGTCCTAGGGGCTCAGCTTGCCTGGAGACAGAGAAACTCAGCGCCCTCCTAAATCAGTTGGAGGCGGGAGTACCCATCCGCGTCCTAGGTGCTTTGCTTACCTGGAGACAGGGGAACTCACCGCCCTCCCAATCTAATACGAGGCGGGGGTATCCACCCGCGTCCTAGGGGCTCAACTTGCCTGGAGACAGAGGAACTCAGCGCCCTCCTAAATCAGTTGGAGGCGGGAGAACTTATCCGCGTCCTAGGTGCTTTGCTTACCTGGAGACAGGGGAACTCAGCGCCCTCCCAATCTAATGGGAGGCGGAGGTATCCACCCGCGTCCTAGGGGCTCAGCTTGCCTGGAGACAGAGGAACTCAGCGCCCTCCTAAATCAGCTACCAAGTAGCAAGTCGACCCGATGAGTCTCCCATCTGCCGGCATAACCGAGCCCGGAGAATGGTCTCTAGTCGGGGATCTTATCATAGGTGTTACCTGGAACCTTTTTCATTCATCATCGAGGAGTTACATTTTTATTACAACGCGCCTCTCTGGGCCTATTTGGTCACATGCACCTTGACCATCTCCTTCATTACTTCCTTCATCTTCTTTGTCTTCTTATTCCTTCTCTTTCTCCTGGTCCCTCCTGCTTCCCTGATCAACCTGGAGGCGGAGGACTTGTTCCTGAAACCGATCCGCGTAGCTTCTCAGCGTCTTTCCATGCTTCTGTTGAATCAAGAACAGGGACCCCGCCCCCCTCCTCCCCTTCTCTTGTCGACGTGCGCGCTCTGTCTCCGCTGGGGATGGCGAGGTAAAGACGGGTGCGGGTGGTGTCGAGCACTCGCTGTGAGGGGGGAGTGCGACCTGCAAGAGTTCCTGGATTGACTTCCTGAACTCCTCGACGTCACCTTTCTTCACGCACTCGCCGGTAGGGGGTGAGTCCCCCAGCTCATCGCTTTCAGCCATGAGACTTGCTCAGAGCTTTCCGAACTAGCTGCTTCCACGCTCACCGCACCATAATGTTGAAACCAGTAACCCGGTTTCGACGTTCGCAAGGGGGATGCAGCTAACCCTTACTTGACCTGAGCGAGACCCTTGACCAGTCACTAAGAACCGAAGAACCTTACCCTTGAAGAACACCTAAGTCCACAAACGGACCCCTTAAGCTGCAGCGTGGAGGTCCCACCACATACCCGGAAGATCTTAGAGCGCTTCCCCTCCCAAGCCAATGCTGAGCCTGGGCACCTTGGAGGGCACTAAAAACCACCTCACCGTCAACCTTCGATGACAAGGGGAGGGGGGTGCTTGCTCACAAGACCACGCGAGGGAGGGGGTAGGAACCAACCCTTCACAAGGTGCCCATGGGGGTCTATTTATAGACTTTCCCAAAAATGGACTGCGAATAGCCAAAATTGGACTGCGGACAGCCGAAATCCTGCTATCCGCAGTCCGACCACGATCACGAACGGGCCACGCAGGAGGAGGGGCGAGTGGGACTCGAGGTACTCACTCCCCCTCTTGCCGGAGCTCCAAAACTGGTCTACTCGAGATCCCACTTACCCAAGAAGGGTGAGTGAGGCTCCCCCTACCCGCCCCCAAGAGGGCCGGCGAGTGGGGAGGGGGGACATCCCCCACTCGCCCCCAAAGGGGAGGGCGAGTGGAGAGGGGGGACCTCCCCTACCCGCCCCAAGGGGGCGGGCGAGTGGGGAGGGAGGGGACCTCCCCCACCCGCCCCCAAAGGGGCGGGCGAGTGGGGAGGGGGGGACCTCCCCCACCCGCCCCCAAAGGGGCGGGCGAGTGGGGAGGGGGGGGGGACCTCCCCCACCCGCCCTCAAAGGGGCGGGCGAGTGGGGAGGGGGGGACCTCCCCCACCCGCCCTCAAAGGGGCGGGCGAGTGGGGAGGGGGAGACCTCCTCCAGCCGCCCCCAAAGGGGTGGGCGAGTGGGGAGGGGGAGACCTCTCCCACTCGCCCTCAAAGGGGCGGGCCAGTGGGGAGGGGGCGCCTCCCCCACTCGCCCCCAAGGGGGCTGTCGAGTGGAGAGGGCTGCCCCCCCCCCCCCCCCCCCCCCCCCCCCCCCCCCCGACCTCCTCTCTTTGGTTCAGACCCCAGGTCCGTTGCGTTACGATCATCTGCTCTACCACGGCCTCATCTGCGTCGGGTCACACCGGCTCGGAAAATATGAGGGTTGTACAGTTCGTTCATGCTTAGTATAAATAAAGGGTGAGACCTCTATGTGAGGTACTCAGTTTTTCCTCCTAAATCCCATAACAATTACCAATGTTGCCTTGGATGACACAAACTATCTGGAATGGTCCAGGGCAGCCCAACATGCTATTCGCAGTCACCAGCTATACGAACATATTGATGGTACCACTATTGAGCCACCACGTACCGATCCTTCATGGAGAAAATGGGATGCGGACAATTCCTTGGTTGTCACGTGGTTACTTCACTCGATGTCCCCTCAGGTGTATCACAGTTATATGTTGTTGGATTCCGCACATGTTGGACCCGGGCTCGTGATACCTACTCTCAGGCCGGCAGTTCGATGCAAGTGTATGAGCTCACTCGCCGTGTTCTGGAGCTGAAGCAGGGTGTTATGACCTCTTCTGCCTACTATTCTGAGTTTGAGCATCTTTCTCAGGAGCTGGATTTCTTCAATGCCTTTACTGCTGCTTGTACTGCTGATGCGCATGCCCTTCAGAAAGAGAAAGATCGATTTCGTGTTCACGTCTTCCTTATGGGCCTCAACATGGAGTTTGACGCTGTTCGCTTGCATATCCTTCATCGCGAGCCCCTTCCCTCTCTTCGAGAGGCCTTCAGATGCTCCTCAGTGATGAGAATCGTCGTCGCACTCTTGGTTCCACTACTGATCACTCTGCGCTCGCTGGGATTTCTCGCGGTTCCCCTCCTGTTTGCAGCCATTGTGGGAAGAAAGGTCATACCAAAGACTCTTGCTTTCCTCTCCACCCACACCTTGCCCCTGCTGGTCGAGGTTCTAATGCCCGTGGTAGAGGTGGGTACCGTGATGGTGGACGTCAATCTGGTGATCGCACTCAGTATTCTGCGCACTCTACTGAGGTTGTGGAGGACATCTCTGGAGGCCTGTCGGATGTCGAGTTAGAGGCCTTCCGTCGTATGTTGCGCTCCCAGACCGACTCTACTACTGTTGGATCTCATATTATTGTTGCTACTTCAGGTCTGTCCAGTGCCCATGCTGTGTCTTCTTCTCCTTCCGAGTGGATTATCGACTCGGGTGCGACAGACTACATGACTGGTTCTGCCTCAGGTTTTACCTCTCATACCCCTCTTTCTGGTCGTGATAAGGTTATTGCTGCTAATGGCTCTCTCTGCCATTGCTGGTAAAGGGATTGTTGCTTGTTCTCCCGATCTATCTTTGTCCTCGGTTTTGCATGTCCCATCTTTTCCTCGCAATCCACTTTCCATTAGTCACTTGACTACCTCGTTAAACTGCTCTGTAACATTTTTTTCGGATACTTGTGTGTTTCAGGATCTGGATACGAGGCGGACGCTTGGCAGTGGTAGGAACGTTGGCGGACTGTACTTGCTGGACCAGACCTCTCCCAGTGCTCTTTCATCCACCAGATCTCCGACCCTCCATAACATTCGACGCTGGCATCAGCGCCTTGGCCACCCTTCTGCTTTATATCTTACTAAACTGTTTCCTGATTTTCGTCAGTTAATTCAGTCATTCTCTTGTGATGCTTGTGAACAATCTAAACATGTTCGTCAGGGTATTAATCATCTGTCTGCTCCTAGTTTATTTCCATTTGATGTTATTCATTCGGATGTATGGGGTCCTTCCCCAGTGTTATCGCTATCTGACTATAAATGGTTTGTTACGTTTATCGATTGTCACTCTCGCTCTACGTGGTTTTATCTACTCAAAAAGAAAAGTGGCGTGCTTTCTTCTTTTCAGTCTTTTCATAGAATGGTGGCCCAACAGTTTGGCGGTACAATTCGCGTGTTTCGTAGTGATAATGATGGGGAATATGATGACCGGGGCGCGTTTGGCGCCTATCTTGCCGATCATGGTATTATACATCAAACTACATGTGTCCACACTTCCACTCAAAATGGGATCGCCGAACGAAAAAACAGGCACTTGTTGGAGGTGGCTCGGTGCTTACTCCTTGTTATGCACCTTCCCAAATCCTACTGGGGTGATGTCGTTCTCACGGCTGCTCATCTCATCAACCGTCTTCCGTCTCGCACCCTCTCCTATGATACGCCTCTCTCCTGTCTTGCCAAGAACCACATTGTCCATACCTCTCATCTTTCCCCTCGTATCTTTGGCTCTGTCTGTTTTGTCCATGTTCATACCCCGCATCGGGATAAACTAGATGCACGTTCCCTCCGATGTGTTTTCGTTGGGTACTCTCCTACTACCAAAGGGTATCGGTGTTACCACCCTCCGACTCGTCGCTACTATTGCACTGTTGATGTTACATTTCGTGAGGGGGAGTCGTACTTTGGTCCTCGTCAGGGGGAGACGAGTAGTAACGGTGACTAGACCATCGCCTCTCCCCTTCCTATTGTTGCCACTCCTCACATGTCTCCGTCTCATATTTCTCCTTCCCATAGTTCGTCTACTGCTCCGGCTTCTTCCATCTCTACTCCTCCTACATTATACACATACTCCCGTCGTCCTAGAACTGTTGAGCAAGTGCAGAGTGTGGATGTTCCGCCAGTGCCAGTGACTGTTTCCGCTCCAGATTCAAATGATGACCTCCAAGTTCCTCTTGCTCGTCTTATTGGTAAAAGGGGTGGCACCAAACACCCCATTGCCAACTACATTTGTTATACTCACCTCTCTCAGGCCCATAAAGCATTTATCTCATCTCTTTCATCTATTATGATTCCTAAGACATGGCAGGAGGTTGTTCAGATACCTGAGTGGAAACAGGCAATGAAGGAGGAACTGGGTGCCTTGGAAAAAAATGAAACATGGCGGCTTGCTAGTCTTCCTCCTGAGAAGCGAACAGTTGGGTCCCAGTGGATTTTCACGGTTAAACAGAATCAAGATGGGGTGGTGGAGCGGTACAAAGCTCGCTTGGTGGCTCAAGGGTATACCCAGGCTCAAGGCATTGACTACCAAGAGACCTTTGCCCCTGTTGCTAAGATGAACTCAATTCGTGTGCTTCTCTCTTGTGTTGCTAGTCGTGGATGGGAGCTACAACAACTCGATGTCAAGAATGCGTTCTTACATGGTGATCTGGAAGAAGAGGTCTACATGAATATTCCTCCTGGCTTTGTTACCGAAGGATCCAATGGGAAGGTTTGTCGTCTGTAGAAATCCCTGTATGGCCTAAAACAGTCTCCGAGAGCGTGGTTTAGACGTTTTAACAAGACCATGCTTCAACTGGGCTACACTCAAGGACATGCTGATCATACTCTCTTTATTAAGAAGAGAGGAGTGCAAATTTCTATTCTTATTGTATATGTGGATGACATTATCATTACTGGTGATGACCTGGAGGAGATTATTCACTTAAAGAAACAACTGAGCGAGGAATTTGAAGTCAAGGATCTGGGGAGGCTGAAATACTTCTTGGGAATTGAAGTAGTGAGGTCTCAACGAGGGATCTTTATCTCTCACAGAAAGTATACCCTTGATCTTCTGGATGAGACTGGGATGCTAGGATGTGCTCCCGTGGATACTCCAATTGAAGCTAATCACAAGATTGATGCGGATATTAGTGGGGAGAAAGTTGATGCTTCAAAATACCAACGTTTGGTTGGCAGGCTCATATATTTATGGCATATTCTCCCCACGTTATCAAGGTGCGCGCCTAGGCGCGCCTGAGGCGCCAGGCGCACCGGCTAGCGCCTCTGCAAGGCAGAGTCGGGTGAGGTGCCTCAGGCGCGCCTAGGCGCGCGCCTTACCAACTCCCAGGCGCGCCAAAGGCGTGCCTGGGCTTTTCAAGCTGTTTTCATCAACCTGTTTTTTTGGGAGGAGGCAAAAACATGACCTCAGACGCACCCGAGGCACACCTAGGTGCACTTGGGCATCCAATTCGCCGATTTTCAGTGAACTGAGTGATTCACTGAAAAACAACGAATTGGGTGCCCAATTCACTGAAAATCAGCGGCATCCAATTCATTGATATCAGCAAATTGGGCACCAAATTCACTGAAAATCAATGAATTGGATGCCAAATTCGCTAATTTTCAGTGAATTGGGTGCCAAATTCGCTGATTTTCAGTGAATTAGGCACCCAATTCATTTTTGCGCCTCACGTGCCCCAAGCACGCGTCTGCGCCTAGGCTCCGGGACCCCTTTGCACCTCAGTGCGCCTTGCGCTGTTGATAACTTAGTAACTCTCCCTGATATTGCATACGTTGTAGGGGTCCTAAGCAGATTCATGCACTTTCCCTCTGTTCGCCATCAGCAGGTTGTATTCTGAGTATTGCGATACCTCAAGAAGACACCAGGACGAGGGATTTTGTTCAAAGCTAACCAGCATTGGAGATTGAGGTGTTTACAGACGCTGATTGGGCCGGTAGTCAAGATGATAGAAAGTCTACCACTGGGTATTGCTCGTTTGTGGGAGGGAACCTGGTTTCATGAAAGAGCAAGAAACAGAACGTTGTTGCACACTCAAGTGCTGAAGCAGAATATAGGGAGGGAACCTGGTTTCATGAAAGAGCAAGAAACAGAACGTTGTTGCACACTCAAGTGCTGAAGCAGAATATAGGGCTATGACACAAGGAGTGTGTGCGAGATTGTGGTTAAAGACCATTCTTCAAGATATGGGCCTCCAGGCGAACAAACCAGTTACTATCTACTGCGGCAACAAGGCAGTCATCAGTATCGCGCACAATCCTGTACAACATGAAAGAACAAAACATGTTGAAGTTGACAGACATTTCATTAAATATCATCTTGACAATGGAAACATATGTACTCCTTTTGTGAACTCATTTGATCAATTGACCGATGTTTTCACCAAAGGGTTAAGCAGTGACAACTTCCAGAACAATACAGACAAGTTGGGAATGATCAATATATATTCCCAACTTGAGGGGGAGAGTTGAGTTTATTAGTTTCGTATTATATTAGTCTATTTGTACGTTCATAGTTTAGTCCCACATCGTAAGTAAAATTGTATGTGTCAATGTATTTCCTATATATTATACCCTATATGAATGAATAGAATTATGAAGTATTTTCTCCTCCTTTCTTTCTACTGTCATTTCATTCACTCTAAAGATCAATGAGCGAACATCTTCACCTTTCGACTCATGATACATTCACTAATGACATACAAATTGAGAATGTTTAATATAGTTTCTTGACATAGGGCAGAGCAGAATATATCTTGCATCGAATATGTAATAGTTTTCCTCTTATTTTATTTATTCCTTATTCTCTTATTGTACTCCATGTATTTCTCTTCAATTCTATATACAGGTGTGGGCCTTGTAATTAAGTAAGTACTTTTCGAAACATTCCAACATGATATCAGAGCCGCCTCGGGGCGTAAACCATGTCTCATAGCCGCTCGTCTCCTGCAAGCCGCAAGCTGCGTCTCTTTCGATCTTGCACAACCGCATCTCGCTCTGTCTTGCAGCCTCCTCCCTCTGCTTCCCGCATCTCGCGTCGACCTCCCCTAGTTGGCGGAATCGTGCTCCAATTGATGCAGGGACATTCTACTGAGTCATCCACCTCATCGTCCTCCTCCTACCAGGTGCGCATACTGCGTCAACTCGTCCTTCTACCTACTGGATCATTGATTATAGAGCTACCAACCATATGAATGGCTCCGCTACAAGTTTTGTGTCTTACCTTCCCTTATATGGTAGAGACAAAGTGAGTATTGTGGATGGATCATTCTCTCCAATTGTTGGGAAATTATCCATTTCTTGCACTTCCCTCACTCTACCTTTTGTTCTTCATATCCCTAAGTTAACCCATAATCTTCTCTCAATTAATCACCTAATTAATCCTATGAACTGCTCTGTGACTTTTTTCTCACTTCTTGTGTGTTTCAAGACCTGAAAACGGGGAAGGTGATTGACTCTGATAGACTGTACGATGACTTCTACGTGTTTGACTCCTCCAGTACTGCTTCACAACCGCAAGCTTTACATGCGGATCAGACTTCTCTTTTGGATTTCTGGCACTTCCATCTCAGACATCCCGTTATCCCTTCTATGAAACTTTTATTTCCTACCATGTCTTCCTTGTTATTGGAAAATTTTCACTGTGACATGTGTGTGTTAGATACTGTATATGGTAGATATAGCGTAGACTTACCTCGGGTGTGTGATCACCCTCTCATGTATATATATGTGTGTATACCCTATTGTTAACATTACATGTAAAATTGATTCATTCTATCAGTGTGAACTAAGCAAGCACTGTCATACTTCTTTTAAACATGTTTCTTCTCCTAGATCTACGCCCTTTGTTATTATTCATACTGATGTTTGGGGATCGTGTCCTGTTGATTCTATTTTTGGATGCTCCTGGTTTATTACTTTCATTGATTATTTTTCCCGCATTACCTGGGTGTATTTAACGAAAACTAAAAATGAAATGTTTCTTTTATTTCAACGTTTTCAAAAAATGATAGCAACTTTATTCAATATCATAATTAAAATTTAGCTTGGTGATGACGATCGTGAGTACATTGATTTTCAGTTTGAACAATATCTCGGTGATTTTGGCATTATTCATCAAACATCTTGTGTTTACTCCTCCGCTCAAAATGGAGCGGCAGAACGTAAGAATCGTGATCTTCTGGATGTGACATGGTGTCTCTTACTATACACCTTCCAAAATACCACTGGGGGAATGTTGTTCTCACATCAGCTTACCTCATTAACCGTATGTCTACACATGTTCTCGGATTTAAAACACCCTTTAATACTCTCCAGGTTCCTCCCACTAGCCTTCAATCTTGTATCTTTGGGTGTGTATGACAAAGAACTAAACTCGACTCTTGTGCCTTCAAGTGTGTCTTCATCGGGTATTCTCCAACTCAAAAAGGTTACAAATGCTTTGATCATGTAACCAAGAAGGTATTTGTTTTCGTGAATCTGAAAGCTACTACGGGACCTCACTTTAGGGGGGGGGGGGGGGGGGGGGGGGTTCCTCTCCCATGAAGGAAATGAGCTCCATATCGCTTCAAAAAGAATCCTCACCATTTACCCATTCTTTCATCATACCAGCTTCTTACAGTTACCCCTCCTGTTCCTACAACTACCCCTCATGTTGCCTTTAACGGTCAGGAGAGATCTCGTACACCCTCTTTGCAGGTTTACTCTCAGAGAAATAAAGGTACTGTTGGAAATAAGAGAGAAATATTAAGTGCATCTTATTCATCCCTCAAATGGGGTATTTAAACAACTTACAAGAACTCATAAACTAGAATAGGAAATGTGGGACAAAACCCAAAGACACATTCCTAAAGGACTCTAATACATAGACCAACACTTAATGCGTAAACTCCAACACTCCCCCTCAAGCTGGAGGGGAAAACTCCAGCTTAGACACATCAAATAAAGGCAACAGAGGTAGGCGATGTGGGACAAAACATCAGACGAGCCACCAGGGGTAATTCCAAACCGGGAAATCAAGTCGGGGACATAGACACACACGACGCTGACCCACACACGACACTGACCCACACACGATGCAGGACCCACACACGACGTGGACTCGCTGGGAACCGGTCAACTAACATCACTTACACACATGCGAAAAAGGAACGAAAAATGAGGAGCAAATCATCAACCGAGCAACCGGGGATAATCCATCGGGGATAATCTGTCGGGGATACAACCGCACAAGAGCGGTCCCACACATCACAATCCCACACGACACGGTCCCACACGACACGGTCCCACACGACACGGTCCCACACGATACAACCCGGTGAGATTTCGAGCACTAACATTAAAAGAAAACATGGGGAGACACATATGACATAAGCCTGGAGGCCGTGTAGAACGAAAGCAAAAAGTCGGGAAAGATCATCAAGGTCACCTTTGTCCCAAACACTCCCCCCTCACGTGGAAAATACATGCATATATGCATGAAACACAAACAAACATAAACAACCAAGCAAAAACACAAAGAAATTTACTAAAAAAAACAATAAACTCCATCGACGAGAGATGAACACCCCGGAAGAGGTAGCAGCAGCGGGTAGCATCAGAGACAGGAGGGCAGCGGCCGGAAGCGGCTGGAATCATCCAACAAATGAAGGGGCAAGAGAGCAGCGACTGGAGTTGGAAACTCCATAAAGGGAGAGGAGTGGAGGCTCCATAACAGCAACAATGAATAGCCCATAGAGTCGCGGAAGCTCCGGATCAGCAGCAGGCATCGACAGAAGAAGCTCTGTTGTCGACAGGAACTGCGTCCTGAAGCAGCGTCGAGAATGGAAGCAGTCGCCGATATCGAGGACAACCACACCAACTACGCTCGACGACAGGAGCAGCGATATCTGCGGGAGAAATAGCGACAGAAACTTGATCAGACGAGCTCGAAGGGATCCGACGTCGATGACGCAGACGAGAGGCCAAACAGGCGCAGGCGTCGTGGAGACCAAGCGTCGCTCCCGTCGATGGAATCAAACGTCAATTCCGTCGACGGGAGAGGGAGCAGAGTTGCTCGACGGGATCCTTAGCAGCGCGGTCGACGAGATCGAAAGTGAGAGGAAAAATTATGAGGAGTCAAGAGAGGAAGCCACCGTGAAATGTACATTGCCCAAAATTAGGGCAACCAAATTTCAGGGAGGAGTCAATTCCGGCTCTGATACCATGTTGGAAATAATAGAGAAATATTAAGTGCATCTTATTCATCCCTCGAAGGGGGTATTTAAACAACTTATAAGGACTCATAAACTAGAATAGTCAATGTGGGACAAAACCCATAGACACATTCCTAAATGACTCTAATACATAGAACGACACTTAATGCGTAAACTCAAACATGTACAAACACAAACTTCTCTCAAAACACCAGAGCTGACTACTGATCCGTCTTCAGAGTCTATCGCTCTAAAAGATGGTACTTCTACCTAACATCCTTTGTCTCAATTGTGTCTTATGCTTCTCTAATCGCTTCACATAGAGCCATTGTTTCCTCTTTGTCCTCTATGTCTATTCCGTCATCTTGCAAGAAACTCTTAGTCACCGCAAGTGGCAAGAAGCTATGCTTGAGGAAATGCATGCTCTTGAAAAAAATTAAAACATGAGATTTGGTGTTTTTCCTCAATGGAAGACGGTTGTTGGGTGTAAGTGTGTATTTTTTGTCGATCAAAACACTCAAGGAATTGTTGAAAGATACAAGGCAAGACTGGTTGCCATATGATACATTAAGACTGCTAGGATTAATTATCAGGAGACTTTTGCTCATATAGCAAAGATCAACTCCATAAGAGTTCTACTCATGAGTCACTTGTAAGGTATGGAACCTCAGCTAGTTAGATGTGAAGAATGTGTTTCTTCATGGGGACTTAGATAAGAAAGTATATATGTCCCTACCTCTTGGACTTGCCCTTGAAGGATCTGAAGGGAAGGTCTATAAGATAAAAAAAAGGTTTTATACGACCTCAAACAATCTCCTAAAGTTTGGTTTGAGAGATTTCACAAGGCTGGGACGACCTTTGGATATACTCATAGTAATGTGGATCATACTCTATTCATCAAACACAGGGAAGGTAAATTTATTTTCGTTATCATTTATGTGAACGATATTTGTTATAAAAGGAGATAATCTAAAAGAAATTAAAACTCTAAAAGAAAAGTTGGCTAGAGAATTTGAGGTAAAGGACTTAGGGAACCTCAAGTAATTTTTGGGTATCGAAGTTGTCAGGTCCAGGCATGGGATTTTCATCTCTCGGAGGAAGTATATCCTTGATTAACTTGGGGCATCGGGGATGAGTGGGTGTAGACCTACCGACACCCCTATCGAAGCAAACCACGGGCTATGGAGAAATGACGGAGAAACTGTTGGGGACATCACTAATTTTCAGAGGTTAGGGGGGAAGTTGATTTACTTGTCACATACTCGCCCAGATATCAAGTATGTAGTTAGAGTGATCAATCAATACATGCACTCCCCAAAGACTCGCTATCTTGATGTTGCCCACCGTATTCTCAGATACCTCAAGACCTCTCCTGGGAGCGGTGTCCTATTCTCACCTAGTGATGAGCTAAATATTGAAGTCTACACAGACGCAAACTGGGCTGGACAAGAATGCTTCTTCCTACAGCTGAGTCAATAGCTAAGCTTACGTAGAGGTTTTCAGATGAAGACCAAGCAAATCTCTATTAAAGTTGAACCTTGTTCCATAAAGAAGTAATCCAGGCCAAGCCCTTTCCTTACTTCAACCTTTTCGCACCTGCTTCTTACGGAGTAAACGATTACGCTTCCTTCCTATTCCTATTATGTGTAACAGAAGTTCAAAAATGACACATGAATGTCGTACGTCAGATAGATCACCACAAGGAGCTCATTAGTAACGTCAGAGAGGGTCCCTGGCTCTCCTTGCACAATCGCGAGGTGAAACAAAAAGTTTCAAAAGGGGCATACGGTTCCAAAACATTGATCGAAGTATGCCCCGAACCACCTATCTCCCTACTGCTTTCTTTTTTTCAGTTGATCTCTTCTTTCGGTCTAATCCCCCGATCCCGTGACTTGCCTTGAATTTACTTGACTGGGAATGCCAACGAGATCTAGGGAGAGCTTTGACTCAGTAAGCTCATAAACTACGACTCAGTTAGCGCGGGTGAGAGGTGGTAAAGGCGGTTTGCCCTGCCTCTCTAGACAAACTCTCTACCCTTGTGCGCTTGGAAATGCACTATAGCATTGCTTGAAGTCGGCTCTCCCCCTAGAAAGTATGCCTATCTGCGAAACATTTTCTTTTTTCTTTCACCCCTTTGCGGCTTACCGCTTACCTATCTTTCTCCAAAACCCTCTCCTGGCTAAAGGCGCGGGCAATACGGCTTTTTGGCCTATTCTTTCTGGCTTCGTAATGAACTCTGTCTATTATACAAACTTGGTCTCAAACAAGAATTTCTATATAGGCATATATACCGTCACCGGTCCCTCTAACGAATTTCCATCTGCGCCTAGATTCCGTTTATCCCCGAAGCCGATTGAACGAAGCTACATTTCTATCCAAAAGGACATAAACAGACACATGCACATTCGCAGAAAGAAGAGATCGAAATCTCAGGCGAATCTGGGCCTTGAGAAAGGGCAGTTGGCAAGGGAGGAAAGAAGGTTTGGATCGGTTACTAATTCATTCTCCGAGGCCGCATCAGCAAAAGAAGGGTACTAATCGATCGCTTCTTCGAAGTTGTTCTTGTTGGTATCATATATGTGTTATAAGAACTGGGCAATTTCCCCAAATGTTTTCCTATCGAAGCATTCACATTCGTGGATGGAAAATGAGTTGTTCTTTTCTCAAGAAAGATGGCTTAGATGGAAGAGTACCCCAGGAAATTCTTTTCCTGCTTAGCATACAACATGGGCCTTGTCAACGGAAATATTCAAATTAGCATGAAAGTCCTATACACCTCGCTGAGCTCTCTCTTGGGCTGTGAAAGTGGTGCGAAAGATTCAGCTGCCTGTATAGTCATCCTTGAGAGCTTCCCCGGTTACTGAGAAATAAAAGACTCAGGGATTTTCTCAGATTTCATTGATTGTATTTGCTTCCATCTCGAAATACTCTTTCATGACTGTATGTACACAAGTTCTCGCGCATAAGCATAGCCATATGATGAGTTGAAAGACTATGGTGGGGAAACCATCTATAGTCTAGGAGCAGATTCCCACGCTTTTCTGTGTTCATTCAATGCTTTGCTTATGGATTGGAAATGCGGTAACCCTGACTCAACGATAGATATCAACATAGCTTAGTAATTGAACTTCTCACACATCTGCTCTGAAAGCGAGAGCTTGAGATGCATCAGTTCTGAAAGTGATCTTTCCGAATAAAGATCTAGAATATCGGCAACCTTCTTCCCTAGCAAGAAGGGAGACAACAGATTTGATTTTTGATTAAGGTCTCTGCAGCTGTATCTAGTGTGTCACGCTGGGAATTGAGAAACGACTTTCTATCTCCGTTGAAGTGAAAGCTTACTTTCTCGATGTATGGGATGTACCTGAAAGGGCAGTGCCACAAGGCTGCTACGCACCTGCTACGCTTGTCCCCAAGAATGTCTGCGCGCTAGAATCTTTTGACCCGATCCCGGCATCTTTCGGTTCTTCGGAGGAAACCTTACCAGACCACCACCCGACTTCGTTGCTTGTGTGCTTGGACATACATAGCCGAACAGGGCCTACAGAAATCAACCTTTCTAAATGCACACGTGTGCGGACGGAAGCCCTCAATGGCTAGAATAAGACAGCTTCGAAGACGAAGAATGCTATGGCAAACCCTACAACTCTTTGATCTGTCTTCCACCCCATTCTTTCCCGGGTTCCATCGTCAACCAAAGTTCACTCTTTTTACCAACTCAAAAGTTCTCGTGTACTTCTTGTGTTTACAACAAGATCTCTTGTTGACATCAAATTCCTTATGGCAGAGCCCGCTCTTGATGTAGAGTGTTACGAATCTACTAGAGAGGGAGAGAAAACTAGAGAAGAAGGAGGGAGGCTAGGGTTTAGAAGAGGAAGGAGGAGATTATCTGAATATTATCATGCATGCCTCCAAATGACCACATCCCCGGGTATAAATACTCGGGCCAAGGAGGGGGCCGGCCGGCCCTCCAAAGAGGGCTGAACCAGTTGGTTCAGCCCTTGGCCGGCCGATTTACTGAGTGGGGGCTGAACCGGCTGGTTCAGCCCCTTCGTCGCTTGTCTTCTCCTTGTGCTTGCGAACGTAATAACGCCCCGAGAAGCGAGGCGCGGTCGGAGGCGTAACATTCCCCTCTCCATCAAGACCCAGCTTGTCCTCAAGATGGAAATCCGGGTACAGCTCCTTGAAGTCCAATAGATCAACCCATGAGTTATTTGCTTCCGATAAGTGCTTCCACTTGACCAAAATTTCAGTCCGAAATTCTGTGCCTCACTGCTTCCACCTGAGTAATAGAACATTCTCCGGCATCGGCCGGAGTTCACCCGCAACAGTAGCTTCTGGCAAGAAAGGGCTCGGTTGGGCACTGTCACCAATTTTCTTCTTAAGCAAAGATACATGAAATGTCGGATGGATGCGGGAGCCCGCGGGAAGCGCCAATGTGTAAGCAACCGGCCCCACCCGTTTGAGAACACGAAAGGGGCCATAATAGCGAGGGGCCAACTTATGATTTGTACGGCGGGCCACCGATAGCTGTCGGTAGGGTTGGAGCTTAAGGAACACTTCATCACCCACGACAAACTCCCTCTCCTTGCGGTGCTTATCTGCCTGGGCCTTCATGGGATCTTGGGCAAGGCGAAGATTCGCCCGCAATGTCACTAAGGTGCGGTCGTGGAGTGCCCGATCAACTGCCGGTAACACCGTACTGCCCGGCTCATAACTGCTCAAAGAGGGGGGTGGGCGGTCGTAGACCACCTCAAACGGCGTCATTTTGCTGGCAGAGTGGTAAGCGGTGTTGTAACAATATTCAGCCCAATGCAGCCAGCTGGTCCAAGTCCGAGGCTCGTCCATGACGAAACACCGGAGGTATGTCTCCACGCTACGATTAAGAACCTCCGTCTGGCCGTCGGTCTGGGGGTGATTTGCGGTGCTAAAACGTAAACAAATTCCTTGGAGCCGAAAAAGCTCTCTCCAGAACTGGCTCACAAACGTGGGATCACGATCAGAAATGATGGCGCGAGGGAGGCCGTGTAAGCGGATGACTTCCCTAGTAAAGAGTTCGGCGACCGACTCCGTCGTATAAGGATGACTGAGGGCGATGAAGTGACCATACTTGGAGAGCTTGTCGACTACCACCAAAACGACCGACTTGCCCTGAGACTTGGGCAATCCATCGACACAGTATCCCAAATGTGATGCGGAATCTCTAGTGGCTGGAGCAACCCGGCAGGTGTTGTGGTCTCATACTTTTGTCGCTGACACGTCTCACATTGTCGTACAAACTGCTGCACATCCCGGCGTATTCCGGGCCAAAATACATTTGCTCTCGCACGTTGGAGGGTGCGAAGCACTCCTGTATGACCCCCCACTGGAGAGGAATGAAATTCGCGAAGCATAACTGTCTTCCATGCTGAACTCGGAGGTATGACCACCCTGACGTGGTAATAGAGCCGCCCATTCTGCAGATGATAACCCGGCGTTACAGTCTCCCCACGCTGGAGGGCCTCCACCAAGGCGCGTAGTGAAGGATTCTCAATACCTCCTCATGTATGTCATCGAATGAGTCGAGGACCGGTCCCGAGATCTGGACGAGCGCACTATCCGGTAGACGAGACAAGGCGTCCGCCACCACATTCTCCTTGCCCTGGCGGTAAACGATCTCGTAATCGTAACCCAAAAGTCTGGTAACCCATTTTGCTGAAGAGGAGAGGAGACTCGCTGGTCCAAAAAATGCTTCAAACTTTGGTGATCCGTATGAATTTTGAAATGGCGTCCCAAAAGATATGGCCGCCAAAGGGCCACTGCCTGAACCACCGCCAATAATTCTTTCTCATACGTGGACAGTCCCAACGTCTTAGGCGCCAACGCCTTACTGTAGAAGGCCAGTGGCCGGCCCTCCTGCATCAATCCTGCGCCCAACCCCACCCCTGGGGCGTCCGTCTCCACGACGAACTCCTTAGTGAAATCTGGAAGAGCCAAAACCGGGGTGGTCGTCACGGCCCGTTTGAGCGCCTGAAAAGCGGCCTCAGCATCATCCGACCATGAAAAGGCATCCTTCTGCAGTAGCTGGGCCAGAGGTCTCGCAATCTTCCCGTAGTCCCGCACGAACCGCCGGTAGTAACCGGTGAGGCCCAAGAACCCCCGCAAAGCCCGAACAGTCTGGGGCCGCGGCCAAGAAACCATACTCTCAATCTTCTGAGGTTTTGACCCCTTCAGCCGAAACCAAGTGTCTCAAGTACTCGACCTCCTCCTGCCCAAAAGAACACTTGGATCGCTTAGCATAGAGCCGATGCTTGCATAGAATAGGGAAGACCTGTTCAACATGGCACAAATGGTCTTCCCAATTAGCACTGTATATAAGGATGTCATCAAAGAAAATCAGCACAAAGAGGCGAAGTAGTGGACGAAAGATCTCGTTCATATTGGCCTGGAAGGTGGATGGCCCGCCAGTCAACCCGTTGGCCATCACTAGAAACTCATAGTGCCCGTCGTGAGTCCTGCAGGCCGTCTTGTGGATGTCGTCTTCCCGCATGAGGATCTGGTAGTAACCCGACCGCAAGTCAAGCTTTATGAATCGGGTCGCCCCGTGTAGCTCATCCAATAGTTCTTCCACCAGCGGAATTGGAAACTTGTCCTTCAAAGTGACGATGTTCAAGGCCCGGTAGTCCACACAGAATCGCCATGAGCCATCCTTCTTCTTGACGAGAATAATCGGGGCCGAAAAAGAGCTCGTGCTGGGCCGGATGATCCCGGCGTCGAGCATCTCCCCGAGGCTACGCTCAATCTCGGCCTTCTGCATGTGTGGATATCGGTAAGGCCGAATATTGGTAGGCTCCGCTCCCGCCTTGAGTACACTCTGATGGTCCCGAAACCGGGACGGTGAAAGTGTACGTGGCTCCTGAAAGACGTCAGAATACTGCTCTACCAAGGACTGCATCTGTATGGGTACCTCATACGACCCGGCCTCCTCGGACCGCACCCCCAAAAGGACTGTCATCAAGCTCCCTTCCTCTCCGAGCTGCTGCATGCTGCGAAGAGATACTTCCTTCACTGGCGAGGCAGTGAGACCCTTCAAACAGAATTGTCATCCAAGCTGCACAAACTCCATCGTCATGAGGTCCCAATCAAAAGTGACCCGCTTCAGCTACTGCAGCCACTGAACTCCGAGTACCATGTACGATCCCTGGATGGGAAGAAAATAGACATCCGTGCTCCCAATGTATCCCTGGATCCGTAACTCCACTCCCTTCATTACGTCTTCGCACTGCAACTTGTTGTCATCAGCCACCATAACCTGAAACGCAGCTCCTCTGTCAACCTCATGTCCCACCCGATGTGCGACGGCCGGAAAAATAAAGTTGTGGGTGCTCCCACTGTCCACCAATATCGTCACCTTCTCCCGTCTAACCCTTCCAGCAACCCGCATCGTGAGGGGCGGATTGCACCCCTCCATGGCGTGGATGGAAACCCCAAACTCCGTCACATCCACGTCCTCCTCCAACAGCGCTTCCTCGACTGCTAACTCGGAAGGAGACTCGTCGCCCACGTCCTCATGCAGCATGAAAACCTGTATCTTCTGACATTTATGCCCGGGTACAAACTTCTCATCACAGTTGAAGCAGAGGCCTTTCTCCTTGCGGGCCTGTAGCTCGCTCCACGACAAACGAGTCGCCGTCGGCTTAGCAACCGCCTGCGGCTCTCTCCTGGCAACGGCGGGTGTGGTAGGAGGCCTCCCCGTCGCCCGCGACCGCTGACGGTTGAAGCGCTCCTCCTGAATGCGGGCTAGGCTGATGGCGTGGTTCAAACTCCGTGGCATATAAGCATGAACCTCATCCCGCAAGTGCTCCTTCAGACCGGACACAAAACAACTCAGCAGCGTCTTCTCTTCCCAGTGGACTCGGTTCGCCAATTTCTCGAACTCTGTTCGGTACTCCATCACTGTCCCTTTCTGTCGTAACTTCTGCAGCAGCGCTTCAAAATCCTCGTACTCTAGGGGCCCAGATCGAGCAGTGAACCCCTCCACAAAATCAGTCCAGGGCACATATCTCTATCTCTCAGGAACCACTGAGTCCACTGAAACGCGTCGTCTTCCAGATGGAACGACGCTAGTTGCACCCATTGCCCCTCTGGGACCTCCTGGTAGCTGAAGAACAACTCCGCCTTCTAAACCCACTCCAGAGCATCCCCCCCTTTGAACTTGGGGAAGTTCATACGTGTCAACTTCGGTGGCATGTACGCTCGGGCCCCCCTGCCAGCCCTGTCCATGCCCATTCAGCCCCGGCCCGTTCCACGCCTGACGTCCCGGGCCCATATGGCCGTCGTGTGCCCCCGGGTAGCCTTGAGGTGTCTGTTCGGGATGAGGAATGTGCTGTCCGGCCCACGGAATCCGACCTCCATAGCCGCCGGGAGGAACACCGCCTCGCGGGTGAGGAAGAAGGCCTGCCGCCCCTCCTGGAGCCCGCACAGCAGTCCCCTGGCCTCCAGCAGTTTGCAGCCACGGCTGCTGGCCGCCATCGATCGGCGCAGCAAAGGCCGGGAGGCCGCCGCCCAGTCTGGACGGCCCGCAGTCGGTCAGCCCAGTAAAGTTGGGGCCGACGCCTCCAGCAGCAGCCGACCACGTCGTCGTTCCCTGCCCCTCGCCGATGGTCCCCCAGGGTCGAGGCAAGACGGTACCACCATTCCCCCCCACTCCCGACGCTCCCATGCCGAGACGCGCCGGATCGGGCGTTCCCGAGCCTAAGCGGATCGATCGGTTCTTCCGCCGATCGGGTCTTCCTCGCTCACGACCTTCCCTCTCAACAGGGCCTTGAGCTCGTCCATTAGTGCGTCCAGGCGCTCCTCTAAGCGTTGCGTAGACATGCGCATTTCCTGCTCGATGGCTGTTACCGAATCATCCAGTCCGCCATAGTTCTCCTCCAAGGTTTCCAAACGGGTGGTCTCTTCTTGCGTGCGAGTGGTGACCATCGTCGGAGGATGAGCGCTTTGATACCAAATGCTACGAATCTACTAGAGAGGGAGAGAAAACTAGAGAAGGAGGGAGGCTAGGGTTTAGAAGAGGAAGGAGGAGATTACCTGAATATTATCATGCAAGCCTCCAACTGACCACATCCCCGGGTTCAGCCCTTGGCCGGCCGATTTACTGAGTGGGGGCTGAACCGGCTGGTTCAACCCCTTCGTCGCTTGTCTTCTCCTTGTGCTTGCGAACGTAATAACGCCCCAAGATGCGAGGCGCGGTCGAAGGCGTAACATAGAGGCTCGAGAGACCTCAGCTAATTCAGAAGCTCTTTCGATTGACTCAGCTACTTAGACAGATGTTGGCTACTCACAGACATTCTCATATCATCTACTGGAAAGCTAGATGTTGAATGTGCAGATTGAGTTGAATATTCAGAAGTAGCAGCTGTTCTTGAGTCATATCTGTTGTCTTGACTATACACACTCTTCCCTATCACAAAAATGTGAAAATGAAGTCCAAGCTTCGCTAAACGATACTCAAGAGATTCACCCTCTCCTGAACAGTTTACCAAATCTTCAACCGAATTGAATCATCTCCAAAAAGTAGCCTAAGGCGCGAAGCGCAAAGGAGCAAAACGAGAGAGTAGAGAGTACGAGACAGAGACGCAAGCAAGGATGGACCACCCTTTCTCGACTTGAAGCGTTTTGTGGACCATGGGCGAGAACGCTACGTTAGGGCGCTCGACTGATAAGGAGATCCAAAGGCGCTCGAGCAAATAAGCGAGAGGCGAGCGTATGCGAAGCTCGACTGAGAAACTGAGTTGGAGAGGTCCGAAGGAAGAAGGGCGAGCAAAGCGAGTCATAGCAAAGAAGATGGGCGAAGGAAGAGACGATAAGTCGAAGGTCTAGTTACTGACATAGATGTAGAGGGAGGAGAAGAGGAGGCTATGGAATAGTTGCTTGTGATTGCTTTGGCAGGCGGAACGAACGATCGAGGCAATGAGATTTCTTTTCATCACACAAAAAGAAGAGAATCTGCTCCCCCTGTGACTTGCTTTCTTAGGCGCTTGCTTCTGAAGAAGAATGGAACATTTTGATCGTTCTCCATTCGCCTCTTGGCTTCGCATAAGCTCACTTCACTAGCGCTCGCCTCCGCCTAGCGACTACTGAAGATTACAAGGCAATATCAGACCGGAAAGACTACCGCTCCGTGGGGCTCATATTCGGTAGAGTGGCGAGTTGAAAAGAACCTTGACATTTTCTTGAGTCAGCGTACTGTTTCTCAAACCATTCAGGATGGACCTGGTCTCTCGCTGGTCCCTTGTACTTGAGTACTTTTTTGCAAGAGAATTGAGTTCTTCGATTTGGTCTTCTAGCTTAAGCAACCCAGATTCCCCACTGAGCGGTAGTGGCTGACTAAGCACAACAGAATATATAGTAGCAGTCCTCTCTTGAGATATATTTCTCTATATCCGCAGCAGTGAACGCAGCAGCTAGTTGTACAACAACGATCCTTTCCTTCCAGTAGGAAACGATGTACCTGTTCTCGCTTATGAGATCACCGTGTATGAAACCCTCTTCCTTCTTCCACAAATGGTTGTATCCATTGCAGACCTCGGTTATCGTGCTCTTAGGATTCAGTATAGCGAATTCAAAAGGATCTTGTACATATAGGACAATCATTCCCTTCTCTTTTAGCCTCTATCCTGCTATCAAAGAGTGTGCTAACAAACTTTCTTCATTTCCATTCTCTCAAAGAGGTAGCCTGAGATTGGGATCACTTTGTAGCCTAGGTCTCTTGAACTCCTCTCTATAGTATACTCCAACAAATTCCCTTGTTGGAAAGATGAGGTCATCTCGCCCACGGAGCGGTAGAAATGGCTTGGAGATAGTCTTCGGACATACCACATAGGCCTCAGCCAAAGAAGCTATCGAAGTGCTTGCCTACCAGATTTCCGCACACCACCGGGTGATTCCTTCGGATAGAAAGAGTTGACATCGTAGTAGTATAGCCAACTTATATACAACAATTTTTTTTGAGAAAATCTTTGCAAAAGAATTTCTAGTACACTGGGAATTAGTTCATTATGAATCCACATCTTTTCCCATTCCGAGTACACTACTAAAAAAAGTGATTGATTGTATGGCTGGTCTAAGAGCTCCTTTCTAGGATAGATAGAGCTAGGATATGTTCCCGGAGAAAGCAACCCAACCTCCCGTATCCTCAGAGATGTACGCCTGTGTCAAGCATATTGCAAGTTTGTTTTCCTGGAATCTATGACATTTTTTTTCTTGACTTGAATGTAACATATCCCTCTTCAATCAAGGTCAATTCTTTTTGTCTAACTACGTATGGGCTTGACCAAAGACCTTTTGGGACCAGAGCTCCAAGGGGCGTATTCTCTGAGAAAGAGAAAGATGTACGCTTGACACGCTACATGTTATGTGCTCTCAAGGCGAAAGAGAAAAGTCAAAGTCAAATGTGTGAAAAGAAGAATATGGAAATTGAGAGGTAGCATTTCGTCCCGTCCGCGGGTCCTTGAGCCGTAAGAGCAGAGACGCTATCTGACAAGCAAGGTGCTAATGCTAGCATTATCATCTGGGTGCCAAACAAAGGCATAAAGCATAAGAATAGAATTTCCATTACACTCTCAGAAAATAATTAGGTTGAAGACGAGTGTCAAGCTAGCATGCATTACTAGCAACTTTCATTTTTCTTTGCAATTTCCAGAAGGTCTTCCACTGCAACTATCCCTAGCCCGTGCTATCTATCTTCATCACAGAAGAAAGGATCAAGCTTCTTTCGTGGTGAAGGCCCTAGGTAGTTCTCTGACTCTGGTGGAAATTCTGTCATTTGATAGATCTATTCTGAAATCCCCAGCTGGGATCTTTGCTGCGATTGAATATTCGTTGCTGACTCTCTTTTTCTCTGAATCAAGAATGAGATGCTGCCATTGAGACCTCTTTCTTATACGTGTAATAGTCAGCCTCTATCTCTAGGATCCTTTTTACAGCAATCAAAGTTTGAAAGAGTTGCCATCCAAGAACTACTTCCTTCTTCAGCCTCACCCTCACGGGCTCACCACGTCACCCCTTTCGCGTCCCTACCCAATTTTTCTTCTTCAAGCTTCATTCTCTATGCAATGTGTGAAATATCTCGGTCTAGAGTCGAACCAGCGCTATGAATGCTCCACGCCATTCATTCACAGAGCTACGAGATCAATGCGTTAAGCATAGTGTCTCTGTCTCCAAATCCGTATCAACCACTGCTACTCTCGCTAGGATTTCAATTCTGAATTCGTCGAGCTGCGATATTGAGAATGAGAGTCTTGCGGCAAAGCAGATGACTAACCCACGGGGCGGGAAGGAGGAAGAAGGGTCAAACACCTGATATTACTAAGCGCTAAGGGAGACTCTTATACCTGCACCCTCCCTTGCTTACAAAATTCTTAGGTAATGGTTACGGAATCGAAGACTTCTTTAGTGCACCTGTCGTTAATCGGAAATGGAAGATAATGGTTCGTTTTGGCGTCATGGAATATGTGAAATATTTACGGCATGGTTGCGGTAAAGGCGAGCGGAGCGAAGTTGACGAGTACCTATCTTGGAAGAACCTCCCTTTAGGAGGTTCTGTATTGGGTGGTATAAGTGGTACAGATTTCTTGGTGTCTGCTCTAGGTTTGACACAACCTAAAGCAGGACGTGGTATCGTGCTTCCTAGTGTTTTTATACACTTTGGAGAAGATACCACGGTTACGACCATCAGCTTACTTACCCTCGCACACGGCTCAGAAAACGAAACTTCTCAACCATATCCTTCATTTCAGTACTTTTGCTCCCTTCTCCAATCCGTTCTTAGCTCAGTCTTTGAACAGTCAATTTCTCAGAGCCATTTCTTTCTCAGATTCAAATGCGGGATCTCCTGTTGATCTGGTAGTAGGGGTCTGAGTTTTTGCTGTTACAGAATCCCGTACTACGGAATGAATCTAGTCACCATCCGATTTAGCTCTTTGAGTGCTTAAGGAAGCGAATGACTCGGTTTCAAGTAGTTCGGCTAAGCCGGCAAGAGAGTTGGAGTCACTAATCCCTCACGTTAGATCCATTATCTCACAGAGAGAACGATATTCAGATCATAAAGTCAAGTAGGACAAAAAAACCATTAACTGCGAACGGGTCGTTAAGGCTTTCACATAACGAGGAAAGACGATTCTATCCAATCAAAACCTCGTCAAGTCAAAAAGATTCTCACTCTCGTTCCATAAAGGGAAGGAAAGGATGTTTTCATATCCTTTTCACCTATCGCGATTGTGTTAGTGAGTTAGCGTCTATCCTTATAGAGTGAAGTTTGGCTTTCAACATAAGATTTTCTAGACTCAGACTCAGATTAATGAAGATATTAGCACACGAATATTCATAGTCAATTATTGGTTGAAGAAGACGTTGACTTTCTCATATACTGTCAGATTCTCAGAAACTTGACAGCTAAGTTCCCTTGCAACTCATTTCGTCAGTCAAGTAATTGACTATGATTCGTACATCGCTGGTACACATAACCTTTTGTGTGTGCTACCAGGGCAGACATTCTCTTTATGCGGACACCCCCCCTATTCTCTGAAAGAGCCCCTTAAAGAAAATGAAAAAAAAAAGCAGAGGCTTAAATTCTCGGGAATGGCATTGGAATTCTCCTATTTCAAATAGTCCTAAGGGAACCTAGACTCGAATATTAGCCTAAAAGGAAGATTGAAAGTCGTAACATAGAATTTTATCCTTGATAGCCCACAAGCTTTGATTGAAGCTCAGATTCATTTCATACTTTTTTGGAGTGAACATTGACCCCTGTTGGGAAAGATGGACCAATCTCCTAGATTGTCTATCCCGATAATCTAATGAATCGCCTCATAAAGATCATGAAGCCCCTATAGTTCTAGTGGAACTTTCAACAGACTCCTGCGTGCCGGGAAGCGCTTTCCTTACCCTAGAAAACCAGTCTTCTTCGGAACCCGCCAATCCATCTTGAAACGCGAGATCCCCCTCTCTCTTAAAGTCAAGCCCAAGATTCCGATTCACTCATCTGATTGATGAAATTCGTTTGGTCTCGTCGTGAGTAAGCTTCCGCACCCGTATCAAACCGAGCATTAAGCTAGTCTAGCTTCTGGAGTTAGAGCTGCTTTCTTTAGTGTCCTCGTGCGAACGAACTACTTAGATAAGAATTCTCTTTCTTTTGACGATCGAAAAGGGCTCTGGTGAAAGCCTAGCTACTCACTTAGCAGAGTAAAGCCTACGCCTAACCACTTTGTAGTTGAGTCCTTTTTTGCTCTCGCTACTGATCTCATTTCTCTACGAGAATTCAAAGAGAAGAGCCAAATCTTCTGATCTCATATCTCGTATATAGAATGATTCTTCAACGAATGCGAACAGGATGTGATTCTGAGCTTTTGCTTTTCCATGACTTCTTCTTGAGCGATGTAACATCCATCCGACAGTAGACCGTGCAATGGGAACGGCTGTATCGAGGTCTTTGCTTTTGAAGAAGTCAAAAGAGGTTCATGCTTAACACATTCAAAGAGAGGTTTTGCGGCATAGAGTTGATTCGATCGAGAAGGTAGCGCCCCAGGTACCTTTGCGAGCTACGTGTCGGGTAACCGTTACTGTAAGAACGAATTAACCCACTCTGTGACACCTCTCTTTTCTGTTCCGTTCGTTCAGTCCCGGAGGAATAGAACTTAAGTGAGAGTTTGAGTGAACAAAGAAAAGAAAAATCAAAGATTAAAGAGAGAAATCGAGCGACGAATGGTTCGTAAGTCGATGAGCTGGGCCTTCCATCTCTTGCTTTTCTACCGAGATTCTTCAGTGAGATTTGCTTTGTGTCAAGTTCAGTATACCGCATCGCATAAGGGGGTCTTTCCTGAGCTTAAGCGCGGACTCCAGGGCAGGATTTCGAGAAAGCATTGTTCGCACGAACGAAAAAGGTGCGTCAAAGCGGAAAACGGGTTTATCCTACGACAAAGAAGTCTTCTCTTATATAACGCCTAGCGCTTCGTCCACTCCTTTATTAGAACATTCAATTCACTCAATCTATTAACGGTTTCCGAGATCAGAACCAAGTCACGCTCGATAGATAGACTTACTATATATATAGATAGTAAGATTAAGATCCGTGCCATTCTTATTCTCAATAAGATAAGTCAGGGATATCTTTCTATCCCAACCTCGTCGAAAGGATTCAAAAGAATGCGCTTATGCTGCTTTCAAAGAAGCAAGGGATGAAGGGGAAGATTTTCATACTCAAATAGATTCACTAAGCTAGCTTCACTCTGAAACTACATTCACTATAGGAGCGGTACGAGCAACTAATAAAATTCCTACAAAAGAAAGGCGAAATGACTCTGACCCGAATTACAGATATCGATTCACTGCTTTCCAACCCTAGACCAACGGATTGACCTGCCCGCGACTTCATTGACTTCACGGTCACGGACCTTGCTTTAATTTCAATCACTGACTTAAACAAATAAAAGACCAGATAGTTGTGGTGAACGATACTTTCTATACCCCTAAACCTACTCGAACCGGAAACCATTGATTGACCATTCCCATTGTGACCCAGTTCCCTTCCTTTGTTTGCTTGTGCGCGTGTTGCCTATTCAAAAGATGAGGTTACTCACTTCGGATTCATATAGGAAACTACATTCTGACGATTGCGATTGAAGGAAGCTCCCGCTAAAGAAAAGTTTCTCTTTTCGTAAGAGGGAACTTCAAAGACCGAGTTTAGGTTGCTGTCCCTGGGCTAGCTGTGGTAAGTGTGTTGTTGACTTCATGATAGTGACAAAATACGAAGTAGTCTGATTTCGTTCAATCTATTCTTTTTTTTCATCTGTTCTATATAAAAAAATCATGCGTGGAGCCAATTAGCCGCTTTCCTTGTTGCCATGTACCTGGTATCCAGAGATGGGATTTCTCTACCCTACCCAATTCTTTGTACGATCATTGATGGTCTTTATTGAGGAATGGTTCCCCAGGCGGTTCATCATTGATGGTATTTATGAGAGATCTGGTCATTTCGGCTCTAATTCTTTCGGATGTGAATGGATCAGTGGGTGGGAGCCCTTAATAGAGTGACGATAGCCTTTTTTAGGGCCCTTCCAAGTTCAAGAAGACATTTGACTCAACCCCGTGTTTTTAGGCATCGACCTGCTTTTAGGTTAGGATGAGCCTTGACCTCTTTTTGATGAGTTTCTCCGAAAAACTTTCGCTTAGTGGAAATGGGCTCATGAGGTTTCCCCGTAGGAAGGGAATGTGTGGGGCGTCCCCTTCGCCGATGAGCGGATCAAACAATTCTCTTTTCGAAGCCGCTTGCGGGAAATAGCCTCAGTGGATCGAGTGGGAATTAGATTCTATGCCCAAGCAAGTCAGTCTCTGAAGAGTAAAGCTTGCCTAACCGCAGAAGTAGGAGAAAGAAAGATCGGGCATCCAGCTTTGCCGTAAGAACACTGACTTCAAACAAAGAAAGACCGGGTGGTCTGGCTCCATGTGTGCCCCTGAGATAGTATCCCCTTGGCTTGGAAGGGCTGACACATATCTATATAGGGGATAGCTGCGCTTACTTGAATTCATGAGCAAAAGAATAGCGTAAGGTGAACTAGAGTGGAATTGAAAGACTACTTCTTGATGTGATTCTTTCTTTTCGAGTCTCATAAGGAAAAGAGATGTTCGGCAAGGAAACTTTCATTGTTGACAAGATAGATAGTTTTTTCCACGGGTCATAGTGCATTGGCTTAGGGTAGATAAAATCTACGTACGTACATTGGTTCTGAGGTCCCCAGTGCAGCTCTCAAAGCTGAAGTTCTTTTGCGCTGACTGGAAAGGGCTCAAGCGCAAAGAATTCTCCTCTTCTGTTTTATCTCGAGATCGAATGGCGCCGGTGACTTCCCTTGTTAGGTTTCAGTATGTAATATGTTGTACTAAGTGCTTATGGATCTAGGAAACTCAGGCGGGTCAGCTCAGTGAGATGCTGTGGACGAATTGACTTTCTTATGCTATCGGCGGCTCGGGGAAGAAGAGGTCTTGCAGCAGCGGAAGCATATGTAGGAAGTTTGGAATCAAGTATGAACGGGGTTTGCCCCGATATTGGTAACCGCACCGTGGGAATCCCGATTCTGCCTTTGGAGCTATAGCTATCTGAAAATTTCATTTTCATCTGACTGATTTCGGCTCGCTACCTATAGAGCCAGGTGTCTTAGCAGATTCAGACTTTTTATATAAGGGAATTTGCTTTCAGAGTTGAATAGAAAGAATCTGAAGCCGGACATAGCGATTGGCAAACCACAACTCGTTCGTGCTTCAAGCTTTTCCCTATTGCCCTCAGCAGGTCTTCTTCCTTTCCCGTTCATCCTTAGATGCAGCACCATACATCTTCCTTAGCACTTTGATTCAAGGATTGGCTTGGTCTATCGATGTAGACTGAGATTCCCCTTTCTTTGTCTTAGTTATTTGCATTGTTTGCTAAACAAGAATGCTAGCAAGCACCCGGATATTAAATTGTTGAATCCATAGGGGATAGGGGGAAAAGCTTTTCATCCTCTGTCTGCCGACTCACCTCCTCCTTCTTCATTTCCTACTCGACCTTCTATACGAGAGTGAAAAATCTCTCTTTTGTCATCTTCAAGTGAGTAAATGCGCTTAAGCGAACTAGGTCAGTCGTTCAATCTTTGCATCTGGGGCATTTCAATATATAGAGAATTGGAAAGTTAGAAAGGATGCGCCGAAACATGTCAATATATGTGGTTGAAATCTTCAAACGGAAAAGGTCCTCTTCGATCCTATCTAGCGGACCTCTTGCTAAGCCATAGCGCGACATAAGAAAATCAGATCTGAAGATTCATCTACGCTGGCAAAAGGGCTTTCATTGAATCAGACTTTCCCAATGCGGCTCCTCTCCGATCCCCTCGATGTGCTTGAGTGGCATGAAGCTACTAAACGAAAGATCACTCACGTATCTAATCTAGTGGCGATATCAAACAGATTATGCCCTGGGGAGAGAAGCTGAGACAAAGAAAGATCTTGTGTCCCCTCGCTTTCTATCGCTGCGCCCCTGGGATTGGCGGGTTAAGAGAAGAGTGGTGCGGAACTCCTCTTTCGAAATGGGAAGAGTAAAAGAAAGAGCCTACTTTCGTACTCAAGGGTCTACATTGTCCTTCTGATACAGAATCTCATCTGATACTCTCCGTCTTGCTGTTGCTCTGTTCTCCGTTGTTGTAAGGAAGAAGCCCTGCGCTTAGCTCGAGCAGTGGCCCACGAAGCGGTAGAGAAGATAGTTGTGAACGACTCCGCTCTTGTTGAACAACTTTCATCCCTGTGCTCTTTGTCAATGCCCGGACCAAGAAAAGAGGGGCACTTCCCTTCCTTGTCACAAGTCTTGTTGACTCGGCTGGGAGTGAAAGAGATTCTCTGATTCTCCAAATCCCAATAGGAAAAGCATAATGGCAGCTAGATGGCCTATCTCTTGATGCAGGATTTCTCAGGAATAGTTCTTAGGATTCGAAAAATCAAGATCTCCTGTCTGATTGATAAGGGCTCTTTCAGAGATATCGTTCCGCCACGGGTAAGCTCCGTCGTTCGTCGATGATGGCAGGTGCCCAAGAGCTGTCAAGTCTTTCTCCAGTCCACGCCCCGACCCTAAGAGAGAAATCTGTAGGAACTCTTGCTATTCTTCACCTATTCGATTTAGGAGACTCAAGAGCTCAACCAAAAAGTACTAGTTGTTGATTCTCTTAACACTCTTGTTCGCTAGTACGTACAATTGTGATTGATGAGCATATGGAACCTCTAAAGTGAACTTCACCTATGGGCTTCAGTCAAGCATGGAAGACCCCCTCTACATGGGATGGGGGCCTAAGAGCCATAGATCACTAGCGCTAGAGAGAGTCGATGCCTTCTGGGTGGAAAAGCTTACTACTAATAGATGCAAGCTATCCTAGTGCGATGGGTGAATATGGGAATTTAGCTGACTCTTTTTGCGGACATTTTTCTCATTGGCCAAAGACCAGATAGGTTTGGTAGGTGTAAGGTCAGAAGAAGGCTCTTGCTCTAGCAGTTGGCAAATAGGCCCAATGGTAGAGATCAAATAGGCATCAGAGCGAGACTCCTCATACTTTATATACCCCCGTATACTTCATATACCCCAGCCGTTATTGCCTTTACCTTCTTACCGAGAGCAAGATGGGATGGTACCAGTGGAAGAGAGTCATCAAAGAAGATGATTTTTCTATCATTCAAATTGAATTCCCTGCCTGCGTATACAAACAGAGACCCGATCAACTTCAGATCGATCGACCACCCACCCTGGGGTTCATGACTTTGTCGTCTTAACTCTCTCAACTGATCTACCTTGCTTCTCAAACCTATCAAATCAGAATTGCTGAACCTCTTTTCTTACCCGTCTGACACAACTAGATTCCCATAGGAGCACCACTAGCAATGATTTGCTCGATGCAACAACAAAGAGGGAGGCAACAGATTTGGATTAGTCCCTATCTTATGGGAATCCCAAATGTTGGTCTGTCCGTCTAAGAGAGGGTTTGTCTGTTCATCAAGCGTATGAGTCTTTCCGGGTCGCTTCTAGTTTCAATCTAGTTCTGGCTAATTAGCTTTCTGAAAGAAATTGAAGAGAGGTTCTATTCAAGTGTTGTTATTGTCACCCGGATAGCCACCCTTTCTTGTAGAGCCAGAGTTCTAAGCCTAAGTCAATCTAACGGAATGCCAGTCGATGAACATAGACGCCTGCTAAGCGGAATGGACCAATGCGACATTGACTAAAGAAGGTAGACAAAAAGGCAAACTATAGAAAAAGCCAACTTAGAGGCACAACTTCATGTCATTCCTGGTTTATTGAATTGAATACTGAAAAGCACATAGTTGAACAAAGCTATTCATTCCCTCTCGGATTTAGTGCACTCTGACTTCCTGATAGTGAGATTCCTCTAGTAAAGGGAGAAAATGGGAGTCTATGGCACCCCGGTAACCTACCCTAGCAAACATAACTAGTTCTCGAGGAAGGAAATGTCAGAATCTCCCTCTTTAGAAGAATTCCCTTGAGTCGAATGTGTATAGCAGTTTCTCTCTGATGATACCAATCTCAGCCTCAATAGGTGCTGGAAGAATACCTTCATGGAAGGATAGCGAAAAATCTGACTTTGGTTCACTTTTTCATCTACTTTTAGAGCAAGGGAGTGACGTTCGTTCCTCAAGCCGTAGCGAGGGCCTTCTTTCCTCTGCTTCCTTGTGCTTCTGAGATCGCTAGCAATTTGCCATTGAAAAAGACGGGATAGGTTTGATAGCTTCAACTTCTTTGGGATGGACTACGAAGTCTATCAAGAAAGGCGGCGCAGTCCCGATAATTGCTTGATTTTCTATAGGGAGTGAATCGAAAAGATAGGATAGCCTCTTCCACTACTCTCTTTCCTTTGTTCTCTGGTCAATCTATTATTTCCTACGGTGTCGCCTTTCCATTAGGGGCCTTTATTTCAAGCAGTGGGGGAAGAGACTCAATAAGGCATTACGAGACAGACTCAGAATACAGTAAGGAAGAAGACAGATCAACGCTTTACAGTAGAGGTCGAAGACGAAAAGAAGGCAAAAAAGCGTGGGATTCATTTCTATCTCCCTTTGAAACACTCAAGAAGACCAAGACCAGCCTTTCCCGGCCCGGAATGAGACTTTCTTCTGGTCCTCTATTTTAGAGTAGATCCCTAGGGAATGAAAGTGAAAGTAGCTCTCCAACCGGAGTTTCACCTCCTTATTAGGACAGGTTTGAAGACCCAGTTTAGATAGTAGGGACTTAGCCTCAAACGCTCCCTCTTGGATTCAGCCTTGCATCTAAGGTCGATCGCTCCAGCCTTTTTGCCCCTTCCCGAGCTCTGGTCAACCTATTTCCAACACCCCGTTGCCTCCCTTACTCTAACTGGAGTAAGACCAACTTGGCAACAGCATCCGGGCCGGGTGTCACGCTTTGATCAATAGAACACAAATCAGAGCATTTACAGGACGAGGGGCCTACCTCGGATTATTCGTTCCACCGCCGGGCGGAGAGATGAGAATGCAGATAAGTGAGTCAAATTTGACATCTCATTATTCTCGATGTTCAAGTTCAGACCTTTGGCACCTCCGGTTTCGGAATCAACCTTACGGTCCATTTCGGATCCGGTGTCTTCCTTAGATGCTTGGGTGTCTTTGTGTGGTCGCATGCGCGATTCACTTAGACCCTTATTCTTGAGGTATGTTTCGATGATACAAAAGATTCCCCAAGGTATGTCTTTTGTACCGACGTGGAAGTCCGTACAATCTATGGCTTGGTACAGTCGTCTTGTTTCCCGCTGCGGAGATGAGAATGGAAATTGAGAAAATCCGTTCGATCTTCACTTGCCTTTTCGCAGCGTTCTTGGTGCAATTCACGCATTCAAGAGGCGAGCAGTGGTCACAAGGTGTTATGTGGGAGTCACATACCCGTTATGCCGAAAGAGGTCTGAATTTCGATTTGAAAGGCGGATTGGTCCCTTACTGCCCCTCCCAGAGGGGTTAGCTCCACTAACGGGACGGTTGGGCTGTTCCTGTGAAGAGGCGAATAATCGCCATAGGTAACTATGGGTTACTAGCACCGGTACATGAGTGGTTAGCTCGGGTGTGACGTACTATCCCTATGGATGCGGATGCTTCAACCAGTTAGCACCTCTGTACCGTCTATCGGGGCTTCCTGGAAAAGTGTCTTCGTTGAGATATGTGGCAACTTCTTCTACTCTTTGAACTATTCAAAGCAGTCTTTGATAGATCATTTTCTTCTAAATTACACATTAGCGACAAATGTGTTCTACATAGGCGAGCGTAGCGAAGTTGAAAGAAACCAATATCGTTTGCTTGGTTATCACTCTTCCTTTCTTTATTTGCATTATCACACCTAAACAACAGGGGTGTGGTATGCATCAGAACAATGTGACCCTGGTGAGAAGTTCACCCGATACGCATTCCCACGGAGCGGTGATGATATTTCGCCGTTTCGTTTACGGGTGAGCATCTCCGTTGCGAAGTCTCTAACATCCTCTTCTGGAGCATGTGAGTTTTGCAAAACGCTTCATGATAGATAAGATGACAAATCCCTTGTCATCCCTTTCCCTATCGGTCAAGCGCTACGCCCATCGACTTAGCGTCTCATCTCTCCGCCCCTTTCCTTATCGGTCAAGCCTTTCTCTTTGAGAAAAGTTTTGTCATGGTACAACTTTGTTCTTACTAATCCTAACCGCTCCGTGGGATTCTCTACCCTTTGCCTTTGACAGGGGGTCTCCGCTTCCAGACCGCTCAGGAGCATACAGAACAAACTCAGAAGATTCTTCCGGCCGGATTGCACACTGATACCGCCCCGTGGGTATCATTGTCCAAAAGATAATCTTTCTATAAGACGACTTTAGGGCTTAGGGCGAGAAAGAAATCTATATATAAACCACTAGCTTTTGACCTATAATTCACAGATGTATTGGCATTTCAGTAGGCAAGGCCAATTGATAGGGGGCCTGGACCAAGATTGGAAGAAACTTCTGAAACTGCTGATAGACTGCTGATAGACCTTTTAGAAGAAATCTTTCCCTCGGGAAAAGTGATCTAGTTAGACCTTCCCGATAAAGATTACTCAGACATGAAAAGAAAGATCTCAATTAGTGCCTTATATCTAGCCCCTACATTATCCCTTGCGCTTTCAAGAAAACTTGACCTACCCTTCTCGCCTCTGTCGCCTTATATATACCAAGAAGGAAACTTTTCACTACTCATATGGCTCTCGTAGAACTACTACTTAGACGCAACCTAGGGGAAATCCTACATATTCATAGAAAGAGAGGAATAGTCATCTTCAAACTTCAAGCTAGAAAATGTCCCCCCCCCTCCTCACAGGCAACAGAAAGAGAAGCAAGAGAGTACCACCATCCCTATGGTATGATCCCGCCCCCAAGCGAGTTCACCCTTTCTAGGCATTTCATTGGCACCCCCCAACCTTTCGGGTGAGTTACTAAGTCCGGTCATTGACTCTTCCGCGATCGAGTATTCTCACTCTGGGTATGACCTGTCCGATGGTTCAAGATCTGGCTACTCAACAACTAGTGGAAAAGAATATCCCCTTTTTTTGTTCCATCCTTTGCTAGTATTAGCTCTGATTCTGGATACTCAACATCAACAACTGGTGGAATATCTTCTTCTTTATAGAAGCTACTAGAGGCTAATCCCCTTTTAGATTGATTATGCCCCCGCTATATTGAGATACCCTTCCTTGTCACGGATATCCCATTTGAACAAAACCTCTTGCTTCTGCTACTGATTAAGGTAAATGATTACCTCTTGGTCGATAACCCTTCGATCTGTCCTTTAGCCGGTTTCATCTAGTGAAAGAAAGACGTTCTTTCCTCACGTCGCTCTCCCTTTTTTTTCTAGGCGCTGACCAATACAATTTGAATACTATTGTGAACTTCTAGGGTATACTTTGGTGGCTCTCAAACAGCCCTCGTGGGGGAAGGGTTCCAAACCTTCCTTGCCCTATGAATCCCATTTGTTGAAGTCAATAAGAGGGAAGGTCTACCGTCAGTGTGCTCCTAGCTCTTGCAGGTGGTTCACTCGTCTGATAAGGTAGCTCCGGTAGTCTCGAGAAGTTGCTGCTGGGCGGTCCAATAAATGTCCCATTTTCGAGGTCACTTTCACTAGAAAGAGAGCGACCTATTCAGCGACATATGAGTTTGTCGGCCGCTCTCCTCTGCTCCCACGTAGCGGTAAGCTGAGCTCCCAAGGCGTGCATTGCTTCCTTTAGTCAGTACTGGTAGAAGCCCACGGAGCGGTGGAGTAAGGCGAAGTGTCTTTAGTCTCATTTCTTTTTTGAGTTTAGCCCCGCTCTCTCAGGCCATTAATCATTCTTCAGTGTTGGGGAGATAGGCTCTGAAGGGTAAAGCTTGTTGCTAGGCGAAGTGAGGGAGTTCGGATTTCGAGCTAGCTCCCAATCATGCCTTCCCAGATAAAGATTCATTATGTCTGGGTATAAATAGTGATGGTACGCTAACCCTGTTCGAGTCACTAATTCTCAGGGGATATGATATAGAGGAAGGAAGTATACCCTCGTGCCCAGAGCTCAAGTAAGCCAATACGCTGTAAGAGTCAGCATTCTACCAGACCTTAGATCCGTAAGCCAAACCCTCTAATCCAATGAGTCTACCCCTGCCCTTGTTTCCAGCTTGGAAATGTGAGTCAGGATCTTGTCGGGATATAAGGTAGGGTAAACTAGAAGAAGAAGATTAGAAGTTGCTGCTCGCGCTAGAGTGAAGCTGAGACCACCCTTTGCCCATGCCTTTTTGGAGTGAGCCTGGTGCTAGGAGAATAAAGCCAGCTAAGCAACTAATCAAGTAAGCTAGAAAGTTTCAGTTTCAGTCCTAGGGTAATCCGAGTTTACGAGAGTTGGGGCGAAGTTGGACCTGACATTGGGAGTTGCCAGAGGGTATACCCCTAAGAAGGAAGAGTTTGCGAGACAGTTGCGGATTCAATTCCGTGAAACCCTCTTGCATAGGAAAGGGTATCCCTCCCACAGACCTCTTCTTGGCTTCCCCTACTTTTCTTCTTTCGATCAATCTTTCGTTTTCTCACGTGCTCTGCCTTGTTGTGATAGGGGGGTCGGGCCCATTCACTCTGGTGCATGTCTCCCGGGTAGTCTTTTCCCGTGAAGTTTCCTTATTTGTAGTAATGAATATTGAAGATTTCCGCATATTTGATTTCAAGTGCAATTCCCTTGTTTCCAGTACTTTAGAGTATATCCCGAGCTAGCTTACTTTAGGTAAGAAAGGCAGTCTTATTCCATCTCTTGGAACCAGAAAGCTTAATTCATTGAGTGGAAGATGGCTGAATTCAAGTTGTAGACTTCTGTTCCAGCCTTAGGAGATACAAGTTTGCACGTGAAGAAATGATTTCCTTAGATCTTCTTTCCCAGCGGTTTGAGATCCAGTAGAAGTGCGAGTGCCACCTGGGATAAATCCAATGAGAGATGTCTAAGGGAAAGTGAGAAAACTTCAGCTAGAATATACTGAGACTTGGTAGACTTCATATACCCCCAGCACCTCTTTGTGAGATATGTTATCAAGCCCACGGAGCGGTGCCTGACGTAGCAAACTACGACAAGTTTTGTTTTCAAGCTTTGACATTTTCTTGACACAAAAGCAAGCGGCGGGAAGAAATAGGGCGGCTAGCTAAACCAGCAAAAGGCCTTAACAACCAGAGAATAAGAAGAGTTTGAGTTAACCTGGTATCGCCCCGTGGGTGTTACATTCACTCTGGTACCGCCCCGTGGGTACTCGCATCTGGCTATCCACCTAAGCTCAATCATCATCTCGGACCAGACGCAAACAGGGCTGGATTGGTTGATGATCGACGATCCACCTAAGGATATTGCACTTTGGTTGGTGGGTTTGGTTACATGCAACAACCACAACACTCAAGCCTTTATCTCACTACAGTGGGGTCGACTATATGGATCCTTTGTCGCCAGTATACCCTATCTTTAGTCATAATCTCACTAATGCCTAAGTACACCATGTGGTTGTCAGATCTAGTGTTGAATCTGAATTCAGAGTCATGGCCTACAAAATCTGTGAAGGACTATGGATTTAGATTATTATGAGAGATCTTGGACTTGAAAAAATGAGTCAATCATACTATATTATGATAACGAAGCGACTATTAATAACCATGTTCAACATGATCGCACTAAACATATTGAGGTCGATAGACACTTCATTAAAACATAGTGAAAGGAATTGTATGTACTTTGTTTGTTTTGTATAAACAACAACTGATAGACATCCTCACTAAAGGATTGAGTGTGAGTGCTTTCGGAAGTACATTTCCAAGTTTGACATGGTCAACATTACGCACCCAACTTGAGAGGGGTGTTAGCATTTATTACTTGTTTATTACCTATATTTTCTATTTCAAGTATTTCTCTCCACTCCATGTAGTTCTCTTCACTAGTATAACATTCCAACAATATATATAAAATAAGTGTATACACACAGACACACACAAATATATATATATATATATATACATGCATACATATATATATATATATTAGAATGTAATAGGTTAAACTCGCTATACTTTTTTCACTCAACTCTTTTGATTATAGTTTGTATTCTGACTTTCTCCCAAAGGTTCATGGTGCAGGTCAAAGGATTTGGAATTTGGTGGTTTGCAGTTTATGGTGGAGGTTGGTGGCCTGGCATCTTATGGAGGATGGTCTGGTTGGCAGTTTATAAAGACGTGTGGTTTGGGGTATATAATGTATTTTCTCTTTTTTGCCCGGCCTTCAGTTAGGTTTAGAGATATTGTAATGCTATGGGTGGGGATAGGTGGAGAAATAGATTTAGGCAGTGTGAAATGTATTTTGGATAGCTTTCGTTCATAGGCTGCTGATGGCTGAGCATTTGTGTGAGTTGTAATTCTTTTTCTTATGAAATAAAATATAGATTTTATAAAAAAAAGTAATAGGTTAAAAGCGCAAATTTTTTAAAATAATTATAAAGATTAAAATTTGCATTATTACTAATTTTATAAGAATAAATTTGATTGATATATCTTCTTTCTGATGAAATAATATAACAAAATTTAACAAATAAAACTTCATATCAAAATTCAAGCATACTGTAATTTTGTATCATGGATATCGAGCAACAACCTAGTATTGTCACCATGTCACACAACGCCCAAGGGATGGCGAGGGACATCTGATATTGTTGTTAGCAACACATGAGGGGCCCCATGGACAACTGTTTGTGTGAATGTGAGTGTACATATATGTATATATGTTTACGACTGTAAGGGGCTGATATGAATAGGGATGTTACAACACATAACTAGAATACACAAACGAATTTATACATCATACTTGGAAAAATACTCGAAAAGACATCAGAATAACATATAATTACCAGCAAATCAGTTAAAGATATCTTGACCTTTGTAAGCATGATTTCACAGTTGTTCGCCCTCTGAAGATCAATCTGCAAGTAATTATATATTAATGGACAGCTAAATATTAATTTTCATAAGAATCCTCTTCATTGGACAAGGGCATCAAGTGTACAAATTTATCAAGGGGTGTAAGGAAATAAAGGCTTAAGGATATTAAACAGCTTTGATGAAATGCGTTATGCAAACTGTTAAGAATGCCAAAAATCACAATAACATAACGTCTTCTCACAGCATTTTTGACCTTCAATTTCCACGATGAAAGCTTATAAAGGCTACTCCAACCATTTTAGTGAGCTTATTTCAACATCCCCTACAATAAATCTGGTCAAAAAAGTTCAATAATATTGTACACATACTGTATCTATATTTTATTTTATTTTCCTTATCCTTGTAATTGTCTCGAAGGGGAGCCTTGGCGCACCGGTTGAGGTGTTGCCGTGTGACCTTGAGATCACAGATTCAAGTCCTGGAAGCAGCCTCTTGCAAAAATGTAAGGTAAGGTTTGTCTACATTTCACCCTTATGGTGGGACCCTTCCCCGGATCCTCACTGTGCGGGGATGCTTCGTGCACCGGGCTGCCCTTTTTTATCCTTGTAATTGTCTTGTTGTATGTTGCTCGTTTATATAAAGGATAGAGATCTGAAGCTTGCCCTAACTTTTCAATCGGAACTATCTCTCTACTTGGTATCTGAGCAAAATATGATCGCGCCTCTTTCCAAACCTATTGTGTCTGCCTCGTTTTCGCTCGACAGTCACCGCCGCCTGCCTCATCTTCGCTCGACCGCTGCCACCATCGACAAAGCTCACAGAGAACTCGCTCAATAGTGATAGACCAAGCTCGTCGACCCTCCGCCTCTCTGCCAGGAGGCTCGTTGGTCCTTTTTTCCTTCCAGAGGGCTCGTGGTGTAAAGACCCAACCCACACAATATTAGAAGTATTGTCTGTTTTGGTTCATCCCACAGCCCATACCGAGCTAAACCACACAGTTTTGCCATTTTCCATAGGTGGCCTACGAGTACTTCTCAGGAGGCCACCCATCCTAGGACTACTCCCAATGGAGCACGTTTAACTATGGAATTTCCATCACAACTCCACTAGTTTCTCCGAAAAGGTGCCTCTAATATTTAGGGTTCTGAACTATTACTTAAGCCCAATAACTTTTCCTTCAATTCTGATGTGAGATTTGACTCATTCTTGTATCTCCTTTTACCTAGAAGTCTATCATCACTCATCATAGAAGCATGTCAGGAGCTGCTTTGTTTGGGATTCATGTCCCCCAAAGACACACCCCGCCTTCATGAACCTCAGTCATCGGATTTAGGATAATACATGCCCACTAGCTTCTGCATAGTTCGTCCCTGAACCACACATCAAAATGCAAGAGGTCTGACTCTGATACCATTTGTAACAATCCAACTCGTTCAATATCAAAAATATTGTCTGTTTTAGTTCATCATAGCCCATACTGAGTAAAACTTCACGGTTTTGCCCTTTTCCATAGGTGGCCTACGAGTACATCCCAGGAGGTCACTCATCCCAAAACTACTCTCACCGGAGCACGCTTAACTATGGAGTTTCCATCACAACTCCACCAGTTGCTCCAAAAAAGCGTCTCTAATATTTAGGGTTATGAATTATTACTTAAGCCTGGCAACTTTCACTCCAATTTTGATATAATATTTAGCTCATTCATGTATCTCCTTTCACCTAGAAGCATGTCAGGAGATGCTTTGCTTGGGCTTCACTACCCCTAAAGTCACTCTCTGCCTAAGAAGCACAGACACAGCAATTTGAGGCTCATACCAGTACCAGGTGCGTTTTAGGTACGGGTACGCGTACTGGACGAGCGAATAAGTTTGTTGTTCGTCTCGCCTGCTGCGTTCGTTGTTCGTTCTCTCCTGATGTGTTCATCGTTCGCTCGCCTACTGCGTTCGTCGTTCGTTCTAGCCTGCTGCGTTCGTCTATCGATCGAGATTGATCATTCTCGCCATCTCGCCTGTTGCGTTCTTCTTCTTGTTCTTGCGTTCTTCTTCTTCTTCTTCCTGCTGCGTTCTTCTTCTTTCTGCTGCGTTCTTCTTCTTGTTGTTGCGTTCTTCTTCTTCCTGCTGCGTTCTTCTTCCTGCTGTGCTCTTCTTCCTGTTGCGTTCTTCTTCTTTTTCCTGTTGTGCTCTTCTTCTTCCTACTGCGTTCTTCTTCTTCTAATTCAGAACCCAGCAGGAAGAATAAGAAGATTTGTTGATTCAGATTTTGTTTCTTCCTAATTCACAATTTGCTGATTTCAGAACCAAATTTTGGCAAATTTTATTTCTCCCTGGTTTCTTTTTTTGCTAATTTTAGAATTTCAGAAACGATTTCAGAAAAATATTTTGACAGATTTTGTTTCTTCCTGAATTCAGAATTTGTTATATCTATGAGATATACATATATATTTATTACATTTCAGGCAACGCATCCCGTCGTACCCGTATCCTTATTTTTTAAATGTTGTCGTACCATCGTACCGGATATGTATCGTGTCTGGTACTCGTACTCGTACCAGTGCTTCCTAGCTCTATGCCCCTCATCAAACTGTTATCATCTGATTCATGATATTATACGCCAAACCCTTCCAGAGGATCGCAAACATTCACCTCCTTCCATTGGAGTCCACCACCCCTCTAACAGGTCGAGCTCGGGTTTTCGACAATTTTATCCTGCACAGCAGCTGTCGAAGACGCCCATGAGAGCATCCTATGCAACCCCCTCTAAAGGATACTGATCAAGGGGGTCTTAGGATGCATTGATAAACCACTCAATTTTTTTTTGAACTAGCATGTGTAAGTGCGCATCTACCTTCATAGGGGATTCCTCGGGATCCTCGTTCAGTATTGTTACTCCGTCGGCTGAACCCCCTCGTATCCATGGGCACTAATGTTCTCTGAAGACTACTACAGTGACCATGGATGACACCAATCACCTCGAATGGTCAAGAGTGGCTCATTGTGCAATCCACAGTAACTAACTATACGTGTACAGTGGTTGAGCCACCGCGAACCAACCTCTCATAAAGGAAGTGGGATGTGAATAACTCGTTAATGGTCTCATGGTTACTCCACACAATGTCTCGTCTCATTTATAATTATTAAATGCCTATGGACTCCGTCCACGATATTTGGACTCGTGACGCGAGACATATTCGCAGATTGGTAGTTCAACACAAATCTACAAGCTCATCTGTCATGCACTAGAGATGAAACAAGGGTCTTTGTCTATCTATGCTTATTTCTCTGAATTTGAATGCATCTATCAAGAATTGGACTACTTCGATGACTTTACTTTAGCATGTATTGTTGATGCGGTTAAACTATGGAAAGAAAGGGAATGTTTCGGGTGCATGTCTTCCTCATGGGACTCAGCATGGAGTTTGGCAAGGTGCACACTCATGTCCTACATTGTGAGCCTTTTCCATCTCTTTGGGAAGCGTTTAGCACAATCTTGAGTGATGAGGACCATCGCAGTTCTCTAAACCCCACTGGGATCATAAATCACTTCGCTTTTGCGGGATTAGCTTAGGCCACCTAACCTGGTGCTCCTTCTTAGATGTGTGGTCACTGCGGGAAGAAACGCCTGGTTCAGGACTCGGGAGTGAGGTTATCTTTATATGTCCTCACCTTGCTCTATATGGTAAGGGCACATGTGTTGGTGGGTGTGGCATAGTCGAGGGAGCAACAAATAGTCTATTTTTTGTTTCACAACATGCTGCTCATGCCAGCGAGTTCCATGAGGATACTACCCCATCAAGCGGTCTTTCTATTGAAGAGATGGAGGTCTTTTGTTACGCTCTCACTCTGAATCTTTGACTGTTGATCTAGTGTCTTTGCCACAACATATATCTTGAGTGCACACATTGCGTCAACATCTCAATCTGAATGAATTATAGACTCTGGTGCTACTAACCGTATGACCAAAGCTTCCTCGGGTTTTACCTCTTACACTCTCAAATCTGGTTGCGATAAAGTTCTTGCGGCTAATGGTTTTTCCCTTATTACTGGCAAAAGAACAATTTATTGTTCTTTTGTCATTTCTCTCTCATCTGTATTGCATTTTTTTCATTTCCTATCAATCTTCTCTCCATTGGTTATCTAACTAAACCATTAAATCGTTCAGTAACTTTTTTCCCGATGTTTGTGTTTTTTCAAAATCTGACGACAAAGCGGGGCATTAGTACTGGTAGAAACATTGAAGGATTGTACCTTCTGGATCAGAAGCTGACCCCTTGCGCACTCTCCACTACCACTGTACCATCCCTTCTTGATATTAAAAACGACATTGACGACTTGTACACCCCTCGCCACCTTACCTTAGAAAACTATTCTTTTGTTTTTAGTTATATGCTTAAATATTTTTCTTGTGATGTTGGTGAATGGTCGAAACATGTTCATCAGAGTCTAAGCTATGTTTTTTTACCTAATTTTCCTCCTTTTGATGTGATTCTCATTGATGCTTGTGGTCCCTCATCTGTATTATCTTTATCCAGTGGTTTGTAACTTTTATTAACTATTTTTCTCGTAATACTTGGGTTTACCTTTAAAAAATGACAATTGAAGTGTCCAAGTGTTTTAAAACCTTTCATCAAATGGTTGTGACACAATTTGGAAAAGTTATTTGGGTTCTACGTAATAATGGTGGAAAATATGATGACCGAGGGGCGTTTGGGACCTATCTTGTTGATAATAAAATATTCACCAGACTACATGTGTTCATCACTCAAAACGAGATTGTTGAACGGAAACATAAGCATTTATTTGAGGTGGCTGGTGTTTTTGGTTACCATGCACCTTTTCTATCATATGACCAACGATTCTTCTGCTTTAATAGCCTTACTCATATCCAATCCTCAATGTCCATTCACACAGTTGATGGAAAAGCTCTCTAAATTGTTAGTCATGGTCATCCGGATGCTTTACCCTACTTCGCCAATCTTGATGTCTATCATGTCCAAGGCTTGACTTTGAGACTAAGTTTTCTTTCTATTACTCATTTGACTTTCGCATATTATCTTTTTACCACCTCTACCTGTACCATACAAGACTTCAGTAGCAACTGCTACCACCATTTATCTTGACCTCACCACTCTACCTTCCACACGTGTCATTTAGACTAGAAGAGTAGCTCATATATCCCTTGTAAGCTCCAATTGTTCTCTTCTTCTTGTGTTTTAGGAAATTTCTCTGCAAAGTCCCGTACATCATATATTGGATGTACACCTTGTACTCTGCAAACTATCATTGTTGAGATCACTTGGTTTAGTTGACTTCTTACTGATATAAGCATGGTTATTTCTGACTCTACTACATTATTCTATGACAATATCAAATTTATCTGGATTGCATCTAACATGTGATGGGGGACCATCGAGCGCAACTCGGCGCAAGGCGGACCCCACCTTCGTGTATTCTCGCAGACAGACTTGACCGAACCGACGATCCGCCACCGTGGATGCGTCCGACTCGTTGTTTAGATTTAGTTTCATATATAACATTATGTATTTTGGATTTTATTTCATGTAGTTATGGCATCGGAACCGCCGGTCAATCATAGCCGTCGATTTCGGTTGCCCTAATGTTGTTTTCTTATAAATAGATGTCTTAGGGCTGCAGGAATTTCATTGCTGAAATTTGGAGAGTCTTCTTCCTTGTTTCCGGTGATCCCCTCCGCGGTGCCGACTTCGTGGAGCCCCCTTGGTGACGACTCCTTGGGTAAGTATCTTGTTTCCTCCTCCTATCCCTTCCCTCATCCTTGCCGCCAGCCCTCTCCCTCACTACTGCCGCCAACCCCCTGTTAGTCTTCAGCCGCCCGCCTACCTCCAGTCCAAGCCCAGCCGCCCCTCCTGTCCAAGCCCCAGCCGCCACCCCCTCAACCTTCTTCCGCCGCCCTCCCTGTCCCCAGCAACCCCACGCCGCCAGCCCACCAACACCCGCCAACAACCTCCCAACTGCAGCCCCCCTGCCGCCCCTATCCCAGCCCCTCTTACTTGTTCACCGCCGGCCAGATCTGTCCAGATCTGGGCAGATCTGTTCAGATCCAGTCCTGGGCCCCGATCCAGCCCCTAAACCATCCATAACCTCAGCCAACTCCTCCCCTTCCGTGGAGCCACCTTCCCCTTGCCCGATCTAGTCTTCCACCACCCGGAAAACCTCATTTCACCTCCAAACTTCAGATTTATTTTAAATCGCTGCAGCCCTAGATTTATTTTCAGATTTCTGCTTTGTGTTTTGTATTGTTGAAGGTGTTGAAACTTTGTTCTGTGGTGATTATCTATTGCTTGATTGGAATAAAAGGTTCATCTTTATTTGTCTCGTGAGATCTCTAACTGTAGGGCGAATTGAATCGCCGCGCGCTTCCTTTTGGCCCTCCGTGCGGAGGAAAGCCACAAGCCTTAAGAAATTATTTATCTGTGTTTATGAAAATTTGCGCGTTACCGTATAATATTTTGTTGCTAAATATTTAACCTTTGCGCCAAACCACGTGTGTCGCATGCATATAGTCATTAGGTTCATTTAAATCAGCCCCTACACATCACTAGTGTGCATTCCAGGAGTCCACTACACAGCCTACCCTAAATCAACATGTTTTTATAAACGGAGGAAACACATAGGAATTGATTGTCAATATGTTTGTCAGTAATATCATTGTGAGACCATTATGCTACCCATGTTTCATCACAATTCTAAAGAGTTGATTTCCTCGCCAAGATTAAACCATTCAGAGATACTCTTAGAGGAGTGTTAGATTTTTCTCTTTATTTTCTTCTATTGAATCATTTTCTTTCAAACTCATGATTGTTCACATCATGAGCTAGGGAAAGGTTTTAAATGTTATTGTATATACCATTGCATAGACTTCTTCATATACCCTCTTGGGCATCAATAATACTCAACTTTTATTTTCTCAGTCTCATCTTCTATCAAGCTTAACTCATCTATTGATCATGTGATTCTATATGTTTAGTATCCTTATGATATTATTATTATTTAAAATGTGCTGTTAAAGTTGAAAAAAAATACCCATGCAAATGGCCCGCTCTAGACACCCTAATACGAACTGAAAGCAAGTTGCATTAATCGAAGAAGAAACACGGATACAATCCGGATCGAAGTCCGGCCAAGATCAAGGAGGCTGGTTCCTCAAATGATCCCTCTCTCAAATGAGAGCCTAAATCCCTAATGATCCAAAGATAACATTAACACTCCCATACCTCCTCCTTATATAGGGAGGAGGGGGCTCACATCAAACCTAATATATTTAAAGAAAATCAGTAATGATAAAATGCGATGGCGCGTGCGTGTAACAATACAACCCGTCAGAAAAGCGACCTTGACCCCAAGGTCGGAGCGCCGCCCGCCGGTCAGTAGTGGGATGCCGTCGAGGTGCCCCGGGCGTCGTTCGGTAGTCCGTCCGAGAGCAGCAGGGCGTCGAAGTCGGCGGCGGAGAGCGCGGCCACGTCGTCGCCGATGAGGACACGACACTCCTTCACGGAGCACTCATGACCAGGAGAGGAGGGGTGCTTGCAGCGGAAGCAGAGGCCCTTGCTTCGTAAGTCGTTGTACTCCTGGTTGGAGAGGCGGTGGGTAGGGACAGGCCGGTTGTTGCGAGGGCCCATCATTGGTGGCCGAGGCAGAGGAGGTGGCGGAGGTGTAGGTTTCGGATGGGTCGAGAAATATGTGTAGGAAGGATGCCGAGAGGGAGGTGATGGGGAAGGAATGTCGCCGGACGTCGCGAGAAATTCTGCCTCCACCAGGGGGGCGAGGTCAATGGCGTGGTGAACCGTTAACGGTTGGAGAGTGCGGAGACGGGAGCGGAAGTGAGGTTGCAAGCCATTCATGAAGAACCCCAAGTAATGGTCTGGGGGAAGACCGGGGACATGGGTGACTAATTCCACGAAGGCATCAATGTACGAGTCAATGGAGCCAATGTGACGGACCCCGCAAAGTCGCTCGATCATGGGGCCGGAGTAGCGGGCGTCATACCGCTGAATGAGGGCCTCAGAGAGAGCTGGACAGGTGAGGTCGGGAGAGGTCTGTCGGAGCCAACGGACCCAATGGAGGGCCGACCCTTCCATGCCGATGATTGCGGTGGAGACCCGTTGTGTCGGCGCGGTCTGGTGAATGTCGAAGAACTGCTCGGCGCGGGCAATCCACCCGAGAGGGTCAGACCCGTTGAAGGTAGGCATGTCAGGTCCACGGGACAGTGGAGTAGGCACTTCCACCACTGCGGAAGCATCGGGAAGCACGGTGCTGGGGGATCCCACAACAGAGGTGGTAGAGGGCCCGGAGTGCTGGGTGGGCTGCAATTTCTGGAGCATGGTCAGAATCGAGGCGAACTGCTCGGTCTGAGCCTCGAGACGAGAGTTGATGGTGGCTAGGGAGTGTTCGAGGGCTTCCACGCGGGATTCCATCCTCCCCTTTGGCATATGAGGGTGCACAAGGGATAGATGTCGCCGGAGCGTGTCGGAGAGGGCGGATAGGTGCGAGCTGGCGGCGGGAAGTGGGAAGCCGGCTGGTCGCAGCGGCGACAGCCCGGAGACGGAGCAGATGGTAGGGCGGAACAGCCGCTGGAGAAGCAGGCGTAGGGAGCGGTGCTGGATCGAGGGATTCGACGCTGGATCGTTGGCAGGGCAGACGCTGGAGAAGCAGGCGTAGGGCTCGGCGCTGGATCGAGGGCTCGGCGCTGGATCGAGGGCTTAGACGTTGGATCGACGGAGAAGCAGGCGAGAAGCAGACGTTGGATCGACGGAGAAGCAGGCGAGAAGCAGACGGTGGATCGACGGAGAAGCAGACGTTGGATCGACGTAGGGCTCGACGTTGGATCGATGGTAGGGCGGAACAACCGCTGGAGAAGCAGGCGAGGGCTCGGCGCTGGATCGGCAGGCGCTGGATCGAGGGCTTTCAAGCAGGATCAGCCGGCAGTCCTGGATCGTCGCCAGGAGTTGGATGCCGCAGTCGAACACGGTGAGACGAATTGGAGTTAACCGGGGGCTTAGAGCGGGCGGCCGGGCAGGTCGGACCAAATAATACGAACTGAAAGCAAGTTGCATTAATCGAAGAAGAAACACGGATACAATCCGGATCGAAGTCCGGCCAAGATCAAGGAGGCTGGTTCCTCCAATGATCCCTCTCTCAAATGAGAGCCTAAATCCCTAATGATCCAAAGATAACATTAACACTCTCATACCTCCTCCTTATATAGGGAGGAGGGGGCTCACATCAAACCTAATATATTTAAAGAAAAACAGTAATGATAAAATGCGATGACGCGTGCGCGTAACACACCCATATTGTTTTAGTCTCACATCTCTTGTAGTGTATTAGGACTCTCCCTCTTGTGTATATATAGAGTGGTGTTATATCTCTTTATGTTAGATTTTGTAATAAAAAAAAATATTTCTTATTCTCAACTTGGTATCAGAGCAGGACCAATTTATTTCGTTGATCCATTTTTTTCGTGCAAAATTCTTCCTTACGCTGAAATTTATGTTTGCCGTGTGTTACCAGTTCGGTGTTTTCTATAGGCTTTCCGCCGAAATATCTGCAAGCAAGGCGAGCTCTGCGTTCTGGATTCAGTGAGCTCTGCGTCAGCGAGAGTATCAGGTTTCCGCGCACAAGGTGAGCAAGGATTCCCACGCATCTACTATTTCAGCGAGCAAGGCAAGCAAGGATTCCCGCAAGTTTGATGTCTACAAGCTCTGTGTTCGGCGAGCTCTGCACCTTTGCGTTTGGCGAGTTCCTATTCCAGCAATTAATGCAATTCTTCCCATGATTCCTTCATGCGCGAGCCGCGACTGCTTCTTGTCCAGTCCCAATCTGTGACTGCTTATTTCTTCCCGGTTCCTGCGAGCATCCACAATTCTTGCGAGCTTCGCTTGCAGCTGCCACTGATTCCGACGAACACCCGCATATCTTTTTTTTTTGTGATTCTGTGAGTTTCACCTGAGACTTGATTATGGCAGGTTCCTCATACTCGAGTGTTTAAACAATGTTGAGTGTTCCGTTCCAACCCGATAATGAGTATATACGGACACATGGCTCCTCTAGTTCCTTCCGTACTACTACTACTACTGTGTCATTGGATGGTACAAATCACTTAATCACCTAGAATGGTCACAGGAAGCACTACATGTCATCTGGAGACATCAATTGTATGGATACATTGATGGAACTATTATCGAGGCTCCTTCTACCAATCCTACAAGGCGAAAGTGGGACACGAAAAATTCTCGTGTGGTCTCATGGTTGCTTCACTTCATGTCCCCCTTGGTTTCTCGAAGTTACATGCTTCTAAACTCTCTTAAGATTTGGACCCGAACACGGGAGACTTACTCTTAAATTGGCAACTTTACTCAGTATATGAGCTCACTCGTCGTATTCTGGAACTCAAACAAGGCTCCTCCAGTTTTATGTCTACTTATCTGAGTTCGAACGTCTTTATCAAGAATTGGATTACTTCGAGAACTTTAAACCTGCCTGCACAACTGATGCGTGAACTACAAATCAAGGAGAATGGCTACCGACTTCATGTTTTCTCTGATGGGGCTCAACATGGACTTTGATAATGTCCATACACATGTTCTGAACCGTCAGCCTCTTCCCGCTCTTCGCATTCAGCATGGTCTTAGGAGATGAGGATCGTCGACATGCCCTTTCTTCTGACAGAGTGCATTATCGTTTTGCTCTTATCGACACTGGTCGAGGGTTGCCTGCCCCCAGACCACCTCCCCGCTTGTTTGACTACTGTGGGAAGTCGGGTCACACCCGCGATTTTGTTTCCTCCTACACCCCCATCTTGCTCCCTTGAGGAAAAGTAGTGATGGTCGTGGACGTGGACCGAATAATGATAGCAAACCCTTCGGGAACCTTGCCCACGTCTCTGAATGACCTGAAGATAGTGTCTGCCACATCCCCTCTAGTGGTTTCTCCAATGAGGAGTACGACGCTTTGAAGCATCTCCTCCGCACCCAATGTGATGACCCTACTGCTGCATAAGCTACCTCCGGGACACCAAGCGCCAACTCTGCTTTAGCTTCTTCATCTGACTCAATTATTGACTCTGGTGCGACGGATCACATGACAAGAACGTCCCCAGGTTTTTACCTCATACACTCCCCTCTCTGGTCACGATAAATTGATCACTGCAAACGGGTCCTCATCCTACATTGCAGGTAAAGGGACAATCTTATGCACCTCTGCTCTCCCTCTCTCCTCTGTTTTACATGTTCCCTCGTTTCCTCAAAACTTGCTCCCCATTAGCCGTCTAACTGCCTCCTTAAATTTCTTTGTAACATTCCTTCTTGATGGTTGTTTTTTCAAGAACCGGCAATGAAGCGGCATATTGACAATAGTAGGAACTGCGAAGGACGGTAAGTATTAGATCCACAAGCTCCACAGGTCATCTCAAGTGCTCCTACTCCTTCCTATTTAGATGTTCAACGTTGGCATCAACATCTCGGACATCCCTCTCTTGTTTATCTTTTCAAATATTTCCTATGTTATTTACGTTGTTGAAAACTTCTATTTGTGATGATTGTAATTTATCTAAACATATTCATCACAGTCCTACTAATGTTTCATCTCCAAACATGTTGCCCTTTGATATTATTCATATTGATGTTTGGGGACCTTCACATGTGCTCTCTTTACCTGGCCATTGTTGGTTTGTAACTTCTATTTATAGTTATTCTCATTCTACGTGGGTGTACATGCTTAAAAAAGAAAAGTGTTGTTTTAGCTATTTTAAATGTTTCCATCAAATGGTTATTACCCATTTTGGGGAAACTATTTGGGTCCTTCGTAGCGACAATGGGGGTGAATGTGATGATCGCGGTATTTTTGGCTCATATCTCACTGCTAACCGAATACTTCATCAAACTACATGTGTCCATACGTCTACCCAAAATGGAGTTGTTGAGCGCAAGAACCGACATCGCTTGGATGTTGCCCGCTGCTTATTTAGTACGATGCAATTACCTAAATCTTACTGCGGTGAAAATGTTCTCAATGTTGTGTTCCTGATAAATGACTACCCTCCAATACCCTACAATATGACTCACATATCTCTCGTTTATCCACTAAGGGTGTTGTCCACACCACTCATCTCCCACCTCGGGTCTTTGGGTATGTTTGTTTTCTTCATATTCATCTCCCTCATCATGATAAGCTCGAAAATGTGTCGTTAAAAGAATATTGGTGTTATAATCCTTACTCTGGCCGTTTTTTACAACGAATGTTACCCTTCGTGAATGGGAACATTTCTTTAGTTCTTCTTTGGGGGAGGTGGAAAATGGTGTTGAAGCACCTTTCATTTCCACTCCGCAATGACACCTTATGTCCCTCCACAGGTACGTACTCCAAAATCATTCGCCTCCTTCGGGCAATCCACATCCTACTAATCTCATTCCTCCTCTGCGTCAAATTTATCAACGGCGGACTCTAGGTGCTGAGATTGTACAACCCTCAGTAGTTCCATCACTCCAAATACCAGCTTCAGCATTAGATTTTGATGAAGACCTCCATCTTCCCCTTATACATCTTACAGGTAAGACTACCTCTACCCAACATCCTATTGCCAATTATGTCTCATACCCTCATCTAACTTTGGCACATCAAGGGTTCATTTCTTCTCTTGCTACTGTTAGTATTCCTAAAAATTGCCAGGAAGCAATTGCTATACCCGCATGGAGGACAACAATGGAATAAGAGATGCTTGCATTAAAAAAGAACAACACATGGGCACTCTCTCCTTTTCAATCTGGGAAGAAAACCGTTGGGTCTAAGTGGGTCTTCTCCGTCAAACAAAACCCGGAAGGGGTGGTAGAGAGATATAAAGCATGACTGGTCGCTCAATGATATACTCAAACTCCTGGAGTTAACTATCATGAAACATTTGCGCCGGTAGCAAAGATGGATACTATCCAAATTGTTTAATCATGTGTTGTCTTGGTTGGGAATTGTAACAGCTAGATGTCAAAAATGCACTCTTGCATGGTGATCTCAAGGAAAAAGTTTACATGGAGTTCCCGCCAGGATTCCTAAAACATGGGACAAATGGATTTGTTTGTCGTCACAAAAAAATGTTCTGCAGTCTAAAACAATCCCCGCGAGCATGGTTTGGGAGGTTTCACAAAGTCATGATTCCCTTAGTGTACAACCAAGGGCATTCTGATCACACTCTCTTCATTAAACAACATAAAGAGAAAATATCGATCCTTATTGTTTATGTGGATGACATTATTATCACCGGAAATGATCCAGAAGAATCATGTGGCTTAAAGCACGCCTATGCCAAGAATTTGAGGTCAAGGACCAAGGGAAGCTCAAATATTTCTTAGGATTAAAATTTGTTAGATCTGACAGTGGAATTCTTATCTCCCAGAGGAAATATATCGTTGATCTCCTAAAAGAAACTGAGATGCTTGCTTGTGCACCAGCTGATACTCCTAGTGAATCCAACTGCGAACTTGATGAAGACACGGATGGCAAAAAATTTGACTGCTCAAGCTATCCGAGATTAATTGGAAGGTTGATCTATCTCACTCACATCTGACCTAATATATCATATGCAGTTGGGATAAGTCGGTGCATGCCCTCACCTAGATTGCGGCAGGAAGCACCTATGTGGGTACTGAAATACATACAGAGGTCTCTTGGTCGAGGAATTCTCTTTGCTCGAAATGAACATCTGGATATCAAAGTTTACACAGATGCAGATTAGGCTAGAAATCAAGATGACAAGAAATCCACCACTGGATATTGTACCTTTGTTCGGAGGAAATCTCGTGATGTGGCGAAGAAATAAAATGTGGTAGTAAGATCAAGCGCAGAAGAAGAATATAAAGCGATATCACAAGGGATATGCAAAGGATAATGACTTCAGTCTGTAATGCATGATCTGAGTTTACATGATAGAAGATCCATTTGGCTCTATTGCGATAACAAAGCAGTTATTAATATTGCACACAATCATGTCCAACATGATCGAACAAAACATGTTGAAATTGACAGACACTTCATTAAAGATTATTTAAAAATGAAATCTCTGCATACCGTTCGTCCAATCACAACATCAGCTCATAGACATCTTTACTAAGATCCTGAAGTGCACGACACTTTTGTTGATAATATCTCCAAGCTGGGAATGATCGATATCTACTCCTATCTTGAGAGGGGGGAAGTTGAAATAAATACCCACGTAATGTAAATACCAATGTAAATGGCCCACTCTAGAGGCCCATATTGCTTTTACTCTTCTCCTCCTTTAGTTTAGTCCCACGCCTCTTGTAGTGTATTAGGACTCTCCCTCTTGTGTATATATAGAATGGTATTGTACCTCTTAATGTTAGATTTTGAAATATAAAAAGATATTTCTTATTCTCAATTGTTAATGCACCCTCTTTACATTTATACAAGTTTATAGTTAGGATAAGGCTTCATTATAATGATGATGATGTTTTTATGTTGTAATTAAAAAAAATTAAGAGAGCATCAGTAGTCATAATTTTTTATGCTTCTTTTGAAAACCTTTTTCTTTGAGGATCGACAACATCTGTTGGAATCAGTGTGTGCATAGTAGTTTTGGATAGATTCACACTTTTCAAACCTTTATTAATTGACTAAATGATTAAAATTGTTGCTATATGAATCTAAGCAAATCATAGTGGGTAAAAAACAGTAATATGATATAAAAGATTGGCTGTGAAGGAAGGAATGATCACCAGTTGAACTCTATCAGATTTTTTGCCAAGAGATGAACGCCTGCGTGATTTATCACCTGAACCCTGCTGTGAATTTGGAACAGCTGCTGAGAAGAGGCCCTCTAGCTCAGACATATCAAACTCTGGAGTCCTGCAAGAAGGGAAATGGAAACATAGATGAACAAGTCAGTAACTCTAACATGCCTCGCCATTGGTAACAAGAATACAACAAATTTGATCACAGACTCCGAAGCTTCATCAGATCTCTGTGTCTCAGCCCATAAGCTTCCCTGCACTGCTCTTGTCACTTTAACCCAATGCAGAGGTTTTAGAGAAGTCTTTCTTGCAGATGACTGCAAATTTCGGTTGCTATTGCTCATAGTGCGTGCCAAACTTTGACCTTTAATACCGCCAGGTATACCTGGAGGAGGTGGAGGTCCAGAAGAAGGGCTCAGTCCCTTACAAAAAACTGAAGGAGGTGGCACCGTTTGAATGTTTGGGGAACCAGAATCCTGTGAAGGATGACAAGGGGGAGGTGCTGGTGTCGAAGGCAGCACACAACACGAAGGCATGGGTGGAGGTTGAGGTTCAAAAGTATTTTTGACCTCTGAGGACAATGGATATGAGCTAGATTGGGAATACAAAGGAGGTGTAGCGAGCAAAGGAATTGTAGATGGTCCCTTTATATTAATTGTCGATGGAGAGGGAAGATGAGGCGGAGGAGCTGTAGATAACAAGTTTTTGTTGTTAATTGTTGTAGGGGAAGGAGGAAGAAGGGGCAGAGAATCCGTAGATGGTATATAATTTTCGCTAATTGCATATGGAGGAGGAGGGAGAACACATGTTTTAGTGCTAGGAGAAGGAGCAAAGGATGGTATTGTAAAGGAGGGATGCAAAGGTGGAGATGGTGATTGGGGAGCAGCTGCTGATAGTCCCTTGACAGGTGAAGAAGCTTTGTGGTTGACTGCTGAAAAATCTGTAGTCTTGATTGGCGATGAAGCTTTATACTCTATTCCCTCAGCTGGAAAAGAAATAATGGAAATCGGAGGAGCCGAGGCTGCAATTTCAGTATCATCTGTAGTTTTTTGTGCTGCCAATGAAAGGAATGATGGCTTTCTTGAGGATGAAATTAGTGTAGGTGGTGGAGACAATAGTGATGGTGGTGATGGTAGTGATGGTGGTGATGGTGGTGATGGTGGCTGAGACTTTGATGAAAGTAGACAAGAAGATGGTGGTTGTGCTGATGTTGATAGTGATATACTGGTAACTTTGGTAGTTAAAACAGTAAGCAAATTTGGAGTTATAGAAGTTACCCGATCATTTTTCAAAGGGCTTTCTGAAGAAGGTAAAGATGCAGATGGTGACAGTGGAAATAAAATTGGCACTGAAGCATGAGAGGCAACTGCAAGAGGAGAAGGCAAAGGTGGTGGTGGAAGTAGTGGTTGTTGTGAAGCTGATAACGGTGTTGTTGGTGAAGCAGTCTTCATCTCAGCAGGCTCTGGCATTGCAGATGTCTCACTTGGCAAAAGTGATGGAGCAGCCAAAGATGTCATCGAATGAGCAACTCTTCTAAGAACATCATGATCATGTAGTAAGGCTGTAATCCCAAGGGTTCCCATGGATGAAGGTGCACTATGATATCTTGAAATATGTGTTAGAGAACTCTGTAATGAGTTAGTTGATGAAACTGGACTCGACTGAGGCGATTCCAAGAACATAGAAATCTTCTTAGGTTGAGTTGGATGAAACACTGCCACGTTCGGATGGAGAGTACTTTGACTCATTGCACTTGTATCAGAATAGTGTTTCAGAGAGGAAACTGACTTCTGCTTTGTAGTAAGTGATGATATGGTGCTTACATCATAAGATTTACTTCTCAGGAGTTTCTCCGTGAGAAAATCAGGACTTGTTTTTTGAGGCATGAATTCAGTAGTTGCTTTTTGTGGAGTAACAATGTCTTGGTTCTCTTTTGACACATTAGATATTGGCAGCTGCTGAAGACCATGAAGTGTAGCATCTCCCTTTGAGTCAATCCAAACCAAATTGCTGAAAATCTCCTGCATTTTTGCAAATGTCTCTATTGGCAGGCCATCATTGTCCTCAATATGTGGCAACTCCACTGCGTTAACTGAACTAGATGCATCCAATTCTGAAAAAAGAACCTTCAAAAGGACAAAAATAAAATTCAAAACATTATTTAGAAAGAAGTAAAAATCAAGGAGGCCTATACCTCAGCTCTGAAATTCTTCAAGAACCGATCTTTAGCATTCCACATAATGTCAATCTCATCCCGATTAAGCATCAAAATATTAGATCTTATGAAGGCTGTATTGAACATGACCCGGAACATCATTACTTCACGCTTAAGATCATGATCTAAGCTAACGCACTCAAGTACAACATCACCCTGAATGAGGCAGTGAATGTCAATCTTAACTAGTTCACAATCTGCCTGCAGATAGGAGTTAGCAAGTACAGTTGTCATATTGTAAAAATAATCAAGGAAATCCCAACCATAGCTATTATTCAAAAGTAAAGATAATTAAGATGTATTGGTGTCAGTGTGTTTGTTTAAGAGATTCAAGCATGTGAACTGTTTCATGAAATTTTGACAGAAAATGATTCACTCCATGCCTTCAGAAAAGTAAATGGCAAAAGAAGATAAATCAAAAGCTAGATGTGTATATATAACACAGTAGAGTAAATTACTACACATCTGAGTTCACCTGTCTATATAATTGACCAAATTTGCTTCTTTTAAGTGTTGAAAACAAAACTTTAGGAGTCCGATCCTCAGAGATCAATGAATCTTGCCCATAAATCCGAAATAGGGGCCTGCACCCACCTTCACCATCAAAGTTGGGAATAAACCTAAGAATGACACAATCTAACATAAGTGCCCTGTCAAGAGGAGGCCATATGGAACTAACATTTCTCCTGGAGATATACTGCAAATATCTAATCTGAGAAGACATAGGATTCAGAGGTGATAGCAACTGCAGCAGCTCTCGTGGGGCCTGCTTGTAGATCATGTCTAGTGTCTTCTGCTCACCTGTATATTGTTTTCTGTAAATCAATAGTCCTGCCAACATGAAAGCCAAAACTGGCCAACCTCCCCTTTCGCAGTGCATTAGTAAAATGTTCTGGTGAGACAAAGAGAACCAACTCTCACTTGACCTCAGGAAATGATGGATCATTTCCATGGTAAGCAGTGGGCACCCTTCATAGTGCCGGGGATAGTCCATCACGGTCATGTCATATGCAGACAAAACTTCACTCAGAAAGCTCTGATGCTCTCCTTCTCGGAAATTAAAAACCATGAAAGAAGAATCAAGGAAATGGTCTCGCAGTTGAGAAACAATGCCACCCATATAGACCTTAAACTCTTCTTCTTCCAGGACATCAGTTGTGAAACAGCAATCAAACACTGCAGGAAAGTAGCAGAATAATGAGTCATTAATAGTGATTCATGAGATTGAAGTAAACAGGAAATGCAGACCAAAAGTTAAAAGCCATGCCTTTATTTATGTTGCACAATAAGTCAATAATAAATATATCAGCACAATAAATGTTGTTGAAGTTAAATAGGTCTAAGCTACATGTATTTGTGCATATGAACTGTTAATGTGGCATCGCCGCCCATACTTCATTTTACTCTCGCCAGGCTTTGAGGGAATAGTCGAACTAGTCATTTTAATTCCTATAATATTTCATTTCATGCTTGCAAGTTGTGCCCATCATTATATAAGGGGATGTATTTTAGAGTTAAGTAACTTTAGGTTCTAATCCTTCTTTTGAGGGTTTCTGCTGAGAGCAGCTCTATAAAAAAAAACCAATTTATTTCCTTCTATGGTCAATGAAACAGGTGTCTCTTCTTCTCAAATCTCGCAGCCCTCAACTCCACTTGATTCCCACAACTACAATTGATTCCCCCAACCCTAACAATGGTCTGACCCGCCCCTTCCACCTGCTTCTAAACTCATTAGGTACTGGCGCCTCTTTGTCCTCTGTCGTGTGCGTAGCAGCAAGCCCTTCGTCACTGCTCTGATGTAAATACACAATCTTCTTTCGTGTGACCATAATGTTTCCTTCTGCGAGCCTCCTGCTTGCATCTTCTTCCGTGAGTGTAACCGCCCTGCGCCACCTCCTTCAGTGTATCTTCCTCCGACGCTCCAATGTATCAACTAGATATGCATGCCTTTTAGGCGAAAAATGACCGAGTGAAACGATGAACTTGCCAACAAAGTCAGCACCCTTCCATATCACATAGTGGTCCTTGAATCTTCGGTCAACGATGTGATTCAATTGCTGTGGAATGGACATTCTTCCCCACCATCCTCTTTGGGCCCCTCTACGACCAACAACAATAACAGCACTGCAAGTACTAAGTCTCCCCCGCCGTCCACAATGCTACCCCCAACCACCAACGTTGGTCTACTGAGCTAGGTGGACATTCTGATCTTCGAGGCCATTGATTCCCTCAGACGGATTGCTTGGACTGAGATATTTTTCGAGCTTCAAGGCATGCCACCATAGCACAAGGCGCCCGTCGCAATTATTTGTGGAAGGTTTGGCTCTTCATTGGATGTAATAGCTCTGGCGGGAGAACCTGTCCTTGACTAAATGTCTTTGAAAGACAAATTGGTCACGCGCAACGACGCCCATCAAGCAGACAATGCTTTTGAAAGCTTTTGGGTTGTGCAACAAACAGCTGTCCACTCTGTCATTGATGTTTGTGGTAATCACCAATCATGTGTTCGGTCTTGCAAACGCCAGTACATGGGCTATTTTATGCACGGCCTTAAGCCACACACTAGAGCTCGCCTCCGCATCCACAATCCCATGATATTGTCTCTTGTCATGCAATATGTGCAGTGGGAAGACGATTTCGCCACTATTAACACCATAACCTCCACCCTCCTCTTTGTTAGCCACTCCACTAGACAATTCCACTACCCCTCAACGACCATGCCCAGAACCACCATCCTCCACTCCTCCACCTCCCAAACTGTGACTTCCACCATATAAACTGTGATTTCCACAATAAGCTATGAAGCAAAGGGTTCAAGTGCAAACAAACCTACACTCAATCTCATGATGGCACACTAAATAAATTACGGATGCAAGTGGAGGGAGGAGGACGAGATCACCTAGGCGAATTTCGAGGGACTAGAAATTAAGGATAAGATGCTTACTGCCGATAACGCGTGCCAATTTCACAATAAGGACCTCTCAATCTATTCCATGGGTGGAATCGCAGTGGCGCTCGTCAAATAATATGATGGTGTCCATGAACGACAACGACACAAGCCAAAACTTTGTGTCACAAAATTTACTTGCTTCCATCTGCATTACAGCTTAAGCGGCGGCATAATTTCAAGTCTCCCTGGAGGATGGCCTCAAGTCTCCGTCAAGAATTTTGGCCACAGACATACCCATAATGATGGGAACTTACACATGCACTGCTGATTTCTATGCATCCACTTGGGAGGAGTGGATGTCATCTTGGGGATTCGATGATTGCGGACACTCGGCGATTGTGAGAAAATATGCTAACAGATTTTCTAGTGGATGCAGGTAATCAAACATAAGATCTATGGAGAAGAAGAAGATGAACAGTAGAGGATAAAACAGTGCAGGCGGAAGGCGGCAGTTCAGATACAATAAAGTTCACATCTTAAGACCTAGCTGTATGAGAGTTAAATATATATATTCTCATACGGAAAGAGGTCAAAGCAATCTTCTATTTAAATATTACAAAACATGCACCGGATTAAATGATATATTGAAGAGGCAATTATCCAACATTCCCCCTCTTAATCTAGAGCATCCTTAGCGCTGACGACGCCGAGTTTGTCACGGAAGGCATGGAACTTCTCCACGGAGAGGGTCTTTGTCATACCATCAGCAAGTTGATCTTTGGTGTTGCAATACACAAGTGCAATCTCCTTCTTCTCTACTAGTTCTCTCACAAAGTGATGTTTGATTTGAATGTGCTTTGTGCGATTGTGAAAGACAGGATTCTTGTTGATGGAGATGACTGAGGTGTTGTCAACCATTAGAATTGTAGGCTCTTGCTTCTTCCTCTTTAATTCTTCCAACAGATGATTTAGCCAAATTGCTTCTTTTGTTGTTTCCCCAATTGCCATATACTCCGCCTCGGCAGATGAGAGGGCGATGCTCTGCTGCTTTCTGGAGTTCCAAGATATGGATTTCTCTCCTATCTGAAAAACGAATCCACCGGTACTCTTGTGATCATCAGCGTTGTCGGCCGAATCGCTGTCGGAGTAGCCAATCAAGCTCTCTTCATCATTCTCTTTTCTGGTATATAGCAACCCAAAGTCTCGGGTGCCCTGTAAGTATCGTAATATTCTTTTAACTGCATTAATGTGAGCAAAACTAGGCTCACTAACATACCTGGAGACGATGCTCACAAAGTGCTCAATATCGGGTCTGTTGTTGGTTAGATAGATAAGTGAGCCAACTATGTTGCGATAATTCTCTTCACTAGCTCTCTCTTGTGGCCATGGGTGCCGAGGTTGGTTTACATTCCTGCATACCAGATTTTTCTAACAGTTCTTGAAGATACTTTTGTTGATGTGCAAAAATAACTCTAGGAATTTGGTATATTTGGAGACCCAAGAAATACTTCATACGTCCAAAATCACTCATCACAAATTCTTTTTTAATAACATTCTTGAAATCTCCTGTGAATTGATGGCTAGTGCCAATGACCAGCAAATCATCCACATAGATGCAGGCCATTACAAAGTTACTATCTGGAAGGTTTTTGTAGTAAAGCAATGCTTCATATGGGCTTCTTGTATACCCAATTTCACTGAAAAAAGTATCAATTGTAGCATTCCATGCCCTTGGGGCCCGTCGTAGGCCATACAGAGCTTTTAAAGTTTATAAAGCTTCTCTTCTTCTCCCTCCACAACATACCCCTTTGGCTGCTGCACAAAAAATTCTTCACTAAGGTCACCATTCAGGAAAGCGGACTTCACATCAAGTTGATGAATTTGTAAGTTTTGTTGTGCGGAAAAGACAAGTAGAGTGCATATTGTCTCTGTTGGAAAGTAAAGAGGGAAAGACTTCATATTTTTATTCATCCACTTAGGGGCATTATATAGGAGTTACAACAGGACACAAAACACCGATAGGCGGTGTGGAACTAAACACATAAACATTAATAATACTTAAATATTAATAATTTCAGCACTCCCCCTCAAGCTGGAGGGGAAACCTCCAGCTTGGAAACATCAAATAATATCAAAGGAGGTAGGCGATGCGGGACAAAACATCAAACGAGCCACCGGGGGAAATTCCAAACCGGGGAATCAAATCGGGGACATAGCCACACACGACGCTGACACACATACGACGCAGGACCCACACACGACGTGGACTCGCTGGAAACCGGTCAACCAACATCACCTACACACACAACATACGAAAAAGGAACGAAAAATGAGGAGCAAATCATCAACCGAGCAACCGGGGATAATCCATCGGGGATAATCTGTCGGGGATACATCCACACAAGAGCGGTCCCAAACATCACAGTCTTACACGACACGGTCCCACACGATACAACCCGGTGAGATTTCGAGCACTAACATCAATCGTTTCCCCAACACACGACCAATCGAAATAAAACATGGGGAGACACATATGACATATGTTTGGAGGTCGTGTGGAACAAAGGCGAAAGGTCGAGAAAGATCTTTTGAGTCGCCTTTGTCCCAAACACTCCCCCTCACGTGGAAAATACGTGTGTATAGACATAGATCTCAAGGTGACACTAACAACACAATAACTAAGACAACAACAACACAACACAAAAAATTTACAGAAAAATAGCAAAATACTGCATTAGCACCATCATCGACGAGAGAAGCGAGCAGCAGATCCATAGCCTTGGTGATCAGAGAGACTGAGCCAGAAGACGGACTGCTGCAAGAGAACAGCAGCGGCAGAGGAGCTCGACCAGAAAAGGGAGCACCGGGAGCATCCAAAAGCTCGATCGGAAAGAAGTAGAGGCACGGGCGCAGCAGCAGCATGCAAGAAGTCATCGTCGAGATCGAAGGAGAGGAGCAGGCGCAGCAGTCGGTCGACGGGAACAGGGAATAGGGACTAGATCGTCGTCAAAGATCTGCGACAGAAACGCATACGGGAGCAGGACGACGAACGGGAAGCAGCGGAGCCCGTCGACGGAAGCGACGACGGAAGCCATCGTCGTCGAGGGGATAGAAGGTTGCTCCCGTCGATGGAATCAAACGACAATTCCGTCAACGGGAGCGGGAACAAAGGTGCTCGACGGAAGCGCTAGCAGGCGCGGTCGACGAGAACGATAGGGGAGAGGCGGAAGCTTATGGAATCGAGAGGAAGGCTGAGAACTTTAGGTCGCCAACAAATTAGGGCGACAAAAAATTTCTCAGAGTCAACTTCAGCTCTAATACCATGTTGGAAAGTAAAGAGAGAAATACTTCATGCTTTTATTCATCCACTTAGGGGCATTATATAGGAGTTACAGCAAGACACAAAACACTGATAGGCAGTGTGGGACTAAACACATAAACATTAATAATACTTAAATATTAATAATTCCAACAGTCTCCATTCTAGCCACGAGAGCAAACGTCTCTGTGAAGTCTCTTCCCGGCTTTTGTGAGTACCCCTTGGTTACGAGTCGTGCTTTGTGTTTCTGGACTTCTCCATTTTCATTCAATTTAACTTTGAAGACCCACTTTAAACTGATGATTGTATGATGAGGTGGCTAGGCAACTAATGCCCATGTATTATTTTTTTGGATCATGTTGATCACTGAGTCCTTTGCTTCAGCCCATTTGGGTTGAGTAACAGCTTCTGTATATGTTGTGGGTTTTTTGCAAAGAAGGGCTATGTTGCACGATTCATAAATGTCTGTTAGAGAACGAAATTTTCTTGGAGATGATGAGTCATACCTAGGTTCAGAGGGAGAATCCTCCAAAATTTGTGGACTGGGCGGCTGACTGGGAGCATCAACTAATGAGATTCCAGCGGCATCGTCCACAAGATCTGTGAATGAAAGATCTGTGAATGAAAGACTTTGATCCTCAACAGTTTCCCAATCCCATGAACCTTCTTCATCAAAAATGGTATCTTTACTGATGATTAGCTTTTTAGTATGAGGATTATACAATCTATAACCTTTCGATTCTTAGCTATAACCAACCATGATAGACTTCTCTCCCTTCTTTTCTAGCTTGTCTCTTTGTTCTTTTGTTGTTAAGGCACAGGCAATAAAACCAAAGATTTTGAAATGGTGAATGGATGGCTTCCTTTTGTACCAGGACTCATAGGGTGTAGAGTTCTTGAGGGCTTTTGTGGGAGCACGATTGAGTATGTGAATGGCAGTATGCATGGCTTCTCCCCAAAATTTCTTTGGTAAGTTCTTTTGTTGCAATAGACTTCTCCCCATCTCTACAATCATCATGTTTTTATGTTCCACAACCCCATTCTGTTCAGGGTTGTAAGGAACTGTAAGGTATCGCTTTATACCATTTGAGTCACAAAACGAGGTAAACTTGGTGCTGAGGAACTTTCCACCCCTATCAGTCCTGAGACACTTGATTTTGTGATCTGATTCGTTCTCAACAAGTTTTTTGAAGTGGGGGAATTTTTGAAAGCCCACGGACTTCTGATTAAGGAAAAAAATTCACATCATGCAACTGAAATTATCTATGAACAGCAGATAGTATCTATTGTCTGACCAAGTTGACGTAGAGGCAGGTCCCCAGAAGTCAGCATGAATCAGTTCGAGAGGATCTGTGGATCTTCAGTGAGCTTGCTGGGAGAATGAAGTTTTGTAAATCTTGTTTTGAGCACAGATCTCACAGAATGCAGATTTGTTCATAACACCTTTGACATCGTTCAATAATGTTTTAAGCCTGGCTAAGACACCAAAATTCAAATGACCACATCTGAGATGCCATAACATTGAGTCTTAAGAGCTCTGTGCAGAATTGGCTAAAAGGGTGGAGTCATCAGTATACTAGTTGGATTGGCTTAAAGGGATTGATAAAGGGAATGTTTTATTTTTGGACATCTTGACCATAGTGATGAGTTGTGTTTTTTTATCCAAAATGATGCATTCGTCTTGATCAAAAATGAGCTTATATCCCTTTTTTAAAAGCTGCCCAACATTAAAAAGGTTTTGGGATAGACATGGAACATACTGCACTTCATGAATATAATTCACTGCTCAATTCTTCAGTTTGGCATCAACAGTCCCTCTTCCCTCAATAGATTTAGCATGTCCACCCCCCATGATCACTTCAGACCTGTCATCCTCACTTATCTGAACAAAAGAACTTCTGTTGTTAGACATATGGTTGGAACACCCACTGTCAAGGAACCAAACTTCACTCTCTGATTTTTCATTGCTGAGGGATGAGTAGAACAGTGATTCTGTGTGATGAGAGAAATTGGCTTCCTCCTTTGGCTTAGTATCACGATACCAACAGTCTTTTTGAAGATGATTGTTCCTCTTGCATTTTTTACACTTTGAAAGGCAATCTTTGGTATGATGGGTATTTTTGTTGCGAAGTTTGCAGTAAGGGGAAGTACTTCTATTGTCGATCCCTTTGTGATGTAGGGTAGGCTGTGTAGTGGGCGCTTAGAATGCAAACTAGTGACGTGAGGGGATCGACTCAACCTAACCGATGACTATATGCGAGACACCATTGAACAGGCGAATTAATCAACGTAAGCAACAAAACACTACATTAAAATATTGCATTCAATCCAAGCAAGATAAACAATTTTCTTTCGGCAATTAGGCAATAGCTTTCCTCCGCACGGAGGGCTAGAATAAGCGTGTGGCGAATTGGGCACCCTGCAAGGCAAGAGGTTCACAGGCAAATACAACGTGCTAAAATTCCTTAAAACAAAAGTACCACAGTGTGCACAATATATTATACCCAACAAAATAGATCGTCACAAATAACACGTACAAAATCTGAAATAAATCTAAGGGCAGCCGCAATCCAACACGGATCTGAAATTATGGAGATGGTATGGGACTTCCGGGTGGTGAAACGACTAGATCGGGTAGGGAGCGGTGGATCCACGGAAGGGGAGGGGTGGAGTTGTGTGTACGGCTGCGGGAGTGGCTGTTTTGAGAGCGTGGAGCGGGATTTGGACAGATCTGGACAGATCTGAAGGGGTGGGGGTTGAGCAGGGCTGGCAGAGGGCTGGATTGGGGAAGAGGTGGCCGGCTGTAGGGGGAAATGGGGGACTGGGCCGGATCTGGCCAGAACCGCCAGATCTGGATAAACAGTCCCAGATCTGGGCCGATCTGGCCTCTACGACGGAGCTGGAAGGCGGGGCTGGCTGGGGTGTTGGCGGCGGCGCTGGGGATGAGGGAGGGTGGCGGCGTGCGGCGGTATAGGGGGAAACTGAGCGGTAGGGCAGCGGGAAAGGGGTTGGCGGCTGGTTGTAGCTGGGCGCAGGTCTAGGTCTGGAAAAGCTGGGGCGGCAGAGGGCTGATATGGAGGAGGGGCTGGCGGATGGCAGCAGGGAGGGGTGGAGGAGGAAGGGAAGATACTTACCCAATGGAGTCGGCACCACGGGCTCCACGGCGTCGGCACCGTGGAAGGATCACCGGAAGCAAGGAAGAAGATCTCTCCAAACTTCAGCAATGAGCATTCCAGCAACCCTAAGATTCCTATTTATAAGAAAGCAACAATAGGGCACCCGGAATCGACGGCTATGATTGGTCGGCGGTTCCGTTCCCATAACTATATAAAATAATAACCGAAATACATAAAGCTATATATGAAAATGACTCTAAACGACGAGCCGGACGCATCAGTGGTAACGGATCGCCGGTTCGATCAAGTCCGTCGGCGCGAATATACGAAGGTGGGGTCCGCCTTGCGCCGAGTTGCGTTTGATGGTCCCCCATCACTTTGTCTCTCTGATACGAGGGAGTGGATGCATAGGTAGCTTTGTGAGAGCTGAGAGATAATTTGTTCTGAAATGCTTGCTCAAATTGAACATCTTTGCGCTTCATCCTTTCTTCATGACCAAGAAGGGAGTTCATCAACTCGGTTGTGGATAACTTTGTGATATTTTTGGCGTCTTCGATAGCAGCAACCACATGCACAAATCTCATGGTTAGACTGCTTAGAACTTTAGAAACAACACATTTTTCAGGCAGATCATCTCCATAAGTCCTGATTAGGTTGACAATGGAGGATGTTCGTGAAAAGTAGCTCTGCACTGACTCACCTTCCTTCATGGTAAGGTTGTCGAAGTCCCGCCAGAAAAGAGTGATTCTGATGGAGATAACATGTTCACTTCCCCTATACTCTGCTTTTAAGATTTCCCATGCCTCTTTAGATGTTTCTGCAGAGGGAGAAGCGACCGTCTGACACCTTGTTGGATACAGAGGATGGCTTTAGCATCTCTTTTCTGATTTTCCAGCAGGAGTGGCGTTGCGGTCGTTTCACCTTTTTCTCCGGAGGTTGTCTCAGAGAGATGTGAGTATCCTTTTTGGATAAGATCCCACAGTCCCTGTGAGATGAAGTAGACTTTCATCTGCTTGCTCCAATAATCGTACGCATTGCCTTCAAAGATGAGGATCCCAGTTTGTGTATAAGACTGCTTGCTCCAATAATCGTACGCATTGCCTTCAAAGATGAGAATCCCTGTTTGTGTATAAGAGAAGGTTTGATTGGTAGTGGAGGTGTCCATATGATGAGGATCACAGAGTAATCGAGAGACGAGAATGAGTCAAGATACTACACTCGATCTTCTGATGGCGCAAGCCGACTGCCTCTGATACCAAATGTGAGAAAATATTCTAACATATTTTCTAGTGGATGGAGGTAATCAAACACAAGATTTAGGGAGAAGAAGAAGATGAACAGTAGGGGATAAAACAGTGCAGGCGGAAGGCGGCAGTTCAGATACAATAAAGTTGACATCTTAAGACCTAGCCGTATGAGAGTTAAATATATATACTCTCATACGGAAAGAGGTCAAAGCAGTCTTCTACTTAAATACTACAAAACATGCGCCTGGTTTAAATGATATATTGAAGAGGCAATTATCCAACAGGGATGCCCACATCAACTGGTAATCAAATTCAGAGCTTAAAAAAGATCAGAGGGAACGTTTAAAGAAATTATGGACTCTAAGAAGCAACTCTTAAGTAAAAAAGTTTCTTGTTGTTAGCTAATTTTCTATCTCCTAGATTGATTCGCATTCCAAGCGTGATTCTCTCCTCAAATTCTACCACATTTTCCATTTAGAAAACTATAAACACCAAGAAATGATATAATCCACACATACTTCGAGAGATTATCATCCACCAGATAAATATATTGTAATGCATTACGAATAACAAAGGAGTTGAATTTCCAAACCTTCAGCGTGTCTGTGAAATCTAATCTATGCAGCAAACTATATTCACAGGTATAATTAATTTAAAAAAAAAGTAAGAGAAACCATACCATATACCCTCTCTGAAATCTCAAGGAGCCCATCGGGCGGTTTGCGGAAAAAGAATTTCCGGAAGAGCGCCATCCTCTTCCCGATACAGCCCTATCAACTTCGCGAAAACCCGAAACTCTACAATGGGGGCAAAATCCGAAACTCTACAATGGGGGGAAAACCCGAAACTCTACGATGGGGGAAAACCCGAAACTCTACAATGGGGGGAAAACCCGAAACTCTACAATGGGGGAAAACCCGGTGAATCCTCAGAGCTGCTCTTCAGAACTACTTCCCCCGATGGTTTGGAATAATGATGACGATCAGGGGATAAGAGCAGTAACCGACACGGAAATCTCCGCAAAAAGCAGAAATGCCGATCTGAGAACAGTACATGGATTTTGCCGCGCCTTTACGGAAACCCTACTCCTTTTTAGCTGGCTTCTGATCCAAATCACCTCGACCAATATCGCTGGCATCTTCCACCTCGAATCCGCATCTCTATGTTCCCCATTCGCGCGCAGCGAAGGAGAGAGAAAGCAACGCGAAGATGATGAAGATGAATATCCGATATTTATACATAAAAATCGGCAATCTAGATGGATGATCCTAGCAAAATCAACGGCTAATATTGTTCGATGATGGATTGAACATTTAATATATAATAAAATATACATATTATTTAAAGTTTATAAAGTCTGGATTTGTTTTCTTCTTTCTCGGCGGATAACGGAGTTGACACGTGGCCCAAATCCAGAGAGAGGAGCAAAGGTCGGGCCCGTACGTGTGAAGAACAGAAGAAGCTTACACGCCAAACTCTCGCCACTTCCTGACAAAAAGTAACTAATTAATACATTTGCATGTTGGATTTTGGGCCCACCAATAGGCAAATTTTTAGTGCGGCCAATGAAATAGAGCCACGTGTGCGCAACTTGTGCCTAATATATCCGCCGACATGAATTTTCGCGCATAGTTGATCTAAAATATAATCACTTTTCAATATATCCGCCGGCATGAACTCATCTTTCATGAATGAAAATGCGTGGGAGTCGTGCATGGCCGCCTATGATGGAGTTGTTAAGCTCAGCAGCTAGGACATGATATATTCTCCAAGTTTTCGGCAAGGGGACTCAGCGCGCGACACATGACGACGCTCTCCGGCGTGCAAACATGTACAATCGGTCGGTCACAGTGTCAGTTCTTCCACTCCCGCATCTACAACAACAGCAACCTGACGGCGCTCGACGTATGGACATCTAGTCCTGCAGCCATGAGAAAAAGAGTAATTCCAGACCAATTCCAATTTTAAGAAACCATCTTACAGCCGAACAACAGTATTGGAATTCAGATCAATTCCAATTTCTACATGAATTAGAATTTGATGAAATTCCAATTTTGCAATTTCAAGTCCTGCGATCCGAACTAATGAAATGTGTGAGTGTATGAATAGGAGTTGCATGGGCCACAAACATCGTACTTGAAAACTTGAAATAGCGTTCGGCATTAGAGTGTGATAAGTGCAGTCTTTTTCATAAAGTTCATTGGGTTGAAGGCTCTGTTTGGCGCGGTCGTGGTGGTCGTGAACATGGTGGTTATGAACCTTCGCTCGTGAACGTCCGACCTCACTTAAGGAACTTCGTCTACTTTTATGTTCAAAACTAGTTCTTTTTCTTAGTTGTGGTCATTACAGTTGTCATGTCAAACAATCATTCTATGACAGTAGCGTTTTTGACCAAACTCACCGGAGTAAAAATGTCGCGCTGAACAGAACCGAAGTCATTTCTCTTTTGAGGTTGATGAGGATGGATTCAAATTTCTCGGAGGACACGTTTGCGCTAATGTTGTGTGACGGTTTAGAAATATTGTACGAGGAATCGTCTTTCATCACTCTTAATCATGAATTGAAAGGTTGAGATATTATTACTTAGGGTCCATTTGACGCAGTGTTTTTGCTCTGATGAGCTTGGATAAAAACGCTACGGTCATAAAATATGTGTGACATATATATGATAACGGTTGTGACCGTCACCAAGAATAAAATTTAATTTTGAACATAAAAGGGGCCGGAAGAAGTTCTTCCTTAGGTGAGGTCATGCATTCACGAATGACGATTCATAACCACCGCGTTCACGACCGCCGCCACCGTGCCAAACAACCCTTAATCTCATCAAGCGGTGAAAATTTGTTAGGAAATACACAGTTAAGGGTGTTATAATTGAAGTAATTGTGAGATGAGTGGTTTTTTAGAAAATACTCATATAACTCATATATCACCTATGAAAAGTGATAAGAAAATGTGTGTTTCAGCATAATATTGAATGAGCCATCAGATATTGTGTGTTCATTCATTACAACTCTAAAATGGAGCTTTCACTCTCGATTGCTATTGAACGACAAATTCGATTAGGGAAATCGTGCTACGCCAAGCACATAAACCATCCAATAGCATTCGACTGCGACAAAAACACGCTTCAACATCGCCCAAACAACTCCCATCCCCATCAAATTACGCGCGACTGTGTATGCGAGTTGAGTTTGCGCAGGCTCGAAATATTTACTATTTTAGCATTTTGATAACAATCAAAATTAATATCAACCCTCACCCAATGGTCCAATTTAGATTTGAAATTGAAATCAAGCCGGCCTGGAAAAGAAATTCGAAGAAACTAGCCCATAGATTCTATTTCAACTCGAAATTTGATTCGACCGGAAATCTTCTAGAATCATTTCAATTCAAATACAATCCTAACAGAATGTCAAATATTTTCAAAACCTACCATCCATTAATTAATTAGCCCACAAAGTATATGATGGGGAGATGCTATTATAAATACTCCCTCTTAGCATTTTAAACATGTGCGCTACTTCATATATCAACCGTGCGTGTGCGCGTGCCCGCACAGGCCCCTGCACGGCGCGCGCGTTTTGCCGCCGACAAATTTGATCGGCATGCCAAGGTTGCTCCAGCCGTCTGGGGGGCAAGGTCGTGAAGAAAGCTCTGTTGTGATTTCCATTTTTCATCTAGTGTGGTGAAGAAAGCTTTGTTGTTCAACATGTGATTGGAGCATCCATTGTCAACAAAACAATTGGATGACAGTTCTGATGTGTTAGGTGTGTTACAGGTGAACAGGAACCGATCAACATCAGTTTTTGTGACTTTAGCTTCTTTTGTGAATTTGTGTCAACATCTCTTTACAGAATGATTTGGGATTTTGCAGTTCCTGCATCTGAAGAAACAGTCTTTTGATTCATGGTTTTGTTTTTTACAGATAATGCAGTGTGTATTACTGCCATGAGTTTTATTTTGGGTTATTTTTTGCGGTTTTGTGGTGCTTGTTGAAAGAGCTTATGATCATTCCTTAGGTTTTTCAGATTTCTGTTTGTCAGCTGTCTTCCTTTTTTGAAAGAATATTTTGGTTTGAAACGCCTTTTCTATCATGGGTTCATCACCAATTAAGGAAATCTTCATGAGTTTGCAGGGAAGCCATGAGATCAATGACTGTTAGTTTTTCTAGATCATGAGCTTCGGGGATGGCGGAAAAAATGTGTTTTGGGGTATTTGGTAGTGATCTTGCTAGGTCACATCAATTAATTGTGGGACTCACGAGTCACTAATTTGATTTTTTGGAATTCCACATTTTAGATCTTGGAACTCGCTCGGTTAATCCAAAGGTGAAGCGTTTTTTATTGTGCTAATTAAGGCAAAAGCATGGGTGCATAGGTAACCGTTGATTTGAAAGCAAAGTTAATGGAGATGTTTAATCAGCTGGAATGAGTAACGTGAGGTGCCATTGTGATAACCAACACTGACGTTTTTTGAGTTGTTTACAACGTTGATAGTGAGGTTCTGCCCAGGGGCAAAAATAGACAGTTGGATTTCTCTCTTTGAGGCAGTGAATTTTGACGACATATACGTCAAAAACGGTGACCGAATGAGGGAGAAACGACTCTGATAAGATCGAGACGTTTAAAAAAAAATTTGACCGAAGAAAGACAATGTCAATGTCTGCCCCCCCCCCCCCCCCCCCCCATTGAACTTTCTGGATCCGCCCCTGGTTCTTGGCAAAATACGATGGAGTTTTCTTTCCGTTATTCTTAGCCGACAACTTTTGCGAAGGATAAAAAGGGTTGAGCTGCCATCGTGTCTGCAGTGCAAAAGGAGAGGTTTTCCGAGGATCGAAGGTGGACCGCTGCTGTCACGGCGTGAAAGATTTACTTCCGCTGTTTGGGTATTTCTTTCTTAATTCCTCTCCTGTAATCTCTTGCTCAAAGAGTCTTTGAGCAAGAACGAATTTTGTCCTCCTCTTATTGTGTTTGCGAGCTCGTGATTTACCCTGTGAAGGGAGTTTGTGTTGTAACCTCTAATCCGCGATTAGAGAAGACCCTTTTGGTGATCCCATTATTGGATAGTTGATGGTTAAGTGGCTTACGAGTCCCGTGGTTTTTTACTCTCGATTGTGAGAGAGTTTTCCACGCTAAAAACTTGTTTGTTACTATTATTATTTTTCTTTTCTTTCATGTGCAGGTGAATAGTTTTTCCTACAGATCTAAGTATTTTTCTCACGATTTGTTGTTCTTCTATCCCGGCCACCCCCAAGACTTCTAATTTGATTGACAAGACTAATAACTTTTGCAAAGAAGACTTGTATAGTTTCATTGTCACCCATGACAATTGAATCAAAGTTGAGTCGAAGAGCTAGAGTAGATCTTTATTTTGATTACCTTTTTTGAGCCTTTGTACTCATTTGCCAATCTCTCTCACGCTTCCTGAGCAGTTTTGACCCCATTATCCTGGGATAGGTTGCTGGAGCAATCCCATGCTGGATCAGGGCAAGCACGTCTTTCTTCATTTCTTCTTTTCTGAATTTGGGAGCTTCCCCGTCTGTAGATTTCTCGCAACCTCGAGGACCATCTTTGACCATTTCCCACAGGTCCTGGGAACGAAGGAGTGCCTCCAGAAGTCATAAAGATCGCCGGTGAAGATAGGGACGGAGGAATGGGTGTAGAGGGGAGCATTACAGCTGTTATAATTGATGTTTTACCGGTGGATTTAGGTATTGCAGGAAGACGGCATCCCCGTCCTCTCCATATATGCTTATAGTCAATACATTAATTAACCTAAGTATGTACAGTCCAGCTCTTCTTTGTTATATATAGACCACTTCAACTAGTAAACTCTCTCTCTCTCTCTCTCTCTCTCTCTCTCTCTCTCTCTCTCTCTCTCTCTCTTTCTTTGAGCAATTAATTAAGCACAAAAATGATTACAGGGAAGGACATGTACGAAGTATTCGCGGCCATCGTCCCCCTGTACGCCGCCATGCTCCTCGCCTACTTCTCCGTCCGCCGGTGGCGCATCTTCACCCCCGACCAGTGCTCAGGCATCAACCGCTTCGTCGCCGTCTTCGCCGTCCCGCTCCTCTCCTTCCACTTCATCTCCACCAACAACCCCTACGCCATGAACTACCGCTTCATCGCCGCCGATTCTCTCCAGAAGCTCGCCGTCCTCGCCGCCCTCTCACTCTGGAACCGCCTCCGACCGGCTCGCCGCCGCGCCGCCCTCGACTGGACCATCACCCTCTTCTCCCTCTCCACCCTCCCCAACACCCTCGTCATGGGCATTCCCCTACTCCGCGCCATGTACGGCGACTTCTCCGCCACCCTCATGGTCCAGATCGTCGTCCTCCAGTCCGTCGTCTGGTACACCCTCATGCTCTTCCTCTTCGAGTACCGCGCCGCCCGAGCTCTCATCGCCGACCAGTTCCCGCCGGATATCGCCGCCACCATCTCCTCCTTCCACGTCGACTCCGACGTCGTCTCCCTCGCCGCCGCCCCTCTCCAGGTCGAATCCGACATCTCCGCCGACGGCCGGCTCCGCGTCTTCCTCCGCCGGTCACCGGCGCCGTCTATAACAAACAGCAACAAATCCGTCATGACTCCCCGGCCGTCGAACCTCACCGGAGTCGAGATCTACTCCCTCCAATCCTCCCGGGAGCCGACGCCGCGTGGCTCCAGCTTCAACCAGTCGGACTTCTACTCCATGCTGGGTTCTTCGGCGCCGGCGACGACTGGTCCGGACACTAAGAGCGGCGATCTCTTCATGAGCACGAGCGGTAAAATATCAAGGAACCATCATAATCTTGCTGTCGCCGCTTCGTCGTCGGGCTCTGGTTCTGGGAATATTAATATTGCAAACTCCAGTTCGGGCAAAGAGCTGCATATGTACGTGTGGAGCGCGTCGAGCGCGTCGCCGGCGTCGGAGGCGAATCTCAAGAACGCCGTTAATAGAGCCGTTACGGCTGATTTTGGAGCCATAGAGCCTGCCAAAGCTATACCGATGTCGGATTTCAATTCTCTCAGAGGTCCGATATAATCTAAACTCTATAATCTAAACTTATAGAGCACCTTATGAACGAGTGATAGTAAAGTGGGGCCCTCGTGTGGCCGCGACAGCGACAGTATCCGATCGTAACAATCTATCATCTGTCACATGACAATCTGTCACGTGACAATCTGTCACGTGACAATCTGTCACGTGACAATCTGTCACGTGACAATCTGTCACGCTGTGATGATGCTCCCGTAGTCTCACGCACGACATCCTTCTCTCTCTTCTCTAATTTCTTATTTTTTTTCAAAGTCAAGTTTTTTTATTGATAGTTAAGGCAATCTGAATAGTGATCACCGACAAGAAGGAGCGATCACTGATCGCCGATCAGATATAGCTTTGTGCAAGAACTTACGACTTTGCAGTCACCAATCGCCTACTTTGCAGTACTCCTAGGATTTTAGGAGTAAGTTGAACTTAAATACACTAATATAGATAATCGATAATCATACACTCTCTGGCTATTTGTAACTCATCATTATTCGTAGCCCACAGAATTATAATTGTATCTCACATCGCTTTTTTAATTGATTTTATAGATAGAGCTAGACTTATATATTGAACATCAATCTTCCCTCAAAAAATAAAATTGTTCTAAAAAATGATCTCGCCGGCCGAAAATCACACAGGGGACGGCGCAATGTGGAGGTCGGGCGATGACTTCAGATACGCGAAACAGGAGCGGCAACTTTCAGACATGAGTGAGAGAAAGAAGAGGGGGTACTAATAGATATTTTAGAAGCTCTAATAATACATTGTTTTTTGAAATAAAAAATGTACAAATAGCTAAATAGGGTGTTTGATTATCAATACCCTTGAGATATTTACATATAGTTAATGTATACTATTAGGATTTGTAGGAGGAATTTGACCATATAAAAGTAATAATATTCTCAATCATCTGGATTCTATTTAGACTGCGCTTTATATAGTTTTAATTAATAAAAGTATAAAACCATGGATTCCAGGATTGATGGGGACAATTAACAATTGGAATTAGAGTAAATATTCTTTCAAGAGATTAAGGTTCTCGTTTGGCACGGCGGTGGCGGTTTAGAACGCCGCGGTTATGAACCGTCGTTCGTGAACATCCGATCTCTCCTAAGTATATCTTCATCCACTTTTATGTTCAAAACTAGTTATCTTTTCTTGGTGGCGGTCATAACTTTACGACGGTAGCATTTTTGTCCAAATTCATCGGAGCAAAAACGCCGCGCCAAACGGAGCCCAAGGCTTTGTTTGTCGCGGTGTTTTTTCTCTCGTGAGTTTGGACAAAAAACTTCACCGTCGTCGTAGAATGTATGTTTGGCATGGCAAGGTTACGACCACCACTAAGAAAATAAAGCTTGTTTTGAACATAAAAGTGGATGAAGTTTCTTAGGCGAGGTTAGCCGTTCACAAACGACGCTTCATAACCATCGTGTTCATGACCGTCACCGCCGTGCCAAACGAAGCCTTAGAGAATGCAGCCACCCTCTTATATTTCCCCATCGATCTATTGTCAACGCTCTCATTCCCACCGCTCCAACTCTCACCGCCAAAACAAGCATACCCTAAGTCGGTGAAACACGTTAAAAGAGTTCCTCACGACTATATATAATTTTACCGACTGCCTATCTAAATGTGCAATTATACGCAGGATTTCCGGGGAATGGGAGCCCGGTGAGAAGAGGAGAACAAGCAGAGGCGGAGAATGGAGTTAGCTGCAAGAGCCCCGCGATAAAGCCTTCGTCGAACGGGTCGCCGTACGCGACAAAGAAGAAGGTCGAAAACGACGGAGGTGGGCTGCACGCCGAAGAAAATCAACCGATGCCGGCGGCGAGCGTGATGAGCAGACTCATACTCATCATGGTGTGGAGAAAGCTGATTAGAAATCCCAACACCTACTCCAGCCTCATTGGACTGGTTTGGTCATTTGTCTCCTTCAGGTCCATTCTATTCTTCATCATCATCATCATCATATTCATCCTTTTTTATTTTATTTTATTTCTTAAAAAAAAAATATTTTAAAAAAAATGTTGCATTTAAAAACTCATTAATACAAGACTGAGAAAAAATATATATTACTAGTGATGGTGCACTACTATTTTCTCGTGGGACCGCAACAGTATCATTGATCATTACTTCATTCGATATCTGTGCTGAATAGTTTTTGACAATAGTAGAATTGTCGCTCGTACATGTATATGCGCGCGCGCACACACACATGCATACTATATTAAAAGGAAGTATATATGGATGGCTAAGAAATTGGCTTGGTAAATATATAGGACATTGGGAAGATCTTGGCCATCCGATCAATTAGCGATTTAATTCCTAAACCCCGATCATCTCTCCCGCTTGCCCTCTTTGCAGGTCCGGAGTCCGGACTCCGGGTGATCTCTGAGACTGTTTTTCATCTCTTAAAATAGCTTTATCTCTCTATCTTTGACCTACGCGCAAAAAATGTTTGGCAGACGTCCTCGTTTTATTGATGCTGGACAGAAAATTTGGAAACGGGCTCCGGACGGAAAAATCTGTCCTTTGCTTGCCCCGCTTGCCTTCTCCATGCTGGATAGTTTTTGACAATAGTACGTTGAATTGATACACTCACACATCCATGCTATATTAAAAAGAAGTATGGATGGCTAAGAAATAGACTTGGTAAATAGGACATTGGGAAGATCCTGGCCATCGGATAGGCTATCCATTACCGATTTAATTCCTAAACCCCGATCAGCTCTCCCGCTTGCCCTCTTCGCTTCTTGCGTATTCCCGCCCCCCTTCCTCCAAACCATCGCAGAGGAGCACCATCGCCCGTCGATATTCTCAAAGATATATCGATCCCAACGCTCGATCACCGCAGGGTATTTATGGTAGTTCATTATTCATCTTCCACATATATATTCTTCGCGCTAAACCCTAGCACTTTCTACAGGTGCTCGGTGGCTGGAGATTCAGACGGGTAACTTGAGCCTAATCGCTAACTCCGCCGCCATCCTAGCTCCATCACTGCTACAGCCATGGGTCGTATGCGTAGCCGCAAGTATCATTCTTTCACACTGCCCCATGCCCATCATCTCTCCCGATTTTCGCCCTAACATATATTACGTTTTTTTCTCTTCGGCGGTGCCTTAGAACTCACATATATTACGTATTTTATCATAAAGTTATTTAGTGCAGTTGGTAAAAACTACTACTACGTCTTAATTAAGTTCAAGCCAACAATGGGGTATTTTTCAATAAAATATTTATTAAATAATTCAAATAATATTTATTTAATTATTTAAATAATATTTGCAAATTAATTATACAGGTGGAATATTGAGATGCCGGCGATAATAAAAGGGTCCATAGCCATCCTTTCAGATGCAGGATTGGGGATGGCCATGTTCAGCCTAGGTATTTATATTTATTTATTTATTTACTTTAATTAATAGTTCAAGACCTATAATTATTAATTAAAATTCTGGATAAAATTTTTTGTTTAAATTTTTTCTTAATTTCTCAATTACTCTTCTTATATATGTCTTCGGGTCTCTTTGGCACGGTGGTGATTGTTGGGAAGGCGGTGGTTATGAACCGCCGATTTATGGCGGTGGTGTTTCCGTCAAAATTCACCTGAGAAAAAAATACCCCGCGAGATGGACCCTTAATATAGGCAATTGCTATTAGCACATCAATTTCTATGAGTTATTACGCGCCTTTTGAAAATACGTCTTGTACATGTATTTTTTGGAAAAGTGTTCAATGTCGAGATGTACAACTTTTGTGTTGAACACTTTTCCTAAAAATGCATATACAAGACATATTTTCAAAAATTCGTTATAGTTACAATCTGGGCGGCAATACGCCTTGTGTGTGCATTTTTAGGAAAAGTGTTCAACACAAAAGTTGTAGATCTCGACGAGATCTACAATTTTCGTGTTGAACACTTTTCCTAAAAATGCACATACAAAGCGTATTTGCAAAAGACACGTAATAACTCATAGAAATTGGTGTGCGAATAGCCAAAATTGGTGTGCTAATAACAATTGCCATATATAATCTATAAAGATGAAAATTTTATTAAATTTGAACTCAATATGAGATATGCCAATTTTAGAAAAGATTTTATATTTTTTTGAGGTGCGAATAGTCATAATACGACTACTTATATAACATTGCTCTTAAAAAATATATTGCAATTAAGATGTCAAAAACTATCTTTTATTTAAAATTACTTATTTTAAATAATAATTGTATAGATTTTATCCATTAATTTCCCTTCTCACATGAATTTATGTTATAAGTGTTTCTTGCTTCAATTATTTTTATATTAACCAAATAATTAATGATAATTAGGTCTGTTCATGGCCTTGCAACCCAAGATGATCGCATGCGGGAAATCAGTCGCAGCTTTCTCCATGATTGTTCGATTTTTGAGCGGTCCGGCCGTAATGGCGGCCGCATCCATCGCCGTTGGCGTTCGCGGCGTTCTTCTTCGCGTCGCAATTGTGCAGGTAATTAATCATTAACATAAATATTTTTGGATGCGCATGCACTAGCTTGCCCCGCGCATCCAAAGTAGCGGAACACGGGCTCCGACTCATATGATTATTTTGAAAAGAAAAGAAAAATACTTTGCAACGTTATTTTAGAGATAAAAAAATGATGAACTAAAAAGTCTAAACGAAAAAAAAAACCATTATCTTTATCCGCTAGGGGCGGATCTAGAGTAGGGCCCGAGGGACACTCGCACTCCCATTATTTTTTCAAAATTGTTAGTGGATTTGGATTTCTCTCGTCGAGGCAATGAATTTTGACTACTTATATGTAAAAAACGGTGTCCAGATGGGTGAGAAATAGTTCCGATAAGATAGAAACGTTCTCACGTCAGGTAACTAGTGTGTTTTAAGACAAATATTGGCTATTCGTGGACCAAAGTTAACTATTCGTAGTCCAAATGTGGCTATTCGCAGACCAAGTTCAGTTATGTGCACCCCCTAAATTAATTTTGAACATTATGTGACCCACGACCCTCCTACTCACCCAGCTAGCATTTATGTTTAGAAACTTTTTGTGCACCCCAATTTATAATTTTCTGGATCCGCCACTGCTATCCGCACCACCCTCGCTCCTAAGCCTTAGGTATTTCTCACACCCTCTTTCTATATATATTTCCACTCTCTCAGGTAAATATCGGATGACAGATGCTTTTGATGACACACACATTAATAGTTGTGCACGAGGCTACGCTTGTACACGACGTCGACTGCTCTAAGTTACGAACAAGCTCCGTATATACGCAGATGCATGCTTTCGTGCGTACCCAAAGAAGTGACCCACATGTTCTGCCTATGGACACGGCAGCTAATTTGAAAAGAAAGCAAAAAATTATATTGAAAAATTATTTTAGAGATAGAAAATGAAGAATATAAAAGCCTAAAAAAATTATAGTGAAAATGTCTAAATTAGACCAAATGATTAAAATATTAATACAATAAACTAATTTATTATTATAACTAATTTATAATGATGTTTTATCTTATGAATGTAAATATGTAATATTCTAATATTTCTTGTATAATATTATTTGAATATTTACTTAAAAAAATATATTAATTTTCTACAGGCAGCACTTCCTCAAGGCATAGTGCCCTTCGTTTTTGCAAAAGAATACAATTGCCATCCAGATATCCTCAGCACCGCGTAAGTATAATATGCAAAAAAATACATTTAAGTTATACATTTATATCCTTAATTTAGGCGATTGTTATCCGCACTACAGTTTTGGCTATCCGCACTTTTTTTGTGTGAATTATTACGCGCCTTTTGGAAATATGTCTTGTACATGCATTTTTAGGAAAAGTGTTCAACACGAAAGTTGTACATCTCGTCGAGATTTACAACTTTCGTGTTGAACATTTTTCCTAAAAATGCATGTACAAGGCGTATTTACAAAAATTCGCTATAGTTACGTGCATGTTTCAATCAGAGCGGCAATACGTCTTGTGCGTGCATTTTTTGGAAAAATGTTCAACACGAAAGTTGTAGATCTCGACGACATCTACAACTTTAGTGTTGATCACTTTTCCTAAAAATGCATGTACAAGGCGTATTTCTAAAAGGCGGATAATAACTCATACAAAAAGAGTGCGGATAGCCAAAACTGTAGTGCGGATAACAATCACCTTAATTTAAGGGGTCTTTATATTGGCGAGCCCCTATTTGACTATTGACACACCAATTTCTATGAGTTATAACGCGCATTTTGGAAATATGCATTACACATGCATATTTAGGAAAAGTGCTCAACACGAAAATTGTAAATCTCATCGAGATCTACAACTTTCGCGTTTAACACTTTTCCTAAAAATGCATGTACAAAACTTATTTTAAATAATTCGTCAAAAATTTGCTATAATTTCGATACACCTTAGCTTGATTATACCGAAATTTCTAAAATTTGCTGTAATTATACATTTATATCCTTAATTTAAATATAAAAAAAATCAGGAAATACCGAAATTTCTTAAATTCATGATCAATTGATTTTATATAATTATAATTTGCACAAACCACCCTGTATAATTAATAATTAGTATTAACTACTTTGCTCTTGCAGGGTCATTTTTGGAATGCTCATCGCGCTGCCGATCACTATCCTCTACTACATTCTTCTCGGCGTATAATTAGAGAGAGAGAGAGAGAGAGAGAGAGAGAGAGAGAGAGCTAATTAATTAACTGTTTTATTGTTAGCTAATACGTAATTAGCGGCGTGATTATCTGCATAAATATAATCTGATCATCAATGACGTGGGCATGATTATAATATAATTATTTTTTTAATTTGTGTTTTGTTTTTCTTGCCTAGAGCCTTGCAGGGATGTGGGATGGTCAATGTATATTATTGGGCTCAGTGTGGAACCAAGAAACGCTTGATCGGATATTAGACTAAGTGGAGTTGAAGGATCTCAGAATTGCCTACGAACAGGACCTCGGGCTGCAGTATGGAGGTCCCACACATTACCGGAAGTATATAGGAACTTCCCCTCCAAAGCCAAGAATTGAGCTCGACACAATGGTCTTCCATTTGTGCCGCGAGGGTCCTATTTATAGACAAATCCATATGCATGGTATGGTCTATGAATAGCCGCTCCCGCTTTTGAGATGGACTGCGAATAGCCACCACGACGAAGTGAGTTCTGTAGGATAAAAAGGCTGACGAGATGGCTTCTGCCTAGGTTAGGATGACGAGCTCTCCTGCAACGAGCTCTCCCGCGACGAGCTCTCTTGCGACGAACTCTCCTACGACGAGCTCTCTTGCGATCAACTCTCCTACGACGAGCTCATCTGTGACGAGCTCTCCGAGGAGGTCTGCGAATAGTCGTCTCTGAGGAGGTCTGCGAATAGTCGTCTCTGAGGAGGTCTGCGAATAGCCGTGTCTGAGGAGGTCGCGAATAGCTGTCTCCGAGTAGGTCTGCGAATAGCCGCCTCTGAGGAGGTCTGTGAATAGTCGTCTCCTATGAGATTTCCTAAAGTGTCTTCCTTATGCATTTCTGATTTCGACGAATTACGTGTTATACACTCAGCTAAATTAGCTCTGATGATCTTATATTCCACTATTACGACAAACTATCCTTTATTTATTTTTATATAAAATTCTTTTTGACACATGACCCGGCCATTTTTTTAAGTTATATATAAGGCAGGACGAGAGAAACGTCGCTGGCGGAGAACCACGAGTGACCCAGACACGGATCATTTAGAAATTATAGTTGTCGCTTAAAAAATGTCAACTAGCATACAACAACAACACTCAAGCCTTTATCCCACCATAGTCGGGTCGGCTATATGGATCCTCTGTCGCCATTGCACCCTATCTTTAATCCTAGTCTCACTAATGCCTAAGTACATCGTGTCTTTCCTTATAGTTTCATTTCAAGTCTTTTTTGGTCTACCCCTCCCCCGTTTTTTTGGTCTCACAACGTCTAACAGATGCCTCTAATGGTCTCCTATATACATGTGCGAACCATCTTAAACGAGCTTCTCGCATCTTCTCTATAATTGGCGCCACTCATGTCTTGTCCATGATACATTCATTCCTAATTTTATACAGTCTCGTGTGACCACACATCCACCTAAGCATTCTCATGTCCGCAACTCCCATTTTTTGTTCATGTACACCATTCATTAAAAGTGCCAACTAGCATAATATTTTTTTTTGTTAAAGTCTCTTTGGTCATTTATGATAGATGATTGATATTTGTAGTAGATAGATATATCTCATTAGACATGTGATAAATCAACACAATGTAATCATTAATGACATCAATTAATGAAATAAAGGGATAAATACTAAAACTTTCTTGGGAAGTTAACATAATTACAAGTTGCACCCATCTTATTTTTGAAATTACAGAAATTAATCTATTATGTGAGTTTACATTTCATAATATTCATGCACAACCCCTTTGTAGTAAATTTCCAAGGGTATCTTTTTGGGTATGGATGTTATGAAATGTAAATTTACAGAGATGTTTTTTTTTTGTAATTTCAAAAGAGGGATGCAACTTGTAATTTAGCAAATTTAGAGGAAAAGTCTCAGTAAATGACACTAAAATAAATGCATATGTAGTAATTTTTTATTGGAATTGGAGGAAGTTGTAATATATAAAATATTTGATGGGTAAAAGCCAAATTCATTTCCAAAAGAATTACTAGAATATCTATTTTTATTGTGCCAATACTTTAGTAATATAAAAAAAAATAGGTAATATTTTATCATACATCAACATTAATACAAAAAAAACAACTAAACAGGCATAAACACAACTTTAGCCCACATAAAAAAAAGGAGAAACATGACATTTATCGCATATTCGCACCTAACATGAACCATTGCAGTCAACCAACCTGTTCTCCTCCCTACAACAATGTCGCAAACGTCTTTTAACAGAGACACTCAGATAATCGATGCACGACTTTTCAATTTGAGCATCTTAATTTGTCTCCGAGAAAGATCATTTTCTAAAGTCACAACCTCAAAGATAAATTTATAACATTTCTAGTTGAAATCTCGGGGATTAAAATAATTTCTAGCCCATACTTGATGGTGCAAGCGGCGGGTGATTGGCGTGACAAAGTAAATGATTCTCTATGTTACATAAATGACATGGAACTCACTTGTAAGTGCGGGTGTGGCTAATGTCGTGACAAGTAAACGATTCTTTATGTTTTACACGACAATATATTAAGGAAAATTGTGTACGTGCCGGCGCGCGTGCATGTTTTGTGGGTGGGTGTGTTTCACGAACATGCTAATGAGAGTTTTCTATAGAAACGTGTGCTGATTTAACTGTCTCTATTACAAATAATATATACGAGTGAACAAGCACGAGGATTCGCCCCTATCGTTAATTGTGATTGACCAAGCACGAGGATTCGCCCCTATCGTTAATTGTGATTCGAATGGGGCTCTGCCCCTATGAGATCACAATTTTTTAAAATTAAAAAAACATAAAAATTAATTTCAAATTTTGAAAATTCAAGAAAAATATATATAAACTAAAAATATTGAGAAATTTTATATCAAGAGGGTGTAAAATGTGGGAGTTGAATGTTAAATGATATTTTTCCCTTTTAATATATATACAATATTAAAGGGAAAACTTGCTTTTGATAAAACAACTAATTTTTTTTAGATATGACCTTATTCTTTTAGTTTAATGACTTAAACATATATTATAATCTATTTCAAAAAAATTTAAAATACAATGACTATTCAAGTAGTTACATTATATTCCCAAAGTAAAAGTAATGATGGAAATACATAAAATCAAAAAGTTTTTAGTAGAACTCCTATACCTACTATGGTATGTTGTCATTAGGCATGTCAGTGGTATTTTTGATGAAGACTGTCATTAAACATGTCAGTAATATTTTCGAGGAGCTACCATTAAACTCATCAACTTTATTAAAATTGACCTCACATGCACAATAATATATGCATCACGATGAAAATTTTCTTAACAAAAATCGAGATGTGGTGCATAACTATTTTTCACATTAATTAATTGATATTATGTTTATTTTGAGCTGCATTAATTAATTGATAGGGAAGGAGCCCGTGTCTATCACGGTCGGGGTACTGTCGCGGTTGTCCATAGGGAAACCTCCAAAATGATAAAGAGTAAGTATTTAAATCAGGCAATAACTATATGCAGTCCGACTTCAGCTATGTGCAGACCGTGCAATTTGCAAATGACTACATGCATGCCAATTCCCAAACCGGTTCGCACTTCCTATCGATTTATAATTTGACCTGTATTTATCATTGGACTGCAAACAACCGAAACTGATATGCATATAACATGACCCTTAAATTATATTATATTTATTGATTTACTCAACACATACTCATAAATTTCTCGTAACAACAAGCATAAACAAACTCCATTTGTTCCGCCGCTCGTTGATTCTCCGGCGGTATCATGTTCACATTTGGGTTGGGTTAATAAATAATATAATATTAATAATATAATATTAATAATAAATAATTTAATAAAAAAATGATTTTTTATCGAATAATGAGCCCGGCTTAAGAAAATATGTATTTTTCTAATGTTAATGTTCATGTGAGGGCATACTGTGTGAGGGCTTTAATTAGGAAGGTGTAGCATCACCAACAAGCATTAGATCTGCTTCAACTAGTTGTTTATTATAGAGCTGTCTGGTTAATGAGGGTACTTTTGTAATTATTGAAGAATCCAAGCTCATTTTCAACATGCAAGCCACGTGATTTTTCACTTAATAGTATAAAATATGCTTAATTTAAGGACAAACGGCACGTGATTTTGTTTTTGTTTTTTTATAAAAAGGATGGATTAATTACGGTGATGCCCGCTGTGAATTTAATCATTTATGTAATGAGTTATTTATCGGGAACTCCCCCCTCAGAGTTTGTGTAATTACAACTGGCACCTCTCTAATTTTCGAAATTACAAAAACCTCCTCTCAATGTTTACATTTCAAAACATTCTTGCATCCCTCTTGCTATGCAATGTAAATATTAAAGGGGGTAATTGTAATTTTGAAAGTTAGAGGGGGTGCAAATTGTAATTATGCAAATTTCGAGAAGAGGTCCCAATTATTGAGGCTTCTCGAATCGTAATGTAGGTTAAGCGGGAGTGATTGTTTGATGAATGAGTAAATGAGACTAAGGCTCCGTTTGGCGTGGCGGTGGCGGTTGTGAACACGGTGGTTATGATTCGTCGCTCGTGAACGCCAGATCTCACCAAAGGAATTTTGTCGACTTTTATGTTCAAAACTGATTTTAATTTCTTGTTGGCGGTCATAACCGGTGTCAAGCCAAACATACATTATATGATGATAGCGTTTTTGTCCAAACTCGTCCGAGCAAAATCGCCCCGACAGACAAAAGGAAGCCTAACTTGGAAGGGGGATTTTGGTAATTTTAAAAAGGAGAAGGGAGATTTTGGTAATTTCAAAATGAGGAACGGAGGGTACAATAATTACATAATTTCGCGCAGAAGTTAGTGCAATGAACCCATTTTGGAATAAATTTATTGACCAATTATTTTAGATGACTATTATGTGCAAATTTAAAAACCCCCTAAAAATAAACTCTAAAGGTGAATAGGGGCAAATCAGCCTCACGCGATCCACCGCCTCTTCGGATCACGCCCCACCTTCCTTCGATGAACCAACCCCAGGGCAACAATTGACCCTCCACCCATCGACAGTGAGCCACCCCGACCGGCCATCCTCCTGTCGGCAATCCGACTTCTAGATTTCTCTCTCCCTCTTACTATCAGAGACTACTCTTTAAATCCAAACTTTAGAGAACCGGTTTCTTGGTTCGAATAAATCTCATGTGTGTTTCTATTTGAAGCTACAAAAAGTTTACAAATGATTACAAATAGACAAAGTGAGATCTCTCACAATTCAAACATATTTTGATGAGCGAACAATCAGCGCTGAAAAATAGTTCAAAGCTCAACGCAAAAAAAGGTAATAAAGAAATGAACAAAGAATATTTCATATTGTACGTAATGAAATGTCACCATACATATCTGATTACATTATTATTGTGATTGAAAATGGGAGATGATTGGCTAAACGTACGTAATGTCTTTTCTAAAGAACTTTTGAAAAAAGAAGAGTCGCGTGATGCCATTTTTAGGAAGACAAGAAAATCGGAACCACTTAAATCGCTGGATTATGTGATAGTTCCTGCTCCTCTGGATAAGTGGATGTTGATGACTGATATGAGCCTCATAATCACTTTTTGCTATAATATTACATTAATACATTTCAACGTATTTCAATCTTTCACATTCTTGTCATTGCATTCACCACCTCCGATATTTTGAAAAACAATATTCATGTGATTTATTTATAGAAATCATTTGTACAAATGCGAATGTGCGATGACTGTCCACTACCACCAACGATCTCAATTTAGAAGAAGTGTCGTGAACAAAAATGACGAACAATAGGGCATTCACTATTTTTGGCGTGATCGCAATGAAACAAATATTAATGTAGTGACTTTAGATGAATTATAAGGCACACTTTGTACTCTTTTATTTTCTTTTAACTCAACCCAATCTTCATTGTTACAAAAATTATAACACTTGTTAACTTCTACAAATTTTGCGGGTTTCAAATTGGTTAGGATTTTCAATTAAAAGATTTTCCAAAAAAAAAAAAAAAATTGGGCTAACAATCCATAAACTATACACTTAAATGTTGAACTTGCATAATCATAGGATTTTAAATTTTTTATTTTTTATTTGCAAATTCCGCCATCTTTATGTAATATTACTCCAAGCTAATATTTACTACTTTAATTTTTTTTTGAATAAATTGATTTTGCATTGCACCTAAAAAAAATGATCTGCACTTATAATTTTTTAATTTACACTTAAAATAAGACCTTTCCTAGGATGGCCAATTGCTAACCCTAAAAAACCCTAAAAAACTGATAACCGTAGGTCGGGATACTATCACAGCCGCACGGGAGGCTGCGCACAACTGCTAGTAGAAGAAAACAAAGGAACGCAAAATTGTAGATGACAAGAAATGAGATCAAAATGTATATTACGGCTTCGTTTGACACTTTTTTTTTGCTTCGGTGAATTTGGACAAAAGCGGCATCATCGTAGAATGTAGAAAACTAGTTTTGAAGATAAAAATGGATGAAATTCCTTAGGTGAGATCAGGCATTCACAAACGATGGATCAGAACCACCGCGTTCGTGACCGCCACCGCTGCGCCAAATGAAGCCTAAGGGTGCGTTTGAGAACCCGTTTCTCCTCCTTTCCAGTCCAACCGGAACGATCAGGAGGTGTTTCACAACGCACGTTTTCAACTGGCCGGTCCAAACCTGCCAATTCCCCCCGTTTTTGGACTGGTCGCCCGAGCTCCAGCGCCCCTTCAAAACCGGCCGTTTCGGCCATTAATGGACAGAAATTATCATTATATTTTTTTCACCATTAATGACATGGAGGTTTTCCGCCATTAATGGCCAGCGAGGAAGGAGTTGAATAGGAAAATAAAAATGATTTTTTTATTTATTTCTGGTTTTCACGGGTGGAGGTTTTCAGTCATTAATGGCGGGCAAGGAAGAACTTAAATAGGAAAAAAATAATGATTTTTTACTAATAAATATTTTGATTTTAATTAAATAATATTTTGAAGAAGTTGTATTTAGGAAAAAAAAGTTGTTTTCTACATGCATATACATTTCATGGGAGCAATTATTAATATTTTGATTTTAATTTATTAATATTTGAAAAAATATTAATAATTAATTGGTATTTAGTTAATATTAATTAGTCATTTGGTTAATTAACTAATATTAACTTGAATTACTCCCTTTTAAAACGACACCGGTGCCCCCAAACAGAGCCTAAATGTGAAGTGCAAGCCACAATGAATGTTAGGCCATACTTGTTTTTTTTTAATCTCAAAATTTGTACATAAATTTAGAATTTTGACAAAATCCGTAAGAAAAAAAAATTACAGCGATAAATCTTCAAAAAGAGAGGATTTTATACCGCCATGGACATAATCTGGCGGGCTAGAGCCGGATCTTGCTGGAGCAATTCCCTGATGTTGCTTTCCAAGTCAGCCAGCTGCTTCTCCAGGTATTTTTTTGTAGCCTACAGCAGAACAAAGACCAAAATATTTGTACTTCAAAAAGTTCCGTAATGCGAGTATTCTGCAATTAATCGTCAAAAGCCGTGCGACAATCGGGTCTGCGAACATGGCTCCAAATTACCGGAATCGGAAATTGGTTCGTCTTTTGACTCGGATCGAGCTCGGGTCGCAGAAGACAGTGAGGACCCTCGGCATGCAAATGCATGCACAATACACACGCACGCGCACGCGTGTGCATGCCTGTGCGAATGCAATTATCACACACGTGCACACAATAAGCACATCGTTCGAACTAATGTATGGATGCTACTATATATATACTACTAGCAGAGTGAGCACGGGTCTCCGGTGCATCATTTGATCGAAAATAGTGGCACTGTTCAAAAAAAAAAAAACTTCAGGTTTGAACATCTCAGATGTCACACTTGAGACATCTCAGATGTAATCTCAAATGTTTCGATTGACATATGAGGAACTTTGTTAAATGAAATCACGTAAATGTCAAGGATCGTGGTCAGCTTCTTCGTCTCCGGCCTGCTCGCACTTCGCCGCCTCAGTAGTCCAACAAGGGAGGGAGGGGGATGCAAAAATTGCACGGAGGGAGGAAGAAATTGTTCCGAGGGGGAAGACGAAATGACTCAGAAGAAAAAAAATACATTTTATTTAACCCAGAGTCACGCATCATAAATCTTCATTACATATAGAAATTCTTTTCCCTCTCTCAACTTCTCCGATATCTATTCTCATGACAATTTTGGGCCAGATTGAAATATCATTTTGAGCCGGCTAGAAATAATTTATTTTTTGAGCCAACTCAAAATCAGCTCGAATCCTTACGAGCTCGAGTTAATTTTGAGTAGGCTCGAATCCTACTAATGAAATACATATAATATACAAATTATGTGGATATGTATGTCTATATGTTTGAAGAAACGTGTGTGTGTGTCTATATATATATATATATATATGAGTGCCCGACACGTGGCTCCGCCCCTACTGCCACGCGCGATAGTATACGGCCGGCAACTGCAGGCTTCGCCCCTCCCCCGGCGGGCTGCGCCCGCACCTGCCACCCGGCGGGCCCGCCCAAGTCGGGTGGGTTGTGCCCGCCAAGCCCGCCCGGCCCAGCCGCCTTTGCTATGGTGGTTTCGTAAATATTAGGGAAAGTTGAAGGTAGTTTGGGCAGGCAGAATGTTGCACCAAAAGACAACTTTTACTTTATAGTATAGTATATAGATATAGATAGAGAGAGAGAGAGGAATAATTACCCAAACTTTCCCCAAATGTTAGCATAATTACAGGTTGCACCCCTCTTACTTTTGGAATTACAAAAACCTCCCCTGAAATTTACATTTCATAGCATCCATGCACAAAGAAACCCCCTCAGATTAAATTTTCAGGGGGGTCTTTTTGTGCATGAATGTTATGAAATGTACTCTTACATGGGAGGTTTTTGTAATTTCAAAAGTAAGAGATAAGAAGTTTTTGTAATTTCAAAAGTAAGAGATAAGAAGTTTCTGTAATTTCAAAAGTAAGAGATAAGAAGTTTCTGTAATTTCAAAAGTAAGAGATGAGAAGTTTCTGTAATTTCAAAAGTAAGAGATGAGAAGTTTCTGTAATTTCAAAAATAAGAGATGAGAAGTTTCTGTAATTTCAAAAGTAAGAGGGGTAGAACCTATAATTTAGCAAACTTAGAGGAGAGCTCACAGTCAATGGCCCTATTATATGATATAGGGTTAATTATCGGGACCTCCCCAGTAAGTTTGTATAATTACAGGTTGCACCGCTCTTAGTTTCGAATTTACATTTACCTCCCCCTCTTAGTTTGTTCTGTTTACAAACAGGCCCAATCCGTTTAAAACAAGTAATTTTTGTGTTTAAAACACCCAATTATCCCTAGGTTTAATATGAAGCGTTACAAACTAATGGATTACTATCAAGGTCAAAATTGGAATATAAAAACTATTTCCATTAGTTTTAATATTTTCCATCCATAATTTGGATGAAAGGGTGCATTTGTAAACAGAACAAATTAAGAGGGGTGGTAAATACAATTTCGAAACTAAGAGGGGTGCAACCTGTAATTATACAAACTTACAGGGGAGGTCCCGGTAATTAACCCTATAGATATATATATAGACGCGCGCGCACACACACACGCACGCACACGCTAGAGCTCGTTGTGCAGTGTCCGCCTATGCAAAATTCTTGAGAGAGAAAGAGAAGAAGAGAGGAATAAGAGTATTTAGACATACGAAGTAAAAAATCTTAATATTAATAAATTGTTTTAAGATGGAGGGGGCAAAAAGGAGAAGTATAACAATAAAGACCTGAAAGGATGCTATAGCAGCTTCACTATCTTCAAGTTTCTGCTTCTGCTCGGTCACCATGACTGATTTTGGCTCCAGAACAAACCTGCCCATCGAAATAAAATATTTGAATACATATATAGACTAGGATGCATTTACCGGTCCGAGAGCACCAAGAAAAAGGAAATAAATTTTCTTCTTTTTTTGTGGGAGAATTTCTGGTAGATAACTCACAACTTTCCTGCAGAGGAAACAAAAATGCGATCAGGAAATAATTTTATTTCCACAATGATGAGACAAATAGAACATAAATAGCAGTCCGAAATGTTAAATTAAAGTTTTGATCAATCAGAAGCCATCCACTCAAGAGAAATGAGAGAAAATGTACTGTTGTTCCTTTATAACGCCGAAGGATACTCAAGAGCCTCTAAAGACCGCTCTTCATAACACTTAACAGTCTGTTCGTTTGGATGGAATTGAAGACCTGAAATTAGAATTTGAGGACATTTTCAATTGAATATAACCTCCAATTCAAAAGCCTCAATTCCACTCAACCGAACGGAGCCTTATGTTCCTTTGAAGCAAACAATTCGACCAAAAAGAATGTTTCTTGTAAGATGATGTATCTTTACAACGAACTGGCAGCATCGTAATCGTTAACTCGCATTACATAAACATGTTCAGGGATTATAGTGAGATCCCCAAATATTTGAATGTGCGACGGCCAAATGCATAAATAAGCTATTGATATCTGCTCGCAATTTATCCAAATAGATTTGACTCGGGATTAAAACAACGGTGTTATGTGCACTTAAGAACATCAACCGCAGCATTATTGAGGTCACGTGTCTCTCGCAGAAGACGTCACTCTGACTGACGTCACTCTGACTTGGAGCGGATGTTTGCCACCAACAGCGGCCATGCACCGAGGACTCATGCGAGTCTTCCCACGGTGGAGTGCAATTAATAATAAAATGAATAAAACCTCGCATGAACAACACAGCTAATCGTAAAATAATTTAGAAGAAAGCCGAGAGTTCTTTTAAACCGAATGCGCGATTACTCAATTAGATAGACACCGTAGTTTGATACAAAATGATAGAGACAAATACACAATGATGAACATTCATAATCATATAGTAATTGGTCCGTTCAGTGAAAAGGAAAAGAAATCCAAACAAGGAAACTCATGCAAGCATAGGGATCCGTAGGAGGTGGAGATAGATCCGGTAGTTGTGGGAAAGTGAAGGTGGCAATAGGGACTGTAGAAAGGAAGGGCTGCGGAGGAGGGCTGGCGACGGCAAGGTGTAGGGGGCTGGGAAGGGTGATCTGGCGGTTGCAAGTGTTGGGGAAGGCTAGAGACTGTTGTAGGACGGATGTATGGGGATTGATGCAGGAAGAATCTATAAGCGGCGAACGAGCAATACCCTAACCCTAGATGAATGAATGAGAGTGCACCATTGATGCAAATGGAGGCATAGAATTTTCTAAATGAAGATACGGGCATACACGCAAGCAAATGAACAACAGGGTGTCACAACATAAACCCTAACCCTAATGCATATGCAACAATTCAATCATACAGTTTGTTCCGACGCGCAGTTAATTAAACAACGCTAATTTTAAAGTGTTGTGACAATATCACAGTTGATCGCAAATATATCATGTAAGCAAGTATATAATAATTACAATTAAATGAGAGTACACTGAGATTGAATGTCGGGCGAATAGGAAAAGCACGTCAATTAAAAGGGAAATAATCACATTAATTTAAGGTAAAATATTATTAGCAATAAGTGAACATACATACAATGCAGAGAATGAAAACTGAAATGTAAAATTCACTAAGCAAACGACACCCACAGTGGAGGAAGTGGTATCCTAGCCTGGGACAACTATAGGAGCGTTGCAAAGGATCAAATGTGTGATTGGTGGGGAGTTATGGAGAGGGAAATTTCTAGGGTTTGTGAAATTTAGGAATTTGATTTAGTGAAGAGATGTAGAGGGTGGGTGGGGGTGGAGGTGGATGAGTGGAGGCTGGAATGGAAGAAGGATGGGTATATTGGGAGCTGGTCGGTGCTGGTAAGGAGGTGGGGCTGTGGGGGTGGCTGTGGGGTTGGTGGAGGGGGAGGAGGTGGCGGGGAGTCATTGGAAGAGGGGAGGGGCGACCATGGAGGCTCCGGAAGAGGGAAGGGAGGGATGGACGGGCTTGGGAAGGTAGGGGAACGGGAAGAGGCAGTGGCTGGGGGCTGTGGAGGGCTCGTCGGAGGAAGAGAAGGGCTGACCGAAATAGGCTGGGTGATGTAGACTAAATTAGAAAATGTATTGAAAATTAGAAAATGTATTGAAAATTAGAAACTCAACTAAATTAATTTATCCATGCAACGACCCCGAGAGAGTGAGCTCTGTGTTATAGAATCTCGAGCTTAAGCGTTTTATGCAAATATTTTTCAGGAGAACAAACGGGTTAGTTAACCGTTAGTGCTTCGCAAATAAATAACCACAATTCTGGCAATGAGTGTGGAAAATAACGTCAGCGGAAGAGAGTGGGTGCAAGTAATTGGTAGTGATCACTTAAATGTAATTGCATAAAATTAAAATTAACAGAGGTGAAGCAGAGATTATACCAGACGTAATTTTTGGGGGCGGAGCAGGGCATGGGGGGAAGAGGACTTTGGGGTCTGACTGGCTCAGGTCGACTGGAAAGGGGAAAAAGCTCTGTCGTTTGGACGAGGGAGGCACGACTTGGAGAAAACGGAAAGGGATGCGGCAGGGGCTTGGTAGCTTGGTCTGATGGGATTTGTGTGTGTGGTGGGGGGGAGATAAGGGTTCAGACAAGATGCAATTGAAGAAAACAGTGTTGCAGGGAAGGATCGGTGATGGGGGTTGACGAACGGGAGCATATGCAGAGCTGGTCGGGATTTGTGAGCTCAAACGGAACACCGAAGACACCGGGGGAAGGCTGGGATGGGGTCGTCAGAGGTCGACCGGCCTTCTGGTGGTAATGTCGGAAGCGGATGAGGTGGGGGCGTTCGTCGGGAGGAGGAGGAAGGTGACATGTCAGACAAAAACATTGTTGGAGACGCCAAAGACGCCAAAGGAGGGTCGAGATGAGGTTGTCGGTGGTCGACCGGCCCTCAGGAGGTGTTATCGGCAGTAGGAAGGATGTAGAGGTCGGTGGAAAGGAGAAGATGACATGCGTCGAGCTTTGCTGGCTTTTGCCGAGAAACAGAGAGAACTGTTTCTCGGTTTTTTCATTTTCCAACCCTCCTTCCGTGTGAAAGGACGTGGGAAATAAATAGAATGGGGTTAAGGGGATAGGAAAGAGATGTGTCAAAGTAATAGAAATTGACTAGTCAGGCGCAACTGAGATAATTGACAAGTGAGAGAATGGGTCCAATATAATAAATAAGACGTGAAAATGAATTCACATATAGATTCATACATGTACAAATTAAGCTCCAAAGTTCCTCTCCCAACGCAATTAACTTCGGAACAAGGTTTATTTCAAAATTAATAATTTAGTAATTTAATTTTATGCAATTTATCACAAATGTTAGTTCCTTGCATACCTCCCTAATCAGTGTTGGCAGACCAATTTATTTAAGGTCTTATTGGTTGGTCAAGCCAATAAACCAAAAATTCAACATGTGACGATAAATTACGAACATACGATGACATGCAACACGACGACGAATAACCATGCAATATGCTGGCAAACATACGATGACATGCAATATGCGCACGAACAAACATACAATTTGACGTCAAACAATCACAAAAGTTGAAACCGAAAATATGAAAATAATCAGAGATTTTTTTCGGATGCGTCACCTGATGCATCATTGGGGTGGTGGACGTAAATGAAGGGTTGGGGAAGGAGAGAGGCGGGATACGGCGGATGGAGGAAGAATGCCCGAGTATTAGGCACTTGGAGTGTAGGGAATGACATGTGAGGCTATCGGAGGGGTCGGGGCTCTCAAGCAGCGGAGGCTATGGCTCCTGACATCAGTACCGAGAGGAGTTGCAGACTTCGTGATGCAGTGGTAGGCCACGGAAGATGAACATGCAAAATGCAATCCTAATGCGATGATTATATGATAGAAAATGCAAGAGGCGATCCGTAAGAAAATTAGCAATAACAACTCATTATTATATTACGAGCTGCAACACAGACTTTTAAAAACTTTGGTTAAAGAGAAACAGATATTTTTTTCCGCAAATAACCGAGAAGCAAATAATTAAGCACAAGCAGAATAAACCCCGCAAGTGGTATGACTTCAAGTATTAAGCATATAAAAATAACAACCACACAGATGAGGTGCCAAATAAACAACAATAGACAATAAAACTCCAATACAACGACTTACACGTGCAAGTAGAGGTGAGTTGGGGCTGGTTGACGCTTCTGAAGTGGCAGCGGCTGGTGAATCGACGGAACAAAGGGCGGGATGAGGGTGCAGGAAGGGTAAATAGGGATAGTGGCGGGCTGATTGCTGTAGTAGGAAGAAGGGGAAGGGGATATGGGGTGGTAGCGGGCTGGAGAAGGTGGGGAAGGGGTTTTCGGTGAGGGAAATCGGCGGGCTGTTGCTGTAGCAGGAATGGAGAAGGGGAAACGGGGTGGTGGCGGGCTGGAGAAGGTGGAGGGGTTTCCCGTGAGGGAAAACAGTGGTCTGATGCTGTAGCAGGAAAGGGGAAGGGATACGGGGAGGCAGCAGACTGGAGAAAGTGGAGGGGAAGGGCTTCCGACGAGGGGAAGAGGGGATTAGGTCGGCGGCGGACTGGATGGTGTGGGAAGGGATATAGGCGGGCGGGGAGGCGCCGGGACGGCTGTAGGGAGGGAGGCTCCAGTGGAAGGAGGCGGGGGACGGGGAAGGGGAGTCACCTTGGAGTCACACCAAGGAGGAGGAAGCGCAGCACTGGTCGGGCTTCACGCCGCACGGAATGACCACGGTTTTGGTTTTCTTTCTCCAAAACATCGATGCCAAAATCAGCCCCCACACGCTCTATATATAATAACATGACTAGGGCATCCCAAAACGGTCGGCTCATAACGTCCGGTCCGATTGGACGCCAAATAAAACCCAAAATACAAAAATAAATATAGTAACTCGACTCGCAACGGCGATCCGGACGCAACCGTGGGCTCAGATCGAACGTCTGAGCGAGGGTTCACCTCCTCCCGCGGGAATAGACGTGCGCGCCATCACTTCGTCACCTGCAGGCGTGACCGAGCGGTTCCTTCTTGGAACTGTCTAACTCTCAATGCCCTAACATGTCGGCTGCTGGGAATATATAAAACTATGGGTTAGATTACATGATCCGATGATCCAAATCAGTCGATCGAATTACTTGACCTAAAATATGTGTCTGAAAAATAAAAAACAAACGGATAGATGAAAAAATGCAGAAAAACGAGCCCGACATGATCACAGACTCTGATCGTCCACCTAACGATCCAAAATGTCAATGCAGTCATCATCTTCAATGTCGCACAAACAATCTTCATCAATCTCCTCGGCTCAGAAGCATTCATCTCTGGTGAATGGAGATTACATGCTCTCGAAGCAAGACAAGCAAGAATCTCTATCGCACCTGGTAGGAATTGTCTCCGCATAAGGTTTTCATGTCGCTGAAGTCCACGAGGATCCCAAGTACCAAGCAAACCGTCGTATGGTGAAGGGCAGGGATACAATGGTGATGAGTATGGTTGTAGTGAAGGTTGTAATGATAGTGGAAACTGAAGCTAAGAGGGAAGGCTGAATGTCCAAAACTAGGTGGCTCTACATCTAGCGTCAAATCCTCTACACTAAGTACAAGATGAACACACATATTCTTAGTCATATCAAGCCCAAAGAAATTTGAATCGGACTCTCTCAGGATAGTGTATGCTCAAATAATGTGCAAAACATCACTCAATCATCTTCATTGAACATTTGCTTTCTCATGTGATGACCCACGCAAGTTTTAAAATGTTTATTATTTAATATAACTTTACGTCGAAATATGTCATATAAAACATGCAACAAATGCAAATGAACAACGACCGACCTGACAGGCTGACAAAATGCAGATTCCATGTAGTGATGAAGGTTCCTAAAGATGTGTTGTTTATCCGGAGGTTCTTCCGGTGGGTTGTAGAAACATTCGTCGAGTGTGTAAACACCCAAATGACTATCTAGGAAATTGGCATTGAGCTGTAATATCATAACATACCAAATGTCTCAAAAGGGATGTAAATCACCAGGAGGTTGTTATGGGCCTCCTTTCATGGATTGTCGGACCAGCGGGGTGGAGGATACAAGGGAAGTTAACCCCAAAAATGGCGGAGGAGATGAGAGAAGATGAAACCCTAGAGGGTGGAGGAAGGAGAGAAGAGCTTTAGGAGAGGAAGCTCAAGAAGGGAGACTTGAAGAAAGTTCTCATCATTGATTGATTCTTTGCTAAAAGACACTAAGGGCCTATTTATAGGACCCCCGGATGGCAAACCCGTAATTACATCAAGACGCATAAAGTACATAAATACTAATATAATAAGACTCGACTCAATACGACTTAATAAAGACTTGACTTCTAATACAAACTCAATACAACATAATAAAAACTCGATACAATCATAATAATATAATAAGATAACTGTCAGTGGACCCGTAACACTCCATCTGTCCTGGACATCGAGCTTGCCCTCAAGCTCGAACTCCACGTGGAGGGTCGGAGGCTCTGGCATCTTGATCTCGTGCCAGAATAGCACCCGATATCGTGTCGCGGTGGTCGTGGTGGCAGCAAGCGGCATCGACGCCCACGAAAAGACTGGCGGCGGAAGGACTGGGTTCGGCGGTGTCGGCGGCATGGTGGCGGGCAACATCAACAAGATGGCTAGAGGCACAAGAGTTGGTGGCTTGAGGGCGAAAGCTGGCTGCAGGAATGGATCCGGCGGAGCAGCGGTGAGGAGCCATGGCCATATGGTCAAAGGGAGCTCTAGCGGTAGAATCGGAGGAAGGAATACCACCGTGGAGAGATGTAGTACATCAGCGGTCGGCGGAGGCGGCGACTGCATGAGGCAAGTCGGTGTCGGGGCAGACGAGAGTGGCGTCTGATGCCGGTCAAACGGGGCCGGTCGCATCAAGGCGGCAGTGCAAGTGGAGCTAGGGTTGACGGGGAAATGGACTGCAGGAGAGGTGGCGAGGTGGCCGGGGCCGGCAACTGCAAAATGGCAGTCGCGCAAGTAGGTGATGGCGGCATATCGTCAGAGAGCGGTGGCGGTACCACCACTGGAGGGGAAGGCGACGACTCCGACAATGGTGGTAGTGGAGACAGAAAAATAATCATTGAGGCGCGGGACATGCGGGGGGCCGAAAGTTGGAGGTCAAACTGAGCGTCCAAGTGGCCGAGCCGAGCTACCCACTAAGCAATGCAACGGTTCAACTTATCGAGTCGGGTGAGCAGCGCATCGCGGTCGACGACGCTAAATGACATGGTTAAAAAAAGTGGGCTGCTGCGGCCTGCGAGTGTGAAGGGGAATGGGATGGACTCTAGAAAAATCAAATAATATAATAAAGTGAAGACACGAGGAAGGTGTGTTGCCCGAGGAATCAGATGAGGCTAGGTCGGGCGTGGGTTTGAAGGCCTCGAGGGATAAGTAAAATAAGAATTCGTGGGTAGGGGCTCGAGGAAGAAGCGACGCGTTAGATGGGATTGCGGCTCGTTGGGCTCGATTAAATGTTACCGGCAGCTGCTGATGGGGCGTGAGAAGAAGAGGCATGCGATGGGGATCGAGAAGTAGCAGGAGAGGCGGGGTGGAAGGCGCGCAGGTGGGGTCGACGGGGCGGCGTAGGTGCTGACGTCGACTGCTAATAGGGAGTGCGAATGCAGAGCGTGCTGCCTGGGCGAATGGAAGTGGTCGTCGTCGATCAGAGCGGAGGAGTGGGTCACACAGGGGTCGAGCGGGGAAGACGATGAAGAAGCGGAGGGTTGTTGTGGGCCTCCTTTCATGGATTATCAAAGAGCAGCGGGGTGGAGGATACAAGGGAGGTTAACCCTAGAAATGGCAGAGGAGATGAGAGAAGATGAAATCCTAAAGGGTGGAGGAAGGAGAGAAGAGCTTTAGTAGAGGAAGAGAGGAAGCCCAAGAAGGGAGACTTGAAGAAAGTTCTCATTCATTGATTGATTCTTTGCTACAAGACACTAAGTGCCTATTTATAGGACCCCGGGGTGGTAAACCTGTAATTACATCAAGACGCATAAAGTACATAAATACTAATATAATAAGACTCGACTCAATATGACTTAATAAAGACTTGACTTCTAATACAAACTCAATACAACATAATAATATAATAAGATAACTGATGGTGGACCCGTAACAGAGGCTCACCGGGTGGCCGAAAGAAAAATACGTCGTAGGCAATGCCATCTATCGAAGGAATGTCGAGGAACTCAAAGCAGAGACGAATATCTCTCAAAGGGTAAAACTCCTCAGGTGGCTCTCCAGGATGTGTATAAGAATGCTCATCATGAATGCGATGATAGCTCAAACGAATACCTAAGAGATCCACACTAGGGAAACTGCTACCTAAAGAGGATTTATCGGGTGGATTACCGGGGGGCTCAACGGGAGGCTCCTCGAGGGATACATCAATAACAGAATGACACTCCAGGTGAGTGTCGTTGATAACAGTAATGTCCCTGGGAACATGTGAGACAACCACTAGGTCGTCCATAATAGGCTCTAGACTCGCACTCGAATCAGTACTACTAGGCTCCACGAAATAAAGAGACTTTAAGGCACATGCACTCGAGACTGAGCCTATGATAGGTGAAATGACAACATTTGTACCAAGATTAGGGGAAGGGAAAATCATGACAAGCTTGCTAGACTGTTCGTGAACACTCCTAGTTAATGTTGTAGGATATGAGTCAGATGCTAAGGGGAGATCAAGCCTCTGGCACTGAACCTCATGGGAATGAGATAACTCTATATCAGAAAGTCCATCTTTCGTTCTAAGGAGGCAGGAGGCATAAGGATAGCTTCAGACTGGAAGTGACTCATCATAGGACAATCAAAGTGCAAGTCTACTCGACTAACTCTAATGACGCTTAAGAATTGCTCTAAATGAAGGACTGCTCTAAATGATGGTCCGCTTGTGCGCGGGAATAGAGACGACGATAATCGTCGTAGTGATTGTCTCTAGCATAGTGGAATCGCGTCGAGGGGTCGACACGATCACTGAAAGTGGTGTGTTGCGAACGAAAATAATCAACGTAATAACATGAAGACCTCTCAAGTGAAGCTCTATAAGGTAGAGTATACACGTACTCGGATTCCTTAAATAAAGGAGAAAGATGACGACGGTAGCTAGACATAGGTGAACCTATAAACTCTACTACTGCGTATAAAAACGACTGAACCTGGGGCTCTGATACAAATTTGACGCAGGATGAATCTATAAGTCACAGATACGCGATGCTCTAATCCAAGATAAATGAATGAGAGTGCACAACTGATGCAAATGAAGCTATATGATTTTCTAAATGAAGATACGTGCATACAAGGATATGATTTTCTATATGGTTTTAGGGCTCCTGGAATGTTGTCGACATCAAGGATAATGATGGGGATAGGAAAGAGGAGACGTGACTCTAAGGTGTGTTGATTGGCTCCAAGAGGAAAAAACTCATATATTGTCGGGCAAGGTAACCAAAAACTCGTCAAGAGTGCAAGGGGAAATGAGGTAGGTTGCCAAAACATTGAAAGTATCCTCAAAGTTATGTGATGTAACCACTATGTGTAACAACCCGGTCCTCCCCTTAGGGTCCACGTAGGCACGTTATCGGGCTGCACCCCAAAGCCTCTCCGCGCCTATTTCTCAGCAGCGGCGCATTGTTGAGGCCGGGTCTCGAACTCGTAACCCCCTTGATAAGGAGTTTTCAAACCACTCCTCATCACCAGTAGAGCTGCAATTGGTGATGAGGAGTGGTTTGAAAACTCCTTATCAAGGGGGTTGCGGGCTCGAGACCCTCGAGACCCGGCCTCAACAATGCGTCGTTGCAAAGAAATAGGCGCGGAGAGGCTTTGGAGTGCTTGGGTTGCAGCGCGGTAACGTGCCCCCTAAGGGTGAGGACCGGGTCATTACACCGCGGCTATTTCTCAGCAGCGTCGCATTGTTGAGTCCGGGTCTCGAACCCGCAACCCCCTTAATAAGGAGTTTCATCAATTGAGTTGTAGCTCAATTGACGATGAAGAGTGGTTTGAAAACTCCTAATCAAGGGGGTTGCGGGTTCGAGACCCGGCCTCAACAATGCGTCGTTGCTGAGAAATAGGCGCGGAGAGGCTTTGGGGTGCTTGGGCTGCAGCCCGGTAACGTGCCTACGTGGCCCCTAAGGGGAAGAGTCGGGTCGTTAACTTTTTTTTTTAACGACCCGGCCCTCCCCCTTAGGGGCCACGCAGACATGTTACCAGGCTGTAGCCCAAGCACCCCAAAACCTCTCCGCGTGTAACGACCCGACCCGACCCTCCCCTTAGGGGCCACGTATGCACGTTACTGGGCTGTTGCCCAAACACCCCAAAGCCTCTCCGCGCCTATTTCTTAGCAATGGCGCATTGTTGAGGCCGGGTCTCGAACCCGCAACCCCCTTGATAAGGAGTTTTCAGCTCAATTGGTGATGAAGAGTGATTTGAAAACTCCTTATCAAGGGGGTTGCGGGTTCGAGACCCGACCTCAACAATGCGCCGCTGCTGAGAAATAGGCGCGAAGAGGCTTTAGGGTGCTTGGGCTGCAACCCGCAACTCAATTGGTGATGAGGAGTGGTTTGAAAACTCTTTATCAAGAGGGTTGCGGGTTCAAGACCCGGCCTCAACAATGCGCCGCTGCTGAGAAATAGGTGCGGAGAGGCTTTGAGGTGCTTGGGCTGCAGCCCGGTAACGTACCTACGTGGCCCCTAAGGGGGAGGGCCAAGTCGTTACACTATGTACTCAACAATGCGCTCAAAGTACTCACTTAGGGGTGAATTGGGGATATATGACTAGAAGCGTCCTCAAAAATCTTGTACTCGCAAATGAGTCACTAACCACAATCTCATCTTCATCAAGAAGCAGTGGCTCATTGAGAGGACCATCAAAGAATTCATCAACGATGGGATGATCCTGTAGATGAGTATTGGCGACAGTAGTGTCCTCAGGGGTAGGTGAGGCATCCACTATATAAACAATGCCAGAAACAAGACTCTTGCACAGAAGTTCGCTCCCCCTAAGAATGTGTAGAGGCATCAAAGAGGTTGCAGTCACAGATGAGTCGACCTACCCTTGGACACTCCTTAGATTGGGTCATGGAAAGGGCGATCTTACGACCCTTATCAAGAATATAGACTTGTTCGACCTCCTATAACACGTGGCATAACGAGCATAAATCCTGGGTCTACCTAAAAGCACGTGTAATACGTCCATAAGGATGACACATGCGATCCTCAAACGAAGTAAAACTGATCAACACAAGAGACTGTTGGGTGACTTGTATCACAGTCTCGTCGATCCAAAAAACTTTATGAGTGTAGATGTGGCTCCGCCTTCATATTTCAGACGCTAAAGTCTTTCAGGGCCACAATATTAGCGCAACTTGTACTCGCAAATGAGTCGCTAACCTTAATCTCATTTTCATCAAGAAGTGGTGGCTCGTCGAGAGGACCATCAAAAATTCATCAAAGATAGGTTGATCCTCCAGATGAGTATCAGTGACAGTAGTATCCTCAAGGGTAGGTGAGGCATCCACTATATAAACAAATCCAAAAACAAAACCCTTGCACAAAAGATCACCCCTCCTAAGGATGTGTAGAGGCATCAAAGAGGACGCAATCACAGATGAGTCGAACTACCCTTGGACATTCCTTAGATTGGATCATGGAAAGAGCAATTTTACGACCCTTATCGAAGAATACACACGTGTTCGGACTCCTATAACATGTGACATCACGAGCATAAAGCCCGGGTCTACCTAAAGCACATGTGATATGTCCATAAGGATGACATCACACTACTTGTGATCCTCAAACAAAGTAAGATTGATCAGCAACAGAGACTATTGGGTAACTTGTATTATAGTATGAATGATTCAGATTACTATATATGGGTGTGAATGTGGCTCCGCCTTCACTTTTCACACGCTAAGGTCTTTCAGGGCCACAATATTGACACAATTGTCACTATTTATAACGAGCTTGCATGCACCAGGGAAATATGTACAAAAGATGATGCGTCATCAAATCCTCACATGGGGTATGTAGCGGACACCAAATAACTCCCACCTCTAAACACTCTATCGGAGTTGCTCTCCCAACCTTTCTCAATTGTCACAACAAGCTCCTCCTCAGAGGGTTCACTAAAATCAAGGGTGGGATCAACTTCCTCATCTATCAGTAGAATCCTCATAGGGCATTATGTTGCTACATATCCTCTACCATAGTATCTAAAGCACTGGATACCCCCAGACTTGGGGGATCTTGTAACAAATGTTTTCCTTTCGTGTTCACGGGGAAATGATTGGGTGTGGCAATGGCAACCTCAAACTGGGGAGGCTTCCTATAAATGGAGGTATCAAGTCGTGGGATAACATGCTTCAGAACAGAGGTGAGCAGATACTATTCATACCCGAGAGTGAGTTGGTATATCTGCTCAATTGTCTCTTAGCTACGGAGAATTAGTTCCTTACAAATGTTAGACAAGAGACAAGCCCGAAAATGGGATGCGGTTGCAACAATCTCCTCTCTAATGTTGCTCCGAACCAGAGCTTATTTAATCACGTCAGTCGTCATGTACTCTACAATGGAGGTCCCCTGCCATAAGGCATACAATTGCTCAAGAAGCTGGTTTCTATAGGACACAGGAAGATATTTCTTTTTCAACCTTTGTATCATCTAACGATGGGATAATAACTCTCATTTTAATACTCGCTCTAAACTCTAAACTGGTCCAATAAATCTTGGTCTGCCCGTGTAATTTCATTATGACAAACCAGGCTCGACGCTCACCGATCATCTCATACTAGTTAAAATAGTAGTCCATGTCCAAGAGCCGGCCACTGAAAGCTTTCGGGTCCGACGGATGATCGAAGGAAGGGGCATCCACACGAACACAATGAGTAATATCATCCTCAGTAGGGTAACCCCATATACGAGGTTCCTGATATTCATCGTAATAGTAGTCGCTACCGTATTCAAACCGTGTCGGATAGGCAGCACAATCCCGAGGGAGGGGATATTGGGGATGACAGTATTCCTAAGGAGGGGCTGATGTTACTACTCCTGGAAATGTATGGACCTGTCAAGGACACTTCGCTGATGATACTCATAAGCGGGTTCAAAACCCTTCTCAAAGACGGGAAGCGATCTCGAGCAAGGATTTCCCTGGATAGATGTTCAGGGGAACTGCGGGGTCGCGAGTTTCTTCTTGATGATCTACACGAGGTCTAGCGACCTCTCATGGACGAAGTGTGGTGTAATCTGATCCCATAGGATTTTCCAAGTTTTCTATCCCAGTGTTCATATTAGCTACCTCATGTCTATGGCTGTCGAACTGAGCGTCTAACTGGACAAAGTGATCTCATAAAAATGTTTGGAAATTAGTGGGAGTCAAAATCGAATTCAAGCTAGCCACCTGACCATCGTTGGGGTTTCTAAATATCCTACCACTACGAAGAATAGACGTGGCCGAAACTTGATGTAGGGTGGGGTGGTGAGTGCGACTTTGGACTATGAAACCCTAACAGTGCGGTGTCCAGGAAACCTGACGATGCCCTAGAATGATGCAACACACAAAGAGTCTTTCGGGTTGAGTGCAATTAATAATAAAATGAATAAAACCAAGCGCGCACATCAAAATTAATTGTAGAATAAGTTCGTGCTTGAGGAACGAGTGCTTTTAAACCAAATGCAGAATTAAAATAAGCATGCAAGTCAATATAGATTCACACAGAGAAATATGTTATGATAAACACAACCATAATCTTATAGTCCATAATGTAAAGGAAAAGAAATCCAAATAAGGAAACTCATGCCAGCATAGAGGACCTTAGGCGGTGGCGTTGGAGATCCAGTAATTGTGAGGAAGTGGAGGCAGTTGTAGCGACTGTAGGAAGGTAAGGATGATGCAGGGGAGTATCGGCGGCTGCATGCTGCAGGATGGAGGGGTCTTGGAAGGGTGATCCAGTAGCTGGAGAAGTTTTTGTAGGCTGCATGCAGGATGGAGGGGTCTTGGAAGGGTGATCCAGTAGCTGGAGAAGTTTTTGTAGGCTTGCAGCGGCTGTAGGAAGGCTGCATGCAGAGGGAGGCTGCTGTAGGAGGGCTAGACAGCTGCAAGGAAGGTGGTTGGATGTTGTAGGGGGGAAGTTGGATGGGTCCAGAGAAGGGGCGACAGTGAGTTGTGGCTGGGAGTGGTCTAGCTGAGAGCTGTAGGCGCAGGGAGGGCTGGTCGTGGGTTGTGGTGCTGTAGTAGGCTGTTGGTGGCGGGTTTTAGGGGTTCTGGGAGGTTGGCGGCAGCAACGATAAGGATGGGGGGTTTGGAAGGACGGGCTGCAGCTGATGAGGACAGAATGGATGTGTGTTGTTTAGTCTGGAGAAACTATTATGAAAGGCACATATTGCAAAATCATAATGTCTGTCAAATTTCTCAAAATAAAAATTGAAAAATAAATAAAAATATCCTGTCGTTGCTCTGGAAGCGGCTACGAGCTCGGATTGTCCAAATGACAACATGATCAATGTCTCCTGCGAACGTAGACTCGTGCGGGCCCGAACGGGTGAGGACCCGCTCTCGAACTGTGATCCCCATAACATTGGGCATGGAAGATCTGTTCCCAATTCAAGCTTGCCTTTCGAACAGGTATAAACTTTGTCTCAGCTTTTGATGATATCATGGGTTATTTTCGCATCCTCGGTGTGTCTTATAAAGTGATAATCATCACATCAATTGCATTTAAAGTTCAAAAATCTCACAACAATAAATTCGCGAGTTAATAAGTAAATTTTTAGAGGGTAATAAGGTACGGAAAAAACTCTAATCTTTGAGTTGTATTTATTCACTTCATTGTCATCCACGCTCCCTGCTCTATCAATGGATTTGCAGCCATCCTTCTCTTCCTACGTTTTATTAGACCCATACTAATTTATTACTCTATAACCTGAAGTTTGGCGCCTTCATTTGTTCAACTTGTTTCTAATGGTGCATGGCCTTACTGTCAAGTGCCTTAAGAAAATGTGCTCGCCTATGCACGCCTTAGTAATAATGTTTGTGTTATGTACTTTGAGCCTAGTTATCGTAGTAGTTGCGTGCCAAATTATCAGTCGAGTTGTCATTAATTATTGGTAGTTAGTAGCATTCTTATCATGGCGTCGCCTAGGCGACGCCTAGGCGTCCAGGCGCCCAAGTGAAAACAAGGCGACAGCCGTCTTATTTTTAAAAAAAAAATCCTATATTAGACAGCGGTTTTATATATAACCGCTGTCTTTCCAAGTATAGACAACGGTTACATATACAACCGCTGTCTAATGTAGGCTAAACCGTACATTAGACAGCGGTCGTATATATAACCGCTGTCTATTCTATCTTCGACAGCGGTTATATATACAACCGCTGTCTAATGTACGGTTTAGCCTACATTAGACAGCGGTTGTATATATAACCGCTGTCTATACTTGGAAAGACAACAGTTATATATAAAACCGCTGTCTAATGTAGGCTAAACCGTACATTAGACAGCGGCTGTATATATAACCGCTGTCGAAAATAGAATAGACAGCGGTTATATATACGACCGCTGTCTAATGTACGGTTTAGCCTACATTAGACAGCGGTTTTATATATAACCGCTGTCGAATGGAGGTAAGACAGTGGTTTTTAACATTAACCGTTGTCTATTCTATCTATATATACCCGAAACCTGGAAATTAGATTTTACCTCGCCGTTTTTACTTCTTACTGTGTCGCTGCTCTGTGCGAAAACCCTACAAGCGATTTTCGGAAATATTCAAGCCCTCCATTGTTCGAACTTGCGATTCTTCTTCGAAGGTATATTCTTCTACCAATCTTCTTTTTTCCATAAGCCTTGGAGATTTTTAGACCTTGATGAATGATGAGTTGATGATGCAATGGTTGTTTTATTTGCTCATATTTTTTTCTCTATATATTCTCATGAATGTAGCCAATATATATGTGTGGTTGAGTGATGGAATGGTATTAGTTCATTACACTTTTACACTTGAATTTTATGTATGAATTTTGGATGGTTTAGGGTTTTTTTAGGGTTTTCTTGTTACAGGAAAATGAGTGATAAAAGATCTTCCTCAAAGTCAAGAAGAGGCTACACAAAAATGTTTGAATTGCATAAGCTTAGTCTAGAGGGGAAGAAGCTTACCATTCCTATGGATGATGATGGTCGCATTGTTCCCGGGTCTGAAACAAATAAATTAATGAGTTATATTGGTACTCTAGTGAGATGTCATGTGCCAATTACATATGTTAGATGGAAGGAGGTTGATAAACAACATAAAGATCGAATATGGGAAGAATTAAATGTACGTAATTTTTTATAACTTATAAGTGATTACTTAGCTTTGTTTTTTAGTTAATTATTAATAAATATTGTATTTTATTTTCAGAATTATTTTGATAATATTGGTTCTCTTCGCAATGAATTAATGAAAAGCATGGGTGAAAGTTGGAGGTCTTGGAAATCCAAATTTTATGTCACTTATGTAAAAGATATTGATTTGGAGCATCGATACAATGTTCCTGTTAAGTATAACTTTATTACCGAAGACGACTGGAAAGTTTTTGTCGACCATCGCACCACTCCGGAATCTATGGTTATGTGTTCTTCACTTCTTTGTAAATTTACTGTTTTATAACATTTATTACCTTTGTAATTGTAACTTGTAAGCAATCAAAGTATTAACAAATACTTTATTTGTATAGGAGTTTAGTAAGGCTAATACAGAGAGAGCAAAAACACAGAAGGTTTTTCATACTACTTCAAGGAAGGGTTATGCTGGATTACAAAAAATGATGGTATTAGTTCTCTACTTCTCAGCAGTTCTCTCTCGTATTTTTTGTTTTAAAATTAGTTTTTATCATAATTTAAATAATAATTTATTTGCATTTTACTGTCAAGGTTGAACAAGGTGCAACTGCACCAATTTCACGTGCAGAGCTATGAAAAGCTGGTCACAAAAGAAAGACCGGTGAATACATTAGTCAAGAGACAGCTGATTTGGCAGCCAAAATTGTAAGTTTAAGTTATCAACTTATCATTTCATCATTTATTAAAATTTCATTTCTTTAATTGCATTAACATTTATTGATTTTGCTTAGGATGAGTTGTCAAGCCAAGAGTCCTAGAGTGTTGAAACAGTGACACACGGAACTCAAGGAAGAGATGATATCCTTGCCTCTGTTTTAGGCAAAGAACATCCGGGCAGAGTTAGAGCTGGTGGCAAGTTTTCCACCATTAAAAGTTATTTCAAAAATGATAGGCGGCGCGAGACGTCAGTGGCTTACATAACAGATGTGGAAGCTATAGTGGAAGAAAGATTGAGCCAACAAGAAAAAATGTGGAAGAAAAAATATGAAGATCAGACAACAGAGATGAATAGAATGAGAGATCAAATGAATGAAATTATGCGCATGTTTGGTACTAGAACTGAAACTTCTCAGGTATTAATGTATTATTATGCATTTATGTGTTAATTTTTATAATTTTATGAAATGTCATGCTCTCTTTTTGTTGAATAGGTACCTAATAATTATGTTGTTAACTTGTTATTTTTGGTTTGTCCAGACACTTGTACTAGCTTCACAATCACATCAAGAGCCTGAAACATCAATTGAGCCTGAAACATCAATTGAGCCTGGAACTTCACATGAGGTATTATAAATTTATGTAGTTAACATTTATACTTTTATGATTAGTAATTTTGATTTTTATGTTGTTAATATTGATGTCCAAAATATTAATGTTTTTTATTCCGACAGAATACAAATGAGAGAATTACCATGTTACCACATTTCATTACTACGATGGAGAATGAAAATAAAGCAATATCTCTGGTCTTTGATCCAAATATATTTGGGACTCCTGAATCAACACGTACATACTTTGAGAATTCAATGTTGTACGAATTTCTTAATATGAAAAAAATTGGAGTTGACATCGTACTTGCATGTATAGGGTGAGTAGTGAATAATGAGTTTCACATAATGATATTATAAATTAAGGGTTAATGATTATATGTATATTGATTCTAAATTTGCATGTTATTTTGCAGATACATAGATTCAGAACTAAAGAAATTTTCATACAAAGGAAATGTATCTTTATATGATCCAACATCCATTTATGCTCTAAATGATAAATTTGCCAAGGCTCATTTGAAATCACGAGCTCAAGATCTGAAAACCAAGCTTACGCAACTCCAACCAGATTCTTTATTATTTTTGCCCTATTATAATACGTAAGTATTACTGTTATTGATTTATGATTATTATTTTTTTATTCTAATTTAGTTAATAATAATTTCATTTGTTACACAGAGAACATTGGATGTTGGCTATTATTGATTTCAGTAAAAGTACAATTTATTGGCTAGATCCCTTACATCGTGAGGTGCGCGACGATCTTAAAAATGTCATTACACTGTAAGTTTGTTAATTATTTTTTTTCATATTTGGAATTTAGATTCGGCCATAAACTAATTTGTTTATACTCTTATGATTTACAAAGTGTATTTAAGGATTTGGCAAAGGATCGGAAATACGGTGTTCACAAAACACCAAAGTTTTTAACGTGGACTCCGGTAAGCTATACTGCTATAGCCTATAAGAGTATATGTTATATAATTTTTTTAATTTTTAAAATTCTAAATTAAATTTTTACTATTTGTTTATTATTTTAGTGCCCAAAACAACCGGATAGTATTCAGTGTGGCTATTATATCATGTGCTACATGATTGACATAGTTGATGCTCTTAGGAGTACGCCATTGTCATCATTGGTAAGTTAACTGCATATAGTTTGATTGGATTGATTTTATAATTACGTTGAATTGATTTTAAATTTTTAACAAATATTTTTTTATTGCAGTATTTACAGAGACAGCTCTATGATGGAGTGGCGGAATTTTCCAAAGAAAAAATTGATTATATGCGAAATTTGATTTGTGATTATATAATCACTAATTGTGTTACTGAAAGTTGAAAGATACTTGCATTGTTTAGTTATTTTATACTTGTGTAGATGTGGATTGTGGAAAACTAGAAATAGAACTATATGTTAGTCACGTGAATATGTGATGGATGGTGATTTCTTTAGCTTTAGAACTATTTAGTAGTTATTCACTTTGTTATGTGCCCGACATAACTCTTCTTTCTATGGATGTAGTTTGTGAAAGATGGAGGACCTAAACAACAACAATCTTGCTCCATCCGTGGATAGCAATGATCTTGATCCAAAAATTGACCCTAAAAGAAAAGCAAAGTCAAAGGATCCTGGATGGAAGTATGGGCATTGGCCCGACATAAAGGATAAAAATACAGTTAAATGTAATTTGTGTGATCGGTTGATTAAAGGTGGAGTCAAAAGGTTGAAACAACACTTATGTAGCGGGTATGGTGATGTATCAAAATGTATGAAGACTACTTCGGACATAGCAACTGAAATGTATGCATTTCTAAATGACAAAAAAAAAGGACAAGGTCGATTTGAATGCTGATGATGATAATGAGAGTGAACAAGAAGTTGAGCTGTTAGGTTCACAAATATCTCCGGCATTATCTACAACTAAATCTTCATTTGTCCCAAGTTCTGGGACAAGTGCTAAAAAGAGAAAAGTAATCCACCTTCCACAAAAGAGAGGCCATATGGATGCTCATGTGAGACGTGCACCTGAAGATGTTGTTGATGATAGGCGTGCTAAAGGACCTGCACAAACAACTATTGAGAGATGTTTTAGATCTCCTGAAGAGAAAAAGAGAGTTGATGGGTATGTTGCTGATTGGTTCTATGAATGTGGAATTCCATTCAATGCTGCAAAGGCACGAAGTTTTGAAATCATGCTTGAAGCAGTTGGACAATATGGGTCTGGTCATAAAGGCCCTAGTTATCATGATTTACGGGTTCCTTTGTTACTAAACACAAAAGAGAAAGTTAACGAGATGAAGACAAAATATCAAGCATATTGGAGGAGATACGGTTGCACTCTTATGTCAGATGGTTGGACAGATAGGAGAGGGAGACATTTGTAAATTTCCTAGTCAACTGTCCAGAGGAAACTTATTTTATGGGTTCCGTAGATGCATCCGGTCATATTCAAGATGCTACAATGCTATCAGAGTAGCTTGATAGTAAGATTAGAGAGATTGGAACAGATTGCGTTGTCCAGGTAAATTGAACATAGTACTTCATGTTCAATAGTTTACAACAATAGAGTATAGATTATAGATATATACAAAGTTATGTACTTATGTTGTATACTTGTATGCAGTTAGTGACTGACAATGCCTCAAATTACAAGGCAGCGGGTAGAATTTTAATGGAGAGAAGACTCACTCTATTCTGGACTCCTTGTGCAGCTCATTGCATTGATCTCATGCTAGAAGACATTGGAAAGCTTCAACAAAACAAAATGGTGATAAAAAAAAGCAAGAATGATTACAAATTTCATCTACAGGCACACTCGTTTACTTGATGCAGTAAGGAGTACAATAGGTGGTGATCTAGTGAGGCATTCAGTGACTAGATTTGCAACATCATTCCTTACTCTACAAAGTGTGCTTAAGCATGAGGAGAAGCTGAAATTATTCTTTGTCTCGCCTTCGTGAAATGCTGCTAATTTGGCAAAAACCGAAGCCGAAAAACAAGTTGTTGAAGTAATACTTTCAACTGTCTTTTGGAATGGAGTAAGAGATTGCCTCAAAGGAGGAAAGCCATTGATGGTTGTTTTGCGGTTAGTAGATGGAGATGAAAGACCAGTTATGCCTGAGGTTTATGTGGCAATGGAAGAGGCAAAACAAAGGATCAAAGAACATTTTGATAATAAAGAAAGGTTATATAAAAAGATTATCGACATTGTTGAAAATAGGTGGACAAATCAAATGGAGCAAAAATTGTATAAGGCGGCTTTGTTTTTAAATCTAAGCAAATATTTTTAATATGAGGAAAAACATAATGATGATGCTTGGAAATTTCAAGATGCTTTCAAAGACGTTATTGCAAGACTAGTGCCCGATCAACACTTGCAAGACAAGATCGCAGAACAAGACACTAACTATAAAGCATCTCGAAATAGTTTTGGAAAGCCAATGGCTATTAGGCAACGAACCACCTTAAATCCAAGTAAGTATTGATTACGTCTTTATATTTTCTTAAACTATATGTATGTTAATTGTTAAATAATTTATATTCGTCTTAAATAAATAGTGGATTGGTGGGGTGCACATGGAGGACCGAATGTTGAACTTACAAAGATAGCATTGCGCATACTTGGCTTATGTTGTTCCTCTTCTAGTTGTGAGCGCAACTGGAGTATTTTTGAGTTTGTAAGTATACAAATATTCAATAATCAATATACATATAAAATTAAAATTATTTACAAATATCTACTGAGTACTAAGTAGTAAGTAGTAAGTACTACTAACTAGTTTGCAATTATGTTGTTTCAGATTCACACAAAGAAAAGGAATAGATTGGAGCATCAAAGGCTTAATGATCTTGTATACATCCAATACAATCGTCGTCTACAAGCACGATTTCAAGAAAGACGTGAAAATGGAAGAAATTACAACCCTTTAGTGCTTGATGAGCTAGATTAGAGTAATGAGTGGATGATAAACAAACCAGATGATACTCTAGTTTTTGATGATGATGATCTCACATGGGAAGCTGTAGAGAGAGCTGTTGGAACCGGGGCTAGAAATTTACGAAGTTGAGCTAATCTTGAACTAATAGCTGAAGGGGATGAAGATTTAGATCACTTTAGAGTTGCAAATGATGATGAAGATCTTGTAGATAATTATGGGCAAATGACAAGTGCCTCAAACCAACCCAGCACCTGTAATGCCAATAATGATTTACTAGATGATGATTCTAATTGATCTAAAAACAATGTTTATTCATGAAATGTATTCTTGATCTCAAGTTATTTGATATGTCAAGTTTGAAACTTAGGCTTGTTTATATTATATTTATGAAATGTATTCTTTTCTTTTGCTTTTCAATGTGTCAAACTTTAGATTTACATGTTGCTGAATACTTAGTGAGTACTGACTTGGGCTTGTTGTGATTCATGTTGGGTGGCAGACTTGCAGTTTAAAAATACTGTGTTGGCTGAATGCTGAATGTTGTTGCGTTTTAAAAAAAAAAATATAGACAGCGGTTAACCTACAAAACCGCTGTCTCTAATATCTATAGACAGCGGTTATATGTAACCGCTGTCTATAATGACAGCTTATATACTAATGACAGCTTATATACGAGATCGGACGCCTTTTCGAAGCCCTCTAGAGCGACGATTCTCCCAGCACGTCGATGCACCTCCTTACACTCCGCCCTTCCTCCGTAGAAACCCTAAACGCCGGCTCCGCCATGTTCTCCCCTCGACAGAAGAGGGAGTTCTAGCCGCAGGCCCTATCCTTCTCCTTCCACTGCCGCAGTCAGACCTCGACGAGTTCGGCTTTCCAGTCGCCTTATGCATCAGGTATTAGGCAGGTTTCGACTTCCGTTACCTTGCAGTGTCTCTTTAAGTTGTTTCGACGCCTTATGCATCAGGTATTAGGCAGGTTTCGACTTCCGTTACCTTGCAGTGTCTCTTTAAGGTATTAGGCAGGTTTCGACTTCCGTTACCTTGCAGTGTCCTTTTTATCGCTCCCAACCGCACAGGTCTACGCAGAACTGCTCGACAAGCGATCGGACGCCTTTTCGAAGCCCTCCAGAGCGACGATTCTCCCAGCACGTCGACGCACCTCCTTGCACTCCGCCCTTCCTCCGTAGAAACCCTAAACGCCGGCTCCTCCCTGTTCTCCCCTCGACAGAAGAGGGAGTTCCAGCTGCAGGCCCTATCCTTCTCCTTCCACTGCCGCAGTCAGACCTCGACGAGTTCGGCTTCCCAGTCGCCTTATGCATCAGGTATTAGGCAGGTTTCGACTTCCGTTACCTTGCAGAAGAGGGAGTTCTAGCCACAGGCCCTATCCTTCTCCTTCCACTGACGCAGTCAGACCTCGACGAGTTCGGCTTTCCAGTCGCCTTATGCATCACGTATTAGGCAGGTTTCGACTTCCGTTACCTTGCAGTGTCTCTTTAAGTTGTTTCGACGCCTTATGCATCAGGTATTAGGCAGGTTTCGACTTCCGTTACCTTGCAGTGTCTCTTTAAGGTATTAGGCAGGTTTCGACTTTCGTTACCTTGCAGTGTCCTTTTTATCGCTCCCAACCGCACAGGTCTACGCAGAACTGCTCGACAAGCGATCAGACGCCTTTTCGAAGCCCTCCAGAGCGACGATTCTCCCAGCACGTCGACGCACCTCCTTGCACTCCGCCCTTCCTCCGTAGAAACCCTAAACGCCGGCTCCACCCTGTTCTCCCCTCGACAGAAGAGGGAGTTCTAGCCGCAGGCCCTATCCTTCTCCTTCCACTGCCGCAGTCAGACCTCGACGAGTTCGGCTTTCCAGTCACCTTATGCATCAGGTATTAGGCAGGTTTCGACTTCTGTTACCTTGCAGTGTCTCTTTAAGTTGTTTAAGTTCCTCCTCCCTCTCGTAAACTCCCGATTAACCTCTCCCTCTCTCGCAGAAGCTTTCGTCGACCTCTGGTTCTGTCTTGGCGTCGGGGACTTCCTCCTTTTCTCCCAGCAGAGGCTGCATCGACGATTGAGGGAGTCTTTCCATCAACCGAAGGCTTGGGCCGTCTCAACCGAAGACCTAACCTTTAGTTTTTGCCTTCTGCAGTTCAGATCGGGTAGGCATTTTCTTGCGCACCGTGTATCCCAGTAAATGTCTTGTTCACTAAGAAACCTGTGCTTCTTTTTACCTTAGGTATGGTGATGATTGTCGAGACCCCCTTTGTTTTGCAGGAAGTAAAGATTGACTCCTCTCCGGTTAGAGAGTAGCCAATCTTTTCAGATTTTGGGATAAGGGTGCTGAAGCAGACGAACACTCTTCTTGGATCTCGTAATAAACTACTAGTAGAGGAAGCTATGCCGCCGCGTATTGTATATGAGCGACGCGGTACTACAGTAAGAAATCCTATTTCCTTTGGCTAGACATATCATATAGTAGCGCATGCATAATTCTTTTGTAGATAAGAGATTGAATTAGCATGATATCCTCATGTTATATAATTAATAATTGATAGTTTGAACTAAAATGTATTAAGCATTCAAGTGTTTTGGTAGAGCAAAAATATGATGTCCCCTTAAAAGTTAGACTTCTAGGAAGAGGTGGACCAACGCAGAACATCTAGCAAAACATTATAATACAATCCAATTAATAATGGAAATCAGTTAGGAGGCACGAATGGTGATATCACTCGTGATAGATTGAGGCGCACAATCTTACTCTCAGGGCGTAGTAGTCCCTAGGAGCCTCAACTGTTGGGGAGAGATTCCATCCCCTAATGGATTAGTAGATACGGGTCTAAGTCCTTGAGACATAAAACGTGACACGTTCGTTAGTAAAGACTCGGATCGTCAGAAAGCGCATAAGGTACAACTCCAGGATTTAAGTGTACGTCACGGTTTAGAAACTCCCTTGTAGTTATTGTGATTTTAAATAGAAATCCACGAATAAATTACAACAGAATAGTCATTTATGTTTGCGGCACTTTGTTAGAGAAGCATAATTATTTATTTAGTACAAAATAATTAGTTCTGTACTTGTCACACACTCATGTTTCTTCAATTATTAACATTTTTTTAGTGTCACTAGGGGAAATGGTTTTTCTTACTCTCCAGTTGGGCTGACCCATTTTTGGGCTTCTCATTACAGGAGTCACAGGTGGGGTGTTGCGCCTAGGATGAGCTCGCTTGCAGTTCGCCCTTCTTTTAGTTCGTTTACATGATGTAGTTGTTCTTTCAGTTTTGTTCTATGTTTTGGACATGTATCGGGATTTCTCCAATGGTTCTTATATCAGACTATGTTTAAGATTACAGTTTACATGCATTCTGACTCTTTCAGTTTTTAGTGGCTCTGTGAATTTAAAGTTTGAGGTACACTTTTAACCCTTAGCTTCTTTTACTGTTTCCGCTGTAAGTACTCGTTTAGCACTTTTCATTTATGTCTGTTATGTACCATTTTTATTACTGCTTCTTGATTTGCTTCTTATCACGGGGCCCGACCGGACTGCTGATTTGTGGTAAAACTAAGGTTGGGGTGTTACACCGCTCATCCTCTTGTGCTCCAACTGAATCACTTTCGACATTTACACGCCAAAGGACTCTTTGGACCACAAGAGTAAGCTGATGGACATTATACAAACTTTCATGACAACATTCGCCGCAGTTGAAGTGCGACATCAAGAAGCCGAAGCCTGACACCAGGAAGACATTATCGCACTATCCAATGGGCTAACAAGTCTCACACCAATTGTACAAGCCCTCGCCATTCCAGCGCATGACCAAGTCGGTAGAAGTCAGGGGTCTCCCCCACCGCTTATACACGTGGATCTCCCGCCTTATGTATGCCTTGAAGCTCACATTGTTCTCCGCTGCACCAAGTTGGAATTCCCAATCTACGATGGAAGAGTTGACCCATTGGGATGACTCACCAGATGCGAGCAATTTTTTAGTCATCAAAAAACATCGATAGCATAATTAATGAACATGGCATCCTTCCACCTTCTCGGTTCGACTCATAACCCGCTCATCCTCTCGTGGCAATCTGAGCACCCCATCAACTCCCACTTTTGAGGAGTCGAGTCGGCCTATAACCCGCTCATCCTCTCGTGCTCCAACTACATCACTTTTGGCACTTACAAGCAACATGAGGGACTCTTCGGACCAAATGAGTAAGTTGATTGACATGATGCAAATTTTCATGACAGCTTTCGCCACAACTGAAGTGCCATCAAGAAGCCAAAGCCCACACCAGGTATACATTGCCGCACTATCCAACATGCTAGCAAGTCTCACACCAATTGTACAAGCCCTCACCATTCCAGCACATGACCAACTCGGTAGCAGTCAGGGGCCTCCCCCACCACTTATACACGTCGATCCCCCAACTTATGTATGCCTTGAAGCTCACATCATTCTCCGCTACACAAAATTGGAATTCCTAATCTACGATGGGAGGGACAACCCATTGGGATGGCTCACCAGATGCGAGCAATTTTTTAGCCATAAAAAACATCGATAGCATAATTAATCAGCATGGCATCCTTCCACCTTCTCGGTTCGGCTCAACTTTGGTTCTCCCATGTGCAAATTGACAAACCGAGAATGACTTGGGAAGAATTTAAACAGCTCTACAACATGCACCCCCCCCCCCCCCCCCCCCAAAAAGCAATTCTCTTGGCGCACTAACCACATTATGACAAACCGATTCTATGGACGCTAATCTGGAATCATTTCTATGACGTCAGTACAACCTGAGCAGCAGGTCATCACCTTTACGACCGGACTTTGTGAACGACTACGACTAGACATCAAATTTGAGGCCTCACAGACTTATTTACTGCCATGGGCTTAGCCAAGCTATGCGAACGTCGACTAAATCTGGATCAAGATAACTATACTACCACAGACATAAGGAATCAAGTTGGAAGACCCGAAATCAACCAACCCCCACAAGTCTGACGTCTGCCTATGCAACGATGTTTGAACGACGCACAAAAGGGTTATATTAAAACTGCGACAAGATGTTCACTCGTGGTCACCGTTGCAAAAACGGTTTTATATGGAAGTAAAGGACTCTGACGAAGGAGTTGGGTGAACCAGACACAACACTTTGATCTCTCTCTCTGAGCTTGAGGACAAGCTCATTTTGCAAGGCGGGAGTGATGTTATGGGCTACGAGCCTAGTTACCGTAGGGGCTTCGTGCCTAGTTATCAGTCAAGTTGTCTTTATTATTAATTATTGATAATTAGTAGTTATTGGTTATCATTAAGAGCCGTGTAAGCATATTTAAAGGTAAGTGATGTTGGAATGAAGGTATCCATGAATTAAGTCTATTTATCTTGTCTTTGTTATGATACTGTAGCATCTCTCTCTCTCTTACGAGCACACCCAGCTTAGGTAGCCGCAATTCCGGCTTCATAGTATCCTTCACCCTCCATCATTCCACCTTCGGACACTCCTCCTCCGACTCGACCGACGTTCTACCGGTTTTCTCGTAACAGTCTGTTTAGAAGAGGTTGATACATTATGGTCTTGACCGGTTGTCCGAGTACCTAGGAGAGCGCCTTGACTCACACCTTTACAAAGATTGAATTCATAGCATTCACAGGTTTTCGTGGTACTGTTATCCTAGCAAATTATAATATTGGAATTAATATATATAAACGCATTAAGGCCAATAAACATTTTCTGACCTTCAAATTAAAAAAACCATTAATAGAGTTGGAATATTTTCCAAAGAATTGAAATTATGTTTTTGTTTATCGGATATTCAGATTAGTAGTGAAGATAAGTATCAAATGTTGAATGTATATATATTTCAAAGAAATAAATTATTAATAAGATTACAGTAAAATCAAACCTAGAAACTCAAGCAAACTCTAATCAACTTGGAGCCGCAATGTCCGTGATTACAATAATATGAAAATGGTCCTGCAAACTCTAAGTATGAAATGTTGTTTGGATGGAATCTGGCCCTTAGAATTGGAATTTGAGGTCAAATTCCAGTTACGTTGTTCGGTTGTGCACTTGAAGGGCGGAATTGCAATTCAGAATGAATTCAATGGAATTACTTTTGAACTAAATCGAATTCTTACCAATTTATATAGGAATTCCAGAATTGCGCCCACGGTTCGCACGTGTGAATATATGTAAAACATTCTTTGCACTGATAAGTATGTTGTTATCTCACTTTAAATGTTGTACATGTTTCTTGCAGGTCGGTTAATGTTCTCATGGTTCGTTGAGTTCGATACAGTTTGCCAAAAAGTTGACTAGAATCAGTCGGTGATGGTGTCTGCCTCCCCGAAAAATATGAAAGTTGTCGGATTGTCCCCCAAATTTCGAGGAAGCTTCTTCTTATCGTCATGAGATCACTGATGGTGACGGTTTACTGATCCAATCTTCGAATCTCGAGAAATTATTGTTGCGGGAAAACATGAAAGTTGTTGGATCATCATCTCCAACTTTCGAAGAAGCTTGTTCTCATCATCCCAAGACACCAGTGACGGTTTATCGATCCAAACACAAGATCTATGACAACCTCCATCGGACCATCAAAATTTGAAGTAGTCAGATCGTCATCAAAATTTGGGGAAAACTTATTCTCATTGTTCTGAGACCACTAGTGGTGACAGTTCATCGATCTGATTGATGGATCTCCTAGAATCTCATCGCTAAAAAAAAATCAAAGTTGTTGAATCGACCTCAAATGTTCGAATAAGTCTCTTATCATCATCCCGAGACTGCTCATGGTGATAGTTCGTTAAACATATCACTAGATCTTAATCAATTACCTCTCTAGCAGAATTGACAAATTTTATTTCTGCATGCTCAATTACAATGTGTGGCTGAACAATAAAACTAGAATTCAAACGAATTCAAATTCTCACAAGAATTGTAATTGAACTCATTTCTTGAAATCAATTCCAGTTCCGTCCAAACGAACCAACTCTAAGAGTCATCCAATCCACTTTTTATTAACATTTCAATTACTTTGATGAACTTGTACTGAACTTGGAGAAATGTATTACCCTGAATCCATTGGTCTTCTGTTGTCTTGATGGACGCACCTTCATCGTCCAAAGGTATGCATGCATGTCCCAGGTGACTGAAAGTAGATCTATAAGTCTCAAAGCAACTCTCCAAATCAATCAAAAGATGAAAACGATAACATCTTTTTGCAACTGAAGTCAACAATTCAAAAATACCATTCATTCAATTCAAATATATTACATTTCACGAAGAAAGCCTACCACCACTATGACTCAACTTTAACAAATCCAAAGCATAAATAAGGGCTTATCATGACAGTAGAGAGAAAAATATAAGTGGCATACAACATATACATAGGATGAAGCTAATAATGACTTAAATGTGAAGTAAGCACGCTTTGGTACAAAGAAAATTGAAGTGCAAGCGCCATATTTGGTACCTATTGACTTAAATGTATTTGTATCATCTGGCAAATGTTGAAGTTCTTCTAATGTGAAATAAGCGCGCTTCTTTTCTCCCTCTTTACCACGCATCTGATTCTGCAACTAAAACACAACAGCGAAAATTATTCACCAAAAATTAAAAGTTTAAAACATGTCCAGAGCACTGCTACTGTATGACCTGAATTCTACCATAGTAGCAAACTAGAAATCCAATTCCATGGACTGTTTTTTATTTCAAATTATTTATATGTGGAATTATTATTAAAATAGAAAAAAGTTCTTCACATATTTCATAAACGTTAATCACATACGATACCACATACAGAATACATTATAATAAAACCAGAGAACAATAATTAGCTCTACTTTTGTTTTCAGGTTTAGAATATTAGCACTACTTTTGTTTTCAGTTTTGAAACTAGAGAACAATAATTCTAACAACATTAAATTTTGGCATGAAGATGCAATGTAAACCTCAAATGCTTTAAATGAGACGCATGTGATATAGAGTTTACTTTATGCATTTTATTTTATTTATTTATATCAACACTGTTTTTATATTTGCGCATTTTTTCCTGCATTTTTTTTATGTATTTGAAAAGATGTAGTGGTGTATTTCCTATAATGCGAGTAAATAGGTTGTACGTTCTTTTACTCTAGGTTAGTCGGAGGCGTAATCCTTTGATTCAGGTTGATCGACTCAAATTCATTTCTTTAATCCCCTTTTGAGCCTTAACCTTAATCTCGATACTACACATGTTTAATTCCCATTAGAAGTTGTTTTGTGAATGTCTGTTTTTTAAGAAAAAGAAAAGAAAAGTTCAAAAAAGATCGGTTCAAAAAACACAGAATTGGAAAAAAAAAGGAATGAAATATTAGGTAATGTTTTCAATGCTTTGATTTCTGCGATGCCCACGTGGGAAAAAAAGAAGGAAAGAATCGGAAAACCCTATTTTAGAAGCAGCGCCCCTCCAAGTCGGAAGCTTCCACCTCCAGGCCGTGAGTCTCCAACCCCCTCTCCTCTCCTATACGACCCCCATATTTCCCTACCTCCCCATCACCGTCTCAGATTCTCCTTCCTCCTTCGTCTCTCCACGAATTTCAACTCCATCATACCTCTTCTACTTTGTCACCGCACCGTCCTCCTTGCAAGCCGTCACAGCCGCATTTACACCATTTTCGTGAGGAGTCTCTCATCTCCCACCGGACCTTCCACCGTCAATCTGACTCTACCTTTTCATACCCTGTGAAATCTTTCCTAATCTTTGAAATCGCCTCTATCTAGTTAAGAGTATGCAACCTAGTTTTTGAGGTAGAATTAGTTGTTTTTTCTTTTCCTACAAATTTGGTTTATCCGGAACAAGGCGTTTGTCATTTTAGTTCATATTGATTATTGCAAGACTATCGATCGTCAAATGCTTTGCGCCACTAAATGAATTTAAATTTCTAATCTTGTGCAGGTTGCACTCCAAATTTGTTTTATTGAATCTAATGATGCGTTCTTTAATTTAAATTACATCTAGGATTATTTTACATTGCATCCATCCCGTCGGGAGCAAGTACGAGTGCATCAATTTTTTTGCTTATTGTTTAGACTTAAAATCATACATAATATTCACATAAATAAATTCAAATGTATTGTGTAAGTTGCTAAGTGATTTTTCACAAAAAATTTTGCATACAAGATTGGCTCGGCATATTCAATACATGACAAGTATTCTACTAATACTATATTGTATTTTGTTAGTAATATCTGATTTTGGAGCAGGTTTAATACTAAATCCCCTTTGTTAGTATTATTATTAACTTTTTTCTCTGAAAAGTGGTGGTACACCAATAATAACCATGCCGGTAATGGTAAATCATGTTTTACATGCCCTCTTCACTGCTTCCTATTTTCCAGTTTCTAAGGATGAATATGGAGTTCTGAACAATCTTTTTGTTTTTTATTGAAAACGATGCTCAAGCCTTTATCCCACTCTAGCAGGGTCGGCTATATGGATCATGTCGCCATTGTGAACTATCTTTAGTCATAATCTCACTTAGGCATTCGTGAAATATGATCAAATCAAATGTCTAAAATCAAAATGTTATGAGATAATAAAAATATTGTTGAATTTGATCTTTTCGTAGTTAATTTAATGGGATATAATGATAAAAGAACTAATGATGTCTTCTTTGATGGATGATAGTGTTAATCCTCCATTCTATAATAATTTCTTTCAATTGCAGGAGGAATTTTGTTGCTTTGTTTCATCACCAGGGTCATTTGAATGAATGCCATATGAGATGAAAGATGGTTGGACACTTTGTTCTATGAAGCTAGTCACTTCCATTAAATGATCATAGCTTCCATTAAATGATCATAGGTAAGTTCGATGCAGTAAGGAATGCTTCATCTTGGTCTATTACAGTTGTTGGCAACTTTGACATGAACAAATTCTTCAAAGCAGGTGAGTATGTGATAAAATTTTAAAGCGAAATTCGAAATATATATATATAGATAGATAGATAGATTTCGGCCATCCCTTCTCTGTACAGTTCTCAACTTTGAATATCTTCCAGTCGACGCTCACTCGATCCTCCATCGGCGCACGTGTTCCACTTCGACACTCAAGTCCCACCGCATATTCGACGTTTTTTTCCTCGACGTACGGCGATTGCCTTGCTGTTGTTGACGTCCATTTTTCTCAGTGTTTAGGTCATGGTATATAACTCTTTGTTGGACACTTAGTTATTAAAGGCTCAAGGCGCACCAAGATGCAAAGGGTCTTGGAGCCTAGGCTCAAGGCGCAGACGCGCGCCTGACGAGGGCAAGGCGCAACCGCATCCATTTTAAATAATCAACATCAAACATCAGTTCATCTTCTTGATTAGATTCTTCATATATTCCACTCATTAATCATTCATTACTATCATTTATATCTTTTAAAAAATAGAATCAATGTGGTCATTTGCATCATATCTAAATCTCAATACTCAATTATGTTTTACAAACATTAAATCATGAAAAAAATTGAGTTCTTACATTATTTCTTTCTTTATTTTGGAAAAAAATTACAACAAAAAACTCACTGAGGCGTGTCTTTTATACTCCAAAGGCGCAAAAAAAGCGCACGAAGGAGCAGACCTCTGATCCTGGCGAGCCTTGAGTCGTAGGTGCGCCTTTAACAACTTAGGTTGGATGGTTTTAATAGCTTCCTCTCACAGCCGCCACCCCCACCCCCACCCCCCCTCTACTTGTTTGCTGCTCTAGTTTTCCTTCTGAAGAAGCCGCAATATCCTCCTCATGTTGTTGACTTGTTTTTCTCGTTCTGAAGTGGCATCTCTCAAATCGAAGAAGAAGGAAGCAAGTTATCGAGTCCTCTCTCCAAAAGCATCAAGTTTTTTTTATCTTTCTTGGTTGTAATCATATAGTGCCAAAGGTTAGGTCTGTTTCCAATCTTCCCCCGCCCATACCCCCAATGATTGGGGACTATATGGGTTCTCTTGTTGTTGTTGTCTTGGTTGTAATCATACAACGTCAAATGTATGTCAGTGTGTATGTCCTGAAGTGGATTTGTAGCGAACTTTAATTCCTTGTCTCTAAGCATACCATGCACTTGTTTTGGTGTATCTCTCCTGTTTTGTTTGTGGATCCCGTGTGCAAATTTTTTTAACATGGTATCATAGAGACAAGGGCTTTGGCGATGTTGCTAAGTTCCTTTAGTGGAGAAGAACGATATGCTGAAATGGAAGGTGGCAGAGGCTTTGAAAGAGGTCTTGGTATTGAGTTGCTCACACAGACAAACTACAAGAAATGAAAGTCATGTATAGAGAGTTACTTGTTGGGAGAAGATCTTTGGGAGGTTGTTGGGACGATGCACAGGAAGGCGTAGTAGCGAACGAGAACAACGATCCAATGATTAAGGCATGGAAAAGATTAAATGTGAAGGCCGATTTCACGCTCAAATGGACAATATCTCTAGACTTGTTTGATCACATCATTGGGTGCAGATCGGCATTGGCGATTTGGTAATCCCTGGATGGGCTGTTCAACAAGAAGAATGTCACTAGGTTGCAGATCTTGGAGAATGAGTTGGCAAAAGCCAATCAGGGGGAGCTGTCGATTTCTGTCTTCTTCTTGAAGATGAAGAACCTATGCGCGGAGATATCGGTGTTGGATTCGGATGAGCCAATCTCGGAGGCCAAGTTGAAGCGACATATCATTTGAGAATTGTGGAAGGAGTATATTCTCTCTATCACTCCGGTGCAAGGATGAGCAACTCAACCGTCCTTGTTCGAGTTGGAGAACTTGTTGGCTTCACAGGAGAATCTTGCAAAACAGATGGTTGGTTACACACTTGCACTATATCAAGGGGAGAGTGAAGTATTGTTCCCAGGGAAAAAGAACTGGGATAGAAGGAAAAAAGAATAATGTTAAAGTGGGGTCTTCTACCTCACCTCAGGGGGATGGAGCTAGATTTCCTCTTAGGAATGTTGGAGGGCAGAAGGTGCTCAAGTGCTACAGTAGCAAAAAACCGAGTCACTTCAAGAAAGATTGCAAGATAAATCTAAAGACGGGGCACGTAGCAAAGAAAGGAGAGGTGTCCAAGGATGAAGATGGGAGGAATTGTTTCTTGCCAAAGATGGGGGCGACGTCGGTGGGTGCCTTGGACTCCATAAATTTTTAGGATGATTGGATTGTTAACTCAGGGTGCGGCAATTACCACACCGGAGATGAGTCGAAGTTCTCCTCCCTTTAGGATTATGAAGGGAACGGTGTGATCGTGACGACATATGATTCAATACATGCAGTGGAGAAGGAGGGGATCGTTACACTGAGAAGTAATGGAAGTGCAATAATGCACTCAAGCTGAAGAGTGTGTATCATGTGTCAGGGATGAAGAAGAATCTCTTCTCGGTGACGAATAAGGTGGATGTAGTGTTTCATGTTTTGTTTGGGCCAAAGGAGGTGAAGTTCTTGAAGAATCTCTATTTAGTGAAGACTGATGTAACTCACACAGGGCAGCGTGTGAAGGATTTGTTCGTGCTCTCTACGAACTCATATATGAACAATATGAAGAATAATGATAGTGCAGTGATTTGACATGGGTTGGGTCATGTGAGGATGAGGAAATTAAAGGTTATGGTGATAAAGGGCCTGGTGAGGGGCTTACTTAACTTGTCTTCTTTCAGAGATGACCATGTTTGTGAGGGGTATCAATTTGGGCAAGCAAATCGCCTCCCATTTGACAAGTCACTTTCCAGGTGCAAGGCGTCGTTGGAGTGCATCCACAATGACTTGATGGGACCGTGTACCATACTCACATACTCGGGAAACAAGTATATGTTAGTGCTCGTGGATGACTTCTCACGATATGTGTGGGTGTATTTCGTGAAGGAAAAGTCAAAGGACTTTGGAAAGTTCATGGAGTTCAGGGAGCGAATCAAAGTGGTGCTGAATTTGAGGATCAAGAAGTTGAGGACGGACAATGGAAAGGAGTTCACTTTCACCGAGTTCTTTACTTTTTGCAGGAAGCATGAAATCAAGCGGGAGTTATCTTGTGCTCACACTCCGCAGCAGAATGGAGTGGTGGAGAGGAAGATACGACATTTGGTGGAAATGTGCAAGTGTTGGTTGCATGCAAAGGGCATACCCAAGGCCTTATGGGCGGAGGACATGACTTTTGTTGAAAGACTGCATTTGCATTAAAAGGAAAGGAAAAGGGCAATACAACTAAGCATAAGGACATACAACATCTAAGCATTCTTGACAAGCTCAAGAAATTCCAGATTACTAAGATCAAAAACAGTCCAATAAAATGAAGATAGAAGTGAAAATCTAGCACAAAAATTGATGGGGGACCATCTGGCGTGACTTGGCGCAAGGCGGACCCCACTTTAGTTTATTCACGCAGACGGACTTGATCGGCAAGACGATCCGTCGCCGCGGATGCGTCCGGCTCGTCATTCCGATGTTTTTTCATACATATCATTATTAATTTTGACTTTTATTTCATGTACTTATGGCCCTGAGACCCCAACCAATCATAGTCGTCGATTTCGGATGACTTAATCTTGTTTTCTTATAAATTGGACATTAGGGCTGCACTTTTGATTATTGCTGAAATTTGGAGAGCTTCTTCTTTGTTTCCGGTGATCATTCCGCGGTGCCGATTCCGTGGATTCCCTTGGTGACGACTCATTGAGTAAGATTTGTTATTTTTCCGTGCTTCCCCGCCTTTTTCCCCCCTGTTTTAGCCAGTCGTTGCCCTCCTTGCAGCCCCAACCAGCCGCATCCCTCCTTGCAGCCCCAGCGCCCTCCTCCCGGGTTTCCGCCTTGCTGTCTCAGCCTCAGCCGCACCCCACCCCCCCCCCTTCCCCACTTCAGCACCACCCACTCCTCCCTGCTGTCCCAGCCAGCCGCCACCCTCCTCTCCCAACCCCTGCCTGCCTCCCCTCCTCCCTGCCAACAACAAGGCACCAACAGCAGCCCGCCGCCACCCTCCTCAGCTCAGTCAACAGCCGCCCCCTCCTTTCCTCCATTCCCAGCCAAAGCCCCCACCCGAAAGCCATCTCCCCACTCTTCTCTCTACCCGATCCAGTCCACCACCTACCGGAAAACCCTAATCCACCCTCCAAAGTTCAGATTTCGTTTATATCGCAGCAACACTAATTTCTTATTATTTTCTTTGTAATGGATCATGGTTGTGGACATTAATATGTGTTGGAATTATCGAGTCAATGTCGGTCTATTATAGACTTTAGGTGTATTTGAGTTTAGTCCCACATCGCAGTTTTAATTTTGTGAGTCCATGTAAGTCCTATTTAAATGCCCCTATGTGGATGAATAAGATTGCACTAGTTATTATCATTTCTCTCTTTCAACATGGTATCAAAGCCAAATATCTGAAAGCCTAAATTTTTTTCTCTTTCCCGTGAGCGTGCCTCTCTGCCTCTCGATCCTATCGACCGACTGCTTCTCTCGATCGGCTCGAGAGAAGGAACGAGACCGCTTCGATGGCCTCGGCGAGCCCCTCTGCTAGCCTCGACGAGCCCTTCCGCTGCGTCTGATCCAGATTTCGAGCCCCTTCACTGCTCATCGTCGAAGACGCGGTCTTCTGCACCAGTCTGCCGTTCGTCGTTCTTCCCGCTCGTCGACTGCTTCTCTCGATCGGCTCCATATCAACGAAGGCACCTCCTTCTGTTCCCGATCCAGTCGACGCTTTCCTGCATCTTCTTCTTCGATACCGTCCTCTCTTCCCGTCGTCGACGGCTTCTGTTTTGACGGTTTCATCTTCCGGAGCTCGACGATGCTTCCCTCTGCCGACGACTTCATCAATCCCGTCTGTTGATTTCATCGACGATCCTCATGCTGCTGCGGATGATGCCTTCTGCCGATCCATCAGCTGTGGATGCCGCCTGCTGGTATCATTTCCTACAGTCCTTTTCATCCTGCAGTCTTTCCCTGCTCGGCTGTGTCCCAGGGCAGTTCCCTGATGCAGATCTGGAGCCTCCACGTCTCTATGGACCTGATCCCCTCCTTGACATTCCCTTCCGGCCTTCCTATCAAAGATCTCCTGCTGATCTAGGCGCTGCCTCCCATTTCTGTGGACTCCAGCAATTGCCTATGGTGTTTTTGTCGATTCCAGCCGCTGCTACCCCTTCCGGGGTGTTGATCTCTCGCCGATGATGATGCCTTGAGCTGATTTGGTCTTTCTTATGTGTTTTTTTTTGTCTTTAAATGTTTTTGCTTGATTATTGTTAGTGTTTGTTACGTGTGTTGTTGTTATGCCTATATGCACGTGTTATCCACGTGAGGGGGCGTGTTGGAACAAATGCGACTCAGATGATCTTTCCCGACTTTTCGCTTTCGTTCCACACGGCCTCTAGGCTTGTTGTATGTGTGTATGTGTCTCCCCATTTGTCTTTCGATTGGTCATGTGTTAGGGAGCGATTATGTTGGTGTTCTTGTCTCATCGAGTTGTGTCGTGTGGGACCGTGTCGTGTGGGACTGTGACGTGTGAGACCACCCTTCTTGCGGATTATCCCCGACAGATTATCCCCGACGGATTATCCCCGATCACTCGTTTGATGATTTGCTCTACATCTTTTGTTCTCTTCGCATGTTGTGTGTGTGGGTGATGTTGGTTGACCGTTTCCAGTGAGTCTGCGTCGTGTGTGGGTCCTGCGTCGTGTGTGGGTCAGCGTCGTGTGTGGCTATGTCCCCGGCTTGATTCCCCGGTTTGGATTTTCCCCCGGTGGCTCGTCTGATATTTTGTCCTGCATCATCTACCTCCATTGTCGTTATTTGTGGTGTCCAAGCTGAAGGGTCCCCCCTTCAGCTTGAGGGGGAGTGTTGGAATTATCGAGTCAATGTCGGTCTATTATAGACTTTAGGTGTATTTGAGTTTAGTCCCACATCGCAGTTTTAATTTTGTGAGTCCATGTAAGTCCTATTTAAATGCCCCTATGTGGATGAATAAGATTGCACTAGTTATTATCATTTCTCTCTTTCAACAATATGATTTGGTTATTATATGCTTGATTGGGAATTTCAGTTTATAGCATTTTTTGCTCTTTGATAACTCTCTACTGCAGGAAAGGATTGATTTACCGCGCACTTGTTCTTGGCCCTCCTCACGGAGGAAAGCCAAAGCCTTAAGCCTTAAAGAAAGCCTTATTTCGTTTATTGTTTATTGCAACGTTGACTATTATATTTGCTACTTATGATAATTGCTAAGCGCCTGTCTTCGTGTAGTGCATGAGTTGAATCATTGGGAATTAGAGAGTCAACCCCACTCACCTCTAGTGTGCATTCTAGGAGTCCACTACACACCTACACTACATCAATTGGTATCAGAGCAGGTTTGGGCCACGTATATACTCCGAACGTCACCGAGGAACGAGTAAATAGCTCGAACTCGGGTGCGACACTTGCTGAATTTCAGCGACTTGTCCTCGACCATTTCGATGTCATCGACACTCAGTTTCAGGGTTTCCGCCGTAACCTCACAGAGATGAACACCCGATTAGGGCGTCTAGAAAATCCGAGTGACACGCCTTCTCAAGAAGGGGAACCACGTGAGGATGAGCCTAGAATTCCTCCTCGTCCAGAGCCACGCATCCCTCCTTGTCTGGAACCGCGCCAGAGGGATGTTCAGTCACCTCTTGAGCGACACCTTCGTGATGCTCCCCGTCGGAGTCCCGCCCCTGAGCACCGAAAAGGCCTTGATTATGATAGGTACCCACCTCAGTGAGACAGACTCTGAGCATTCCCTCAGGATCATAGAGATCACGCGCCTCAGCACGGCCGCCGTGACTTGGACCGTGATGATTTTTTGGACCCGGTCGTAGAGAGCGTGGACCCCCACCCGCTCGACGCGATTACGCATGTGATGAGTATTATGAGGACTATCTAGAACCGCACATAGGGGGTTACCAGCATGAGTATGACGTCACCAGACGCATTCACATCGACGCCCCTTCATTCGATGGCCGCTTGGATCTGAAAGCTTTTAGCAATTGGCTCCTCGACATGGACCATTATTTTGAGTGGTATGACATGAACGACGAGCGTTGTGTCCGCTTCGCCAAAATGAAGTTGGTCGGGCAGGCCAAGGTGTTCTGGATTAGCGTCGAGAGAGCTGTAGAAGGGATGACTATTATCCTATCACCCGATGGGATGATATGAAATAGAGGCTGAAAGACAAATATCTCTCTGCCTCCTAAAGAGACCAGCTGCTTGATCAGTTACAGAACTTATGATAGGGGACACTTACCGTCGCTGAGTATATGACTCGCTTCGTCGAGCTTGTCGTTAGGAGTGACATCTCGGAGGAGCCCAAGCCCACTGCCTTTCGTTTCAAGGCCGGTCTTCGATCTGAGATTCGGAGAGAGTTGATTCCCCATCGCCTTAAGACTGTCGATCAGATATTTCAGCTCGCCCAAGAATATGTGCAGTATCTCAGCTCATCCAGCACGAGACAGTTCCGCTCTCTATCTGATACCTCGACATATAAGAAACCCGCTCCACCCTAGACTACCGCGACTGCGCCCCCACGTGTCCCAGTTGACACAAAGGGCAAAGCCGCCGCCACTGATGGCCAGAGTTCGAGGGGTATTCTGTGTTATAGATGTTCCGGCAGAGGACACGTGGCGGTCCAGTGTCCCACGCGGAATCTGCTAATTGAGGATGGTGGTCGGGTTTTGAAGGAGAAGAGGAGGTTGCACCACCGTTAAGGAAGGTTGGGAGAGTGACGCAGAGCGATCTTTAGAGGTGGGAGTGGTTAGACGCCTCCTACACACCCCACGTACAGATGAGGACTGGCGTCGCTCTACAAATTTTCTACACATATTTCCCTAGTGCAGGCGGTCCTTGCAAACTAGCTATTGATAGTAGGAGTTGCGTAAACATTGTGGCCCAAAAGGGTCTTGATAGTATGCAAGTGAAAGTTGAACCCCACCCTCACCCCTATCGTGTCATTTGGGTAGACAAAACAACGATTCAGGTTCCCCAGTGGTGTCTCGTACCGACTAGCATAGCCTCCTTCGAGGATTGAGTATGGTGCGATGTCATCCCCATGGACGTCCCACATGTTTTGCTAGGCCGACCCTGGTTATTTGATCGTGACGTCACGTGTTTTGGACGATCAAACACGTGTCTTTTACGATAAGGGCCGAAAGATCACATTGACGCCCACTCAACGCAAGGAGAGATCACAGGGTCGGGTTGAGCCCTCAGTTAGTACGAGGTCCTAGAGGCCCTTGCACATCCTGAGGCGTAGCGAATCAGCTGAGTCTTTTGCACGACATTTGCATGAGTTGCATGAGTCAGTCGGGCGCAAAATTAGCACAAGTAATGAATTCTATAAGGAACATGCAGATAAACATAGGCGAGAAAAGATCTTTCTAGCAGGTGAACAGGTGATGGTACGAATCCGCACTGAGAGGCTCCCTCAGGGGCCTGCTAAAAAGCTAAGTGCTAGGCGGATCGGCCCCTAACACAGTTTTGAGACGCATCGGGGCAAATGCTTATGAACTTGAACTCCCCGCGAGCATGGGTATCCATCCCGTATTCAATGTCGAGGACCTGACGCCATACTTTGCACCTCATGAGTATTCAGACCCATATCTTGGCGGCCCTCCTGAGCCCTCACCACAGCAGTTACCACCCACCATTCAGTCCATGCCTGAGCCTTTGTCACAGCATTCCCCACCCATTGCTCAGCCTACACCCGACACCCACCCACCCGTGGTTCCGTCACCTCCAATTTCACCATTGGCACCGTTGATCCCACCCGATCCTCCCACTAGTGAGTTGCGCGATGAGCGTATCACTGAGATCAGCATGCATGAGTGTGTCCCCTCTATGGACGGCCTTGTGTGTTGCTACCTAGTTCGATGGCACAGACGACCCTTCACCGACGACACTTGGATTGTTGCTGCAGAGCTTTTTGATCGACTTGCCCCTGGACTTCGACCACCGTATGAACGTCTCCATTCATCGGACATGAAGGCCTTTCAGTCGGGGGGAGTTGATGGGGGCCATCTGGCGTGACTTGGCGCAAGGCGGACCCCACTTTTGTTTATTCACGCAGACGGACTTGATCGGCTCGTCGATCCGCCACCGCAGATCCGTCTGGCTCGTCGTTCCGATTTTTTTTTTCATATATAGCATTATTAATTTTGACTTTTATTTCACATACTTATGGCTCAGAGACCCCCAACCAATGATAGTCGTCGATTTCGGGTGTCCTAATTCTATTTTCTTATAAATAGGACATTAAGGCTCCAATTTTGATTATTGCTGAAATTTGGAGAGCTTTTTCCTTGTTTCCGGTGATCATTCCGCGGTGTCGATTCCGTGGATCCCCTTGGTGGCGACTCCTTGGGTAAGGTTTGTTATTTTCCCGTGCTTCCCCTCCTTTCCCCCTGTTTCTAGACAGTCACCGCCCTCTCTGCAGCCTCAGCGCCCTCCTCCCTGGTTTCCGCCCTGCTGTCTCAGCCTCAGCCGTACCCCCCCCCCCCCTTCCCCACTCCAGCACCACCCGCTCCTCCTTGCTGTCCCAGACAGTCGCCGCCCTTCTCTCCCAGTCCCTTCCTACCTCCCCTCCTCCTCCCTGCCAACAGCAAGCCACCAAAAGCAGCCCGCCACCACCCTCCTCAGCTCAGTCAACAGCCGCCCCCTCCTTTCCTCCATTTCCAGCCAAAGCCCCCACCCGACAGCCATCTCCCCACTCTTCTCTCTACCCGATCCAGTCCACCACCTACCGGAAAACCCTAATCCACCCTCCAAAGTTCAGATTTCGGTTATATCGCAGCAGCCCTAATTTCTTGTGATTTTCTTTGTAATGGATCATGGTTGTGGACATTAATATGATTTAGTTATTATATGCTTGATTGGGAATTTCAATTTATAGCGTTTTTTGCTCTTTGATAACTCTCTACTGCAGGAAAGGATTGATTTACCGCGCGCTGGTTCTTGGCCCTCCTCGCGGAGGAAAGACAAAGCTTTAAGCCTTAAAGAAAGCCTTATTTCGTTTATTGTTTAGTGTAATGTTGATTATTATATTTGCTACTTGTGATAATTGCTAGCGCCTGTCTTCGTGTAATGCATGAGTTGAATCATTGGGAATTAGAGAGTCAAACCCACTCACCTCTAGTGTGCATTCTAGGAATCCACTACACACCCTGCCCTACATCAAAAATCAGCCACACGATTCGCCTCACGCAGAACATGGTGGAAGAGCACCTGACTGAAGTCCAATACGAAGGCAAGATCCTCCTCATCAAGGTGGTCGCCGGCCCAGTGCCCCCTTTTGATGTTTTCTTGGCAGTACTCGATTAAGTTCTTGCAGTCCCCCTCAATAATAACACCTTTGGCATCAAGCATGTCGGGCAGGATGAAGTTTTTAAGTGCCCTAAGCGCCTCCAATTCAGCACCGCCCGGGTCCCAGTGCATTGCTTCAAGACCAGCGGCAAGAAGCATAGAGCCCGCATCATTGCAAGCAATCAGACCAATACCAACCCGCTGGTTGGAATAGAGCGCCCCATCAATGTTGAACTTGATCCAGCCAGGAGGAGGGAGCACCAAACGGTCGGTTGTGCCAGCAGCGAGGGCTGAGTGACGCACCAGTGTCCCTGAACCGGAAACTCGTTCAAACGAGAAATGGAGAACAAGATGTTAGTAACCATAATTGTCGGGGTGGCATGTTCCTGATGGTGGACTTTAGGATTTCGAGCACGCTAACATTGGCAAACGACATAGCAATACACATGGAAGGGGCCCCTATCCCGTGCATTCGCGGTAGTAAGCAGAGTGAACAGCTCAACCCAAGACCGGGCCGACGACAAACAAATCCATTTCTCTCGGCATTCAGGTCATCATATATAAATCTTTGTTGGACGGTTCTAATAGATTCCTCTCATAGCCACAAACCCCTTCTACTTGTTCGTTGATCTAGTTTTCCTTTTGAAGAAACATGATCATTCTCTTGTTGTTGACTTGTTTTTCTGGTTCTAAAGTTGTATTTCTCAAATCGAAGAAGAAGAACGGAGCAAGTTCTAAGGTCTTCTCTCAAAGAGTAGGAAGTTCTTTTTTGTATCTTTCTTGGTTGTAATCATACAACGTCAAATGTATGTCAGTGTGTATGTCTTGAAGTGGATTTGTGGCGAACTTTAATTCCTTGTCTCTAAGCATATCTTGCACTTGTTTTGGTGTTTCTCTCCTGCTTTGTTTGTGGATCTCGAGTGCGGATTTTTTTACAGTATGATGCGGGAGCAAAAAGTAATTATATTTCTTTTTTTATAGAACTGTTCAATATTGAACCATATGTTTGTTGACCCACATGTTATGGGTCTTGAGTGTATGTGTCATGTGTTCTATCTTTTTTTATTGAGTTATTTAAGTGTTATGTATTTTAGGTTGTCATTGAGTTATTTGTGTCATCTTCAATGTAATGTAAAGAGATGTAATGTTGAGCTTTTGGAGAAAAGTTCAATCCTTTAACCTTTTCTTGACATTGTTGATCAATTTTGATTGTCACCTCATCATTGGATTACCACAACATCATCCTTGCTTTCCATACCATCTCTAGCTTCCATCTCATTCTCAGGGCTCACACCAATTCAATGAAAAGTCACTTCATGAACCTTCCCACACCGCCAATTGTAACCATCACCTTCACCCCCACTAGTGTAACTTCCCTCTCCCACTCTCCGTTGATCGGCCATCACCACAAAAGTAACTTCTCTCTTCCTTATAACCTCAAAAAGACTTCAAATGTCCATAAACCAACCCGTTCATGTCATTATTAGTCCACCATTCACCTCCCACCCCTCTCTTCCTAGCTCAACTATAAAATGAGTCTTGTTATGCAGTGACCTAATGATAATATGGCGTATCCCTCTTGTGATAAATCACATCATTTTGTGTTCTTCCCTCTCGTAGTAAATGAGGAAAAGGACCTCAAGAGAGGAGAAATTTTCAAAATGGTGAAGGGTTGTCCTTGTCAATTTTGATTCAAGTTATGTCAACTTTTCCTACTTATTAATTAGACATACTACGACGAGATCTTTTTCAAACCCCTTGAACAACTATTCAAAATATTTTTGGGGGGTAAAGAACTCAAAAGTGGTTATGTTCTTGCAGCAAATACCTTATCATCTGTGGGCACATACGTATTTATCAACCAATACGAACTAATCACTATTTTGCAATAATTCCTTCGTGATCCTTGAGAAATTTGCAATGCAACACAGAAGTATCAAAACAACAAACTCTGAATTAAATGACATGAGAACTGAATCATCAGATTGTCATTTTGGTGTTCCCCATACCTATATTAATCCTTCCGTACTAAAATTATCTTCAGAAAGAAAAGAGAGAACTTATTTCAGACAATAGGCATTATAAATCAGTGGAATGTCAAGTTGGCAGTCCATAAACAGAATACCAATGCAAGCTGAAGAATTCCGATAGCACGAAGACGGAAAATATTGAAGAAGAAGTGAGATGAACCTGTTTCAGTTTCGCGGTGGTCTCGATCATGCGGCCCTGGAGTTCGACAAAAGCCTGAAAATATTATTCCACGATGAGGTTCGCAAGAACAGGAGAAGAATGATAAGATATCCATCGAATGGAGCTTCAAGAGTTCACGGAGAGTTACAGCTCTGTTTGCTTCGTCCGCCATTTTCGGAGATCTCGAAATGAAATGGCTCACGTAACCCTAGGAAGAGGCTGGACTCATAATAGATATTTTCAGGGATTTAAATTAAATAAATCAGCCAATTTTTACGTGCGAAACTCGAAAGTCGCTCGAAAATCGCTCGAATATTGAGCCGAATCGAAATCGGTTATAATTTATTCGACTCAATTTGAGTCGATTCAATTTGACTCAAATATGATTTCGAGCCAGCCCTGAATCGCTCGAAATATGATTTGAATCAACTCGAATTGATTAAAAATATTATATATTTATTAATATGTTTTTATTTTAAAATTAAAAATAATAAATTTTAAACATAAATAAAAATATTAAAGGATTTAAGTGTTTCATTTGCTAAATTTAGATGTTTCCCAATTTAATTTCGAGCCAATTACGAATAAAGAGAAAAATTGCTCAATTTCGAGTCAGCTTGATTCGATTTTGAATCAGCTCAATTCGATTTCGAGCCAGCTCAATTCGATTTCGAGCCAGCTCGATTCGATTTCGAGCCAGCTCGGAATCGAGCCATTTCGAGTCGAGTCGAGTCGACACGAAATCGATTTCGATTTCGAGCTGAGTTCGACTCAAAAATTTCGATTTCAAGCCGAGCCAAAATCGCTCGAACTCGACTCGATATCAGCCTTACGCGAAATTAATAACTTTATCTTAGATAACAAAAAACCAATTTATTAAATACTTGCTCAGCCAATCAGGTACTACCACCTCACCTAGGTGACCCAACTATGAAAAAAATAGCGTATTGCTTAAAAAAAGGCGCAGCTATTAGCACTGCAGTTTTGGCTATCCGCGCTCAATTTGTATGAGTTATTACATATCTTTTGGAAATACGCCTTATACATTTATTTTTAGGAAAATTATTCAACACGAAAGGTATAGATCTCGTCGAGATCTAGAACTTTTGTGTTGAACACTTTTCCTAAAAATGCAAGCACAAGACGTATTGCTGCTCTGATTCAAATATGGGCATAACTATAGTGAATTTTTGGAAATACGACTTGTACATGCATTTTTAGGAAAAGTGTTCAACACAAAAGTTCTAGATCTCGACGAGATATACAACTTTCATGTTGAACACTTTTCCTAAAAATGAATATACAAGACGTATTTCCAAAAGGTGCGTAATAACTCGTACAAATTGAGTGCGGATAGCCAAAACTGCGGTGCTTATAGCAGCACCCTACAAAAGTTGTGTATTGTACATTCATTGTTGTAGGTGTCGGTAGATATGTTCGACATATCGGCTGACATAAAAGTTTTGTGAAAAAAAATGTCACATCATCGCTATTTTAAGAGAAATTATCGTTTTTTTGAAAACACTGAACGATATGTCGATTCTAGCAGTCAAGATTCTTGCTCGGTGAGATTGGGAAGAAAGATGAAAATTCATGTTTGCGCTGAGGCACGATCAAAAAGAAGAGGTGGAGGTGTGATCGGAAAGAAGGCCACAACGGAAAACCTAGTTGAGGAGGTAAGAACTGGGAAAGGTATAACACAAATCCGTGGGTTTTAACCAAATCCAACTCCACCTAAATTCTGCAATCTGCCCAACCGAGCAACCACAAAAGAATTATTTTAACCAAAATCAATTCTACGGGGTCAATTCCGTCCAACCGAACGAACTGTTATTGATCTCGTGTTTCTCGTTTGAAAATTTATCGTATAGCAAAGCGCGTGTACCAATCCACAACAAATCACTTACAAGCTGCCACATAACCCTTTTTTTGTATATGCGACTCTGCATTTACTAATCTAGAGAAAAATAGACATCCAAGATTTCATGAGCGCTGGAACAAAATTTCTCACTTTGATCTTTCCAATTGATTGGCATTCAATCATCTTTATCAATCGAAATACTTTAGGGCGTGAATAATGCGCACGAAGAGATATTTGTCTCGTATATTTGTCGACGAAGGGAAAACCATGAGCATGGTGCGTTGGGCTTCATTTATTATATAAATTCTTGTATTTTTACAATCATTTTAAGTACTCATATGTATATATTTTGGAATAAAAATGTGTAAAAATACATTTGTAAAAATAGGTGTAAAAAGGTAAGTAATTTTCAACTGTAATTTTGCAACAAAAATAAGTGTAAAAATACAATTCATTTGAACTGTAATTTACGGATCGTAATTTACAGCTGTAATTTTGCAAGAAAAATAGATCCACGTACCATCCTCATGATGCGATGAGCGTATAGAAAATTCTCCCTCTATTGCTAGCCTAACTATATGTCTAGCATAATATGGCCCCCGATGATAGAACAACAAAAACAGACACATACACACCACGCACATTCGTATTGGCCTGGCCTTATATCACACGAATATAATACTTGCCTCTAGGCGATAGTCGGCTAGTCGCTCCGTGTGACAATTATTTCTCACCCAAAGGGAGTAATTGCTTCGCGACTATTACTTTCCGTGGCGGCATTTTCGTCATTTCATGATATCAACATTTGCAATGTTAGGCATTGGCATTACTTTTCTAATTAATTTAAATTATAATTTTGTTTTCTTTTTTTTTAGATTTTACTTTTAAGGGTAATTTCCTTCTTTTTTCAATGGCATTTTTTTCTGAGTTAACTTTTAAATTTCTCGCTGATTCTGATCAGCAGAATGCATGTGGGGGAGGTTCAGTCTTTGGAGTTTTGATGTCTTTAAATGGTCAAAAGCCCAGTATGTGCAGTGTGCGGCGGCGAAATAATTTTGCACGAGAAATGTCGAGCAATAACCGGATATTATCGTCACCGCACACTATGCATGGGGATCTCATGCACCACCGCTAATATTAAAACATGTCATAGCTCGGTCCTAGAAAATTAACAAGGAGGTAAAACAACAGTTTATCTTTTATATAAAGGGTCGTTTACCGGGACCTCTCATCGAATTTTGCTAAATTACAGGTTGCGCCCCTCTTATTTTTTGAAATTACAAAAATCACCCCAATAAGAGTACATTTCATAACATCTGTGCACAAAAAACTCCCCTAAAAATTTACTCCAAGAGAGTATTTTTATGCATAGATGTTATGAAATGTAAACTTAAGGAAAGGTTTTTGTAATTTCAAAAGAGGGGTGCAACCAGTAATTATGCTAACTTCCAGGGACGTTTTGGTAATTATTCCTTTATATATATATATATATATAATGGCAAATAGAAATTAAAAAATGATGAAAAGTGGGGGTTCTTTCTGCAAACTTACAACTTCAGGCCAAAAAAAACTACTCACAGTTAAAGGTATTCATAGAATTCACAGAAGAAGAAAATAATAATAATAATAATAATAATAAGTATGATGAATGTATCTACAATGGCATAAGAACAGCATGTAATTTCCATTTTTTATTAAAAGGCATAAATAAATTAATTAATTACTTGGACAACCAGTACATGAGGATAAGGAAAGTACAAAGGCCAACCACAGCGGACAGAATAATTGCATCCATTGCCTTTTTTCTTCTGATTGCTGTAAGAATGTGGTTCACCTGCACATTTCATGCTCAGCCGGTCAACAATTTTGCAAGGCTGAACCGGGTTCAAAATTAGTAATAAATGACCCCCCCTGACAATTTAGGATGTATTGATTTTTGGCATCAAATTATTATTATTACTCTTAATTTCATATCTAATTTCCTCAAATGCTATCATTTTAATCCTTCCCCTACATGCACCAAAAATACCTCCTTCGGAGTACATTTTTAGGGGGTATTTTGTGCATGGATGTTATGAAATTTGAATTTCAGGGGAGGTAAATGATATATTTTATAACATTCAAGGGAGGTTTTTGTAATTTCAATAATAAGAGGGGTGCAATCTGTAATTATGCTATCAAACAGCCACCGCGATGAGGTAAATGTTATATTTTATTATCATTGATTTTGACACTTTGTTCTCTCCCTACAAATTTATTTTTACAAATAACCACAAACCAAAAATTATTGTATATTGACTAGTAAGATATCATATCATCATTAACCCTATATATACACACCAAGGGCTGTTTCACTGGGCGGTGGCTGTTGGAATGGAGCTCCCTCATTGCGGTTGGGAACAGGCACAAAACGGTGTTTTGAGGGATCAATGGTTATATATGGAAGCTATTCAAACGGGCAAAAAATAGCGTTTGAATTTTTTTTTAAACACGGCGGAGAAAAAGAGCTTAAACAAACGGAGCCTTTAATAACTTACTAACGTTTTTAATTGCTATTGAGCGAAATCATCAACGTAAATAAAACTACATTTATTCGCACGTAATATTTTATAATTGGATGGACCTTTATGCGAGCTTTTTCCGTTGATTTTCAAAATAATTATTCAATTTTGAGTAGGATTAGGGACCATATTGGACTGGGGGGAAATCTGATCTCAAAATCAATACAGCCTAAACAGTCGGGGGATCAATCGGTCATTCAGAGCTAAATAAGAATTTCGCTTACCGTGGGAAGCCGGCTGCTGACATTGCTCAGCTTCGTGTTGATACCGCTGAATGCTGTTCGTTGAAGAACTAGAGTGCCAAGAGTAGCATGAGCTTGGGAGATCACAGTGTCCATCTGCAATGGAAACACAGAAATATAATTTAAGAGCAGTACTCGGAAGTATCCAGAACATTACAGTCGCCGCAGCCAAACAGTTTTCCGACAAACTTTTTGTTTAATAAGAGCACGAATAAATAGGCAATATGACTTCAAGAAGAAGATTCAAACTAGCTATTGATGATAGCAATGATGATTGAGAAATATGTAGTGATAAAAGTTTTCTTCCGAACGAGGGTCGATTAGATTTACCGCAGGGATTATCATAAAGCCTATTTCTATACTTTGAACTCATAACCTCCTAATGATATTGGGTTGACTTGGGCTCCATTTGGAGCTGCGTTTTTGCTCCGGTGAGTTTAGACAATGGTTATGAACGCCGCCAAGAAAAGAAAACTAGTTTTGAACATAAAAAAGGTTGAAGTTTGATGGGGTCACCCTCAAATTATAAGAATTTTGGGCTGCGAATTTAGCCGGAATCCCTTCCTCGTCAGTCACCCATGACCCCGGCCGGGCACCCTTCCTCGTCGGTCGGTCTCCTCGCCGGTCGGCGTTCGACGCCGGCCGGGCCTTCCGCCACCGTCCGATCCTCCGTGTGCACTCTCCACCTTCCGATTGGCGGGTAACCACCCGTAGTGGGCAGGTGCGGATATCTGAAATAACCTTGGTTTGCGTATAGAGAAATATCTAATTAATACGCATCGTAATCCTTATAAAATCGGTTTGCGTTTAGTATTTAGGGTGGTTACGGTCTGCGATTATTCGCAGTAACCACCGTAATCACCCATGGGGCCTATAAATAGAACCCCAAGGCTTCTCTTTTTTCAATCTTAGGGCTCGTTTGGCGCAGCTTTTTCAGGCGTTTCGTTTTCATGAAACGCAACCGCGGCCAACTTATCTGTTTGTTTTTCCGCGGCAGGTTCGAACCGCGTGCGTTTTTTCCTCGTCATAATTCCGCCGCGTTGAATCGGAGGCTGGAGGCCCGGTTTTTACGCGTTTTGGAGGAGAACGAAACACGCGGCTAGGGCAGACGATTTCTTCAGGGCACGGCTAGGGCAGACGATTTCTTCAGGGGGGCGTTCTATTCCCTCGTTTCTCCTGTCGCGGTTTTCGGGGCTAGAACGCCGACGACAACCAGTGTCTCCGTCGCATCCAGGGACTTCCCGATCCACAGGTATTTTTTTCGATCTCGCATCTTTCCTGCGGTATTCCCGATCTGCGGCTTTCACGATCTTCTTCTATTGCTCAAACCTCACGATTTTTCCTTTTCTTTTCATGTAATATTCATCATCGGCAGTTGTAATCCCGAGCCATTGTTGGAGATTGTGTGTGAGTGTATGTGATTGTTTATGTGTTTAGTGTGTTGTGTGTGTGTGTTGTGTGATTTTTTATGTGATTGTTTATGTGTTTAGTGTGTTGTGTGTGTGTGTTGTGTGATTTTTTATGTGATTGTTTATGTGTTTAGTGTGTTGTGTGTGTGTGTTGTGTGATTTTTTATGTGATTTTTTATGTGATTGTTTATGTGATTGTTTATACTGTGTGTTGTGTGTGTTAAGTGTTTACTTTGTGTGTGATGTTTTAAGACTTTTGTAGGAATATGGGTAAACACAAAGAAGGTGGTGTGAGTGCAAATTGGGACTCCAATGATGTTATGATATTTTGTGACTTATGTTTGAAAGCAATAGAGCTGGGTAATCGTCCCACCACCCACTTTAGTAGGGATGGGTGGAATAACCTAACAACCAATTTCTTTGCTCGGACCGGTAAGGCTTATGATCGAACTCAAATGAAAAATAAGTGGGATCAGCTTAAAAAGGATTGGAAATTATGGCGCGATCTTAAGGGCCGTGAAACAGGTTTGGGAGGGATCCTATTCGGAAGACTATAGCTGCTTCAGAAGATTGGTGGAAGGAACGCCTGAAGGTATTATTTTTAAAGGATTGTTTTTTTAACTTTATTATTGTAGATCTTTATGTACTAATAATCCTGATTTTCATTTCAGGTTGTTCCACAAGCTAGAAAATTTCAGTTTTCAGGAATTGCTCCAGAGCTAGAGGAAAAGCTACACATGATGTTTGGGCAGGTAGTAGCAGGTGGAGATCTGGCTTGGGCACCAAATTCTAGGAATTTCGACCATGAATCTATCGATGAACATGCGTTGCCTGACGGAGATCGAGAACAAGACAATTTCGACTCTCCTAGTTCTGTAGATGCGAGGGAGAAACGGCCGGCCAAGGGGAAAAACAAGAATAGCTTCAAAAGGGCGAGGAGTTCCACGATGGACGAGCTAGCAGAAACTTCACGCATTATTGGGCGTTGCATGATGGAGCCCCCGCCCATTCATATTTCTTCCTCATTGTACACCATTCCAGAGGCTATCTCGGAGATCGAGAACATTCCAGAGGTTATGGATGTTGCTAGAAAAGACTTCTACCACTACTGTCTTCTGTTTCTGAGGGACAAACACAACCGCGAGACTTTCATGAGCATGCGACCGGATCGACGTGTGGAGTGGCTGGAGTCTTGTTTTGACAACAAGACAAATTAGTTGATTTCTTTGGTTCACTTGCATCTTCTATTATTCTGTCATGTGTTGGACATCTTATTTGCTGTGTTGGACATCTTATTTGCTGTGTTGGACATCTTATTTGCTGTGTTGGACATCTTATTTGCTTTTATTAATACTTGTTCGCAAATGATGTTGTATGTATTTGACACAGATTATGGCATCCAGGGATGATGTCGATAGTTCTGATGAGGAGATTCAAGTACAAGTAGCTGGCTTGTATAACCGTAATAGAGTAGTGGTTGGGCGTCAAACGGTGTTAGAAACTAATTATCACTTGAGCAGATCCTCTATTACACCTTGCATGACATCTACTCAAACAGGGGCAAGATGGATTGGTGAACTACTCAATGGCCACCCGGTCAGGTTTTTTAGTGCCCTTAGAATGTCCAAGGTAATATTCAATGACTTGCTTCTACTACTCACACAACAATATGGGTTGCAAGGAAGCAGGAGAACTCTAGCACGTGAAGTGCTCGCGGTAACTCTGCACATTTTAGGTCATAACGTAAGCATGCAACTTGCTAGCGAGCGATTTCAACACTCCATAGAAACGATCAGTAGATTTTTTGCAAGGGGTGTCATAGCAATTAAGAGAATGTCTGCTGATGTTATTAGGCCTGCAGATCATCTTTTTATGAATATTCCCCCACAAATCTTAAATGATGCTCGCTACATGCCATTCTTTAAAGACTGCATAGGAGCGATTGATGGAACACATGTTGACGCTCGAGTTCCTGCTGATCAACAAGTTGCTTACATTGGCCGGCATGGTACCACTACACAGAATGTCATGGCGGTGTGTGATTTCAACATGTGCTATACTTTTGCATTAGCAGGCTGGGAGGGTTCAACTAATGATAGCCGTATATTTCAGCAGGCTCTTATGGACCCAAGTTTTAATTTTCCATATCCGCCACCTGGTGAGCTTTTAATATTCACTACATTTTTAAAAATAATTTTGACACTTGTAATCTATAATATTGACATATAACATTCAATATAAATTTTCGCAGGCAAATATTATGTAGTGGATGCCGGGTATCCACTACAACGTGGGTTTTTAAAACCATATTCAGGCACACGATATCATTTACCGGATTTTAGACGGGGCAGTAGGCCAATACAAGGGCGACGGGAAATATTCAACCAGGCTCACTCGTCACTACGCAGTGTCATAGAACGTTCATTCGGTGTATGGAAGAAGAAGTGGAAAATATTGAGAGATATGCCACCGTACAGTTTGGCAAAACAACGGGACATTGTCATTACAACAATGGCTTTACATAATTACATTCGAAGGCATCCATCCCGCTCAGACACCCATTTTCGTGCCTGCGATGAAGACGAGAACTTCATTTACCCGGTGGGCCTTCAGAGAACAACAGGACAGATTAATGAAAGTGAGGGTGGAGACCATGTTAGAGGGGTTCGAGTAGGGGTGGATGAGATGATGGCATTGCGCGACTCCATTGCCGAACAACTACAAAGAGCTTGAACTGATGTGGCCGTTGATGCGTAGTAACTTGTTGTATTTTGATTATTCACTATTTGGTTGTTTACATCTTATTAGAAGTATTTGGAGTTCTTGTATATGTTTGAACTGTGGCATGTGTTCTTGTATATGTTTGAACTGTGATTCGTGTATATGTTCTTATATAATTTTTTTTTAAAACTAATTATAAAATAGTTTTTTTAAAAAAATTATAAAAATTATTAACAAAACGCCACCACAGTTTTTCCAAATGCTTCTCTATTTTGAACAGCTCTGAAAACAGAGATTACCCAAACAGATCTCCATTTCCACCAGCCAGTTTTCAAAAGCTCCATTTACAAACCTCACTTTACAACAACTCCTTTTACAACCGCAACCGCTAAACTAAATGAAGCCTTATTCTCTTCCTCCATCCTCCTAAGTTCAAGAGAGAGAGAGAAAGCTCTTGAAGATCTCCCTCCTCTTCGAAGCCGCCCTTGAAGGAATCTTCAAGCACTTCGAAGACAGACGAAGATCTTCGTCCTCCTTCGAGCATTCTGAAGGCTGTCCAACAACTTGCACGCCAAGTTCCAAGAGCGCGCATGAGTTCCAGAGCACGCCAAGTTCCAGAGCGCGCCAAGCTCCAGAGTGCGCCCGAGTTCCAGAGCACGGTGCTCCTCACCGCTGCAAAGAAGAAGACTGAGCTTCAAGAGTGGTGGTCTGTCACCCTCCGAATGCTTCTCTCTCTCTCTCTCTCTCTCCCCCCAAGTTGTAACGAGCGGCTTGTCGCCCTCAGTCTCTCAAGCAAGCCTTGTAAAGAAGCCGTAAATAGTGAAGTTTAGTCGGCACCGTCCCGGCCACATGATTTTTCATATCTTTCTGGGGGTTTCCACGATAAAAAAGATCCCTTGCCAACCGTCTCGATTCTCTGTGACTGCTTGCACGCTCGTACGCTCCCAGGCTAAGACGGTCAATTTCGGACCGGTTTAAAGCTCCTTCGGGGAGTATTCCTTGGAGGACTCCGACCGAGCGGATTCTACTCCGCTCTGATGAGGGAGACTGTTCCTAGCTATCCTGATCTTGTGCATAGAGTTGAGGCACAAATCGCAGCTGACGAAGCAATCGAAGCTCACCGCCGACAGTTCAAGGGAATGGTAAAGAGGAAGAGAGAAGATCCAGCCCCAAAGAGACAAGAGGAACGCCAAGGGAATGTACGTCATCAAGATCGTCACGGCAACAGGTCCCCTCGAACATACCAAGAGTATGCACCACTCAACACCTCCCGCATAAACGTGCTCTACGCAATACAAGACAACCTGGCATTGCAAAGGCCAAGGGACATCCCCCAGGGTAGGGGAGATCAATCAAAGTACTGTGAGTTTCACTGAGGCGCAGGGCACGCCACTGAGGAATACATCAAGCTCAAAGATGAGATAGAACGTCTCATCTGGCAAGGTATCCTCGGAAGGTTCTTACGAGATCAGGCGCGAAATCAGCCAGCGAATGGAAGAAGAGAGCAGCTGCCCGCTCGCCAGGGCGCGCCAGGGGACAGGCAAGTAGTTGGGGTAGTGGAAACCATCTCGAAGCCCCCTGTCCCTGCCGTCAACTCCATCGCCCAACCAGTCGAAACGATCAACTTCGGGGATGAAGACTTAAAGAGGTTGCTCGTTCCACATCAGGACCCGCTGCTTATCAGCGCAGAAATCGGCGATCCCAGCTTCCGCGTCAAGCGGGTGCTGGTGGATAACGGCAGCTCAGTCAACGTTATGTTCATGTCCGCTCTTCTCAACATGAAGATCCAGCATGAGAACCTCCAGCCAGCCTCCGGACCAATCTACAGCTTCAATGACAGTCATGTCCCAGTCAAAGGCACCATCACTCTCCCTGTGACTTTGGGGGATTTCTCGAAGCGGGCAACCCACGACATACAGTTCGTAGTGGTAGAGTTAGAATCGCCTTACAACGCGATTTTTGGTCGACCATTGCAAGTACTATTCAGAGCCATCCCGTCCATCCCGCACCTCGCAATGAAGTTCGTCACCCCGAGTGGAGTCGGAGTCGTTCGTGGAAACCAGGAGGCAGCGCATGCATGTTATCTCCAGCAGATGAAGCCCGGACAAGGAGTCGCCCGATGCACCAGCACATCCAGAACCTGAAGTCCCCAAAAGAACTAGGAATCGGGCAGAAATGCCCTACTATATTCCGAATTCGACAAGTTTCTGTAAAAAAAACTCTTGTTTGGTTATCCTACAAAAGTCGTAAGTTCGCGCTTACGCAAGAACTACTGTGTGCTAAATTTCACAATGTTTTATTTTCCTTCAAAACCTGCTATCACAGGAACATTCAGAGGCTAGTCACCCCTAGCCGCATCGTAGACTACGACATTAATGGGACTTACCCATCTCTTCGTCAATCCTGCCAATGCCAGGAATGACTGGTATACTCAAGAAACAAGCTCACACGCGTACAGTTTGCTATCATAAGCGGTCGCAAGCTTATATTTGCGCCCGAATTATTTTATGTTAAAATTTGGTTAGGCATATTTGTGTGTTCCTAATTCTATTATCTCAGGAACACCTCGAGGAACGACCTTTTCGATCACAGGCAACCCGCAGCACAACGACCTCATTGCCACAGCTCGAAGGTTTGCCCTTCGCTCACACAATGGGTCACCATATTGTCAGGGCCTGCCCCCCTTGCGCTCGCAAACGGTTCGAAGCGTCCTCCCTTCACCGCTTCTATCAACGACACCCCCCGGGTCGATAACGCGGACCTCTCACTACTCGGCTCGAAACGTCCGCCCTTCGCCCATGTAGTAGGTCCCAACACCATCTGGGTCTCGTCCTTTAAAACGCGTCGCCAGAACCTGCCCCCTCGCGCTCGCAAACGGTTCGAAGCGTCCGCCCTTCACCGCTTCTATCAACGACACTCCCCGGGTCGGTAACGCGGACCTCTCACTACTCGGCTCGAAACGTCTGCCCTTCGCCCACGTAGTAGGTCCCAACACCATCTGGGTCTCGTCCTTTAAATCGCGTCGCCAGGGCCTGCCCCCTCGCGCTCGCAAACGGTTCGAAGCATCCTCCCTTCACCGCTCCTATTAACGACATCCCCCGGGTCGGTAACGCGAACCTCTCACAACTCGGCTCGAAGCGTCCTCCCTTCGCCCACGTAGTAGGTCCCAACACCATCTGGGTCTCGTCCTCTAAATCGTGTCGGCAGGGCCTGCCCCCTCGCGCTCGCAAACGGTTCGAAGCGTCCGCCCTTCACCGCTTCTATCAACGACTTCCCTAGGGTCGGTAGCGCGGACCTCTCACTACTCGGCTTGAAGCGTCCGCCCTTCGCCCACGTAATAGGTCCCAACACCACCTGAGTCTCATCCTCTAAATCGCGTCGTCAGGGCCTGCCCCCTCACGCTCGCAAACGGTTTGAAGCGTCCGCCCTTCACCGCTCCTATCAACGACATCCCCCGGGTCGGTAACGCGGACCTCTCACTACTCGGCTCGAAGCGTCCGCCCTTCGCCCACGTAGTAGGTCCCAACACCATCTGGGTCTCGTCCTCTAAATCGCGTCGCCAGGGCCTGCCCCCCTCGCGCTCGCAAACGGTTCGAAGCGTCCGCCCTTCACTGCTTCTATCAACTACATCCCCCGGGTCGATAACGCGGACCTCTCACTACTCGGCTTGAAGCGTCCGCCCTTCGCCCACGTAGTAGGTCCCAACACCATCTGGGTCTCGTCCTCTAAATCGCGTCGCCAGGGTCTGCCCCCCTCGCGCTCGCAAACGGTTCGAAGCGTCCGCCCTTCACCGCTCCTATCAACGACATCGCCCGGGTCGGTAACGCGGACCTCTCACTACTCGGCTCGAAGCGTCCACCCTTCGCCCACGTAGAAGGTCCCAACACCACCAGGGTCTCGTCCTCTAAAAAGCCAACATCAAGAAGCAAAGCATAGTTTGCCACGCAAAACGTCGGCTCAAACGCCCGAGAAACTCCGCCAATACAAATGAAGAGCTTAAAGAAAGAGCAGTTACACGTACAACGCAATTCGCCGACAGCTATACAATCAGCAAACAACATTCCACAAATACAGAGATGCAGAGACATCGCCTCACAAACAAGGTACAAGCAAAAGCAAAAGCATACAAAATACAAGTGAAAACTACTCCTCACCATCGGAGGCAGAACGCTCGTCTTCGGAAAGATCTCCGACACCCAATCCGGACACACCGCGGCCTCGTGTCCGCGCAACCAAGCAGAGGGGTTTCCCCATCCCACGCGTGAAAGCCACCTCACGCTCGTCCTCAAGCTGAGGCTCCACCTCCTTGCTCCATATCTCCTCGCGAACTTCCTCCGAAATCCGAGAACGGTCATTCACATAATCTATAGAGGCTCTGTACTCAGCAACTCCAGCAACCATCAACTCAGCGGTCCGCTCCAGCGAGGAGAGGAGCTCCACCTCCGTATTCAAAGACAGCAACTCGGATTCCAGACGAACTGTCGTGGCCTGCGAATCCCCCACCATACGTACCGTACTCTCCACGAGAGCCATATCCTTACGGACTTCAGCACGGGACTCCTCCAGCTCCGCCCGCAGCCCAGTCTCGATCTGCCGAAAGAGGGACACATCGTGATCTCGTCGCCCCTTCAAGTCGGAAAAGGAACTCCGCGCATCACGAAGCTCCTCCTGGAGAATGAGATAACTATCTTTCAGACCTACGTAGCAGTCGTTCCACGTAAGCGCAATGCTGGTCTGGACTCCAATCTGGAAAAAGATAGGAAAATCAGGCTAGTCGCAAGACAAGCAACAAATAAAGATGAAATCACAAATCTTACCGCGACATTAATGACCTCAAGAGAAAAAGAAACCTGTCTCGCCCTGATCGGCGGCGGAACAAAAGCATCATCGGGAGCCTGGGGGGCAGAGGGAACCTGGGGGGAAGTGGAGTCGAGTACTTCCACATAAAGATCGATGGGAACGTCATCAACTCTCGAACTACACGGGGCCACCTCGTCAATACGCCCCTCCGGCCGACAGGAACGACGAGGTGCCGAGTCCGAACTATCATTCCTGAAAATCAACTTCCTCTTCCGACCTCGATCCAGTGGAACGGCCGCAGAGCCCTCGACATCGGTAGAAAGGCCGCATAGTAGGAGACGTTTCTCCTCAACAAACACTGAAATGGCAAACAAAGGATTCACCAACGCATGAGGCTCGACGAACCCCAGCACCGGGACAAATTCTCGCTCATAACCCTTCAAACGACGACAACGATCTGGGAGCGACCTCCAAAGCTCCGGCAGGCCCCAGCGTTCCCAACATTGCCAAATAAAGTATTCTCATGGCGACGGTCCGCTCGGTTCTCAAACTCGAGTCATTGCTTGTTGCTGAAAACTTCAATCCGTCCGCCTCCGTCCGAGCGCACGTCGCACCACTGCCTGAAGAGATCTAAGGTGAATCTCGATCCGTACTCTCTAAAGAAGGCGATCAGACCCACAATTCGCGTCATCCCAACAGGAGTAAATTGGGACACTGACACGCCACAATGCTTCAAGATTTCGAGAAGTTCCCCACAGGGGGGCAAGCGAAACCCAGACCTCAGCGATGACTCGCACAACGTCATCCAACCCCTCGGAGGAATTTGTGTGCGTTCCTCCACCTGCGGGATCTTTACCTCTAAATTAACAGGTAAGTCGTAACGCTTCCTCCAGACGCTAATATGCTCAACGGATAAAGAAGAGCGCAACCGCATCGGCCTACCTTGCGTGCACCGCCTCGTAACCTACAAGGAAAAATTAAGTATCCGAAAGCGCAACGCACGCAAAGTAATGCGCGCGTAGACAGGCACCGCGCCCTCACAGCACACAGGCACATGGCATGAGCACGCACGACCCGCAGGCGCACGCCACGCGCACACTTCAATTGGGGGCGCGGTGCGCGCTGCGCCTGAGCGTGCAGCCCATACGGCGGCGCAACCCACACGGCGGCGCAGCCCGCGCGCACACCGCGCATGGGCGCACTACCCGTGCGCGCACTGCGCACTGCGCACAAGCGCGCTGACCGCGCGCGTCATGCGCAGGCGCCTGGGAGCGCGCGCACAGCATGTGCGCGCGGCGCATGGGCGCCCGGCCGCGCGCACGACGCACTTCACGCGCGGGCGCGACATCCGAGCACCCTTCCTCGCACCATTCCCTCTTGCGTACCTCTTTCTGAGCCTCCTCGCGCACCTCTTTCCGCATCACGTTGCTCGGCTCCGCCATATTCACCACAACTCCTCCGCAAAAAAAAGTTCCCGTGCCTCTCTCGCTCCGGCTCTGGACTCCGGGAACTTTGAGGAGCAAATGATGGGGCCACCCTCAATTTATAAGAATTCCGGGCTGCGAATAGCCGGAATCCCATGACCCCCACTCCCTTAGTGGGGAGTTAGAAGAGAAACTATCACGCATGCGATCACGCGCACGATCCGCGCCCCAACCGCCGCCCCGACGCGCAAATCGACCGCCGCCGCGCCGACCGCGATCGCCGCTAAGCCCGGCGACCGGGCGTCGGCCGGCTGCCCTTGGCCGCGCGGCGTCTCACCGCCCGGCCAAGCTACGGGCCACGGGCGCGCGACCATCGCCACAAAGCCGACCTCCCGGTCGGCCTTGGCCGCGCGCCTATCTACGAGCGGCGGCCCGTAGTCGCACGCCGACGGTGCGCGGCCGTCTCGCCGCCCGGCCGAACCCCGGATCGTCCCCGGAGCTTCATCGTCTGTGGGCCCGAGAAGTCGCCGACGGTAAACAGTGGAAGGTCCAAACGATGGAGGTGGCCACCGGGGGGTGGGCCTCGGTCGCAGTGTCCAACTCCAGGGCCTCGAAGTCAGCTAGTGGCACCCCGGGTTCCTCCTCGCCAATGAGGACCCGGAGGGCTTTCAATGCGCATTCGTGTGTAGGGGAGTAAGGTTGCCTGCAGCGGAAACACAACCCCTTGGTACGTAGATCATGGTACTCCTGGTTGGAGAGCCAGGGGTGGGTTGTAGGCCGAGTGGGCGGCCCGTCTGACGGACACCGCAGAGCCGCTCCACCGCGGAGCCCGAGTAGCGGTTGTCGTAACGGCGGATGAGCTCCTGTTGAAGGGTCGACCCAGTCATGGTCGGGTTGGCCTGGCGGAGCTAGCGCACCCAGTGGAGGGTGGAGCCCTCCATGAAGATGAATGTTGTGCTCACTTTCTGTGGCTAGATTTGCTGTATCTCAAAAAATTGTTCAGCCCGGGCAATCCAACCTAAGGGGTCGGTGTGGTTGAATGATGGAACATCAAAGGAGCGGGGTCCCGGGGAAAGAACCCCGGTCTGGGGGTGTGTGGGCTGGTACAGTTCCAGGGGAGGGCCGAGGAGGGACGGCGACTCTGCAGCAGAATTCGCGGAGGTGGTGGGGCGGTCGGCCAAGAGAGAGTCGATCTTTGTGTCCATGCGTATCATGAGGGCCTGCAGCGAGGCGATCGAGTTGTCGCCGTCCTCTAAACAACGAAGGATGGTTGGATCCGTGGGTGGAAGCGGCAATGTTGCGTCCGGGTTGCCCATCGATCGCAGTCTAGGAGGCATACACCCGATTGGCAGAGGGGGAATATCGGGAGATGGCGAGGCACCTTAGGGCGGAGAAGGGAGGGAGACTGGAGCGAGGGCAGCGCGAGCAAGACGCGCGGCGGAAGCCGTGCGGAAAACCCGTCGCGCGGCGGTTCGGGGTTCGATGATGCGGCCGATGCGGTTGTTGGAGCGAGGCGCGGGAGCGGGCGGATGCACGAAACGCGACCGTGAGAGCGGAGCGGGGCTGTGTTTTAGGCGCGGGATCTTCAGACGACGAATACTGCGGCCGGAAGGGGGCATGTCGGGCCATATTGTTAGGGCAAGGAAATTTGGAGAGAGGGAGAACTTAGAGAGAAAGAGGGAAAAGAAAATCTGAGATTCTAAAATACTTCCAAGCATACAGAATACAAAAGTCCTCCAGCATATATACTTATCGGGCTACACATAACGAAACCGAAATATAACGATACTCAAAATAAACGGATACAACAACCCCCACTCGATAGCTAGATCGACATGTTGCGCGCGCCATGCTCTCGACGTCGATACACCCGCCACACTGGCGGTCGCCCTTCGCCCTCGTCGACCCCGTCGGCGTCCATAACACATCCTATCAAAGAAAGTGGAGAGGATGATGATGTTTTGCAAAGAGATGTTGGTGAATTCCCTAGTTTCCCGAAGGACTCTCTTAACCCTAGATAGGAAGAGGGGGGAAATTGGGTGAGGCCCAACATCTCAATCAGCTGTACCATCAAGGAAATATGTAAGATAAACTTGGATAGTGAGAGCTGCGAGAATATTGTGTGTTAGGAGGTTGTTACCAAGTTGAAACCTTTGATTGATAGGTGGTCAAAACCCTATAAGTTATATTAATTGAAGAAAGGAAACGAAGTGACTGTTAAGAACAAATGTTTGGTTCTTTTTTCTAATGTCAAAATATAATATGATGATGTTTGGTGCAATGCGGTGGTCATTAATAAACGTCTATTACATCGCAAACCACGAATTCATAAAATTGAGTAATGCATTAGGAAACATGCATAGGTTTTGTCGTAAATTAAGCCAATGGTCCATGAGATGATTCTTATAAGAAAGTAGGAGATACTTTTTTCTCAGTTTTTCTGACATTTCACCCAAGAGTACTATAAGAGCATGTCACATACATTGAGTGTCTCTTTCAACATTAGGCCAATGCATCTTGGCTTGGCAGTCAATTTCATCTTGGCAAAACTAAGAAGTTCTGTTTGAGTCACTCCATACCAATCAAAATATTAATCCATATCATTCAGCTAGTCTAAATAAATTTGGGGTCCAGTCTCCCAACAAAATTAAGGGCTTTCAATTTAACTTCTCTATGATATCATCCTTCTGCCTGAGACCATGATAGACAGGTCAGTTCTAAGAAAACCTTATGGACGTCGATTTATTCTTGGGTCATGCAGTATTGTGAATCAGTATTTTGAGCATTTTTTCCTAGAAACATAAAAGGGACAACAATTTCTAAGACTCCAATGCGGATTTCAATGCCTTAGACAAAATTATCAAACTGGGTTTGCATATTTCCTACTCTGGTATTGAAGCCTCTAATAAGATCAGCCAATTGTTCCAAATTTATTATTCCCTTATAGTAGTTCGGTTCCATTCGTGTTGATACACAATGCTGTCAATGCATAAACTACAAACTAAGGATGAGCGTTGATACACAATGGATAAATACAAACCAAGGATGAGCGTTAATACACAATGGATAAATACAAACTAAGGGTGATCCTAAACCTGCTTGACACAACATTGATGCCAATTAAGTATGTAAAAGATAAGAACATTAGGATGGATGCATGATCGAAGAATAGATTTATAGATGGTTATCAGAGAGAGGCACACAATTAATATGGAAGGATTCGGAAAAAATGGAATAGGCTAGAGTTAACATGGCTGAAAGTCGTTAAAAAAAAACTGCACAAAAGAGAATAACACCTTATACAACAACAAGAATGAATGTACAGTGATGATTTTTGAGATGATGAGTGATCTAAGCAACCAAAACAATATAAATAAAATTTCCTTGCCCTAGATTTTAAATATTGATGCGATGAAAAAGAAGTAGATCCTTTACACCATAACATAATACAACACAATAAGTAAACCTCTAGCATAGGTTAAGCACAGAACAATTTGAGTGCTGAATTATTAAAGGTTCCAATTAAGAACATTTATTCTAAGGATACTCACCCTGACAACCATCCATGCAATATTAATTTTTCTGCAGCTTCTCTTACATATCATGTACTTATTGAAAAGAAATGGTTTTTTATGATTGCTGAATTAGAATTAACTGGTCCTATTTCATGAACTTAGATAATTTCAAGTCCACAAACTTCAATGCTGCAATTTTTTCCTGAAAATCCAAAAATCTGACATGAACATTCGGAAGGGAAATGTTGGGCAACCAATGAATCAAATACCTGCCCTGTACTTCTGTTGATAGTTGCGTGCTCTTTCAGAAGAGCATGCTCTTCATCACCACCGCCCTCTTCGAGGTCCAACCTCGCCCTATCAAAATCCCTAAAATTCAAAAGTGAAGCATGTTCCTGCTTTGCTTTAAGGCTTGAGCGTAGTCGGTAAAACTCCTACAAGGAAAAAATTTTGACAAAGATCAATATCTCTAGTTATTGTTTAAGAAGCCCCAATATCAATGTTGAAACAAAAAATATCTATACTTTAAAGAAATCTTAGATTGAATTATTTGTTTTCGTTCCAACATTAGCCCTACTACTTCAGCAATAACATATTTTTTATTTTTCACATTTAATACTTATTTTCATTATCAATGAAAACAATTATATAAAACCATTAAAGTATAAATTCTGGATATTTAATATTATTTCATTAAGAATATAAAATAATTATAATATGGTTTTTTGATATTTGACATTTTTTCCATGAGATGAAAAAAATTTGCCTAACTATTTTTCCGCCAACTATAAGAATTCATAATCCATAATTATTGTGTGACTTGATCAAGGCAAGTTTACACAAGCATTTACCTGAGTAAGGTCCTGAGAAATTTCTCTATGCCGATTTAATGTATGGGAAAGAATCTCTGAGCCTCCTGATGACACCCAAGTTTGCATTTGCGAATTAACTAGCTGGAGTTGTTTCAACAGCCTCTCTATAATAGACTCGAGATCAAATTCTGAGCCATCAGGTTTTGCTGAAACCAATCTGCGATATGTATTCAGCTGCTCATCCAACTGAGTTTCAAGTTTTCTTGCCTACAGAGATACAAAAGAAAAGTTCATCAGATGTGCTAGACGATAGTATTAGAGCATTATGGTATAGTGGTATACCCCTAGCAAAAATCTCATGTAAGCATTAAATATACACATCTATTTTCCTTCAAAGCGAATAAAATCAAAGCACAAAGAATCAAGTTTTAGTAAATGATTTAGACTATTATTTGTTGAGAATAATATGAAGAACTCTAGTAGAAACATCACTAGAAAGACATTTTAGCTAATCTCTTCAAATTTTTTGCAAAGTTTCAAATAAAAAAAATTATAAGATGACTTCCTTAGATTTCCAGTAACATGTTCTTTGAACATATGACACCAGATCAGCTCTACCATCGAGCGCTCGGTCATTTTAACACCAGAACCAACCCAAGTCAGACGGACTTAAATGGCTTGTAAGTAGCTCCATCGCCGGTGTCCTTTTCATCCTTGGGGCCTTATAATGATCTATTTACAGCCTTTTAATATGGGCAGCCTGAGAAGAACTTTATACGAGTCGAAAAGAGCATTACTAGTGAAATCCTTTCAGTTCTTCAAAAGGTCTTCTTCTTTCATTGCTCTTTTTAAGGCATAGATTATCATAAAAAAAATCACAACATTTTCAGGCTCAAGCTACACAATACTATCTAGTGTTCTGACACGATCAGTTTTAAGTGGGTTCATCAAATCGGGCAAGGCACAACTCAATATCAAAATAATATAAATGGTGGTTACTGGTTAGTGTGTATTCAAAGATATGGAATGATATAGTCATCGCAATAGTAATAGTGTGTATATGATGAATTGATGATGTAAAGTGTATAATCATCCAATTTAGAGTATGGAACTTGTGATTTTGAAGCCTTGAGATAAAAAAGAGTATTTATGTCGATTAGTTTGGAAGGGTGAGTGCTATCAGTGATATAATGTGTTGTATGAGAAGTACGAAGTGATCAGTGATAATAAGAAGAGTGCAGAGATCGCTTTTAGCGACATAATTCATACTCAAGATCACCCGTTAAATCAGATCATGAGTTTTAAGGTCAACAAGATGCCATAGCAGAGTGGGGACATTAACTATATTATTAAAGAGGTTGATAATAAGGATATAATTGATTACCATCCCGATCAGAGTAATGATTTAAAATCATAGCCGAGGTAGATCATGCACAAAGCATGGACAAAGCATTACACATAAACACTCTAGGGAATATTTGGTATAGAGAATCCTGAGGTTAATGTTATGGCTTGCAGAATCAATTATTATGTGTCGTGTTTAGTATCGTGCTAGGCGTTGTTATTAGCGACTAGCGAGTAATTAAACAATTTAAATATGCATGGCATGTCCCTTTTATTTCATGCACGGGTGTTGTTGTATTTTGAGTGCAACAGCTATCTAATCAGAAATTCATTGAAGTGCATGATGTTAGATATATTGTACATTGAGTAGTAGTGTTAGCCTATAGTCACCTCGGGTGTTAGGATCACCCTCCATTTTTCATGTATATGTCTTGTCTTGTTCAATTGTGAATACACAGAATCTATTTTCCTATCATGGTATCAGAGCCTTAGGGTTTTGCCGATCGATCTCTGCTCGTCTCCCGTCGAGCTTTGCCGATCGATCTCTGCTCGTCTCCCGTCGAGCTTTGCCGTCGATCTCTGATCTCTGATCCCGTCGAGCTTTGCCGACCGATTGATCGATCTTTGCCGATCGATCCTACTGCTGCTACTGCTGCTACTGCCTATCTTTGCCGATCGATCCTACTGCTGCTACTGCCGATCGCCGCTTTTCCGATCGATCTCTGATCCTGTTCTCCGTGCTGATTTGTCGTGGATCTCAATCTCCAGGCTGCGTCGATCTTCTTCGTGGATTGCTACTGCCGAAGACGACGACTCAAGCTCCTTGGCCGCCGACGATCTTCTTCGTGGATCTCAAGCTCCTGGCCGACGACGACTGCTACTGGATCGATCCCGTCGAGCGATCGATCTCGTCTGTTCGACGATCTTCTTCTGTACTGCTACTGCCGTCTCCGAGTCGAGCGATCGATCCCGTCGAGCTTTTCTTCCTACCGATCGATCGCGCCGATCTTCAATCTCGGGCAGTCTCCTGCTACTCGATCGATCTTCCAGCCTGACGCTGCCTCCTGCAGCACGACGGAACGCCCTGCCTCCCGCTCTCCGCTGCAGTCTCCGCTGCCTATTACAGCCCCGACATCCTCGGTTGATTTTCTCGATGGCCTCCGGTGCTTGTCCTCCTCAGCCATCTTCTGCAGCTCAGTTTGGTGCGTCTCGCCGCCTGCCTGCCCACTGCCACTACTGTCAGTGCCTTGGTCATATCAGATCTGAGTGTCGCAAGCTTCAGAGCGCTCAGCAGCCTGGTCAGCAGCGTGCTCCTGGTGTTCCTTCCGCTCATTTCTCGGCTTCTGCACAGTCTCTCTCTGTCTCTGAGCTTGTGCAGCCGATTATGCAGCTGATTGTCCAGCAGTTTTCTCCGGCCTGCTCTCCTGCCTCTGTCTCTCAGCTGGCTGCCTCCGCCCCTGCAGGTATCTCCACCTCCGACTGGTTGCTTGACTCTGGAGCCTCTTTTCACATGACCTATGCATTACTCATGCCCTTAGTATCATGGTAGCTGATGGCACCATTCAACCCATCACCAGTCGTGGCCTCCTTCACACCACTCATTTTCACATTCCCGATGTTGCCTACATACCTGAGTTATCCATGAACCTTATATCCGCCAGCCAGCTCACATCCCATGGCTGTCTGGTTACTTTTGATGAGTTCACATGCCCGTGTGCAGGATCGTCTGACTGGGGCACTCCTTGGGGCTGGTCGTCGTCGTTGCGGGGTGTACGTCCTTGATCGTCTACACCTTCCATCCACTTCAGGGTCACCTGCAACTTCCTCCCTTTGTCTTCCTTCGGTGGGTTTCTCTCAGTGGCACCACCGTCTTGGTCATCCCAGTGGTTCACGTCTAGCTTCCCTCATTAGTCATGGTTTCCTTGGTCGTGTTTCTATTGATCGATCTCACTCATGTTCAGGTTGTAAGCTCGGTAAACAACTACAACTCCCCTATCAGTCTAGTGAGTCCAGGTCTCAGCGTCCTTTTGATCTAGTTCATTCCGATGTCTGGGGACCAGCACCTTTTGTATCCAAGGGTGTACACCGGTACTATGTACTTTTCGTTGATGACTACTCTCGTTATTGTTGGGTCTATTTTATGCGTTCTCGATCTGAATTTTTTCAGATCTATGTTACTTTTTCTGCTATGGTGCGCACACAGTTTTCTGCTTCCATACGCATTTTTCGTTCTGACTCAGGGGGGAGTATCTCTCTCATGCTTTTCGAGATTTGCTAAGCTACTCACGGCACTCTCCCTCAGCTTGCATGTCCCGGTGCCCATGCTCAGAATGGCACCGCTGAAAGGAAGCATCGTCATATTATTGAGACAGCTCGCACCCTTCTTATCTCCTCTCACGTTCCTCCTCACTTCTGGGCTGAGGCTGTCTCCACTGCTGTCTATCTTATTAATTTGCAGCCCTCCACTTTCCTTCAGGGTCAGTGTCCCGGTGAGTGTCTGTACTCTCGACCCCCACGTTACACTCATCTTCGCGTTTTTGGTTGTCGATGTTATGTTCTTCTCTCTCCACGTGAGCGTACTAAGCTCTCTGCTCAGTCTGTTCCTTGTGCCTTTCTTGGGTACAGTGCTGAGCACAAGAGCTATCGATGCTATGCCCCTGTTGCTCGGCGACTTCGCATTTCACGTGATGTCATTTTTGATGAATCTCACCCTTTCTTTGTGTCCCATGTCTCCTCGACCTCACACTCATTTGTTACTCCCTCTGACGTGCAGTTTCTCACTCTTCCCATCTCTCCGCCTCATGTATCCTCCCCTCCGGTATGTCCCCCTCCTCTGCCCATGCCACAGTCTACTCCGTCACCTCCTTCTCCTTTGACGCACTCTACTTCGTCTCCTCCTCTTTCATTGCAGTCTACTCCGTCACCTCCTCACTCCTCTCCCTCTGATGAGATGTCCACTTGGGATCGTGTCTCTCCTCTTCCCTATCACTATACTCGTCGTCCTCCTCCCATCTCCCCGCCTCCAGTGCCCCCAGACTCAGTGCCTACCTCCTACAACGAGTGCCCTATGGATGATCCTCCTGTGCGCCGCAACCCACCTCGTGAGGGGCGTCCTCCCGACCGTCTTAGCCTTGCTACCCTACCGTTGGATCTACCTGCCCTTCCTGCTACTGTCTGCAGTACTCCAGAGCCGACTTCCTACCGTGAGGCTGCCCAGATACCTGAGTGGCAGGTTGCTATGTTTGCTGAGTTGGAGGCGCTTGAGCACACTCGTACATGGGAGCTTGTTCCTCTTCCACCTGGTGCTGTTCCTATTACTTGCAAGTGGGTCTTTAAGGTTAAGACTCGCTCCGATGGTTCTGTGGAGAGGTACAAGGCTCGACTTGTTACTCGTGGTTTTCAGCAGGAGTAGGGGAGAGACTATGACGAGACTTTTGCTCCAATTGCTCACATAACTACAGTACGGACTCTTATTGTTGTTGCCGCTGTTCGCCACTAGTCCCTGTCACAGCTCGACGTGAAGAATGTCTTTCTTCACGGTGATCTTCAGCAGGAGGTATACATGCTTCCTCCTCCGGGTCTATCCTCTCCTTCAGGCCTTGTCTGTCGCTTGAGGCGAGCTCTTTATGGGCTCAAGCAGGCGCCCCGCGCATGGTTTACACGTTTCAGTTCAGCCATTACAGCCGCCGGATTCCAGCCATGTCCACATGATCCAGCTCTGTTCGTGCACTCCTTCTCCCGTGGTCGTACCCTTTTGTTACTATACGTGGATGATATGATTATTACTGGTGATGATCCTTCTCATGTGGCCTTCGTCAAACATCACCTTCAGCAGCAGTTTCAGATGACTGATCTTGGACAGCTGAGCTACTTCGTGGGTCTCGAGGTCAGCTCTACAGATCGCGGGTTTCAGCTCTCTCAGCAGCGCTACACATCAGATCTTCTTGCTCGGGCTGCTCTCTCTGACTCTCGCACAGTGGACACCCCTATGGAGCTTCATCTTCAGCTACGTCCGGATGATGGGGTTCCACTCTCCGATCCTACTCGATACCGCCACCTCGTGGGGAGTCTCGTCTACCTCACCATTACTCAGCCCGACATTGCCCATGTTGTTCATGTGCTGAGCCAGTTTGTTAGTGCGCCCACCTCTGTGCATTATGGCCATCTACTGCGGCTCCTGCGCTATCTCCGGGCGACGACCTCTCGTGGTCTATTCTTCTCCAGCAGTAGTTCTCTACAGCTACGTGCGTACTCCGATTCCACCTGAGCTAGTGATCCTGCTGACCGTCGTTCTGTCACCGGTTTCTGTCTGTTCTTGGGTTCTTCACTTATTGCATGGAAGTCCAAGAAACAGACTGGTGTTTTCCGTTCCAGCACTGAGGCTGAGCTTAGAGCCATGGCTACCACCGCTGAGGATATTATTTGGCTCTGTTGGCTTCTTGGGGATCTTGGCGTGTCTTCTCCGGATCTCACTCCCCTCTACTGTGACAACACCGGTGCCATTCAGATTACTCTAAACCCGGTGAAGCATTCTCTCTCCAAGCATATCGGGGTGGATGCCTTCTTCCTGCGTGAGCACTATAGTCAGGGCACTCTTGCCCCTTCATTTATTCCTTCCGAGCAGCAGATTCCAGATTTGATGACTAAGTCGCAGACGAGGACCCAGCATGCCTATCTACTGTCCAAACTCTCGGTGTATGATCCCCCGTGAGTTTGTGGTGGGGGTGTTAGATATATTGTACATTGAGTAGTAGTGTTAGCCTATAGTCACCTCGGGTGTTAGGATCACCCTCCATTTTTCATGTATATGTATTGTCTTGTTCAATTGTGAATACACAGAATCTATTTTCCTATCACATGAATACAACTTGTGAGGTATGCTCACGCCTAGCTTCCAAGGGTAGGTTAACTCTTGATGCGGTAGATGCCCATCTCCAAATGAGAGTTTTAACCTGGAAGATCAAAAAATGATCCTAAGACACTCTCCACTCTCTTATATAAGCGAGAGTGGCATACATCATTATTACCAAAATACCATTAGAGCTACGTAAGTACATAAAGAAGCACATGTGATACTAAGGTGACAGTGCCCGGAGATGCAACATTGGATCCAGAAAGTCGTGATCGTATCAATACTCCTCTCTCGAAAATTGACCTTGTCCTTAAGGCCAAAGCACGGAGGGGTCGTCAGCAACAACAAATGGATCCAAATATGCAAAGTCGGGGTCATCATTAGCACCGATCAGCAAGCATAGTTCCACAAAAGCGTATCATATGAAAATAAAGCTTACGTGTCACAAAAGCATATCATATCCTAAATAGGAGACACGAATAAAAGTATGCAATCAATTGAATCCCGCCACTTATGAATCAACATTTTTTCCTTTCACATGCTTTTCTCTATGTCACCATTGCAAAACACATAACTTTTGGGCATTTTCAAGCATACTTAAGCAACAACAACAACAACAGAACCCATATAGTCCCCAATCATTGGGGGTATGGGCGGGGGAAGATTGGAAACAGACCTAACCTTTGGCCCTATGCACAAAGTGGCTTCTCTCAGAGGAGAAAGACCGAACCTTCGACAATAAATGCACAAAGTGGCTGCTCACAGATTACCACTGAAATAGTGGCCCCCTATACCGTCACGTTTGTTGTGGAATCATGCCCTCAAATCAAAGACATCAGAGAGGGCAGACCCAAGAATCCATTTTGATTTATGTGCACATAACCATGCTTCCTTCATTCAGCATCCAGAGCATTGGCCTTGCACAAAAAATGGGTATCTGAAAGTATGTTTGAGTATTCAAAAATTATTTATATAAAGGAAAATGGTTTTGAGAGTTTCGTGGATGAGTTTCCTAGAGTTTTTGAGAGTTTCCCGACACCGAAACATTTAGAATACGATACGTAAAACCGTTGTAAGTATTTGAGCTTCATAGTGGTCGCGAGTTGGCAGAGGAGCGTGAGATCTTCCAGTCGAGCTTTCAGCCGATCAAAACGGGAGGCATCGTTGGATGTTGAAATAGAGACGTCCTCATCAATGCAAATGGCCATTAAACAGGTCGTGGGTATGGAGTGGAGGAGCAGGAGGAGAGAATGGAGCGATAAAAGATGTCGATGGAAAAAGGCGGCACCATGCCGTGACACTATTGCAGAAGCCAATGGTGTGTTGTTGTAGAATTTGACGGTGTGTTGTTGCAGAAGCCAACATACTGGAGGCATCGTGCAAGATGGGTGAGTTGGACAGACTTAGGGATGTTATGCACATGCAGGGTAGGACAGAGGGGAAACCCTGAATCGGGATGCTCGGTTGTCAGTAATGACCTGCAGGCCGGACCAATTGATAATGTTGGGCATCAAATCAAAATTTCATTGAAATAAAAGTGTCTGGATAGAACTCGATATGGACATGCCTAGCTTATGAGGGCTGCTTCCCTCTCGAAGTCCCTCTACAAATGAAAGTTTTAACCAAGAAGATTCAAAGATGATCATAAGACTCTCCTCCACTCTCTTATATAGGCAATATGATTATATAAGTAAAAAAGAGAAGCACATTTGACAATGATCATATGAAGGTGACGGTGCTCAGCGAAGCGGCAGTGGGTCCGGGAAGTCATAATCGTATCATATTTAGTCCAAGTGTGTGGACTAAAGTGCAAAGTGTCTTCTTTGTGATTCTACTTAAAGACACCATTGGGCTATGGAATGGCAAGCAAGAAGTTATTCCCCTCTCCTCTTTTTAGTTCTCTCCTCTCCTCTTAAGGTTAGGGATTGGTAGCTCTCATCCCCCGAGCTCTAAGTTTAGGCAGCCTCGATTTTGACTCTGTTGTATCTCAGCCACTATCTCTACTTTTGGCCACCTCTCTGACAAACTACCGACATGTTACGGGTAGACATGTAACAGTTAAGCACACATTCTCTGATGGGGATTACATTTCAAGTGTTGATTGTCGCATACTGGGTCCCCCACCCACCCACACACACACATTTAGTCTCGCAAGAAACATTGATCTGATCTTCATCAGAACGACCATCGTATATGGTCAATCAAATCCATTCAAGATGGTTGTCTTAAGCATATTCTAGTATACATAGATGAGGAGATGCTGGTTTTAGGTCTATTGCAGATTTTGGAGACACCCTTCCCCGAAATACAAATATTTCTCGTGGTGCCAACTCCATGAAACCCCAAGGTGTTGAAACCTTAGTATGTTATCTTGATTATCTCTTGGTCCTTTGTGTTTTCCCTTGTTTTCCTTTGGTGTTTTCCCTTGTTTTCATTTGGTGTTCAGCCACCCCAACCTTAATATTCAGTAGCCCCACTTTGGATGTCGTTTCTTGCACCCGACCACCCACCCTTAGCCACTACTCGCTTTATTTCAACCACCAGCGATCAACAGTTGCACTTACATCATCCAACCCCATTTTCCCCTCCCCTGAACTCGCCAGCCTCTTCCCCGCCTCCACCTACAGGCTACAACCGCCAACCCCTCTTAACCCCATTCGAAGCATCCCCCACCCAAACCGGCGTAGAATCTGCGTGGTTACAAGATGAGTTCGCACGGAGGAGATGCAAGAGCAGGGGCTCAATCACGAAGGAAATGGTCCGCAGGAACGTTTCGCTCTAATACCACGTAGAAACACACGGAAGAAGAGAGAGAAAATCAATATTTTATTAATTTTTCATAAAAGAGTCTTAGCAATTACAAGTATTTGTATATATATATAAAGGAAGGAGTGAAGTCTAAACTCCATTCTGAGATGTGGGACTAATCCCTAAGGATGAAATGGGCTCTAAATGAGCCTTTGTACAAGTTATCTTAACAAAGCGCATGTCAAATTCTTATTTGACCACGTCAATGCGGCATTCCTAGGTGGGAATCACTAGTGCATCGTGATATAGTGCAACAACTTGTAATGGTCACAGGTTTCATTGTTCGTCATATGGCATTTGGAGTCAGCCACAAGTCACAACATCAAGCGGGCACCATTAATACTACATTAATAGCTTTTAGATTTAAAGATTAACAAAAAGGCCGCAAAAGTTTGTTGAAATTATATAACCACTTCTAAATTTTTTAATAAAATACAAAATATAAAAACAAAAGTCTCGATACTCATGAACCACAAAAATTCCAAAGTTAAACTAATACAAAACTCTAATTGGATTCATTCCCCCTCTACATTTTACAAAAAAGAATTTCTAGTATAATGCACCCCTAAGAAGATGACTATTCAACCAAGGGCTCATTTGATTAGGTTTACCATAATTAAATGAAATATGAATAAAAATATTATTTGTCTTAATTTCCTAGTTCTATAGACAATTATTCTTGACGAGCCCAAGAAAACATCAAAGTCCTAAGCCCGCCCAATTAGCCGCTCTTTGTTCCTCGTGTCATGTATATATCCAACTTTTATGATTGCTTAGACCTTAACCTAAACCTAATCTAATTTGGATGTCTTAATAGGATCTACCTTAAAGATTAGGAGCTTGAGGAATGAGAATTTTGAAATGCATAATGAGTTGCCTTATCTCATTTTAACGTGTTTGTTTGACTTTGTGTAAAATATAAATCACATTATTATAAACATGGATTTAGGAATTTATTTTTGTTTTCTCATTATATTTGATTATCATAATTTTTAGTATTACAATATATAAATATAAATTCATGATCCTCGGGGCTTATTCTACCTCGAAACTGGTAAAATCGTAATCTTTTAAAACATTCCAAATAACATAGTAACATTAGGAAAACATGCTATGGATATCAAGTAATAAGTAAGGATGTTTACTTTTGCAACAAAACTAAACAAGATGAAGTGCTCGTTCATTACAGATCCCTCGTAATAGCAAAGAATAGTTTTAATCAGGCACTTTAGTCCCTCAAAATCTTCAAATTAATAAAGAAGTTTATGTCAGAGTTTGCATAGAGGAACCAATACAAGAAGATAATTTTAAAATTGCACTCAATAGGCTTCATGAAGTTCAAGGATCAAAGAATCGTTTCACTCACATAAACAATCATGGACCATTCGGTTGGACGGAACTGAGACTTTGGAATTGGAGTCCAATTTCAATGAAAATAGTCCTCCAAATCTAATTTTAGTACCCTAATTCCATCAAAACGAAAGAGCCCTTAGGGTCCGTTCCGTTGGAGGGTTTTAGTATGGAGGAATTGGAATTCAGTCAATTCCAAAACCCACAGGAATTGGAACTAGGATGAATTCCAATTATGTTGTTCGGCAATTCCAAAACCCGAAGGAATTGGAATTGAAATTCACCTCATTAGGGCTAGTAATCCTTTAGTCGTGCCGGCTTCCATGGGACTCCCAGGGTTCAGTTTAGTGGAAGGGGAAGAGATTCATTATTTTCGTTTCACTTTCGTTCCAAAATGTAGCGAGAAATCCTTCAATAACTATTACAGCGAGAAAACTGAAGTAAGCTCACAGTAACCTCAAACTGCAACGCTTGAATGATGATTTGCCTTGCTCCATTGCTGACCAAAATCTCATCTGATTTATAACTCACGTCATTCTCCTCTGCGGACACAACAAAGTTAGCACTCACGAATCGTGTAGTTCACAGTAACCACAGTCTGTCCTGGCACTCGGCGTGTACCTTGTGTAGCCCTCGCGAATCGCTTTGATCCCAGACTAAACTGGAGAATTGCCTAGGCTAGATCCAGAGGGAGAAGAAGAAGAAGAACGAGAGATACCCGTTGATTTCTGGCGAGAAGAGCATCCGGGGCGAGATGGTAAGAATTAAAGCTAGGCATAAATGAAAATCTACAGTTTTAGCCAATTCCAATTCCGCCTTCGTTTCCGTCCAACCGAGGGTGAATTGAATTACTAAAGCGCAATTCCAGTTCCATTGGGGCAAATCCATCGAACCGTTACATATCTCCCAACAGTTTCTAAAATTTCAACAGCGCACAATATTACATGGATGCCTTGACGGCATTGTCCTGTAACAAACCAAGCAAATAAAATCAACTTATATTCCAGAAAGACAAATGTCAATGAATCATGTATATCATTGTACAACCCTCATTCTCCGAGGGTAGGCTCATTCAAGGCCACGTAGGCTGAAGTCAAGGTCAAAAGGTCAGCACAGGAGCCGGCAGTCCAAGACACAAGGCAACTCAGCCACCAGGAGCAAGAGGCGAGTATGGCGAGCAAGGGCGAGCAGAGGCGAGCTTGGGCGAGTATCTCGCGAGTATGGGCGAGTATCTCGCGAGTATGGGCGAGTAGCCCTTGTAACTCGCGAGCAGAGGCAGTATCCTCGCCTGGACCCCCCCCCTAGGATTTCTCTATAAATAGCCCCCCAGGGGTACTAGAAATGGCACTTTTGGAAGTGGTCGAGGTCCCCCCAAGCTGGATACTCGTCAAATCCATGCCCGTCTAGTACCTCGCCCAGCTTTTGGTTGCGGAGGGGAAGTTTCTCCCAAACTTCCGGGTACGTGGTGGGACCTCCCTGCTGGAGCACCTGGGGTGTGCTTAGTCATTTTCTCTCTCCTATTTTAGCTATCAGAGCCGTGAAGTTAGACCGCAGGATCAGTAACCTCGGGCTGCATTGATCCGAATTTTGGGGCCAGGATTTTCCTGGCGTCAACAATCATCATCAGTTCTTGTATGTTGTGCAGTTGAAGATATCCCCAACCAACCCGTCCAGCCATTGCACAGAGAAAAATATCTTCATCCAAACATAACCTCTAGTTTTGGACTCAATTGCAACTACTCTGCCCAGATCTTACACTAAATTTAAATTTCCTTCAATAAAAAAGTATGCAAGAATACGATATCTCCTCAATCTAGATCGGTGACACAGCGATAAGAGTCAAATACACTAAAAAATGAAGCTAGGGTTGACAAAATTCACAACAAAGTCATCCAAATTCCCTTGTCGGATCTGTTCCGAGCAATAGGCGGATCACATAAGGTAGCGGGAGATGCAGAATCAGGCAAAGTAATCACCAGAGAAAAAAAAGAATGAGCGGGAGAACCTGCTTCCTTAGGGAATCCCAAGAGCTAGATTGGATCTCCATGCCTCGCGCTTCTACAAATCGCGCTCGCTTCCGTTCACTCCCTCTCACTCGCTCTCTCGGTCGCGCGCACGCTTGCGTTTATACCATCTCTTCAAGGAACAAAGGTCGAATGAAGAAGGAGGACAAACTTTTCGCAGAGCCGCCAAAACGGAGTGGCTTCCAAAATTTGCGATCGTCTTCTCGTCCCGGTCCAGCGCCAGCGCCAGCTTGATCCTGAGAAGTTTATTTATATATTTTAAGGCTGTTGTTATTGTCAAAATTATTTACGCAAATGGCAGCTCATTGTTAACGTCAGATCACGAAAATATAAGCACATATTATTATATTAAGGGCAATGTTTTTAAGCACATCAGTTTTGGCTATTTGCACACCAATTTATATGAGTTATTACACGAATTTTGAAAATACATTTTGTACATACATTTTTAGGAAAAGTGTTCAACAAAAAAATTGTAGATCTCGTCGAGATCTACAACTTTCGTGTTGAACACTTTTCCTAAAAATGCACGCACAATGCGTATTGTCGTCCTGATCGTAACTATAGCGAATTTTTGAAAATACGCCTTATACATGCATTTTTAGGAAAAGTGTTCAACGGGAAAGTTGTAGATCTCGACGAGATCTACAGTTTTCGTGTTGAACACTTTTCCTAAAAATGCATGTATAAAGCGTATTTTCATAAGGCGCGTAATAACTCATAGAAATTGGTGTGCGAATAGCCAAAACTGCTGTGCTTATAATATTGCCCATTATTAATGGCAGATTGTTCATTTCGTGGACACCACACTCCTCTCCTGCAACTCCCAAAATCCTCCACCTTTGCTCTTCCAATGCGTCGTTATTCTCCTCCCCTCTACAATCCCTCGTTCATAAAATAGCTGTCGACATTCCTGCTTATGTGGGGAGGCGGAATCAGAGGTGGAGTCAGAAATTGGAAGTCATAGCTCATAAGTCTGCGCACATATATTCTATGGAAGAGACTCGATCCACATAAATTAGTTAGAAAATCTAGAGAGGGTAGAAAAAAAGCTTGATTTAGGTAGAAATCTGAAAGTGAACTTGCGAAATCACCTAGATTTGGGGAAGGAGCAACCGGCGGTGGTGAGAGGCGGTTAGGGGCGTCCATCGGACGTGGCGAGCGGCGTTGGAGACCGGGTAGGCGGACGACGTGCGCGATCGGCGAGGAAGAAGAACGAGATTCGGGTATCGAGAGGGATTTCCATGGGGGCGGTGGTTTAGGGTTGGGCTGCCAATAGATCTAGTTTTGGAGACAAAAATGAGTAGTTTTCTTAAAATAATTGGTTTGCCAATATCTAAACCTGGGCTGTCAATAAAATTATCCTATTTTAATTAATAGGGAAATATATATAGATTATTTTTAGAGAGCTATTAAAGGTGGCGTAGTTTTGGCTAGTCACATCGACATCGCATTTTTTTTTTGAATGGTTAAAGGCACCTATGCTTGGTAATTGCACTGCAATTTTGTTAACGACATCGCTTTTAGTTGAGATAGAAGGTTGAGTTCTTCGTTTTCACCTTAATGAAACATTACATCGTCAAATCATTCGGGCCTGACTGCATTAAGAAATCATCACAAGCGGGTTGCTAATGATATTGGAGGACATGACCCTTGGCTGGAATAGCTGGAATCTGGAAGCAGTATGGAGCAAACCCACCCGCGCACGAGGTGTTTGTGGAAATGTCGGACCAACCGATCAGATTGGTGTTCAAATAATCACTTTTGTTTCCAACGGTGTTCACAGAATATCGGGTCATTACCCAGATTCTGAAACAATGACTCCTAAAGCAATGCACAATTTATCGAAGGGATTGAAAACCCCTAATTCTAGCAAAACAACTAGAAATTGAAAAGAAAAGACACAAAAGAAAATAAAGATTAAGTATAAAGGAGAAGCTGAGATGAGTGACGATTATATCAGTTTAGGAGTAAAAAATATGGATAATAATCAACAGATAAAGAGACAAAAACAACATTAACTTATCGAATCGGAGGGCAGCAGATGGATGTCGGAAGATAAATCGAGAGGAGCAAAATTTATCAGGAATTTAAGAAATCTAAACAGAAAAAAGCCGGAGAGAAGCACTGATGGTGGACAAAAAGGGCAAACAATTTACTCGGGAAGCATCCTAGATATTTCCACTCATTCTTCCGTAGCGGCCACCGCTCTCCGCTCGCCGGCAGTGGTGAAACACCCGCCGTTGAAGCCGGTACCGGAGGACCGGAAAGCTCCACCGGTGTTGGTGCCTTTAGAAGTCCAACATCATAAATTAGGAGAAATCACGGTGCGAGTTAGCGCAGTGCGATTAGTATTTTTTAAGAGTAATTTTAAGATTAAATTATGAGAAATTGCGGAGTCTAGCCAAAATTAAGGACACCTTTAGATATTTTATTAGACTTGTTGCGGGTCGCTTAGGGCTCTTGGTAGACCGGTCGAATTGAACCGCCTTAGCTCGGGAGCGAACCAAGCGCGCAAACAGTCACAAAGAAATTCGTTGAGTACACCTGGACGTTTTAACGTGGAAAAACCCGGAAAGGGTAAAAAAACCACGCGTCCGGGGCTGTGCCGACCAAACTTCACTATCTTCTGAGAGGTTACAATCCGGTGTTTAGAATTCGAGCGCGACAGGCCGCTGCTCGTTACAATATTAGAGAGAGGGAGAGAGAGAGAACGTTTCGAGGGTGACAGACCACCTCTCGAAAAAATCTAAGTCTTTTCCTTCTGAGAACGGTAGAGAACGAAAGTGAGAATGTCTTGTCCGCTTTCGTGAAGAAGAAAACGAGAACGCTGTCCGCTTTCGTGAGGACGAATGTGAGACTGGCGAGTCGCCTTTCGGGACGAAGGAAAACTTCAAGTCCACGAAGGAGATCTTCAAGCGCCGAAGGAGAAATCCGTGGAAATCCTCAAGGAGCTCTCTCTGGTCATCAAGCCGTCCTCTCCCCAAATGAAGCCTAGGGGGTCCTTTTATAGCTTTGGCCGGGGGTAGCCCGGTAATTTTGCCGTTGTAACCACCATAACCACCTGGGAGGAGGAATCATATTTTCCGGTTCAGAGCCCACGGATCACCATTTTTCGTAAATGACCATCCCGCCCTTCGAGGAAAGACGACAAGCTGTTCCTGAAAAGTGAGAAACTGAAAAGACAAAAAGTGAGCGAGCCGAGTCGGAAAAGTGAGCGAGTGGGAAATGTGAGCGAGCCGAGTCGAAAAAGTGAGCGAGTCGGAAAAGTGAGCGAGTCGGAAAAGTGAGCGAGTCGGAAATGTAAGCGTGCTCCGAGCGCGCTCAGAAGCGTTCTGAGCGCGCGACGAACATAGAAGCGCTTTGAATGCGCTTAGAGGCGTTTTGAGCGCGCGTGAGCGCGGAGGCGTCCTAAGCGCACTCAAGAGTGTTCTGTCGAGGGCGCGAATATGGGAAGGCCCCTTGCAAGCCCCCCGGTGAGGAAAGCGGAAGGAGGAGGAGGCTCGGCCGTCCCCCGCCTCGGGGAGGGGCGCGGCGTGGGCGCACCCCGCAGAATAAAAAGGGGGGTGCGGCTTGGCCGCACCCTGTAAGAGGGGGTGCGGCTTGGCCGCACCCCCAAAAGGAGGGGGTGGGCTTGGCCGCACCCCAAGGGGGTGCGGTCCGGCCGGCCGCACCCCTTGTGGCGAGGCCGCACCCCGTAGGTGCGGCTTGGCCGCACCACGCGGGTGCGGCTTGGCCGCACCCCGCGTGTAACATCCCGACTTTTATTGGGCCACTAGACCCTAGTGAGCCCAATAAAAGTAGGCCCGAGCGGTAGAAAACTACCATTTTAAGTGGTGTTGCGCGCCGCAACTAAATCGTTGGGGTATAGTGACCAAATGAACCCCAAATTGACTTCTGTCAGTTCCGTTAAACTCGTATGAACAATACGAGCGCAACAGAATTCGTTGCACTTCGATCCGAGGTCGTTTGGAGAAAACAACCGTTTCGGGTGTCGTAGCGCGCCACTACCTCATTATTATGAATAGTGACTATACGAACCCCGATTTGACTCCAGTCAGTTCCATTAGACTCATATGAACAATACGAGCGCAACGGAATTCGTTGCACTTCGATCTGAGGTCGTTTGGAGAAAACGACCATTTCGGGTGTCGTAGCGCGCCACTACCTCATTATTATGAATAGTGATCGTACGAACCCCGAATTGACTTCTGTCAGTTCCGTTAGACTCGTATGAACAATACAAGCGCAACGGAATTCGTTTCACTTCGATCCGAGGTCGTTTGGAGAAAATGACCATTTTGGGTATCGTAGAGCGCCACTACCTCATTGTTACGAATAGTGAACGTACGAATCCCGAATTGACTTCTGTCAGTTCTGTTAGACTCGTATGAGCAATACGAGCGCAACGGAATTCGTTGCACTTCGATCCGAGGTCGTTTGGAGAAAACGACCATTTCGGGTATCGTGGCGCGTCACTACCTCATTGTTATGAATAGTGACCGTACGAACCCCGAATTGGCTCATGTCAGTTCCGTTAGCCTCGTATGAACAATACAAGCGCAACGGAATTCGTTGCGCCTCGATTCGAGGTCGTATGGAGAGTATGTCATTTTAGGACTATGCAGACCAACTCAGTGCAACGCGCGAAATATGAAGCACACGAACCCGGCATCAGCCCCGACAAATCTTGATAGACCCCGGGACCATGAAGGATCCCGCCCTAAGTTGACCTCGGTCAACCCCCCCCCCCCCCCCCCCCAAGCTTGAAACATATTAAGAAGAGAAAAGAAAAGGGGGGGGGAGAGAGAAGCCCCTCCCCCAAAGGAGGGGGCTGCCCATGAATAGGCAGCCCCCTATTGAGGCAAGGGGCAGGAGAGAGAAGGGGAGGGAGGGGGAGAAAAATATCTCCCCCCCCCCACTCATCCTCCCTTAACTCCACGTGGAGAAAGGAGGGGAGGGGGGGGGAGTCTCCCCCTTCCTATAAAAGGAGGGCCAAGCCCCCTCCTTTCAGAACACCCCCCCCCCCCCCCCCCCCCCCTCTCTCAGATTCTCCCCCTGCCGGCTATCCCAGCCAGCCGCTTCGCCGGAACCAACCCCCAAGCCGCCACCTTCCCCCTCCATGGCTGGCCGCCCCTCTACCTCCGGAGCTCCCCCTCCATCACAGGTAGAACCTCCCCCCTCCTCCTTCTTACCTCCCGGAGGCAAGCCGACCCCCCCCCCCCCCCCCCCCCCCGAGGCTTGCAAGCCTCGGGGAGGAGGCTGGCCGTGGAAGCCACCCCCCCCCCCCCCCCAGCGCCGGTGGTGGCGCTGGGGGAGCAGGTCCCCACTCGGGGACCTTGGCGCCTACGAAGGGGAGGCGGCGGGCCGCCGGAGGACGCAGCCCCGGCGGCGCCCGAAGCCTCCTCCCCCTCCTCCTTTTTCCTGTAAGGAAAAACCACCACCCCCGGCGGCGGCCGGCGGCTCCAGGTCGCCGGACCCCCGCCGGAGGTCTGCCCCTCCTCGACGTCCCGACCAGGGGCGGCAGGGAGGTCCCTCCCCGAGGAGGCGGCGGTGCAGCAAGCTGCATGGCCCATGCAGGCTGTGTTGCGCCTCCCCGTCCCCTTCTGCTCAGGTTTCCGGTGGGGTCCGGCGGCACCAGGCCGCCGGACCACCACCGGAGTGGTCGCCGTGTAAGACCCTCTTTTTTTTGCTTTTAAACCGGGTCTTACCGCCCAGAACCGCCGTCTTGCGGCGAGACCATTACACCCGATGGTCGCCGCCACAATACGCCGATCCTGCCGGCTATTCAACCTCATCCAGGCCAACCACAATTCATAGTAATTAGAAGCGAATAGAAGCAACAAGTCCACAAATCACATTAAGCATAGAAATTATATGATTACAATGTCCCCGATGAGAATTAAAGTAAAAGAGAACTAAAAGAATAAGGGCTTATGCCCAGTACATGTTTAAGTATGGTGCTACAACACTCTCTCTCTACCTCAATGCGGAAGCCATCAATTCTGCCTTCAAACATCTATAGTTGCTGCTGCGACGACGTGTAGAGGTTGACGTGCTCCATCCCATCTTCCTATCCTGTCTCCTAAACGGGGTCCTGCTGCTCCAGTACATCATCCCTAGAATGATAAGGTCCACTGACCGTCAGTCTAAAAGACTCAGCATATTCCTCACCGCCTCCACCCGCGACTCCTAGGCACCGTGCGGGAGGAAGAAGCGGAGGACAAACAAGGGGTGATTCAAGAAGCAGGTGACAAGTGGTAGAACTATCAATGTATATAATTACAGAACGTTAAATGGTAACGATTCTACGCTAGCAGAGTAAAGTATGACAGCAATATGTACAAGACGATGCACTATAAGAAGCAAATATAATAGACAAGAGCAGCTACAAAAGTAACCTTAACTTATATGCACACACGAAGGCACATAAGCTAAGGGATCTGGCAAACAATAAACTCATCGTATAAAAGAGCCCACACTGATTTATACGATGAGGTCTCCATTTATGCAATAAGTAAAAGGCGATGTAAGGTAAGAAGCAAATAAATACGAGCATCTACGAAAGTAACCTTAACTTATATGCACACACGAGGGCACATAAGCTAAGGGATCTGGAAAGTATAAACTCATCGTATAAAAGAGCCCACACTGATTTATACGATGAGGTCTCTATTTATGCAGAAATGCTATGCTATGATATGCAATGCAATGATGCAATGTTTGTATTAATATCTCATACACATGCAACTCACCCACACGACTCTGTACGTACAGACCTTTAGGGTGCGTTTGGCGCGGCTTATTTGCTCCGGTGCGGTTGGAACGGAACGCAGGTTTAGGCAAAAGCATTGTTTGGCGCGGCTTATGGACTGAAACGGAGGTTATTAAAAACCTCCGTTTCTTTGTTAACCCCAGCCGCGCCTTTTATCGCCAGTCCAGTCGCGCCTTTACCTCCGTTTCTAGGGTTTTTCTCCCCCGATCTCTTTCGCCCGCTCCTGACGACTCTCCCCCGATCTCCTTCGCCGGTCTTTGTCGCCGCCGCCGCTCCTCACGCCGCCGTTCTTCGTCAA